>JAJLRJ010000006.1:42362835-43015335 GCA_024195265.1 Dendrophyllia cribrosa | reverse complement strand
GTTACCTGATAACCCCTGACTCGTCCCCAGTCGTCTCTCAATTAACGAGAAAAGCGCGGCCGATGGGAGCGCGAGGGGTGATGGGAAGGAAGAAAGAGGGGAGACTGTCCTTTCCTTTTCCTCCTTCCCATCACCCCCTTCGGTCGCGCTTCTCTCGTTCCGCGTCTATCCCCCACGCACGTTTCCCGCGTCTTGCCTAGAGAGACGACTGGGGACGAGTCAGTGATAACCCTAAGTTTTGGACATTTTTGGGTTTCCGTAATCGACCTCGGTAAATTGTCGTGTGTTTCCGTAACTCTTCGGCACAACTTCGTATTTCCCAAGAGACTACAATAGGCGACAATATTTTTGATACAGTCATTTTGAACCCCATTTTATTCGGGACGAGAGGCATCCCCCCCCCCCCCCCCCAGACAATGTTGTGTATCGTTTCGTCAGGTCTGTCGCTACAATCCTACAACATTGGATGGGGGACGGGGGTTAATGCGGCAGAGTGTAGTTATATTGCGTGATAAAAATTGCAAGGTATTTTACTATTTGACACAACTGAAAGCAACTGGACAACATAGTACAGATAACTGGTTTATTAAATACTTGAAAACATCACATTATTTTATACTAGGAGCATGTTTCATTCGGCGGTGAAAAAATATCGACTGTATTGCCACCATGTATTGACCTATTAAATATTTAAAATTATTTACTTCAAGTTCGTTAGACAGGAAGCCTGCTTATAAATGAAATATCTTCTCGACTGTATATTTACGGTGTCAATTGATTGGCTTGGAAAGCTAAGCTAGGTTCACATTAACCTGCAGAACAGGCGTAATTTTTTTGGCGTTTTTCAGGCGGGCGTGCGCGGAGCGCAAGGCGAGCACGAGCGCAAGTCGCGCCCGCCTGAAACGCTTAAAACAATAACGCCTGTTCTGCAGGCTAGGTTCACATGTGTAGTTGAACAAACTGAGTGATATTTTTTTATGTTTGGATAAAATTACATTCGATCACAATATTCCTAAAAGTTACGTTTTATCAGGAGTAGCAAGAACGAGGCCGGTTGACCAAAGTTTAAACCAAGAATTGATGTGAAGGCGTTAGATATGGGGGTTAAACCCAGAGAGGTGGAGTAGCATAAAAAAGAGCATGGGTAAAAGTCGAAGCCTTTGAAAGGACCCCTAAACGGTACCACTGTATGGTATGAAATGATTGCAGTTCCTAATTTTTTTTTGCGAATTTATTGCACGACTAAGATTTCCACTAGGACAAGAATCGACGCTTTGCATTATTGTGACAGGCTGATAATGTTGAAACAATATTGAATTATTGTACCCTATCGTTTCAGAAACAAACCGTTTCTTATACGGTTTTTTATAATTTTTAAAGTTCATAGTTGTAGTCGGCTTGCTGCAAATCGCAAAAACAAATTCCCTTTAGTAAGATTCAGTCTCTCAAAATCGCAAAAAAAAAAATAGATCCCGCAAAATACAAAACTTCGCCAATTCGCGAAACTTAACTCCCTACCCACCTTACCCCCGCAAAATTTCGCGCCACAGGGCCCATTTATTCTTTCTTAGAAGTGGTTTCTGTCGCATTTATCTGGCCCTACCGGGGTTGCTGTGAATGTTGCCATGGCAAATTTAAACACCGTATTGTAACTACCCGTTCTACTTCAACCAAGGGGTCAATCTAAAGCAAGAGTTTGAACTCTCGTCTGTGACTCGTTCTTGTTACAGCCCGGTTTACATGATTTGGCTTGATACCTTGGGATATTTCTAACTTCTTATTCTTGATTAATGTATTCGTGGCTTCATTACTTCTTCTAATTTTTGACATACTTATAAAGTTACCTAGAACAATAAATGAAAGCTTAAAACCGTTTTGAAATCAGTGCACGTGCTTAACCCTAGCTGTAGATCAGTGCAAAGCTCCAAGGCGCTATTCTTTTCTTAACCGGAGCTCTATTCTCTCAGTTTTCTGCCTTATGAATGGGGTTCTGTTCTCGTGTACGTGAGTAATATAACGATAAAGAATACTACATTATGTAAACCTCATAAGGTGTCCAACGTCTGTTTGAGAGATGTTTTGAGAGATTGTTAACTTCGCATGACTTGCTACTGGTGATAATACACAGAGTGATACCACGATGGGTTGGTCAGCGGTAACGCTAGCGCCAGGAACAGAACAAGTCCAACCACAAATGAAGCGCTTATAACTGCAAAATTAAAAAAAAAACGAGAGTTAGACTGCGAGCAGTCTCTTTATTTTCCGAATAGAGCGTTTTCACTCACGTGACCTTCAGTCCCGTGGGACTCATATGACAAAGGCCATGGCAGCCATGTTGGTGTTCCTAACAAAAGAAGTTAATTAAAATTCTTTTGTACGGGAACACCAATATGGCGGCTATGACGTCAAGTGAAAACGCTCTATTCTTTTCCGAATAATAGCTGCGGGCGAAGCGAGGGACGAGCCGCTAGAAACGCGGGTTTGCTCCTCCTCCCCAATCCCTCCTCGTTTTTAGCCCTAATTTGCATAATTATAAACACAACCGTGGTTAAAGCCTACGTAAGTGCCTTGGTACCCGTCAAGTGGAAAGTTTATCGTCAAGTGATGGTATAAAGTTATTGACGATGAATTGCATTTTTTATCCTTTTTGTTAGGGCTAGGAATTTGGAATCCAAACTAAACCCAGTCATTGTTCCTCCAGCATTTATCGTGATAAAATAAAATAAAAAGTACTTACGTCGCGGATACTTTGAACTCGGTACTTGATCAATGTGAGGAAATCCCATGAAATTACAAAAACTATGGCACACTACAGGACCAATGAGATGACCTAAAAAAAAAAACAGACAGAAACGACTACAGTCAACACCTCTATGATGCAAAGAGTCAAATTCACTAACCCTAATGTGGTTGTTCTGCAAATTGGCAGGGAGCATTGCACACATGTATAGTACATGTAGTTACCGGCTGTTAGCGCTAAATCCATCGGATTGCGGCTTGGATGCCTGTGGTGAACGCAAGACAGCAACCTCATCCCTTGTCCCCTATGACCCGCCCGCCATTTGGGAAGCGGAGAAGGCCTGAGGACAAGGTTGGCAAGACAGAGTCAGGGGTTCCAAGTCTTTTGAACATTTCACTGGTTCTGACTTACGAACTCAGTGACCTGACTGACTGATTTAACACTGAATTGAGCAAAAGACGAACGAATGAGCTGAATGTCTGACTGCTTAAATGAAAGAAAGAATAAACAAACAAACAGAATGGCTGACTGACTGAAGGGCTGTCTGATGAGTGATATGTGGCTGGCTGCCGTGTGTGTGAAAAACCAATTTGCCCACTGACATCTGCAGATGAATGTAAAAATATGGTCTTCACTGAATAGCAACATGAAACTTACCAGTTCTTAAAAACAAGAATGCGGTATAACCTCCAAAGACTGTGGTGTAACCAAACTGAAAGACTAAACAGGGAAACCAGTTACTGAGATTGTTACATGTACAGCTGTACATATGAGGGGTAACAGACCATGGTCACCTTGTTCATTAATTGTGCTATTGAGTTGGTGTTGGTTTTATACATGTACATGTACATGTACATGTAATACATGCACTCTCTCTGGTTGAAATAACCAGACTCTCTTGACACTCATCTGTTAATTCTTACAGTACTCTAGCTCAGGAATAACAAAATAACATAGAATTCCTACAGTAACCGACCCCCTCCCCTCCCCCTGAGAGTAACATAATTTTTTTTGCCCAGCTCCTATTAAACCCCAAAAGTAATGATCCCAAAAGTGTCCATACAAAGAAACACAAGTCAGAACAATGTATAATAATTTAAGTAGCAACAATCAACTCACTTGCACTGAGCCACACATCTTTAGGGTTTTCCCCAGTTTGCAATCTTTCAATAACATGGTGTATATGAGCTGTTCAAAACAAAAATATGTATTTATCAATCAATTAATTTCTCTTCTCTCTATTACACATTCTGTCAGTACATTTCCACAAAGAGAGGACCCTTAGTGTGTGAATCAGAAATGCATGAAAAGTTTTTCATGCTAATTATATGCGGGGTTTGTTTTACCCTTCCCTCACCTATGATGAAGTAAAGTCAATTTTTTTTAACCTGTGGAATAAAAGTAAGCAAACTCGTGAATTTGAAACATTTGCACCCTCCGGGCCACTCCTAGGTGTTTTACTCTATCGACCCCCCACCCCCTGCGTACATCCAACTCCCCGCCCTCCCCTCCCTTCAATGCCAACCCCTTGGGAAAGGCAGATGACCATTACACATCACAGGTTCAATGTTAACAGCCCATTGACTGACTGATCAAGTGAATTTTGTCTACAACTGCTTCCTTGTTCACTGCTTTCCGTATTTACAAGTTAAAAAGAGACAGCCAAAAGTGGGCAGAACATGGAGGGTCTTCTTTTCGTTTGAGAGTTCTTACCTACTCCAAAAAATAATGGACAAATAAATATTGGCATGACATTGCCAAACCCTGGCACCAGAAGAGGTATCAAACAAGCTCTGAACACAAACTCCTCACTTAATGGAGCCTAGGAGAAGGGGAAATAGAATAACAATAAATTTAAGAATTCACAGCTGCAAATAATAAATTATTATGAATGTGTTGAACTTAGTTTTTTGTATCAGATTAACATTTGGTTTATTTCACCAAGATTTCAATCTATTATAATTAATATCAGTTATTTTCATGACTTAATCTAATTGTCTTAATGAAATGAAAACATCTAGATCTATCTCCTGTCTCTTCTGAAAGATGTCAGAGCTCTCAAGCCTTCTAGTGTACTAGTCTTTCGTTGTTAAGGTTTGACAAATTTCTCTCTTAACATCAGCAGTAAACTTTCATGTCAAGTGGTACACAAAATTACTCTAAGACTTACAATGTAACTCTTACAATATCAAAAAGAATAAAACAGAACAGAAAGATATTTCTTACCACAAGGTAATTCCGTAAATTTATTGAATTTACCCAACTTGATGGATATTCAAGAAAACCTGTAGCACAAAAAAACCTCAATCATTTGATAAAAAAAGGTATGAAGTCAGACTTACTTAAAGATTCAAATACAGTGAACAGCAGAGAAGTTTAATCTTACCTTTCACATTCACAAATTCTTTATTAAAATACAATAACATGATAGGGCCAAGGAACAAAATCTAAAAACAACACAACAATAAATTCATTCCACATCAAAGTCACAAAGAAAATTGTTTATTATAATGGATGAATTTTTTTGATAAGTAAAGTGACTGAACTGATTGTTATCACTCTAGACTTACATTAGTATTAGTTCAGTATTAGTTTTCAGCCATCTCAAAATGTGCTGGTAGCTGGTGATTTTGCCGCCTACAGACAATCATTTACTGCTTAGTTTACACTAATTTTCCCCGGGACCCCTTTGCAGCTTGGTCCTTTCTGCCTTCTACCATGAGACATTTTGAGAGTGCTGCTTTATGTTATTTCAAATTGTAATAATCAGTTTTTATAGGAGGGTTCCCATTGATAGCAGTGAATTTAGACACTGATGGGGTAATACCCTCATGGGGGGGAGGGGGGGGGGGGGGGGGGGGGGGGGGGGGGGGTACTCCGGATTTAAAGTGACAGAAATGTGCAAATGGCGGGGGCAAAAATCAATACCCAAAAAAATCCCTAGGGTTTCCCATCATTAAACCCAATATAATCCCCCAAACCAAAATTAAACCCCAAAAAATCCCATGAAAAATTTTCAAACCTTTAAAATACCCAGAAAAGATGAGAAATGTTATAACAGGTTTGGTGGTACTACATTGGTAGCGCTACGCAGCACTACACACGGCAAGAATTCTTTACCAAAAAAATCCCTAATTCACTCAAGGCACCCCCAAAAACTACTTGCCAAAATGTTCTTACCCAAAAAGCTCCTGGAATCGAAAATTTCAAACCCCCTAAACAGGGCCTCTGATATTACGCAATGGTGCGATTTCGCATAATCGGCCTCAAATCGCATCCGATCGCATAATTCACGAAAAATCGCATAATTCGTAAAAAAATCACACAAAATCGCATAATGTAAACAAACCACACGATACATTATCGCTTTAGCTAAGAAACTTAAGCTAAAATTTGTTTTTTTCTATTGGGTTTATTAAGCTGCCAAAAATAAAAACTAAGGACTAGATTGAAGTTAAAGTGCCTATGAAATGAAATTTATTTTTTGATGTATCGAAAGTTTCACCTTTTTAGACCTTGGAATAAAAGGTTTAAAGTGTTAGGGACGATGCAAAATGCTTTTTTTATGGTCTCAAAGTTAGGTTGTTGGCGCTAAAAAGTGGCTCCAATTTGTGCGCGGCCAAAACCAGTGTCATATTACACTGTGACGTAAATAGTTGTACAAACTGCTGCGGGAATATAGAGAACAAGGGAGCTGACAAGAGACGTCGCTAGAGGTGGACCAATATTATGTGGCGAGCGGCCTCAAACATACGAGATATTAGAATTCTTCGATAACAGAGGGTGTAACAAAGCTTTATTTTGCTCCAGAGGAAAATAGGCCGGCGAAATACACGAAATTTGTTCGTCGACATCGGAAAGGGTACGTCAAGCGATGTTGTCAATGAAAGCGCTTATTGTTAAGATTAATATTATTTTGCAAAAGAAAATAACATTCCGGCCGGTGAGGCCGTTTAATCAAGCATAATTTTTCCAATCCTTATCCTGTTTGGAAGTTCCTTCAAGCCTCGGCTCGACTGGAGAGCCGTCGAAGTCAGCGAGGCCTACAAAAATATACTGACTCGATCGGCACTGACTGGCGAGTAATATAAATGTTTATACGGTATTCCGAATTATAAAATTCAAAGTGCAGCAACGCAAGTGTTCACTGGAAGGCGTCTATTCTACGGAACATCTATCAAAAATCTACAAGTACAAATGCGTAAGACTATTCGAAACAAAATACATCGCTGAATCATTGCGTGTTCGATCAGATCAATTTTTATACAATGAAATATAAATCAGACATAAATGTAAACACGATACTTTGAACTCACTTACAAGCCGCCAAGTGGTTAAAATTTCCAGAAACGATCAATCGCTGGCAAGACACTGAACTAAGAAGCATAATTATTACGTATATACTTGAGTTCAAACATTTTGAATACATAAAAAGATACGCTATCAAGGCACCTTGCCGCTAAAAATACACCATTCACATTCAATTCAGCAAGCCGCCTGAAAAACACCACCTCGGATATGCATAACATATCAGTATAATTTAGAAACTTTCAACTAGCAAGCCGCCAAGACATATCCTTCGCATTGAAAAAAGAACTTTAAGTAGACGAGGGAATTGCCAAGCCGATAAAATAAGTTCATAATCTCCACGCGCGATCAATGAACTTCAGAGAAGACCGACCGAGTCGCTAATACGCTAATATCATGATTGTTTGTACTACAAATATATCGTTCGCGTTCGAAAAACGCTAGTCAACGAGCCACTAAAAAGAAATAACAAAAACGCCTCTGCGTTCAATAAGCTTACAACTCAACTGGCGAACCCACTGAGACGCTGTGCTACTGAAATGTATACCTTTCACATTCAATAATCTAAATGATCAAAGTCCGTCTTCTTCATGTTCACTTCCTTCGCTCAAACGGCACAGTCGGTTCGTCTCGCTACGGCAAAACTACAGTGGACACGATCATTTCAGTTGATCAAGAGTGATCCGAAACTGATCCTCTTCACCTTCAGAGGACTGTAAAGAAACAAATTAGGCGCTGTCTGACATTTGTACAGCCAAAAACGTTGGCAAAATGACCATCACGCTAAAGGATTCCAAGGGAATTATAGCGTAAACAAACCAATGTGTCATACTATTTACGTAATTCACGTCATCACGCACGCCCACTCGCCCCCAGGCTCTCCAAAAATTGGAGCCACTTTTCAACCGAAGTGACGCATCTTCGAGGGGCTAAAAAACCGATTTTCTTTCTTTTCCTTGGGAAATGATTATTGTTTTCGTTCTTTGGACATAATAAACTAATGAAAAACGAAGAAAAAAAATTCATTTCATAGGCACTTTAACCCTTTCACTCCCAAGAGTGCCAAACATCAAAATTCAAGAAAATTCCCAAATTTCATTTTGTGAAATATTGAAAAACAAATGGTACCATGCAAAAGTACTGCCAAAGAGGTTTCATTTGAATGGTCACACCATAGGATTTCATCCACAGACTCAAAAGTTAGAACTACATTACATGTCTCCATAATTGACTCTGGGAGTGAAAGGGTTAAACAAATCATCATCTTACCAAAGTCAATATAAAAGGAAAGAGAACTGCAATAATTATACTTTCCAAATGTATTCCTAGACATGTCCAAAGAGATAGTGCCTGAAAAGAAATAATTAATAAATATTAAAATATTGCACAATTTTGTTGAAACATTGTTATTTGTGTTGAAAGTACTACATGTACACAGTCACATTAAACTGTAATTTTGATCATGACAGTTATCTGTTGTGAAAACATGTACATGTTTGAAATAAGAATCATTATAAATTATACAAGAAGAGAGGGTGGGTGTTAATTGTGTTTGAATATTTCCCCAACGAAAGGGTTCCTTCTGCATGTACTGGAGCACATACTAAGTAAAACAAAAGGAACAAAGAACGACAATAAATAAAATAAATACAAGTGCAAAACAAGACCAAAAAAAAACAATACCTCACAAACAATAGAAGACCATGGGTACCGGTACATTCAGAAAGACCCAACAAAAAGGGCAATTTAAAAGGTGTTTTTTGGCAGTAATGTACAAGCAAATAGAAACTTCAATGCCTTCTTTGAGTAGCCCCTAGTTGCTTGTTATTTCCCATGTGTGGGGAATTTCAACTACTGCATGTGATTGTGATTGTGATGAAAAAATAAGTATCAAGCATAGGAAATAGGAAATAGAACAGGATTCGTGGCCCAAAGGATGGGAATTAGAATCCAAAATAATTTCAAAAGTCCAAATGCCTGGGAGTTGTTTAGGGGAGAAAGTGATATTGATTGTAATAAAAGGGGGTGGGTTGAAGTTTTGATTTGAGATGTTCATAGTACTTTTACACATCATCAAACTGGTTGTGTCATTTTGTAAAGATTAATTTTTACCACAATTGCCGGTAATCTGGCAATCTGATTGGTCGATGCGGGTGGTAAATGAGAGTGCAGACAACGGTGCTGATGCTAACATCACGCAATTTCTAAATATTGTGGTAGAAAACAGATTTCCACCGGTTTCCGTGGTGTGGACTCTTATTTACCACGATTTACGTCATCACAAGGTCAAAATTTGTTGCTGACTCACTCGGCTGCACCTCGTGAGTGCACAACATTTTGACCACGTGACGATGTAAAACGTGGTAAATAAGAGTCCATACCATGGAAAACCGGTGGAAATTTGCTAAACTTACATTGTGATCTGACATTCCATCTGCCCAAAGCCATACATACAAAGGAGACATTAAAGAGACAACAAATACACTTCTAAATCGCTGTCTTATGGTCTTGGGGTGGTCTCTGAAGCCAAAAAAATTAGATACATCAAATTAAAATAATTATTAAGCTATGAAAAGGAAGTAAGGGCCTGTTTATATGGAGTAAAGTTGTCCCTGGTAGGAGGGTCACCCTCCCACCCAGGACAACTTTACCGAGCGCTTGCATGACAAAAAAGTTGTCCCGCCTGACAGAGACAAAAGTTGTCCCATCCCTGTAAATTACAGCCATGCTCCATCACATGTAACTAGTATTTTTGAAAATTTGAATGGAGTTGTCAAGTTTACACATCAGTTTTGTAAATTCATTCCAAGATTCAGAATTCCTTGAGAATTTTACCGCATTTTCGGAAACAAAGAGCAACAAAATATCATTTTATCTGAAATGTTACATATCCGAACAATATTAGGTTTTTTATGCGTTTAGCGAAGTTATTTTCCCGTTAACTCGTGACTTTCAAAGTGTTTTCCAGAGAGATCTTCAAGGTTTCATTCAAATCTCGGATGTTACAAAGAAATATTCAAATGTTCATTTCAGTCTTGTGGATTACTGGTCACGCATGATGGAGCATGGCTGTTACTAGCCCGCACATGCCCAGATTATCTATAGTTGACCAAGTTGGCCGGTTGGCCAAGCCAAACCATTTATATGAGGAAAAGTTGGCTGCGCCAGCCGGGTCACCCTCTAGCCGGGTCACCCTCTAGCTGGGTCACCCCGCTAGCCGAGCCAACTTCGAGATTCTCATATAAACAGTTCGCCACATTTTGTAAAGGAAAGTATGAAAACTTGGTTCGCCCAGAGTAGCTCAGGTGGGCAAGTGGCCCGCCTACCCGGGACAACTTTAACTAGATGGTTAGGGTCAGTTATTTAAACAACGTTTAGACTGCCTTTAACAAAACCGCGGTGTAAATCATTTTTAATCTGGCCAACCCTAACATTTAAACATTGTTTACCAAAAAAGTGTCAAGAAGGCATATAGCACAGACTAGAAAAACGTTTATCAACTTAAAATGACCTGCATATAAACAGAAGCAGGTCATTCAATTCTCTTAACCCACCGCGCTTTAGTTTGGCCCAATTTTTGTGTTTCACTATTACTTTCTCCTTTCTATCGGGGTTCTATTCATTAAAATTTAAAGCCATTTTAATACCCTTATAAAACAAAAAACGTAGAATAGGGATGATTGATTTATCTCTTCCCACTTTTTAAAGCTGAATTTAAGCTTAATTGAGTCATAATGATCAGCTATAGATCAAGAGAGAGAGTAGATTTTCATTATAACTATTGTCAAAGGCGCGATTTGTGAGATTTCTCTGAAAAATCGTTAACTTACCTAGGGTACGGAGATTTTAAAATATATAAACTCGCGACATATGCCACTGAAAGTACTAAACATGAAATGATTCCTCTAAAACGAGTGATTGTAGTGAAGCTTACAAGAGGCCCGACCAGGTCCGCCATCTTGTTTATCACACGAACTACTGCTGACCGACCTGTACTGTCACCTGGCTCCCGAAAACGGATTTGCCAGGGAGGCGGGGTGGGGAGGAGGAGTTGCCGGTGTTCATTTAGTATGCCGCAGTTAAATATATCATACATTTATTCTTTGGGTATTGAAGCTGTCAAGAATCAGAAAACATATGACAAATAACAATTTTACTTTCTTGACTTTGCGATCGTTTCAAGGATTTCACTAAAACATCAGAAAGTAAACCTATCCCCACCCCCCAGGGGCCTCATCGCCCAGAAAAAAATAGATCTTAAAAAAATAAATAAAAGATCGACAAACATTCACTAGCAATGGAAATATCATGTTTTCATTCGCCTATTTTTCACGGCTAAATTACTTTTCACGTTTATTTTCGGTCATTCTCGGAGACCCACCGCGTACCGCAAGGCGGAACGAGGTAAAAACCCGACAGAGCTCCGCGAATCCGCTATTCACAATTCACAATTCTTGTTCCCGTAAGTTCCTCCGAATCATCCGATGGTCACGGCACATGCACAATGCGTGATCTTGACCACTTTGGGCAAAATTTTGCGCAACGTGGGGCAGAACTTTCTTGCCTTTGCTGAATTTTTTGCCTCTTCATAGTTTACAGATGGAAAATACAGTTTGAAAAAAAAACGATGGCTTTGTGATCAACATTTTTTTTCAAAATGGAGCCGTTCGACCTCGATCTATTGAAGGAGGGAAGTTGGAGCGATATTCTATGGAGTCTGAAACGCTATGCTCCGCAAGGCTACAAGTTTGCGACCTCTCGAACACCTCAGGAAATAAAAAGCGATGTTCTCACCTCCAGACGTGTTCAACATGTTATCGAAAAGGTAATTCTAGTTTCTGTAATCAAATTTAACCTTTTTAATGTTTTCTTGCTTAGCAGGGGGCGTGTCAGTACATGTATTCACGAAAAATATTTTTTTGTTAATAGCGCAGCGTCAAACATAATTTGCTTCTGCCAGCTACATGTAAGCTTATGCCAGTTGATTTACATTGTTTGTGAAGATCAAATATTGCTGGCAGGCATACCTAATGAATAATCAGTCGCATTTGTGATTTAAGTTTACAATGTTTGTTTCTTAGGAAAGGTTAACATATTAAATGTTTCTTGCACACTAATTTTAGCAGGAAGTGCTATTTGATGATGAATTTTGCATCTGCTGCAAGTCATGGCTTTTTACAAAGGGGGGGGGGGGCGGGGGGGGGGGGGGGTTGGGGGGGGGGAGGTACTCCCCCAAAATACTTATATGGGAATGTGCCACCCAACAGGGTCATGATTTTGGAACTAAAGATATATAACAGTATCCATTTTTCAAGAACTTTCCTACAGATACACATGTATACATGTAAGTAAGAATAGGGTGTAATGTACGTGTTATTTTAAACGCACGAAGGCTTCAAATTATCAGTAGCCATTTTAAATTATTCATAAACGGAATTTGCCCAACAAAATACGTTTCTTTGGTCAATAATATCACACCAGGAATATCACGAACAAACTGGCATGGTCCCGGTGTGGTGTGCAGTAGGCTATTCAATGTAAACACGTTCAATAATGCATGCGTGGTTCTATGCGGGTGTGAGTGACATTGCATCAAGTATTATGTAGAGCAGAAGTTGAACAATTAAAATTTAACTAAATATCTAGAACAGGGTATTAAAATTGGCCGATTTCTAGAACAGGGTATCATTTTGAATGCAACATTCTTTCTAAAATGGGTCCAAATTTGGAGACCTGGGCAGCACTAACCCACTTAAAACATACCCGAGTAATATTAACACCAGCTGTCTAACTAATGTAGTTCAATTTTGTTGAAAATTACGAAATTTGACACCACCATTAATATCTCGAACCCCCGCTATCTGGAACAATTTTTCGTTCCCCTTGAAAAGATAGCTGAGGAGTCTACTGTATCATCCATGTTTGGGAATACATTCACACATACCTATATACAGTGTACAATATTATTATTATTATTATTATTATTATTGTGGGGTATAACTGAAAAATATTTTTTTTAATACTTGCATGGGGAGCAGGGTCCATATAGCACAGTTGCAAGAGCACTCATTCCTCCCACCAATGCGGCCCAGGTTTGAATCCCAGAGGTGACAGCATATGTGGGGGGGGGGGGTACTCCCCCAAAATACCTATACGGGTGTGTGCCGCCCAACGGGGTCGTGATTTTGGGACTCCTGATCTAGAACGGGGTATCCATTTTAGAGACATTTCCTAGAATGGGGTATAATATTTCGAACGCACAAAAGCTTCAAATTATCAGCAGCCATTTTTTCTAGAACGGGGTATTAAAAATTGACCTATTTCTAGAACGGGGTATCATTTTGAGTGCAAATTCTTTCTAAAACGGGTCCAAATTTGGAGATCCGGGCAGCACATACCCACCCAAAATATACCCGAGTACCCCCCCCCCCCCCCCCCCCCCCCCCCGGTTTTCCCCGGGTTCTCCACTTTTCCTCCCTCCACAAAAACCAACATTTCCAAATTCCTATTAGATCCAGAAACAGTGGAAGTACACCTTGTGGATTTCTATTTATTATGTTATTTTATATTTAATATTAATTTTATTTTTTATTAATTCAATTAATCATGATGCACTCACATACACTGTACTCTTCCGATTCCTCGGCACATCCACCTAACCACTTGACGTGGGAATTCTTCTTAAACCCAGCGTTCATTTTTGGTATTTAACAAGTCCACCAAGAGAAGGGATGATATGTATGACTTTACGTTTTGTGAGGGCCACAAGTTTATAGAGTTTTTTTTATCATCAAGTGCCACCCTTGTTAAATAAGGTTAATGATGATCATTATTATGATTGCCTGGCACTCTCCTCTTTTGTAAGCAGGCTGTTTAAGTCCTTCAAGTGAATGATTGTAAATGCCCAGAGGTGCAAATGAAGCCTACACGTATATAGTAAATTTAATAGCCACAATAATCAAGATCATTCAGTGATATGTTTATTGATTATTGATAACATTTTGTCTTTTACTAGAGCCTTTGTTTTAATGAACAGCTAAATAATTTTTTTATGCCTTTTCATTTCAGACTGCTGAAGAGAGGAATTCAACTGTTGAAGTTATTACCGATGAAGTGAAATCCATTTTAGAAGAAATGGGTCATAACTTTAGCCTCAGCAGTATCCGGGTTATGGCATTCATGTTGCGTAAAATTCTCTGCACTCTTTTCCGTAGAGTACTCATCAACAGAGAAGGTCTGGAGAGGGTGGGTAAAGTTACTAATTCAATATACGTCAGGGTTACCATGGTTACTGAACTAGTATAAGGTTATTAAGGTGGTTGAATAGACCAATATCACGCTAGCTTGTTACAAAAATATATTTGGTTTATTGGGGAAAAGAGCCCAGCATCAAATTCAGCATATCGATATTAGTAAAACTACAAAGTTTTGTAAAGATTGCTAGAAAACTGACAAAGATATGAAATTTTGAAACTGAGCATTTTTACAAAGAAATGCATGGTGGAATCTATGCCTGTCCAGCCTCGTTTTCGTGTTTTTCCCATACATTTCTTTGTAAAAATTAGGCCAGAGTACTAAGTTTCAGCTCATATCTCCGTCAGTATACGAGCAATCTTTACGAAACTTTACAGTTTTACTAATATTGATGTGCTGATTTTGATACTGGACTCTTTTCCCCATTAAATTAAATATATTTTCATGCCACGCTAGTGTGATATTGGTGTATAAGGGCTGAGGTATTTTTCTTGCATGTTTTTACAAGGTCACTTGATTGACCAATGTTGCGGTCATGCAGTAGCCTCCTGCATGTATGCAGAAGTTATTTACTAAATAGGCTCCTCAAACACCCCTTAATTCTCCATTCACCACATTCCCTATTCTTAGAAAAAGTCAGCCATCACAAGTTGTAAAAACAATTGAACCAGACAAAATTTATTGTACAATCATATAATTCACATGTACACTGTATAATTATGATGTGGTTCAAATAAATTATTTTTCTTTTCTTTACAAAAGAAAAATAGGTACCAGCTTTCTTTGCTACATGTATTTAAAAGTATTTTTATCTCTGTCAATACAATACTTTTATTTTTTATTTATTATATCTAGTTACGAGATGCTGCCAAGAACAACCCAGTGGTATTCATTCCATCCCATAGAAGCTACATGGACTTCCTTCTTGTATCTTTCATCTGTTTTGCCACAGACATTCCCTTGCCATTTATTGCAGCTGCAGCAGATTTCATGAACATGCGGGTTATCCGCACCCTTTTTAGAAACAGTGGTGCGTTTTACATGCGGCGTTCTTTTATGTCGGATCCCTTGTACTGGGTTGTGTTCACTGAATATATTCAGAATCAACTTCAAAATGGTGATCAGCCTCTCGAGTTCTTCTTGGAGGGAACACGGAGCAGAACAGGAAAATTTCTCCAACCAAGACTTGGTACATGTTTTTTAATGTCTTACTGATCTTGCTCTATGAGATTTTTTTGCTTTGCTCTGTGGATATTCTTTGCTCGTGACAGGAACTGTGGATAAATATGTCATCTCTAAAGTAGACAATTCAAATTATTTTAAAAATCATTATTTTTATTTTAACTTTAAATTTAAAAGCTATTGCATGCAAGTGATTGCAGCGTAGATGGTTGTGATGGAATGTAATTTGCCAAAGATATGAAATTTATCTAGACCTTCATACTGTATTTATTTGTTTGTCAGGTGTTCTTTCCATGGTTGTTGACTTGTACACAACTGTTAGAGTACCAGATGTTCTCATCTGTCCAATAAGCATCAGTTATGACAGAATACCAGAAGAATCGCTTTATGCATATGAGCTGCTGGGAATACCTAAACCAAAGGAATCGCTAAGAGTGAGTCAACAACTGATTACCGGTATTTATCTATATAGTACAGTGAAACATCCCTGTGTGACTGCCTCCGCATCAACCTGTCATAAGTGTCAATCATTACCACCTCTAGCTTTTAAATGACGACCACTTCTAGGAAGTGACCACCTCTTGTTTTCAACTTAAATAATAATAATAAATAAATACCTTCATTTAAGTGTCAAACTAAAATAGTAGTAAAAGAACCACTAAATGCTTTTTCTTATACTACTCATTCTTTTGAACCAGGGGTCAATTTAATAAAACTTTTACAAGTGTAATTTACAAATGTAGCCATTGTTTCGGAGCTTGAAAACAATAGCTACACTTGTAAATTACACTGTAAAAGTTTTATAAAATTAACCCCAGGATGTTTTTTGTCCGAATTATGCTGATAAAATTAAAATATTGTGGTTTAATTTTGAAAGCTTATATTTTACTACACCACTGTACATTTATTGCTATTAAATACCTATTGAGAAAATAAATAAAGTTAGAACAATGTTGTCCATTTTGACCCATTTTTTGACCAGAACAAGAACACAGCTATATGTATTCCTTGGGAGCTCATCTGTAAGACTAGCCTTATATATTATATATAATTATTAATAATTAATTGTTATATTTTGTCAATATTTATTTAATATGCATCAGTGTTAATTATTTTTCATGTTCATTGAAAAAGGGGATTTCTTTATTTATTTGCAAAGGGTTTGATCAAAAGCAGGTCAGTCCTCTCAGAAGATTATGGGAGCATTCACATCCACATTGGAGAACTTGTACCAATGAGCAGATTTATACAAGGGAAGATTAACAGAGTAAACAATGCTTCCATACCAAGGTACATGTACAAGTCATGTCAATTAGAGCGGTTTTCAATTTAGCATCAAAAGTAATTTTGCGATTGCTTTGGTTTTGCATTGCTACGATTTGTGATTGGCCAAAAAATCTTGCACTACTTTCTCGACCAATCAGAAGTAAAACCAAAACAAATGGTCACTTGCTCGCACACATTTTCCCATACTTGTCGCTGGTGACATGTATTTGCTTTGAGTTCTGATTGGTTCACTGGATTTTCTGTGTCTGTTGTGATTGGCTGGAGTATTGCTTTGGTTTTGGTTTTTAATACCGGCACTAAATTAAAAACTGCTCCGAGAAAAGTAAATAGAATTAGTCAAAAAAGTGCAGAAATGTTTCAATGTTTTCATAAAAAAATAGTCAGTTGTCCACATGAGTGTATCTTTGTCCAGTTGTCATTCATTTGTAATTATAAATTAATATTTATTTTTAATAAAATTCTAAGTCATTTTTGTAAGCTGTTTAAACTCATGAATGTTGGAAAACGCCACACCGGGGATTCTGAACTCCATGTTTCCTGTACCCTATGACTGGTTCATATCCTTTCCTTGGAGTCTTCCTGAAAAGTATCTAATATTACAAATTTTGCCTGTTTTCACAGTTGAAACACCTGCTTCCCACTCTTTCTTTTCTTCTCTTTCTCTCGTTATCTTAAATGTCTAAACGTATTTGGACAATTCCAAATCCTAATGCAGTACATGTATAATAATTTATTATTATACATGTATAATTGTTGCTGTCACCTCCCTGGTGTAAAAACTGTATTTTATCTACCTAGCTGGGGCACCACCAGTGAATTCTTGCGCCTCTGGAGCATTACCAAACTCCAGCTCTCTTCTTTGTAATGTAAGTATTAAAGTCCTCCTTTTTTTGCAGACACTTGTTTCATTTTTTGTCTGATGAAGAGAAGAAGGTGGTAAAGTCTCTGGGATATAAAATCCTCTCAGATCTTCAAGCAGGAACAATTTGTCCTTCCAGTGTCCTAGTAGCTTCAATTATGCTACAGAACTTAAAAGGACTTCGTTTTGGTATGTTTTTTGTTTTTAAAATGTTCAAACTGCAGTTTAATTTCTATTTTTGCAGTTTAAATCCAAAGAAAAATTTGATTAACACAACATATGCAATATTCACAATGTACTATATGTAGAGTGGTCTGTCTAGTCTGAATTAATTTCGACACTTTTCCCATTTATTAAGACACTTGCACATTGTACAATTGGAAAAATAAGAGGTGCTTTAATACTCAACTTGTATTAATATAAAGTATTGATTCAGAAATCCCTCTTGTTCTTTGTACCATTGAAAATAATTATCCGTTTTTTTAACACCTTTGACTAATTTTTGTTCTTTATTTTTTTTAGATGAATTGGTGGAAAAATTCACCTGGCTGAAGGAGCTATGCCATATGTGGAATATTCCTATCAAATCTGCAGGTTTGTTTAACACATTTAGTACAGACCAATCTCTGTGCAGTCTACAAAGGTGTACAGCCCAAACAAATAATACTGAATTATCGATACTGAAGTCAATGCAATTAAAAAAACACTGAACATACTTGCATTGCCTGGCCAAACAGACACACATTCGAGTAGATTTAAATTATATTCATGACTTTCAATGTACAAAAAGCTGTTTCAATGCACGACCTTCTGCATGTGTGGCTTATGAAAAAAAAAAACATTACTGAGAGCGTAACTTACATTCACTTGCATCTACATGTACTTGCAACAAATTTTACATGTAGCTCGATCAATGCAAAGTAAAAGCCATCATAATAAGTTAATGAGCCATTGCAAGAACAAGTCATGCCCAGTTGGGGTCCCAGCAAATATTGAAGTACATGTAGCAAGCTTCAAACTTGCAATAACTAATACTACTGTATATCGTACAACTCTTTTTGGTCAGGGCATTAATTTGGTATTTCAAGTATATTATACATTGACAAAATAATTACATGTGCTACTTTGTTTTTCTCCTCCATCAAGGTGACTCCAATAATGTGGCTCTGGTTAATGAAAGTATTGATTTCTTGAAATCGTCCTTGGAAAAAACAGAAAGTGGATTTGTAAAAATCAGAGACTATAAGACAGCTGAGAATGGAGGAAAAACTGCGACCGGAACAGCAGCAAACAACAGCCTGCTTCTCGCCTCATCTGCGATGAACATTAAAGATGAAGCTGCTCTGCACATGATGTTAGCATGCAAAAGAAATGTTATTGTGTTTCATTTCTTCAGAACTGGAATGTTTTCATTGGCCGCACACAAGCAAAGAGCTCCTGAAAAACACCTAGGTGAGTTTGGTAATGTTTTATTCTGCTTTGCTTGAAACTGTAGTCAGCGTTTATTGTGAACGTCATGTACAGGCTGGTTAAATGCTAAACATGTAGTTGTGAGTATAATTTCACAGCCAGGTAAGGATAGAAGTATAACAATAAAATTCGATAAAAAAGCACCATAAGAATCAATTAGTACTGCTCAATAATTTATACATTGTATATCATTTAGAATTGTCCGCACATTGTAGGGTTTTGTCCACAGACTTAAACTTGTGTTAGAACCACCTTGCACAGCAATACAGTTGAGGCCCAGAGCGCACCGTGCAACTTTTCTTGCAATGTTACAGAAGTACTGAGAATCAAGTTCTACTTTTGTGACGTTGTGCGAAACAAATTGCATCATGTGACACCCCCCAAAAATTTAATGTTGCGCGTAACATTGCGAGAAAAGTTGCACCGTGTGTCCGGGACTTTACGGTACCACAGATTTTCTTGTTTCTTTACCATCTAAGCTGCCAAGCAATAAGGAGCACAGTAAAGTATTCATTAAAAGTGTGGTAACAAAGCCTTGTTCTCTTTCTAGTTCAACTGTTTGCCGACTTCCAGTTTCTGGCCAAACTGTTAGTAAAGGAGGTTCCTCAAGTAACTGAAAGAACTAATGAGGTATGTAAATTTTTGCTTTGCATTTCATAGAACTTAGCATCGCCCTATTTTAACTACAACTGCGGGGAGAAGCATCATACAACATGTCTAGTATTTCATTGGTTGAAATTGATGGGCTGAAGTCTACCACATGTATGCTGTATTGAAGTATACATGACGAGATGTACTGTTCAGACTCGCAGCATTTTTGCTGAAAAATTTGACCCCCAAAACCTTCCGCTGTAGCAAATTCATGCAAAAATATACTGACAATTTTTGCTGGCTAGACATTAAAAATGACACAGACCATTGCAAGTCATGGTATTTATACTAAGTCTCTTCAAGGATTTGAAAGAATCAGATAGGATATACACTGTATTTCCGCGTTGTCGCGATTAATATTATTTTTGTGTAAGCAAGTTCTCCTTTCAGAGAAGATTTACACGTGTAGTTTGTAAATTTAATTCTCTATCATCTTTTTTTTCAGACTTTTGAATACTTTCGAGAGACGACTCAATTACTTGAACAGCATGGTTCAGTTAACGTTAAAAATGGCAAAGTTTTAATACTTCAGGAAAAAGATGTCAGCTTTAGCGCTAACATGTGGAGACCCATTTTAACAGCGTACTGGGTTAGTATTGTGACGTTTCTCTTGAATAATTCGTTTTTTTTTCCCCTGAACTTTCCTATGTGTATTTATGCTTTGCCATGGGAACACATCCGGGTCTGAATCAGAAAACGGAAACCCATTGTACTCGGTGTAATGTGTTATGGCGTGGGTATAATTTAGTGTCCTTTGGATCTTGTTTTTTACATTAGTCACTTGATGATCGCAACATCTGCAACACATTTTCCCACCATAATGTGCAGGATGCATTACTGGCAGGAATTTTCGTTACAGTTGTTTCCCGCCAAAAACAGCCTAGGAGTGGCAACACGTTTTCCCGCCATAATGTGCATTTTTATGAGAAGATTCATTGGCACTGATATGTAAAGCTGGTAGTCAAGACATCTTAATGTTATAATTCCATCATTCTGAATGCTTTCTTTGAATTTCTTGCTTCAGATTACATGTCATTTTTTTGTCAATTACCCTGATGGTAACCACGAGAGACCGCTGACTGAGATTGTAAAGCAGGCTCAAGACAAAGCAGCAGAGCTTGTTCTCACTGGTAAGTACGAGTACTCACACCTCAGGATAGCCCGCAAGACAACCCTCGGGTCCGAAAGTATAGGCCATGAGCACAGAACTGGCGCCTGTTCACTGTAGATCATAAATTGTGTACATTTTTCTCACCAGGAGACGTGAAATTCTACGAAGTTCTTTCACTTGACTTGTTGAGAAATTCCATCATGTCTTTAGCCGATCTCAACGTTATCAAGGCAACTAAAAGGTGAATCCGTATAATTATAATATATTTTCTTATTTTCTTTTATTGTTTGATTTTGGTCCACTAATGAAAATATTATGACGGCGTGACGATAGATTTTTCCTTCATTTCCATAGCATGCCAATTTTGTTGTTCAGTATTCGGAGTTTGTTTGGCCGATTTCTCTCGATCATTTTATATCGCCGCAAATATTTTTATCCGTTACCCTTTGCTAGCTTTCAAGTTGGAAGAATTTTATCTTCGCGAAAAAGACTTAATGATAGTTATTTTAGATGCTCGTGACGCTTGTCTAAATGTCGATATATGAATTTATTAGTACGGGAGTAGTAATTAAAAAAATGAAAATTTATGTTGTCTTGCAGTGCTGATAATGGCGTGCTGATCTCAGTGCCGAACAGTGCGAAAGTTGCGGAAACATGTCAGAAGATAGGTGAGCAACAGGTCCTGTTTTCAGAACACGGTCATTGGCTAGTTAGCAAACCTTCTTTGAGTTGTCAAGCAACTGCTTTGCGTTAAAAGCCCAGGATATTATGCTTCGTAGGCATTGCCGTGCGGACGTTAACGACAAAAGTTTGGGCAAATAAATAAAGTTACATTTTTTTGCACGTGCCCAAAGAGTTTCATTTAGCAAAACAGCAACTTTGCACGTTCATTAAAATGTGTAACCATTTTGCACGTGCCTTGAAAACGTTTAATCAACGAAACAACCATTTTGCACGTGCCTTTGAAGCGTTTAATTAACGAAACAATCATTTTGCACGTGTTTTTGTTGAAACGTTTAATTAACAAAACAACTTTTTTTGCGCGTGCCTTTGAAACGTTTAATTAACAAAACCATTTTGCACGTGTATTAAAACGTTTAATTAATAGCAAAACAAAACATCTTGATAACTGCACTATCGCGTACATTTTACGTGCGTATACAAAACGCACGTAAACAATTTCCACTGTCGCGTTATTTTTACGTGCGTTGTATGAACGGCTTGCGTAAACTTAAAAAGCTGAACCGTGCTCAGACAACTTTTTACGTTTACGCAAGCCGTTCATACAAAGGTCTCTTATTTTATTTACGCCAGTAAAAGTAACGCGACAGTGGAAATTGTTTGCGTGCGTTTTCTTTACGCCCGTTTTACGCACGTAAAAATTTACGCGTCAGTGGAAATCCACTCTTGCGATGCAACGTCGAGTTAAAAAGGTTAAAGAGTACTCCCTTGGTCTAACTAGCGCTTGAACTAATTGTTGTATTTCTCTTGCGTTTTTTCAGGTGAATTTCTTGACTTGCCTTCCAGTACTGCAGTGTTTACGTCGCAACTTTCGAAGTTGTGAGTGAAAATACGCCCCAGAAACGACGATAATCTTATTGGCTGATGTCAGTCATGCTGAACAAGCATTGATAACACTGCTATCCAAGCTTTATTTAAAAATAAACGTTTCCCACAGGGTGGTGTTTCACAGAAAACGTCCCTTTCTCAGTACCCAGCAGCGAGCAGAGGTTACGTTTTCGGCGTGTAACTTGTCGCACGCCAGCACTTACAACGAAAAAATAGCCTGTGCTCGCAGAGTATTTCTCAGTGATCATCATACGACATAGAGCTAAGGTAGCGAGCAAAGAAAAAATATTGAATAGAATAAAGAAAGAAAGAAAAAAGTTGAAAGTGAGACATTTGTAAAATAATCCGCGAGAAAAATAGTAGAAAAGAAAACAAACTATTTCAAATACCGAAATATAAATACCTTAAGTAACTCTAATTACAAAATCAATAGTTATTATTATAACTTATACGCATAATGACTGCCGTATAACAAGACAAAAACTGCTTTAGAGAAGAACAAAATATATTTGACATTGGAACTTACGCTTGTAGTGTAACTGGAGATTTTCTCTTGAATGAACTGCACTTGACACAGATGCAAGAACTACTGTATTTGTTTAGTAAGGGCTGGTTCCCACTAGCGACGTAATCGGAAGCGGAGTCGGAGTCGGAAGCGTAAGGAGCCTTACGTTCTAGTGGAAATTAAAAAATTGAGTCGCAATCGGAATCGAAAGCTCGACGGAATCGAAATAGGAAGGATCGGAAGGTTTCCTTTTTCTTCCGATTCCGCTTCTGCTTCCGTCGCTCACTATCTGCTTCCGTCGTTTTCATTTCTACTAGATTGCAAGGTTCTAATGATTCCGATTCCGCTTACGTCGCTAGTGGGAACCAAGCATAATGCAGGTTACCTGCGAATCGTAATTCCACAAAACGGCAAAAATATGTTTACTTACCTTTTTTATGATTTCGGAACGTTGATTGCCTTGTCGATGCTTCTAAAGCGTCTTTGAATTGTCATAAACAAAAGGGGAACTATGGAAATATTGTATAACACAAAAAGACGGTCTAGGTAGATTGGAAGTGAATAAAACTCTCGAATTTGTTAACTAAGCAATCGATCACTCTGCAGTAACCTGATTTTTATCAATTTAAATTTAAATTTGTATAAGTTAAAGGATAGTACAGACATAATACCGAAAATGTGAGGTAAATTGGGGGTAGAACAACTAAATTAAAACAAAAAAGTATTCCATTGTCTGCTAGTGTTTTTTTTAATCGAATGTAAGGGCTCTCGCGGACGTTAAAAAAAGTGGGCCTGGTTTCCATATGATCGCTACAATTGCTGAGATCATCTGAAAACCACTTTCCAGCGATCGCAGCGACGGAATTTCCCTTGCAATTAATAACCTAGAATCGAACCCGGATCCTCTTGCATACTAAATTCTGGCTTCACCAGTACACCACTAACGTGATCCGGCAAATCAAAGAAAAAAAAAATTATAAAAAGTGCTTTTCTTAATGATACATCTATAACGGGTGACCCTATCCCCAAATCTTACCTAATCTTGCTTAGGTCTGATAATCACCGGCTTTACCTTGGCCCAGTTTTATCTAATAATGATAGCCAACTTTCATCCTAATCCAAGCATACATGTAAACAAAAGCTGAAGAGGCATCGACCATTACAAAAGGCTTGGTTACTAATGAATCTTAATGATGGCATCGACCGTTTACGAAAAGGGAAATCAGCCGCAGCGCATTGTTCTATCTCGGCGATCGTAGCGATTATATGGAAACCGGTCAACGCAACGATCGTTCATGTGTTGCCATTTTTGTTATGCTGTGCTCGGTTTGCGAGATGCCATTATTCTTGTGGTACCAGCTGTCTAAAAATCACCGAGAATTTATCAAGGGAAATCATAAAGAACTTTTCTCTAATTGTGGGCACTTATTCCTTGCGATCGATCGTCCGCTATTGCTAAAACCAACGGCACGCTAGCTATTTTATACGCCGATCGCGGCGATTTTAACGATCGCCAGCAAAAATCGCAAGCAAATTTCGTCGCTGCCTGCACGGACACATTTTGCGATTTTTCTGGTGATTCTCCCTCCTCGTTCGTTTCCAGGCCTTTCTTCGCGTTCAAAATGGCAGCTTCCGTCCTTTCGTACGAATCAGTACGAGGCTTTTATAAAATCGTGCAAACTGATCGGTTGAATTATTTGTCGATTCGCCACGACGAGCGTATAAAATCGCTGAAATGGGCACATTTTTATCTCAGCTATACCGATTTTATACTCTGAACGCGACGAAAATCGCCGTTGCAGAAAACCGGGCACACCTGGCGAGTTTCGCCAATCGCTGCGATCGGCGTATTGAGTTTTTGGTCAGGAATTCGGCACCGTTGGCTACGGATCCCGTCTCCTAAGATTCGCCCCGCCAAGTACCGGGTTCCCCTCTCCGCGAATTTAACGCAAAAGCAAACGACTCGGAAAGTCCAGCGAGGGTATGGCATGGACTATTTGTTTGGAAACGAGAGTAGAAAATTTTTAATTTGTCATCTTAACGAGGATTTGCCAAGTAAACTTGTGAATTCTCGACAGGATTTTCGCATGAGACTGATCGGAATCACAGGAGTTTTATGATTCCAATTCGCCGGTTCACAAATTCATTTATAATCTGTTAAGCTTGAACAAAGAAAAAAATAAGCTTGATGGTGTTTTAAAAACTCGATCCTAGGTTTTGGCGATTTTATTCCTTCGTTCGATCAGTTTTAATGTTCAGTCGGTTAAAAATGTTAAAAATGTACCGAAGATCGCAGAAAACGCTAAATACTGGCCAAAAACCCTGTCATCGCGGGCCAATGAAAGCACGTATAAATGATTATTCACGTTTGTCGCGCGCGCTTATTATATGGTTTGTGCATCTTCGTCATATCACGCGCGTGAATAGACTACTGAATAACGATCTATCGCCATTGACAAAGGTATCATCCGGAAAAGTGTAGCTGACATTGACATTGTTTCTTAGGAAGTGCTGCGCACAAATTCATTTAAACACAGAATGGTTCGTCTATGACGCAAAGTATTTGTATTTAGACGTACGCGTGTGTGTTACATTTTCCATCGTCCCGCTCAGACTCCGAGCGGTTTAATTAATTCATTTACAAAATTTAAAATGCATTTAGCCATTGTTTGGTGTTCTATGTTCACTATCTCCCTTCTGGCGGCTTTTCCCGGTAAAGGACCAGGTAAGAAGACATTTCGTTTTAATCATGCACGCCTTTTAGCCCTAACTGAATGCCCAAGTTCTTATTTAAAAGTGGAAAAGCAATTTATAGACAAATTTTCATTTTGAAACTGATATAACAAACAACAGTCTGACCCTTTTCCCCACCTGGGGAAAAAGAACTATAGCTAAGCAATAACAAACAATAGTACCAGGTTTTACTTGAATGTTCACGCACTACATTTAGAATGCATCCACAGACTCGATAGTTAATTATTATCCCATTACATACCTCTGATGCGCTTACATGAAAAAATTAACTTTTAGTATGTGATTTTAATGAATGCATACATTTAAAAATAAAATACAGTATCTCCAAATTGTGTTTAAAACAAGTGCTGAAATTATTTACTACAAACAGAGCAATTTTCAGATTTTCCTACTCGACGATTGAACTCGGCTTTGTTACCTTTTAAATATTTCGACTGTATTTCTTTTAAAGTTCCAGTTCGATCAAAGTTTCGTTTCTTTTGCACTTTCGAAAGGAAATAATGTATTATTTAGAAACCTGTCCAAACTAGGTCCAAAGCGTTTTTCAATCCGATCACGAGAAAATGGTTTCTTTCGGCCGTACTTTTCGCTTTTGCGCAGCCGCCATTGAATTTGCATGTCCCTAAAGTTCCAAGAGATAGCCAGCGAAATTGACTGGAACTTCAGGAACAAGCAAATTAATGGCGGCCGTGAAAATGCGAAAAGTACGACGAATAAATACCGTTTTCCCTTGATCGGATTGAAAAAAAGGGTTTGGACGGGTTACGAAATACATTATTTCCTTCTGAAAAATGCAAAAAAATGAAATTTAAAAATTTGATCGAACTGGCATTTTAAGATACATGTACTTTTTTTTTTGCCCACTGGATATATTTTTGTCTAGTGTTACTTTGAATGTTGCCTGACAAATTACAAATGAGTTAAAGTTACCGTCTGTGTTGTATTTCCAGCCTCCTTTTGTCAGTTTAAACAATTCAACTGTATTTTTCCTTCCCCTTTTTTTAAATCGCATAATTATTTCTTGATTTTAAATCCGCGATTACAGGTCTTCAAGAACACCCTGACGGTTATACAAGAGTTGTTATAGACAGAATAGAACATATCTGGTATCTTCTAGTGAGTAACAATTGCGTTAAAAATATTTGTTGTATACAGAAAACTAAGGTTGTTTGCTGACGAGAGTTCCTTTCTTTATCGCGAGATCATGGAAATTTCATTGTCTGCATGCACGCAAGAGAAAAATCGTCAAGTTTCCATATTTAATATATTCTTAGCGCGTTCTATTCTGATTCTTTGTAAATATAAAGTCGTTTATTTAAGAGTTGTCGTTTAGAAAACAACGGGATTAAAGCGTTAAAAGATCTTCTAAGAATCCTCAGTAATCACTATCTTTGTAGTTCTTTCGGATCTATGCCAACCGCAGCCTTCTGATGTATTTTCACTGAGACCACAAGAAACCTTTTGTCGGTTTATTTTGTCAGATGAAATTATAAAACAACCATCATGCGTACAATGAAACAATTTCGAACAAAAGACCAACTTTAAAAACATTGTTTACTACGACGAACCCTGACATATGGAAATCTATAGCAAAAATAATTTCTTTTGTCGGCTTTTAGTCATCTTTGGACTGGAGAATGTCTAAATTTAGCTGCTTTAATTTATGCTGAAAAGAATTATTTTCAAATGATGAAGACAAACATTTTTAAGCTGAAATGTCGTTGTTGTCTTGTCTGGTATCCGAACCGTCTCTCGTCTGGTCTCACCCGTGTCACATCTCATTTGTCGACCTAGAGCGGTTTTTTAATTGGGTGTCGTAAAAGAAAACCAAAGTAATAAAGCAGTTTTCAATTGAGTATCGAAAGTAATTACACAATTGCTTTGGTTTTTCATTGCTACGCTTTGTGATTGGCTAAAAAATATCGCGCCACTTTCTCGACCAATCAGAAGTAAATCCAAAACCAATCGTGACTTGCTCGCACGCGTTTTCCCGCGCTTGGCGCCGCCGACATGTAATTGCTTCGAGCTCTGGTCCATTGGATTGTTTACGACTTCTGTGATTGGTCAGAGTAATTACTTTGGTTTTGGTTTTACCACACCATGGTTAATAGAACAAACTGGTTATGAAGCTCAATAAATTTCAAAAAGAGTGTACAAAGCTGCTTTGTTTTATGTTGAACGAACCGTGACCGTGCACATTGTTTTGTTTAACGTGTGAGCCCAAATTTTTCTACTGGTCAGTTGCTCATATGCATTTCAATACCTTTTGTGTTTTGTGCACGGTCAAGGCAAACGAACAAAAGAAATGGAGAACAAAAACATATAACAAAGGACTGACTGAGTTTCATAACCAGTTTATTCTATTAACTATGACCACACTTAATTGAAAACTGCTCTATTCTGTCCAATTACAAGAGACGCAGAAAATCCAATGAACCAATCAGAGCTCGAAGTCAATAGATTACACATGTAGCCGGCGCCAAGCGCGGGAAAACGTGTGGTTTTGATTTCACTTCTGATTGGTTGAGAAAGTGGCGCGAGATTTTTTGGCCAATCACAAAGCGCAGCAATGCAACACCATAGTAATCGTGAAATTACTTTCGACACTCAATTGAAAACTTTCCTGTCATTTCATTTCGTTTAGTCTTTCATGCCATTAAAAAAAATTGATTGACCTAATAGGAGACACATTATCAAAGGCGCACGAGTTCGTTTTTACATGGGTGTACTTTGAAAATAATACGTCTAGTACTATAAAAAGTGAAAATTACCTTTCACGAAATGTTAAAATAACATAAAATTTC
The DNA here is from genome assembly GCA_024195265.1 of Dendrophyllia cribrosa. Lineage (NCBI taxonomy): Eukaryota > Metazoa > Cnidaria > Anthozoa > Scleractinia > Dendrophylliidae > Dendrophyllia > Dendrophyllia cribrosa. Next base: position 42,986,841 of record JAJLRJ010000006.1, on the reverse strand, counting down.
TATAACTGCATGTTAAAACGACGTATTCTTCGCTACTTAGAAAAGCAAGTGTTTCTGGTATGTGGAGGATTATAATGAAGATGTGTATGACGCCATGGACTGGACTTTGGGATTAGCTTTTCACGAAGGAATCGATGGCTTGCAAGGTTGGTATAGATCAAAGATTCCCGCCGTAACTACCACGACGGCAACGACAACAAGAACGGCACAAAACAAAAGGTTTAGTGATCAAAAACAACGCCATGTCTCGGCACATGCGTTTTACGTTTTGGTACATTTCTTTGCCGACGGTTAATTTCCCTTTTTCTATTTGAACTTGAATAAATCGCCACTTGGCAAGCAATCTATGTGTTTCAAAAGACTAAGGTTCTAACAGCTTTCGTATTTTTTGACCTTCGTAATTGGTTAATAAACTACTATACTAAACCAATTAAGAGCAAAAAACTTGAACCAATAGTGGTTTCCTTTACTTACATGAGTTTCATGTACTTGTCACTGATTGCACGTTTTCCCGCGCTTGCCAACGGCTTGGTGCACGTTTTTCACGCTTTCAACGGTTGCGCGTTTTTGCAATTCCTGCGTACCACTTGTCAACGGTTGTGCCTTTTTCCGCTCTTTCCACTGGCTTAGAGTTCGAATAGATGTACTTCAGGGATCATTCTCTAATTTTAATCTGTTCTAAAGTCAGTGTTTAACTATTATTTTCTTAACTTATTGATCAGCAGGGCTACAGTATCAAAGTAGAGAAGACCTGCGTAACAAGCGCTTAACCAAAGTTAGTGAGCTAATGGTTATTGTTATAATGGCGGCTGCCTGTTTAACTGTGATTCGACTGACTCTGAAAAGAAATTTTCAACGGTACGTATTGCATTGGGTACGGAAATAGTGCACTCTCTCCTTTCTTAAGGTGATTCCATTGAAAAAGAAGGAATTTTTACGATTTTCTAAAACTTAGTCCAGATGGTAATTATGTTATGAGCATCACAAAAATGAAATAAAAAATAGGGGTCACCGTGCTCGTTTTTGCACAACATGGATGGCCATTATAGTAACTATACGACCCGCGAGGTTTCATTACTGAACCCTAGTAATCAGAAAGGGGACTATAATTTCTAAAAAAACAAATCATTGCTTGGATTAAAATAATAGAGCAGTTCAACAAAATTGACTTTGATCTTACATTATAAACTATTTTAGTTGACCAGGAATTAAGATTATGAAAGAAATTAAAGAATTCGCGGCGTGCGCGCATACCCAACACTACCTGAAGACGTGTTCTTTACAGCATTCAAATACAAATATTTCAAAGCAGAATGTTTAACTTTTCTTTAAATCGCGATATATTGTAGTCAACCGTGTGTCATTTAAATTTCTGCATTAAAAATTGGGGGTCACCGTGCTCGTTGTCAAGCTATTGTTCCCGACCAGCGCGAAATCCTCTTTGTAATTGAATCCTTAAGGAAACCCTCTTGCTCGCGAGTGCGCTCGTGCACGCGAAAATGACGCAATTTATTATGCGCAGTAGTGATGCGCAATGCAAAACTAGGGAATCACCTTAAGAGGCTTAAAGAGAGTTTTCGCTGTAGGAAGAATTCTGCTGACTGAAGTAGGTGCAGGCGCAGGATGTCGATATTCTTACAGTTTGCGCCTGCACTCAACTCATTCAGCGGATTTCCCCTAACGCCTCATTGAATTTCTGCGGAGGAAAGAGGAGTGTAATGATCATAATAACTATTTGCGTTTCAAAATATTCTAGCACGGGTGCTAACTGCATGGGGACACATTAAATAATTAATTACAAATCTATAAAAGTATTCAAATCTAAACATTCCCAAAATATGATAACTGAAAGTCCAAAAATTGTAACACCTAATAATTATGATTTATCTAAACTCAAAGTGGCGCCGGTTATTTAAACGAAGTTTAGACGGTGTTTAACAAAGCCGCGGTCTATCCCAATTTCAATCTGGTCAAACCAGGGCCGTACATAGCGGGGGGGGGGGGGAGCAGTTGCCCCCGCCAGGAAAACTAAATGTGTTTGATTTTGCTGTGTAGGGGTGAAAACGAAACGTCCAACTAGAAACCCCTGTGAAGGTGTGCGGAGTTTGCCCCCGCAGACAAAAAATCCTAGGTACGGCCCTGCAACCCTAATATTTAAACGCTATTTACTGTAAACAATGTCAAGTAGGCATATAGCACAGACTAGAAAAACAGTTTTTCTCCTTAGAATAACCAACTTATAAACAGATATGGAGGTCCATTTATTTTTTTAAACCGAGGTCTAAGTTAGACTTCGTTTAAATATTAACCGGCACACGCAAAGCGGCTTGGGGGATAACTACCACCTCCTCCTTCCCAATGCTCTCGCCCTCTCCGTCGGATAGGATGCTAGTCCATTGCAGGGTCATCCCACAACATCATTATTATTAGGACAGGTGCATGGCGGCCATATTGGTGTTCAGGAACAATAGAAACTGTATGCCTAGAAATAGAGTTTGGAGCAAAAGGATGAAAATATCACTGTTCTGAATACCAGCATGACCGCCGTGCATCTTGGTACCTGACAATCTATTAGCAAGTAGAGTTTTTGTTTGTATAAGGAAACATGCACAACACAACGACAGAGACCAAACCTTGCACTAGCCGGAACTTCAGGTCAACAATCCACATGAACGTTCGACTATTGCGACTCCTAAATAGTATTAAATATATACCATCTGTTTTTTTTGTTTTGCAGGCAGAATAGAAAGACAAAGGTGCACTAGGCTGCGGAATAACAATGGATTGGGAATTACTGTCAGCACCATTTTTGCCTTCGTTTTCCTTCAATTTTCTTTCACTTAACAATTACGTTTTTTGGTTACCTTGCTTTTGTACTATCACTGCCTATGATTAAAGGAATTATTAGCAGAATTTATCCCTGGTAATTGTTTTTAGGAAAGCTCCTTATTCCGTCCTATACACTATTCAAAACTGACAGAAGGCCCGGGGGGCGGGACTCCCATATAAAAATGACGGGGATGCTCTTCGTACCTTTTAGGGGTCAAAATTTGTATTTTGGTACCGCTTAGGGTACGAAAATCTAAAATGACAACCGTTAGAATTATCGCGGTACCTTTTAGGGTAATGAGCCAAAAAAATATAACATGTGTTGTTTTGAATTGGTACCTCTTAGGGGTAAAACTTATTTTGAGCCACGCCCATCAAACGAAATTCTGGTACCTTTTTGGGTGTTTTTCGAAAATGTCGGACGAGCTCCCCTGTCATTTTTATATGGGAGTCCCCCTCTTCCCCCCCGGGACAGAAGGACCGAAGACACTATGACACGTTGTGTTTGCATGAAAAAATTGCGCCAGCCACTACGTTCTTGACGCTCATCTCCTACATGAGCCTAACCCTTATCTTTATAAAGTTAACATAACCAGAATAAAACATGTTATGTACTTGTTGACTGAGTAGGAGGGCCGGATGGGAAAATATTTGGCTCGATCGCGAGGTCACGGCGTGCGAGGTCCGTGCACTATAACCGGGAGCCAAAATATTTTTAAATCCGCCGGACCTAACTTGTTTAGTCAATAAGAATTTTATCATATGACCAATTTTGGAGACAAAACTATTTCAAATTTTAACACGCGAGGCCGTACGCTTTTGCAGCAGGGCCGTCGGGCTTTTTCCGTCCCGGCTCGCGCTAATGCGTATGGTCCTCGCACACGCACACGTGAGGCCTTACCGCACATATGATAATGAATCTGATTGATCGGTTATTAGCAACCCCGAGTTTTGCACTAATATGACCGGGACAGCGTGTGTGTCTTGCTGAGTAATTGGACTGTTCGTCAGTACGCGCGCTATCTAAGGACGATTCAGTACACTATGGCGAGTTCCTTAATTTTGATTTTTAAGTAAGTGGCAGTTAACCAGACATCTGGTCCGAGAATCACTTACTCTGAAATTTCAGATGCAGGACTTCGTGAAATTGTTAAACGATTTTTGTTGTATTAAATGTAATCGGCAGCAACTTTATTTAATAAACTGACCTCAAGGACATTTCTCGTGTTTTGATGGGACTTCTTCCCTCCCCCTACCTACCTAAACATTGTTGTTCCACTGTTTAAGCTACCTGTAACAGACAAAAAACAACCCAACTTTGAATAGAGGAAAGGGAGGAGGAATCAAGACAGTTTTGTTCTCTGAAGTGTACCCCATTTGATGTGAGCGTCTCGACAATTTTGTCCTCGACTGCAGGATGATTTTCAAATTTGTGCTAAACTAAAACCTTCCATAGCCCCTAGAGCCAAAATCTACTGAAGTACACGTCTTCGGGGATGTGAAATCTTGGCCTGCCTAGCTCCGAAGACTGTTCCAGTGGACACGAGAATCCCATTTCCGAAGCAACGTTTCTTTGAGCGTTGCATAAGTCTCAGTTGGATCTGACCATTTCAATTGTTGACTCCTTTGTGCAACAAACCCAACAGCTGAATCAAGCCTTCGCTAGCGCTCTGTTGTTCGCATTGTAGAATCACTGATCTAATGACGTACGTGTAATCATTTAACCGGCGCTTAAAATACTCTAAAACATTGAGATTATCACTGTGCAGGTGTCTCTGTGCTTAACGAAATAGCGAAGGAATCGAGTGAAGAAAAAAAGCCTCCAGGTCACCATCCTCCGCCGCCATTTCGTTTAGAGTAGCAACCTCTGACCCAGGTCCATCTCCCTATTAACTCCGCTGATCAGCAGGCGCAATAGCCGTATATATTTTTTATAGCCGTATATATTTTTTCACTCAATTTCATAGCATTTTAGTGGACATAAATATATCATACAAAAACAAGCAAATATTTTCATTGGGCATAAATATGTTCTGCGTAGATACAAATATATCTTATTAGGCGTAAATATATTCTGCAATGGTACAGGTAAATTTCTTTGACCATGAATATATTATTCAGTCGTATATATATTTTTGGCAGTTCACTCAATTTCATAGCATTTTTAGTGGACGTAATTATATAATGCATAGATACAAATATATTTTATTAGGCATAAATATATTACGCAATGGTACAAAATAATTTTTCAGGCATAAATATATTATGCGATGGTGCAAATATGTTTTTCAGGCATAAATATATTATGCAATGGAACGAATATGTTTTATTAGGCATAAATATATTATGCAATGGTACGAATTTGTTTTATTTAGCCATAAATATATTTTGCAATGGTACGTATATATATTTATTAAAACCAATACAAAGTGAATGACAATATTGTCCCATATGGCGCCTCATATTAGAGGCATTGTTCATTAATTTCCTGTAGGGACATTATTAAATCCGTAAAGAAGAATATGAGTGACACATATTTCTTTGGAAAAGTCCGAGCGCCAATCTCGAGTTGGAAAAGCGACTGGCAATAAGATTTAAAGTTCTCATTGCTTGTCGCATTTCTATCTCATCATAAGTAATCTAACAGGTCTGTCATTTGTATCGAAGAACTACTTGGGTTGACAGTTTTCTCATCGTTTGTCTCATAGCAGTAGTCTCATGATAGAAGTATACTTTTTAAATATATTCGTATATTTTATTTGTCTTTACGGCCAACTAGTTTACTTTTCACCAACTACTTTACTTCGCACCAAAACAAAGTTATAATTAAATGAAATAGCTTCTTGCAAACTGAATAAACAACTGAATAAACAACAATGTAACTGATGAAGTGAGTGCCAAACTTGAGTTGGGAAACGACCAGCGATAAGATTTAAGTTCTCATCGTTAGTTCCATTTCCAGCTCAGGATAGGTAAGGTAGTCCTTCAATTCCAGTCTGATTTATTTCAAAGAACTACTTTGGTTGATAGTTTCTCTATCATTTGTCAGGCGATGTAGTCACTGTTTATTATTGCTAAATTAAACAAGGGATGTTTAGGAACCGAACGCTTGGAATGGCGTTGTACTATGACTACATCGCAAGAGAAACGATCATAGAGAACCTATCAGACAAAAGCTTAAATGGAAGTGTACGCCAACTTACTTGAGTTAAATTGGAAAGATACCGACGATGCAATTTTAACTTTCGTAATAATATACATGAAAAAATTACTCGATTCTGATTGGCTAAGAGCAGTGCAGTTCAAGTGTAACACCAGTGCAAAACGTGTAACACCGGTGCAAAAAGTGTAACACCAGTGCAAATTACAAATCGAAAAAAAAAATTTTTTTCTATTTTTTTTTTGCCCAAAAAAAAAGAAAAAAAATTTTTGCAAAAAAAAAAAAAATTCCAAACACAAATGGATGCAAATTTTTTCATGTATAATTATTAATAAGTAATCATACGGTTTTCTCGTTCAATTTGGGATTAATTTGCACTTGTGAGTTTTTCAAAAAGCTCAAATTGCACTCGTCGAAGCGGCTCTTGCAATTTTGAGCTTTTTAAAAAACTCACTCGTGCAAATTAATCCCAAATTGAACTAGAAACCGTATGATTACCTATACTAAACAAGCGATGCCATTTAAGCAACACTCGATTTTCGAATTATGTTTTCTATCAGATAAAGAAAAACGCAATTAATTACCTAGAATCGAACCCGGAACCACTGCATGCTAACATCCTTCTTCACCACTAGACCACTGGGGGGGTTCTCCGATATTTTCAAGACCATTTATGATTTGCATATGCCTTTAGTAGCTGTTCATTTATCCTTGAGACACATTTAAATAAAGTTTGGCGTTAACCGGTTTTCATGGTAGCGAGATATGACGTCATAAGTAGCCTGAGGTCAAGTCATTTTTAAATAAAAGTGCGTGTTTTTACCTTTTTTGGGCGAAAAAACAAATAAAATGCTACTAAAAGCACAAAATGTGTAATTATATGTTATTTTCAACTCTAGCAAAAAATATTTGCAATTTCCGCATTTTACCGATAAATTTCAATTTTTAGTAAAATCCAAGATGGCGGCCATCTTGGCGGCCATTTTGATGACGTCACGGACCCCAAGCAGCGCCACAATCCATAATATTTACCTTATCTTGTAGAGCACATCATGGGCTATCTATTAGACGTAAAATATTTCCGATTCTGTTGTCTGACCGAAAAACTGCAACTTTACAAGAAACAAACTGTCCTTTGATATCCGTCAACTCCCGTATGGTCTAGTGGTTAGGATCCGGCGCTCTCACCGCCGTGGCCCGGGTTCGATTCCCGGTGTGGGAACGACAGATGTTTTTTATTATTATTTTTATATTATTTCCATGGTACTGTTTTAGCAACAACATTAGATAAGATTAATAACTATTCAGTTTACATTATTTAGATTTTCATATTGTTATTGTTTATCTTAAGTTCACCAAGTTCATGTCATGTCTATAAGGACCTAAATCGACTACATAAATGTAATTAAGAACTAGAGAGAATTAACTTTACTTTTGCTAATGGTCTTTGATAAGCTAGCTATTTTCTCTCACTTCTTGAAGGGGTCAAGGCCTTTTTTTCATTAAAATACGGCACTTTTATAATTCTTTTCAGATTTTTGGGTAGGATAACATTAAGGTAGCTCGAGAATGACGATACCTTTTAACTTTGAAAAACTTGTGTACCACCATAAACAATCCAATGGAAAATCGATCGCCGCAGCTGTGCTAGTGAAACATTAAAGTGCCCCTGTATTATAATAACAATAACAATCAGCAAAGAAATTTGCACGAAGAACAAGTCCAAAGTTTTTGTTTCTTTTCGCTTGATTTTCAATATTTATCGTTATTATAATTTCAACCCGTGAGGTATGTTTGAGTCTTTGACGTCACTTTCTCCCATTCCGGCAACCAAGCCTTGGAACAAGGTTGATTAATGGTGGCCGTAAATTCTCGGAAATAAATGTTAAAATAAAATGACTTCTGATGTTCGTAATGAATTGAAATTTGGCAAGATGAGTGAGAAAGTCTAATTGTACACGAAAATGTAAAAAAATGAAAATCAAAAATTTGATCACAGGGGCACTTTAAAGTTTCAGATAGGGTACGTTTTATCGAAATCGTAGTTGCCATAGCAACGTAATGACGTCATTTCCGTAAGACCGAATTTCTTGTTCCTAAGAGATAATTTTGGAAAACGGTCTTTGCATGTTCTACCTGACATTTCACAAATTTTACAAATTTCTATGGAAGCGTTTTCGAGAAAATTTCGGGTGAGGTTTTAAGGTGTTCAAATACAACAGAAACAAAACAATTTTGAAATGTTATTACCGGGCTTGTTTTGACCCCGGGTCCGGACCAGGCAAAATAAACAAAAGATTCACGGCTTCAAGTGTCGGAAACACAGGCCAGTTAAAAAGATAAATTTAGCTAGATACAAGATAACTAATACTGCAACCACCAACCACCAGGAAATTGAGATATATAGGCCTTTTTTCCATCAAGAGCGGTAAGTATATTAAACTGAATAGGCTTCGATTTGTATAAATATATACGGGTAGCCCAGTTTTCGCTTATAAAGCGTCTTGTTAAAATTACGTCTCCATGTTAGAGATTTTAATTGTTGCCGAGCTAAATAAAAAGACCGCATACAAATATGGTCCATGTTACAAGCGAGATTAATTCTCAAGGATAAGTGTCAGAAAAATTACTACCAAACGACAAGATATATTGTTATGTAATTTCACTAACAACGGAAGACTAAGGATCCCCACTTTCATGTTGGATAAGAGAAAAGCACTGATATTAACCAAAAATGGTAACTCGATATTTAAAGTCCATTTCGTACCTCAAGCTCCTAATTCGAACTCGGACTCATGAAATGGACAAATCCGACGGATTTCGGTTTATTGTATTATAAGCTGGCTTTACCCATGATCTTCAGGATTAAATTCTTTGTGATATGTTAAAATTGACGCAAAACAGAATCCACATTTTACAACAGTATATGAGCCTTATGAGCAAAGCGTTTACCAGTTATTTACAGCTGGTTTTGCTAATTTTAATTCACGTGTTGTATACACCTGTTTTGTTTCCAACGATTGTTTCATCAAATATTTGCATATTGTTAAAATGCTCTCTCACATCCCTCGATCGGTTTTTTTGTATTTAAATGCTATTCAGTGGTAATTGATCCATACCGAACAAAAATTACAAAGTGTAACGACATCACGAGGCAAGAGTACCTGTTTTGTAAAAAAAAAAGAGACAAACTGACTGAGCAGCACTGAATTCCATAAAAAAACTCTTCAATAGAAAAGAACTACTTTCTGTCAAAGTCAGAAGCCAGTGACAAAATAGTAAGACAGCTAACGTATTTTAAAGATTTTCGGAACTCGAAAATTTGTTTGACCTTAAATTTAGTTGGTTACTCAACCACGTCTTCTCCACTTACAGACATGCCAGCTGAATTTATTAACAACTGTTCTGTGACGCTCAAATGGAACAAGAGCTTTTCTCAAGCGAATAATTCGCTCATCGCCTCAGTTGAACAAACGGAGATGTTTTTTGGCGAGATCCTAAAACTAACCTTTGAGGTTCTAATTGCTTTGTTTGGAGTTATCGGCAACATTTTGGTGGCCATTATCATAAGTCGCCTGGGAAAGAAGAAACAACCAGCAGACTTTTATATACAAAATTTAGCCATTGCAGATCTTGGTATACTGCTATTAGCCTTACCGGTCGTCGCTATCAGGGAAAAAGCGCCCGTGAGCTGGCCTTTTGGGGAGTTTAGTTGCCTGTACTTGTATCCTGTTGTCGAGATATTCTACGGTGCGTCTGTATGGTGCATTGCGGCCATCGCTATTGAGCGATATCAGAGAGTGGTCACAATTAAGATACTCGGTCGAAACAAGAACAAGGCTCTGTTAAAAAGAGCTAAGATTGTTGCCGCTGGTGTGTGGCTGATATCCTTTTTGACGTTTTGTCTTCCACTGTATTTTGTTGTTAAATATCGTGACCTCCAAAATGGAGGTAAATGGTGCGGCCCAAAGTGGCCGCCGTTCTTCTCAGAAGTTTACATTGGATTCGTAGTGACTTTGCTCTCATACATCTTGCCACTTGTTGTCATATCTTTTACCTATATCACGATATCTCGTGCGTTAAATCAGAGCAGTGTATTTCTCAAAGCTATGAAACAGGTACATGTGATTATGTTAGGGGAAGAACAACGTGATACTCTAATCAAGGCTAAAAGCGTTCGCCTGAAGCAAAACAATCGAGCCAAGAAAATTCTAACCCCACTCGTTGTGATATTTGCGGTCACAATGCTTCCTTTAAGCATTCTTCGTCTGACATTAGTGTTTTGGCCAGCAATTACCCTACATAAATATTACAAACATCTACTGTATGCAGTGAAGGTTTCTACAATAATTAACTCGTCTGCAAATCCTGTAATTTATTCTGTAGTTAGTAGAGACTTTCGTAAAGGAATGAATAATTTAACCCATTTTCGTCGTTGAACTTGTGGAATCGCTACAGTAGCTAAATGCTTAAAACTATTTTTTATTTTTAAGTTGCGCTTTTAATCTTATGTTAACGCTTTACGTTATGTCGTCTCGGCATTGTTAACGCAGAACTGTGGAAAAGAAATGGTGGGAATTGTAAAACACCTGCAGCTCATAATCATTTAGAGGTTGGCAAAGAAAAAAAAGACAGGCAGGTTTGGAAAAATTTCAGTTTCGTTGCTGTCCTACATGTATGTGGCAATCGGAATATGTAACGCCGAGCGGTAAAAAAAAATAGCATGACAGTGTATATTGTAGTAGATATTATAATGTGACACCAAAATTATGGCATGAAATACAGGCACTTTGAAATACTATTTCGTCTTTGTTATTAAATATTGATCAGTTGTTAGGATGAATATTTTGTGTGGTTGAAAAATTTTAGAGGACGAAACGTAATTGCGCCGTGAAGAATCACAGTTGCCTCCAAACAAAATTGAAGGCATTATTTAAATTTCGTTGTTATATGTACGAAAGTCCAGGGTTGCATTTCATTTTGATTTACAAAAACTCTGAAAATTGTCATCTCAGGCAATACGTTCTTTGGAACGAGATAATCAACTGAAATAATCCTTTGGTTCCCTGGTAATCTGAGATTGTGCGACAGCCATTAACGCGGATTGTGTTCAAATCTGACAATTAAGAATTAAACACGGATTCCGGCTATATTCTGCACAGTTGGAGTTTATTCTAAGTGTTGATTTAAAAGGAAGTTCACCTAATATTTGACAATTAGCCTGCGAACTAAAGGTGCATTAATCCTAGCTGCATACAGGGTAATTGGCTCCTGTCGCCGACTATTACAAACCCCGCTATCTGATTTGCTACTGAAACAGATAGGCCGCCTGTGAGCTGAGCACACGCGTGGAAATTGCTGAAAGAACAAAACAAAACACGGCGTGGTGTATTAATTTTATAGGAAGTTCACCTAATATTTGACAATTAGGCTGCAAGATGGAGCAGCTGTATTCATATACCCCAGACAATTAGCCTGCGAACTAAAGGTGCATTAATCCTAGCTGCATACAGGGTAATTGGCTCCTGTCGCCGACTATTACAAATCCCGCTATCTGATTAGCTACACAGATAGATCACCCTGTGAGCTGAGCGCACGCGTGGAAAATTGCTGAAAAAACACAAGAAAACAAAAACTGAAAAAAATAAACCATTTCTATCAGTTGGCATTTCCTGCTAAATGAATCTCTCGCTAGTTTTTTTAGTACACAGTCCATAATTGCTTTTTTGAAAGCTTTCGCATAGCGTGGGCACCGATTTATTTAACACAAGAGATTAATAAATGTACGCGCTGCGTTTTCTTTATAATCCGGCTATTTTTTTCTGTCATGCTTTCGGCAGTAATTCCAGCTAAACTGTCATCGAGTCTGTTATCAGTTTGAGACGGAAACATTCGGTAGTTTTCCCGGAAAATCTTTGCAAATCTTTCGAAAATCTTCCCGAAATAGCTAAAATCCTCGTTATTAAAATCGTTTGGTATAAATAAAATAACAGATGGATGTCAGGAGATACTTTTCCCTCTCGTATTCAACTTGATACCTACACTTCTAAAAGTATATATCTCGAAGTCGAGTCTGGTATAAATTGATTTTCCAAGTAAAAACCGAACAGTTTTTTTAACTTACTGAACTAAACTGTCGATTACAAAAAAACTGAGAAATTTCTTGGGGAAGTCATACCACGAGTATAAGATTTTATTATTTTTATGTAGTAAGTAAGAAAAACATATTTACCCTGAGGCGAGAAGACGTATCGGCAAAAAAAATGGCACAAAACTAGGAAGAAAAACTACGATTTCTTTAATTATAAACACGATAAAAAAAAACGCCTACATGTAATGGCCTGTAGCTATATAAGCCAGCGTGGGTGTCACCAGAATAGGCCATTTCCGAGTTGCCTTTAGCCTCTCTATCAAAGCGAGGCTAGGTGCGAAACCTTTCATATGAAAATGAGTTTTCATTCACATGCAAATAAGGTTTATTTGCATGTGAATGAAAACTCATTTTCATATGAAAGGTTTCGCACCTAGCCTCGCTTTGATAGAGAGGCTAAAGGCAACTCGGAAATGGCCTATTGTTTATTTTTCTTCTTAAAACGTTTTCTAATATTTGAAAAAAACGTTTCAGGACACTTTGGAAATTTATTTTTACTTACCGAAATACCGCTCGATTGATCGTATTCCGGAATATGAATAAACAGAATATAGTCTCCGAGAATTGTTTTTTCATGCACACTTGCAGTATAAATCTGCCCAAACGTGCTTATAATACAGCAATAGCAGATGTTTAATTTTCCAGTGGCTCCCAAATCCCGAAAAACGCGATCGATTTTTTGCGACAGTTTTTCCTATTTTTATTCCGGAATACATTCAATCCAACGCACTCTGATGCTACTAAACGAAATAAATAACAAGTCGCTTGAAGGTACTGCGTGCCGGATCTAGTAAATTGGCTGTGTGCTAAGCTATGTGCTAAGCTATTGACAGGAAAGATTTGTAGGAAAAGAGTCCATCTCGTGCTCGAAGGTGCTTTCTTTCCCAAGACAACCTTAAAGTGTGATTAACCCTTTTTGTTACCTCGCGTTTGAAATATTGAAGCAGCCTTCTTTTTAATTTTTACGTTAACTTAATGAATGAACACTCGCCGAGTTACTTCTCTTAAGGTTACCGTGTACCTTCAGATCGAAAATTCATTGAATTTTTTTTTTTTGGCGTCAAAATAAAGTTTACAGAATGAACTTTCATCCAAAAAAAACATTATCGAAAAATAGTGAAAATTGACGGAGAAATGACGGTATAACTTTTGTGGGCGGAGTTTGTTTATGAAGCCGATATGTTTTTCTAAGCGCTGTTTTCTCAAAGTTAATTTTTCGCTTGTAGGGGACACTTTAAAGAGCTACAACTCAAAGGGAATTTGTTCGATTTTCCTCAAATTTTCTAGTTTTAATGTTTTAATGTCTTTGTTTTTGTGTTGTGTCAGGGCTCCATTTAAACTAGCTCTGCTAAATTGGATGCCCCTGGATAAATAAATAAATAAATAAATAAATAAATTGGACAGAAGTTAGGCTAGCATATAATCAACAAATTTCTTATTTCCGAAAACTTTTTCGTCAAGAGCCATTTCCGTGCGATCACTCCAATTTTTTTTCTCCCTTTTTCGAAAATATTCTGTAACTTACTGCAATTGAATATGGGAAATCGCCAAGACACGTTTTTTTAGCGCTTCGTGTCCGGAAATCCGAGAACAAATCAAATTAGCAAAATACAGTAATCGCTTCGAGTTATAGCGTTTTAAAGCTGATTTGGACGTTCGAATTTAGACGTCGTAAAAAATTCGACAATTCATTTAATTACCAAATATTTTCCATATTTAGATAGCCAGCTCTATAAGCTTTAATTTGATGTCTGGGTTTAGGTATACTAAGTGTAATCTTAAGACGCTAGAGCTGTTATACTGGAGACACCCCCGAAGGTATACGTACACGGTAACCTTAATTCTCTCCTTAATAATTACAAATAAACAATTCATTTGTTGTGCTCTTCTAACCTTTTACTAAGTTCTTCAAGTGCCAACACTCTCTTCAGTCACTTATGGTCAATAAGTACATTCTCCGTTTTATATGCTCAGTTTATCGCGTACTCCATTCAGTTTTAAATGTTTCCTTTTTAAAAAATATCAGGATATATTTTTAGTTATTTTGTGTAAATTATTTTTGGTCTAGGCTTCTGTCATAATTACAAGCGCGTTGGACAAACGGTGCACGTGTTGCCGATGTTGTTTGTTGCTTGCCATTCAGTACCATAATTTACTGAAATACTATTAAAACAGTTTATCTAAGAACATACCGGCTCAAAGCGCTAAAAAATTAAAGAACATTCAGTACCAGCTCAGCACCAAGTAAAACATTAGAAGTTCTCATACAAAGAAGAGCATGCTGAGGAGTGGGGACCCAGTTAGTTCTCCAAAAAAAGCGGCACTGTTGTATGGTGTACCTTGCGCTAGAAATGAGCACGGCCATGAAGACTTTAAAACCTCATTGCCTGACGCATTTCAAGTTCAGGTTTGGCGGACAGATCTCTCCTTTTATGTCAGAGCCATGATATCGCTCTCTACAAATAGAGGCAGCGAGACACAATGCACTGACGAAAAGCATAAACAAAGCATTTTTATTGACATTAAAAGTGGAATGAGTCCAAAATATATAAGTGAAGGTCATTAGTCATGCTGAGGTACAAAACACTCCTAATCAATTCAGTAAAGTGAGAATACAACCCCGTCAGAAAATAAAATAACACATTGTCGTTGCAAGACTAGATGCAGGAGGCACTCTCTGGAAGGCCTGGAAATAAAGACATAAACAAAATCAGAATGGGGCAAATAAGCCTGTTCCAGGCGTGTAGATTTGGGGATCGAAGAGCAGTTTAAAGCCGGCGGGTAAACGAGCGGGAAAAACAAGGAGAGACTGAGGGAGAGGGGTGAGGTTTCCTCGCCTCGTTCTCTCAGTTTTACGCGTATACCTCTCCGTCAGCACTCGCAATATCTTTCCTTCGTGCGCCGCCAATCCTTCGCTCCTCACTATCTGAACGCCGGGAACAGGCTACCCACTATCTGAACGCCGAGAATAGCCACTAAATTAAACAGGGCACTTTGGCCACGTCGGTAGCGAGCATCACCCCTTGATCAATTGGGCTCGACTTACACAACACAACAACTGACCGTAGGGAGAAGATTGGCTTGGTTGATTGTGCATGGGAGCACTTGATATTTGAAACAATTTTCAGATATCCTACCTTGGGCTGTGGCAAAGTTTCTGCGACTCCTCACAATGTAGATCTTTTCCTTCATTTTGTCTCTATCATGAAAGATTAAACAGTCTGTCAATATAACCTTCAGACAGTTTTAAAAAGATTGAAACTAGCTGAAGCATTCAATGTATTCTCAGGAAAAGGGAAAATAACACCGGACTTAGGAAGTACAGGAACACCCAGAAATGCAGGCAGAGGGAGGTCACACTACTCCATGACTGGCATCACAAAGTGTCCTGACCTAGAAACGTTCACCAAAACACGCGAAATTCTATCACATATGAAGTAATATGTAAAAGACAAACAGATTGGTCAAATATGAAGTACTCGTTAAACAATACTTGCCTGCATTTCGGTATATACTTCATGCTAACACACCATATAGGGATCCTATCATATAGGGATCCTAAAAACTCATTTTAAAATAGTAAGCTTTTATTTACTGTTATGGGTAGTGATATCCATGGCAGCAAATAAAAGCTAACCATTTTAAAATGAGTTTTTAGCCCTAAATAAGTGCCAGATTCTTTGATGTGCATAAATTAAAACCCACCATGAAGTATATCCCTGCATTTCTGGACATAAGTGCCCAACGATCGTTTCGGCGGAAAGCTTCATGTCTCATTTATCTTAATGTTATAAATTAGATTAAAAACTAGATTTTCTTAAGCAAAATAACACTTCTATAATTAAGTTTAAGTCTACCAACATTAACCAACAATCTATCCAGTAAACAGATAAAGGACTCGCGTCTTCTTCTGTGATATGCAAAACAGTACCACTACGCATGCAAAACCATGCAAAGGAAAGTGGTTACATCTGAATTTATATCCAAGTTCATTATTCAGCTTGCAATAGACTTTTAGCTAGTAGGTTGACGTGGTTATGCCCCTCATACTAGTTTAAGTAATGCTCCATATAAAAACTATAATAGTAAACTTCATTGTTCTGCGGCATTGGCTCTTTCCCACATAGAATATCTTTGGTTTCAAGAATAGAGGAGGAGCTGATGGTTCATAATTATATTTCATTATAAAAATAAAGAAAATCCATTTGTGTCAAATAAATTTTAGAAAATGTTCGCGCTTAACCAATCAGAATAGCAGAAGACAATAGCTAATAATTTTGCTTCTTTGATGAAGTTCCCCAAATACAATATCTTTTAAAACTTGCATGTTGTGCGATTGGGTCTCAAATTACTTGTTTACTCAAATTACTCTTGTTTTTGGAGGGATAAAAGGCCGCAGTTTCGGTACGAAATAAGGTCAGCTATGGATTTTCGGAAAGGTGAAAGCTGCTAACAAATGTGGGGCATAATTCCTGTGACCGGCAATTCTACGCGACGATTTCCCTGCCGCTGAAATATTCAGCTAAAAGAGCCAAAAATCGCAATCTGTATGAGCTTTCACTATGATAGGAAAATGATTTTTAAGAAAAAACGGTACAACGCCATTCTAAGCGTTTTCCTCAACATTTCTCTTTGGGTTCCTCTGAAATGTAGTAAAGTATACGAGTAATTTAGTAAATATAACATTTGTAAGCTTTTAGAGCGCTTTTCAATTAAGTGTCGAAAGTAATTTAGTAATTGCTTTGGTTTTGCATTGCTACGCTTTGTGATTGGCTAAAAAATCTCGCGCCACTTTTTTAACCAATCAGACGTAAAACCAAAATCACTCGCGCGCGTTTCCCGCGCTTGGCGCCGGCTACATGTATTTGCTTCGAGTTCTGATTGGTTGATTGGATTGTCTCCGTCTATTGTGATTGGTCAGAGTAATTACTTTGGTTTTGGTTTTACGACACTCAATTGAAAACTGCTCTAAACCCACGCAGTTATATGCAGTGAGAAGTATTATCGTCCCCAAAACTTCAAGGTTTTGTTTTTAATTACGTCGACAATTACTTCACGTAGAGAGCTATTAATGTTAACTGCTTACCAAACGAAATGAGAGTTCTGGGGACAAGAATGTGTGAGAATCTTTAAGCGAATGACTTTAACACATGTACATGTATTGTTACTTACGAGAGAAAAGGCCGCGACAGAACCACTAATGCTCTTAGCTTAAGAGAAGGCTTGAAAAGCACACAACGGGTCAACCTGTCTTGGTGCCTGCGAGAAAGAAATTTCAAGAAAGGTGATGAAAGTGAGTCAGTTTAACTTATGCTGACAGCAATAGTCTACAGTTGGGGTTTTTGGCCAGCAATCACATATATCATGGTGCAAAAGTTTGGAACTCGTTGTCTGCAGAGATGCGTGACTGCACCTTCCCTCAAACAAAAACCAAAAGGCAACCTCCTTAGTAGTTGATTAAACAACTAATCCTGACGGTACTATTTTATATCTATATTTTATATTTATATGTAATGCTTAATTATATATTTTATTAGCCCTTAATTAGTTTTTCTCAATTTAACGTAAATAATAAGAATTTATTTTAATTCATGGTAAATTCGGTATGAAGATCCCGTTTGGGAATCTAATAAACTTCTAGAACGTCAATTATTCTGATAGTCATGGAATACCTTCATCTGATAGAAGTTAAAAATCCAAACCCGGCCCGGCCAAACGAACGCAATATTTCAATGCAACATCTTGCAACATTGTTGCGCGTAACGTTTGGCCACCCTGTTGCAACATGTTGGATGGTGTTGTATCAAAATTGAAAATGGTCAAATTTTCGTTGCAACATTTTTGGATTTTGCATGATGTTGTAACCACAGTTCTCGTTTAGCCACGTTCACGCAACATCGTTTCACTAGGGAATGCGCGCTAGGTCGATATGCTATTTCAAAGCGCCAGAGGTATTGCGTATGGGTTTTCGTCTTTAAACATGGCGGACAATAATGCCCAAAAAGAAAACACCAAGGAAGTGGACAGTAACCCTTCTCTTGTCTTCTCTTAATCCTTTTCCGAGTTTTACCTCTTTTGCCTAATCTTTCATCATCATCCGCTAGAAGTAGCGCCAGAGAAAAAGCTAAAATTCGACGACGCCGATATCGATACCACTCAAAGTCCTCCATATTCAATTTGGCGTTTACATGCCTGAGGCACATAAACATCGACAAACCAGTGAAATGTTGCAAGATGTTGCTCGCGTACTGGCCAGCTCCTTCACAACACGATCCAACAATGTTGCAAGATGTTGCGCTGAAATGTTGCGTTCTATTGGACAGGCCTTCTCGAACTCATTAATAATTCATGACGAGAACACAAAGGAAATCGCTACCGTGAAGAAGGTAGTTATCCACTTACTCTCAAAATCAGCCATTAACCTCTTCACTCCCAGAGTCAATTATGGAGACATGTAGTGTAGTTCTGACTTTTGAGTCTGTGGATGAAATCCTGTGGTGTGACCATTCAAATGAAACCTCTTCAGCGGCACTTTTACATGGTACCATTTGTTCTAACTTTTGAGTCTGTTGACGAAATCCTATGGTGTGACCATTTAAATGAAACCTCTTCAGCAGTACTTTTACATGGTACCATTTGTTCTAACTTTTGAGTCTGTTGATGAAATCCTATGGTGTGACCATTCAAATGAAACCTCTTCAGCAATACTTTTGCATGGTACCATTTGTTCTAACTTTTGAGTCTGTTAACGAAATCCTATGGTGTGACCATTCAAATGAAACCTCTTCAGCAGTACTTTTGCATGGTACCATTTGTTCTAACTTTTGAGTCTGTTGACAAAATCCTATGGTGTGACCATTCAAATGAAACCTCTTCGGCAGTACTTTTGCATGGTACCATTTGTTCTAACTTTTGGGTCAGCTGTTGATGAAATCCTATGGTGTGACCATTCAAATGAAACCTCTTCAGCAGTACTTTTGCATGGTACCATTTGTTCTAACTTTTGAGTCTGTTAATGAAATCCTATGGTGTGACCATTCAAATGAAACCTCTTCAGCAATACCTTTGCATGGTACCATTTGTTGTAACTTTTGAGTCTGTTGATGAAATCCTATGGTGTGACCATTCAAATGAAACCTCTTCAGCAATACTTTTGCATGGTACCATTTGTTCTAACTTTGGAGTCTGTTGATAAAATCCTATGCTGTGACCATTTAAATGAAAGCTCTTCGACAGTACTTTTGCATGATACCATTTGTTCTAACTTTGGAGTCTGTTGATGAAATCATATGGTGTGACCATTCAAATGAAACCTCTAAAGCAGTACTTTTGCATGGTAACATTTGTTCTAAGTTTTGCGTCTGTTCACAAAATCCTATGATGTGACCATTCAAATGAACCTTCTTCGGCAGTACTTTTGCATGGTAACATTTGTTTCTCAATATTTTCTAAAATTAAATTTGGGCTGCGCCTCTTTTTTCCAACTCACTTCTCGGTGTTTGATATATTACTTAACAAGTAGATCGATAGAAACCGAAAATCGTCGTTAAAAATTGTTTACCTTTGTTTCAAAAACTTGTAAAATTCCATTGCCCATTTGCGAGAACGAAGTCGACTTCTTCTCTGATCAGCAGCATGAACTGTGAGGACAAAATTAGCAGTTTCCACGTTCTCGTCCGTGACCTTCTGAGCGTGCCTGAAATGGACAATTTATTTCAACATTAATTTTACCTTACTTTCAACACCACAACATTTGACGAACTATTTTGTGTAAAGAAAACGGACTTGGTCTTCGGGTATTTCTTCTTTTTCCAACATCATGGAGATGCCAGTCTGCCCACTGATCTAGCCTCTCCCTAACAGAAATAGAGCCAACCAGTAGGTCTGCGTTTGTCAAGAGTCCCAAAAACGTTTGGGTGCCAAAAAACTAGGTCATATAATTATGTGCAGAGTGTTCAACAAGAAAGATTCAATTAATATATTTCTGGTTTGGGGACTCAAAACTTCGCTGCCATTTGGTGGAAAATTATTTTTAAAGCTAAGGTTCAGTTTTGGGGCCCAAAATGTCCTCGGGGTGTTTTAGAAACGCACACCATGCCAGGAGTTCACACCAGTATCTATTGCATAGGTTGTAGTTCAATTTTATCCTTGGTTCAATTTTGTTCTTTTCTATATTATATGTTAATATATGATAATGAATATAAAACAAGGGAAAATGAAAATTGAACCATTAATGATAAAATTGAACTACAACATATACACCCGAGTAATAAGAGACACCGTGGAGTAAAGTGTATCGCCTAATTAATATTAAAGATCGAATAAGTGACATTCACTAACAAACTTACGATAATAAACAATCCATGACGTCATTGTATTCTTTCTTCCCTGTAAACTCTCTTTTACTTGGAATCTTTGAAGGATTCAACACGACAACATCTTCTCCGCCTATAGTCTTGGTGCCTAAAATATAATGGTCAAGATATAGGTAAAGGCGCACACGAGTCACAGGCAGCCCACACCAAACAGCTTACCCGTTTTTTGTAGTAGGAAGCAACCAGGGGGTATAGGTACTTTCCCTTGAATGGGATGGTAGATCATCGTAAGGTTACCGACAGCATTATGTCGCCGGTACTCAGTATACACGATGCTAGAGGGAAACAATCTGGAGAGAAGATTCCTGTCTAAGGAAACAATACGACGGAAGATACCTAACGTCGTCCCCAGGGACTCTCCTCATCCCGTTAAGGTCATTCCTTAGTATTGCATTGCGCATTACGTACTGCGCATAATTTCTTGCGTCATTAGCGCGCGCACGAGCGCGAGCACAGTCCGAACCAACAAGGTTTCCTTTGAGGTTAAGTTGGCCAAATGAATAAGAGATTGTTTTCTCCTAAACGAGCACGGTGACCCCTATTTTTTATTAATGTAATTTACTCGTTATAGGACTCTAAAAAACATATTTTAAGGAGAAAAAAAGTTTAGTGATAGAACTTGTATTAATTCTGTGTAAATCGCGTGAAACTCTTTATTTGGAGCCAATGAGGAGTATGTGGTGATGCCGAAACGGTCCGATTTCCTTGCAAAATTTGTAAGACGGGGCAATTTGAAATGACTTCCCTGAAAGAATGTTGCATAATCAAATATATTATGTTAAAATTTCAATAGTAATCATAGTTTTCTCCAGCTAATAACAATCCCTTTCTCGACGTTCGAGTTTCGAACATTCCTTGCGCAATTATAAAAAGTCGCTATAAATAACGAATGAATGGGGTTAGTTTCTAGAGAAACTGTGGTGCTGCGTCGGTGGGGGGATGAAACACGAGAATTTAGTTTTATCGACTGAGTCGATAAGGTAAATTGACCACCGTAAAAAGATTCAAATAGCTGACGTTTCGAGCGCTAGCCCTTCGTCGGAGCGAATCAAGGAATTGTGGGTAGTGTGTGGTTTTATATAGTAAGCGGTGGAGCTACGCTATTGGTGGAAATTTGGTGACGTGAAAAACAAATGTAGATTAGTTGAATGAAAAGCGTTCGTTGATTCCGTGGGGTTTGAGAGTGCCGATTTGAAAGATGATTTTTTGTTCTAGGTTTTTACGGCTTTCTGTGTTACCCTGGTGTAGGGAAACGCCGCAGATTGTCATGTGTTGTTTAGAATGGTTAGTAAGATTAAAATGGCGCGCGACTGGTTTGGATGCGTCTTTGTCATTTTTTTCAACGTCTCGGAGATGTTCACGAAAACGGTCGCCCAGTCTCCTCCCTGTTTCGCCAATGTATATCTTTTTGCAAAAAGTACATGTAATGCAGTAGATAACATTTACGGAGGTGCATGTAAAACGATCAGTGATTTTAATAGATCGTTTGGGTCCTGTTATTTTGTCCGCGTTGTGAATGAAAGGACAAGTGTTACATCGTGTGCGTGTGCATTTGAAAGTTCCCGGTACATCGTAAGATTTCAGTGCGCTCGTAACTAGAAAGTTGCCTATGTTTTTGTCACGTTTGAATGAAATTAGTGGGGGTTGTGAAAAAATTCTGCCAGTTTCGGGGTCGTTTTGGAGTAATTTGAATTTTTTTAAAATGATGCTTTTGACTGTGTTGTTGTGTGGGTGGAAAGTGAGGGTGAATGGAATTCTCTCGTTCTCTTCCTTCTGTGGCGTTTGTAGTGCTGACTGTCTGTCGATCTGTTGTGCACGTTGTTGGCCCGTATTAACAACAGAGTCAGGGTACCCACGTTTCTTGAAAAACTGGCACATTTCTTCTGATTTGTTGGAAAAATCAGAGTCATCACTACATAGACGTCGAAGTCTGAGAAATTGAGAATACGGAATGGCGTTTTTAACGTGCGATGGATGTGAGGATGAATGTAACAGATAACTGTGGGAATCTGTAGGTTTGTAGTGCACACTTGTGGATAACTGTTACCGTTGATTGAAATATTAATGTCAAGAAAAGCGACTGAGGTTTCGGAAATTTCCCAGGTATATTTTAGAGCTGGATGAAAAGTATTGACAGAAGTTATGAATTGATTAAGTTCCTCTTTACTGGAAGAGGTAGCGCCAATGCAATCATCGATGTAGCGGCCGTAGAGTTCGGGTTTGGTTCCGTGGTACTGATTAAAAAATTTGTCTTCGATGTGGCCTACAAAAAGGTTAGCGTAGCTTGGTCCCATTTTGGTGCCCATGGCGACTCCATTTACTTGTTTGTAGTAGTTTTGGGAAAATGAAAAACAGTTAAGTGTCAAAACTAATTCGGCTAAGCGGAGCAGTGTTTCTGAGCTTGGGTTTTGAATGGAGCGCTGGTCGAAAAAATATTTTAGTGCTTGAAGTCCTTCGTCATTGGGGATGACGGTATATAAAGAGGTAATGTCCATAGTGAAAATAAATTTGTTTTCGCTGGCAAAACTGAAATCCCGGAAAATTTCGAGTGCGTGATTGGTGTCCTTAATGTACGAGGGCAGTGATTTGACAATGGGGGCCATGATTTTGTCTAAATAGCTAGAAATTAGTTCGGTAGGACAGCTACAAGCGGAAACAATGGGTCGGCCCGGATTGTTTGGTTTATGAATTTTAGGTTTGAAATAAACGCGTGTTTACAAACAGACAGTCAGCACTACAAACGCCACAGAAGGAAGAGAACGAGAGAATTCCATTCACTCTCACTTTCCACCCACACAACAACACAGTCAAAAGCATCATTTTAAAAAATTTCAAATTACTCCAAAACGACCCCGAAACTGGCAGAATTTTTTCACAACCCCCACTAATTTCATTCAAACGTGACAAAAACATAGGCAACTTTCTAGTTACGAGCGCACTGAAATCTTACGATGTACCGGGAACTTTCAAATGCACACGCACATGATGTAACACTTGTCCTTTCATTCACAACGCGGACAAAATAACAGGACCCAAACGATCTATTAAAATCACTGATCGTTTTACATGCACCTCCGTAAATGTTATCTACTGCATTACATGTACTTTTTGCAAAAAGATATACATTGGCGAAACAGGGAGGAGACTGGGCGACCGTTTTCGTGAACATCTCCGAGACGTTGAAAAAAATGACAAAGACGCATCCAAACCAGTCGCGCGCCATTTTAATCTTACTAACCATTCTAAACAACACATGACAATCTGCGGCGTTTCCCTACACCAGGGTAACACAGAAAGCCGTAAAAACCTAGAACAAAAAATCATCTTTCAAATCGGCACTCTCAAACCCCACGGAATCAACGAACGCTTTTCATTCAACTAATCTACATTTGTTTTTCACGTCACCAAATTTCCACCAATAGCGTAGCTCCACCGCTTACTATATAAAACCACACACTACCCACAATTCCTTGATTCGCTCCGACGAAGGGCTAGCGCTCGAAACGTCAGCTATTTGAATCTTTTTACGGTGGTCAATTTACCTTATCGACTCAGTCGATAAAACTAAATTCTCGTGCTATAAATAACGGGCGTGCAGTGTAAAAACAAGCACGGTGACCCTCTCTTTTTATTGCATTTTTTTAATGTTCTGAGCATGGTTATCAATCGTACCAAGTTTGAAAAAAAGTTCAGTATAAGATCCTTTTCGAGTGAATTACCTTAAACCCTGAGGACGATTTTGGACGGAGCAAGGCTCGAACCACCGACCTTCACATACATGGACTTCACTACAACATCACCGGGCCTCCATAAAAATGATTGACATTATTAAGGTTGATTAACTCCGACACAATATTCGTCAATTCCAGGTTCTTTGAGTCCAGAGGTGCCAATCTAATTACATATTACGCCCCTCACCCACAATATCTGTTGTCCATACACCTTATTCATAAATGGCGGCCGATTTATTATTCTTTTATATTCGTGGTAATCAGCCTACCTAGCCTCATTTTAGAGCAAAAATTATTTTGAATTTTGGCCGTGCTGACGAGGCTTGGTAGGCTGATAAGCATGAATATAAAAGAATAATTAATCGGCCGCCATTTATGAATAAGGTCTATTAGAGTGTTTCAATTATATACAACGTCAACGGTGTTTTGCTGTCTCTATGACAGCAAAACGTTGTTCGTTCATTTACTGTTTAATATTTTCGTCTTAAAATGTGTTATCAAAACTACTCTAATAAATTTTCGTACCTCCAAGCGCAATAAATTCTTTCAAGGCCGCTAGCTTTTCTTCGTCCACAGTGAGTCTATAAGTCTCTTTTGAACAAGTACATAAAAAGAAAATTATTTATAGACGTAACTTTGTTGCTAAAGATAAAGAAATCGAGATCTATAGTTCAGTCCTTGACTGACAGCGAATACGTGTTAATTTTAGTTTTATGTATAGAGGCGGCCTTGATAATTAACATTAGTTTTTAACCAGAGGCATAGAGCTTGAGGAAAGCAAACAGGATTGGTGTTTGCCAGTAAGCTTCAACTATTGTCTTACCCTTTTTCTTTTGAGTTTATGGATAAACGTAAGCTATTGAAGAGCATTCAGTGTTCTGTGACACAATGGTATTTCTCTCGATATTTTGCAGACAAAAGTTTCAAGACTTCTCTTAAATTGCCAATTTCAGGAAGACCGTTACGCCGAAATAACAAAATTTTGCTTATCTTATTTCCATGTTATATCAATAAATATATACAATATACAACTTATTAATTAGATAAAAAGATTCTATAGAGCGAAACAGAAGCAGTAGTTTGGAGAAAAAGTGCAGGGCCGAGTTCAGTTGTTCGAAGGACGATTAGCGCTATTCCAAGGTTAATTACCATGACAATTCGTATGTTCTGTTGGCAGTTTTAAATGCAGGATTAGTGCCAATCATACAGGGTTTGAACAACTCGACCCAGGATTACAAGGATGGAAGTGGATTACACTTCATCACATTTGATCAGTTCCATGACGGGCGGTCAAGAAATCAACTTGTTTAATTTTGACATTTTAATGTCTCTTTAGTTAACGTTTCTGCTTTCATCTCATTTGGCGATTTTCTTTTTGTATTTCAAATAACAAAGCAAGCTTACAGTAAGCCCTGGCTATAATCATGGAAACACGATATTTCAGCCGGGACACTGTCCTTTAATATTAATTAATCATGGAAACGTGATATTTCAGCCGGGACACTGTTCCTTTAATATTAATTAATCATGGAAACACGATATTTCAGCCGGGACACTGTTCCTTTAATATTAATACAGCTGAGTGACCAAAGCATTTACTTACCTTTAATACAAGGTGTTGCTTTTGTGGCCGGCAGTTTTGAGATCAGTCCTTTTCTGGAACCCATTCTCTTTCCAACTACAAATGAACGTGGTCTCTTCTTCACCTCGGCCCATCTCTTCCGACCACGCTCCAGTGAACGTCTTTTCAGTGACTTGTCTCTGATATCACTCGATGTTACTATAGCTGAAGGTTCTGCAATGTTTTCTGTGATTTGTTCAGGGGTGTTGAGAGTTGCAGAAGCTACATCTGTGCACGTGACCTCGGACGTTGGCAACTGTACATCATCTTGCTTTACTTCATCAAACAACACTTCTAGAGCTGCGTCATCAACGCTTGTGCACGTGACCCCTAAGGCTGCCAGCTCTTCATCACCTTGCTTTGCATTAACACATGTCACACGTTCTGAAATTGACAGCTGTCTGTCATCTTGCATCGCATTATCACTCGTTATTTCTGAAGTTGGAAGCTGTCCATCAACTTCTTTTATGTCATCATACGTGATCTGTGAAGTTGGCATGCGTTTGTCATCTTGCTTCGTTTGATCACTCGTGGCTCCTGAAATTGACGGTTGTGTTTCATATTTCTTTGAGATCTGTTGATCAACATCGCATCGAATAAGACAAACGTAAGAACTAAGCTCTGAAAAGTGTAATTACTACGCCCTAAAAGTCTTGCAACTACAACGAAAGTATAGAAGTTCTACAATACTAGTTTACAAGTTCTTAGATTCGATACCGTTTCTTAATTTAAACCGCCTGCTTTGGAACATTTTACTAATAGGCAAAACATAGCTTAAATTCCGTAAGTTCCGTAAAATCCATAATTATCTTTTCACATCGTACCTAAGGCGGATTTTTACCCGACATTTCAAGTGTATAAACACACAATCTTAGAAACGCTGAATGAAATTGTTATACCCCCAGACCACAGAACTGAGTCTGCAAAAAGGGAGCCTACACTATACAGGGGATCCGTTCTGTGGATCAAGATCCCCTCAGAGACCAAACAGCTTCCCAATTTAAAAACGATTTTAAACGGCTTCACTGCATGGGAAAAAATTATTTTGAACACATTACAAATTGAAGAGACCTTGATCGTATAAGTTTTTATTGCACTTTGATTTTAACTTTAATTAATTAGTTCTATAGTTAATGTACTCTAGTGTAAATTCACACGACTCCTAGGAAGACCATGTAAATATCATACGATTTCGTGTATGAATAAAGTTTGATGATGGTGATGATGATGATGATAATTATAATGATGATGATGATGATGATGATGATGATGATGATGACACTGTGATGATGAAGAAAATACCGATTGGCACAACTCTGACCTGAACTATTGTGTACCATAGGTAAAAAAAGGTTACCAGTTCTTTCAGTGTTACGCGACCCTTCGAATCAAAACTACTTTGAGCAGTTCGATTTACCCTGCCGTCAATCATACCTTATATGGAAAGAGTTCGTTTCTTCCGACGCCATTGCAGGCTGGTGATCACGCAGGAGTATACAAACTCCTCCTACTAGGTATGATTGACGGCAGAGTAAATTGAAATTGCTCAAAGTAGTTTTGATTCGAAGGGTCGCGTAACAGTGAAATCAGTGGTAAGTGGCCTATAACTAGAAGAACTTAATCCATTTTTCCTTCCTGTTGAGAGTATATTACTACTGCCCCCTGTGTGGGATGCTAAGCTATCACAAGGCTACCCCCAGTGTTATGTTCGCTTGTACCCACATATATAAATATATATAATATATATATATATAAAATATATAAATATATATATTTATATATTTATATATATAAAATATATAAATATATATATATATAAAATATATAAATATATATATATAAATATATATAATATATATATATATATATATATATATACGTTCGTAGACTTGTGAATGGCCTCGCAAACAATGCTCACCTGAAATCTTTAATTGGAGGATCACTTGAGCGATCGTGGAGACTTGAAATTTGTCGTATAAACTTGATTTGTAAAGGTCAAGAAACCAACTCCAATTTAAATTAACGTTTTAATTAGCTCGACGTTTCGGCCGTCTCGGCCTTCCTCAGGAGCGTTATATATATATATATATATATATATATATATATATATATATATACCTGAGTGGAGAGAGATAAAATAGAGCTGCAGTTTAAAGACCCGTTTACACGTGCGATGTTTGATGCGATTTTGTCGCGCTCTCCAATGCAACTTTTGTCGCAAGTGTAAACAAGCGGCGATTTCCTGTGCGATTCGGGTGCGACATTTGTTTTGATTTGCTGTGATTTCCCAAAAATCGCCGCCAAGTTGCATCAGGTTTCGAACATGTTCGAAACCTCTGCGACATCACGCGACAAATCGCTCCCAAATTGCATTGAAATCGCCGCTAGTTTACACACGCGATTTGAAGAATGATGCAACTTGCGCGCAACAAAACTTGCATCGAAAAGTGCGACAAAAATTGCACCAAAAATCGCCTGTGTAAACGGGCCTTAACGAAACAAAGTGACGCAGACTACATTCTTGACCAATTAGTTAGGGACTTTTGACCCTTTTTTTTAAAAAAATGTGACTTTTACATAAACTCTCCTCTCCTCAGAGCAATGCTTATATCCAAGAGAAAGACAAGCATCGTGCATTTAGTGTAATGTATGGACTTCAACACTGTATAGGGGCTGGAGGGTGGACGAACTTTCTAAGTTGGGTTTTAGAGACATTAATTATCGGCGATTTTCAAAATTGTCTACCAAAAATGTCTCAAATAGAAGAAGTACTCTTAACTAGCTCGCCAATGTTTGAATGTTTGAATGTTTGAAATATGTGAAATACCACTAAACTAATTTCCCAGGATTGTACTTTGCGTTCCCAAGAAGAGAGGACCCTGGAAATGAGATTGCTTAAAAGTCTGACGCGCGATCTTCTAGAACACCCTACCTTCACGCGTATCAAAAAAAACAAAATATCGCCAACGTTTCTCCTGAGGTACTTTACCAAAGTTTCTTTTATTTCAGGTACTAACCTTTTTGTATGGATCCACGACGCTATATGCCACTGGAATGGTGACCAGATCTCCTGGAGGGCTGCATGGTTCATCGGCCCAGTCTGCGCGCCTGACAAAATTTTCGTAGCATCCAATGCTATTGAACACCTCCTGGACGATTTGCTTGGCCTTGATCTCGTAATACTTTCTATCCATTGTTGTTGTTTGCTCTGAGGACCGACGCCTCACTGGCAATCGCGGCAAACGGCCATCGCGGGCAGAGACAATATCGTTAACAGTGAGCCCTGGCATTTTCGTTCGACGATAACAAGAACAAGAACTTAAACCTAAACTGTTTTCATCAGCAATCGGTATACCCCATTGTTGATAATAGAATTTCCTAACATCTAGCAGCGACGCTGGTTGACCAAGCCTTTCCTTTTCGTCACCGTCTTTGTTAAGATCACAGATTACAGACTCACCGTTACTTCCCTCGCATTCACTTAATTTCTCACCCCCGTCTTTGGTTTCTTCATCTCTGCGTTCAGAATCGGGAGCGTTTTTCAAACCATCGCAGCATTCTTTAGCTGTAGCTAACTCTGCATTTACTTCTCCTTTAGAAGCTTGTTCCTCTGTTGCAGTGTTTGAGGTAACTGGTTTTGTCTTCTCGTCTGCATTCTCACCAGAACCGAGAGCTGAATGATGACCATCGCTCGTCCCTCTCACCACATTCAACGTCATTCTACTTACGAAATCTTTACAAGGAATTCCTAGGATGATTCCGTGGGCCTCCAGCAATTGTCGGACACTATTAAAACGTCTCGTGGACTCCTCGCTTGTGATGTTCTCCATCTCAGACTGTGTAAGAAAACTCAGTTCGATGATGATACAAATCATAATTAACTATATTACATTTTCGTCATCAAATGTGATTGGTTGATAAACATCTGTATTTTCCTCTAATTTTCAAAGTTGCCAATCATGAATATCAAAACATTCTTCCAACAAAAATGTTAGTCAAACATCATCTAACATGCCGGTTACACGTTATAACATTGTAAGTTGAACCAATCAAATGTTACATGACAATATTAGAACGTATCAGCCGGGGCTTTAGACTTGGGGATGATTATTGTCGCCGGTATGATACACAATTTATTCAGCGAAAAGTTGTGTAAAGGTGATGTTACACAGGACGATTCGCAACGACGATTTTTAGCGCAACAATGTTTTGTAAAAGTTGACGCCGTGTAACATGGTTGTGCGGACGATTTTCTTCGAAATTTTTGCGTTGCGAGTTTTTGAAGCTGATTCAAAAACTCGCAACGCAAAATTGCGAAGAAAATCGTCCGCGCACCCATGTTAAACGGCGTCAGCTTTTAGCGCAACATTGATGCGCTAAAAATCGTCGTTGCGAATCATCCCGTGTAACATCACTTTAATACGGCTAAGCATTTTTACACGTCAGTATTTAACTGGTAAAAATACCCAGCCGTATTACACAACTTTTTGCTGAATAACCTCTATTTATCATGCACTTGTAAAAGTTGAATATTTTTGTGATTATTGTGATTTTTTTATGAATGAAATGTTGTAATTAGTTTGTAAATTTATAATGCTGCTGATGCGCTTGTTGTATTCCTGCTTTAGCGCAAGCTAAATACAGTTGTTTTTGTTGTATAGGTCGATAAACAAACGCCCGTGACATAAGAGGGATTAAGTATTGCGTAATTTTTACCCGAAGGCAGTGATGGTTACAGCAGCCGCCATTTTTCACAAAACGAGACCTGGGGTCAATTCAATAAAACTTTTACACTTGTAATTTGCAAGTGTAGCTATTGTTTTCAACCGCTGAAACAATGGCTACACTTGTAAGCTACAAGTGTAAAAGTTTTATTGAATTGACCCCGGCTTTCATAAAAACGACGGCTAACAGCAGACAACAATTTTGCATTTACCGTTTACGGTATACGAAATGCTTAAGCCCCGGCTACACGTTCTAACATTGTTATATAACATTTTTCGATCAAACACTTCTTCCAACAAGAAATGTTAGACAAACGTCGTCTAACATGCCGGCTACACGTTCTAACATTGTTAAACCTAAAAATGTTATATAACAATGTTAGAACGTGTAGCCGGGGCTTTAATCTCTCTCATTCGCTGTAAACGGCAAACGACAAGTTGATCTTTACCATTTTCCGTTTGATGAAAACGCCTGCCGTGGTTAAAAATCTTGTTTATTATGCAACTTACGATCGAGATTGGCATGTCATGATCTCGCAATTGCTTCGACATGATCCGTTCAACGAGCTGCTCAAAACTTTGTGATAGTTCTGAAGTCTGCCGTTGATCACTTCTGGATCTAGAAGAACTTTCGTTGGTTAAATTACTCCCACTTGATTCCGCTGAATCTTTACTCACGGCGTTCACATCGCTTGTACCCTTAAACAGACGCACTTGGTTTAAAATGTTCTCACATCGCAGCTGAACGTTAGAAACAAACTCTTTTCTTCTCTTTTCGTCTTCAAAAGGTGGTGGGTGTTGTTCTGAAAACTTCGAAGCAACTTCTTCCGATGACAATTGCAAGTTGGCTTTGTTTTCCACTGTTTTTCTTGACTGTGGAAAGAAGAAAAAAGAAAATAACAGTTAATTGGTTAATCTTTGTGCTTTCTGTAACTATTCTGCAGTTGGTTGAGAAAAAAAAAAGCTAACCCGATCTGATGCCACAAAATTTTCGCTGTCTGCTTTCCGTTAGCGATAAAGCGTATGCCGTTGCCATTTTTACCACAATTGCCGCTAAACTCGCAATCTGATTGGTCGACGTGAGTGGTAAATGAGAGTCCAGACAACGGTGCTGACGCTAACATCACGCGCGCTTGAAAAAAACCAATCAGATTGCGAGAAAGTTATAGAAAACGCTTGCTCTTTCTTTGCTGTCACGTTTTGTAACAAGACTTCGATTTTTCCTTGTATTTTTTTCTAAATATTGTTGTAAAAAACAAATTTACACCGGTTTTCCGTGGTGTGGACTCTTATTTACCACGATTTACGTCATCACATGGTCAAAATTTGTTGCTGACTCACTCGGCTGCGCCTCGTGAGTCCACAACATTTTGACCATGTGATGACGTAAATCGTGGTAAATAAGAGTTCACACCACGGAAAACCGGTGTAAATTTGTTAAATATTTCGTTACTAATTTCGATCGTCAGCGCACTTTTAAAATTTGCGCGCGCTATGACGGGAAACATGCAAATTCCTTCTGAAGTTTTTGCACGAGCTAAAACCGATACGTTCCCAATTTATTTATATTTTATTTTCCTATATTTTACCTCATTTCCTCGGCAGGGCCTTGGATTTGTTCGAATCTTTCAAAAGTCTGTAAAACTAAGAAGCCTTTTTTTTCGGATTTATCCTGCCGGCCTTTCTGCTTTCTCTTCTCAAATATTTTTATCCGCGCGGCAACCGTACACTTTTCATCTTTCTTTACTTTTATGTTTGATCAAAATCAAAATATAACAATGTTGCAACAGTTTCAATTCTGAGGTATAATATTAGCATTTAAATGGAAACAAAAATATACCAGCTTAGCAGGTTCAACAGACCCTTCTCCAAATTTATTTATCTATTTACCGCATAAGTCTGTCGCTCAGTGTCGAGCATTTAGACGACTGCTCTAAAAGAAAATATTTGGGAGGTTGATTAGTTAAATTATTGTGCAATGTGTTTTTTTGCTGGGTGAAAGAATAGACGAGGATTTCGTAAGAGAGTGAAAGTGTCGTAGATCATAGTTCTGTAGGGCAGTGTGTGGGGTGAAGGATGGAAGCGATCGTGGTTTCAAGTGTTGTTTAACTCAAGGGAAAAATGAAACCAGCGCCAGAAAGAACAACTTTGCTTTTGTTATCGTACGAAGATTCACTGAAGTCATGCAGGTATTATTTCAGTCGAGAAAACGTAAGTTGAAAATTGAAAAAATTTACAGAAGTTTCTATGACTGGGGGTATGCACCATAAACTTCAAACTTCAAACTTTCTTTATTTTACTCATAATTTTTTACAACCTTCAGTGCAGTAAATTAATATAGGATTTTCAGATCGTGATTCCTGGAATGCATTTTATGCCAAGCTCTTCTTAGTTTGTCGTCGGGTATATGTTAATCTTTTAATTTTCGGTCGTCATTTTGGAAAAGGGCAAGTAAAACCAGAAACCGAGCAAACTTGATTATTTCGCGAAAAAAAATCACTGAGAATTGGCTTGGTTCCATACAGTACCGCCGAAGACTGGTTTTATTTGGTTGGTCACATGATGGAGGATTTTGTCGACAGATTCAAAAGATGGAACTAAACTTCGTGTCTTCAAAATTCAGTGACTCTGTGAGTAAAGGGTTAAAACTGTTACACTGAATATTATGCCTACCTCCATGTTATCAGCCGAAGCAGCCAGCAGAAGATTTCTAGTGTTTCTTTTTTTTTTCTTTTACCGCAGTCAGTTCTCATCTGCGAGTTCTGATCTTTCGACGTAACAACCGATAATTGCAGCTTTTATAATTTGTGCGCGTGCTTTACGATTCTTTTCGTCCATGGAAACCGCCGTTAACCATTTCACTCCCAGAGTCAATTATGGAGACATGTAATGTAGTTCCAACTTTTGAATCTGTACGTTGACAAAATCCTATGATGTGACCTTTCAAATGAAACCTTTTGGCAATACTTGTTTTTCAATAATTTACAAAATGAAATTTGGGATTTTATATAATTTTTTATCTTTGGCTCAGAGTCTCTTAAAGGTGATTAAGTTCCCAATTACTTTCCAAAACATTCTGTTAGGTTACCGTGATGATCACTCGACACAATTCATGATTGCCATCAATTACTATTGTATGAAATACTATATGTTGTGGTTCAATTTTATCCTTGGTTCAAATTTTATTTTCCTTTGTTTTTGGCTATGGTAATGTATGATAATGAGTTTTAAACAAAGGAAAATAAAATTTGAACCAAGGATAAAATTGAACCACAACATATATATGGAGGTCGTCTGACTACAACATGTGACCAATAAATATTCGTGGTAAAGTGTAAAAATAAACCTTAAAAGGCAACTATTTTTAATTATTTTATCATTTTTTTTACATGTAGTTGTTGTTATTTTAGAAATTCTGTATTTAGCTAGTCTGTCCGAGTTTCCGGCCGAACGATGTAAAATCTAAGATAGATGATAGAAGATAAATGATAAGAAATAACTATTTTAAAATATCACTAAAAATCCTAAAAATAAATGTACACACTCCCATGATTAAAATTATTTACATGGCAACAGCCAAACGTTTGCCCTAATGTTATATCAGAAAGCTAACATACTTTAGCGACTTCAAAGTTTTGGAAAGTAAAAAAATTAACAGTTTCGATTTCAGTGCTGAATTAATAGGTGGTAAATTGTTAAAAAGAGCCAGAACAACGGCAAGTCGGCGTTAAAAAAATCGTTTCCTTTGCAACCATAGTTGCGGTTACACGTTGCAAATTGTAACTAGGTAAATTTAAAATAACGATAGCCGCGCCGGCACGCTTATCGTGTAGCGGTTATGTTAATTCAAATCAAGCGCGCGTGCAGCGGCTAATTTTATTTCGAATTTACCTAGGTTAAAGTTACATACAACCGCGGCTAATATAGTACCCTGGGGTCAATTCAATACTAAAAAACTTTTACAAGCGTAATTTACAAGTGTAGCTATTGTTTTCAACTTCTGATACAATGGCTACACTAAAAAACACTAAATTACACTTGTAAAAGTTTTATTGAATTGACCCTTGGTTACCAGGGGTTCTCTCGCTGCACGCTTTCGTGCCGGAGGCCGGCAACGAAAGCGCGAAACCGCGGCAAAAATTATACGAGACATGAGAGGCTGAACTTTCTCAAGGTCCCTTCGAATACCAATTTTCGATGAGTTAGTTTCTTTCTCGCGCAAATTTATGGCTTGTATTTTAAACTCGATTAAAAAAGCGAAGGTTGACTTAAAGTTTAATGATCATGAGAGGCGTGTAATATGGCATGAGAGAAATGAGAGCGCGAGAAAAGCCTTTGGCGCTCAAGGTGACAATATACCAGAAGCCGATAGGCTCCTGCGATATACTATATAGTTACAGTATCATGCACGAAAATAAACACCATGTATAACACGAAAACACGGAAAAATGGCTTTGAAGTCTAAAGCTGCTGACTAAAGATAATATCGAAACGAGCTTGAACAATTTGATTCAGGCTTAATTCAAATATATCGATTTGCTTGCTTCCTTTTCTTGTTATAACAGGGAGAAATTAAAAAACAAATAACTAGTAAATTCGCTAACAGTAAAAACTCTATTCCTTTTAAATAAATTGACCAATTGAATTGCCAGTATAAATTATTTCAAAAGTATGTATTCCAAGAAGCTAGCTAGAGGAATGAAAGCAAAACAACTAGCTGAAGAAACACAGTGGTCGAAAACCTTTGTAAATATAACGCAGCAGTATCGACGAGTTGCTACCCATTTCCCCACTTGAGGAACATGGTTGTTTATAAATGTGTAAAATAATAACTGTGTGTTTTGTGGCTATTTTCTATCATTTAAAATTAGAAATGGATGCAATGCAAAGAAGAATAAGAAGATAAAAACCCTCCTAACTTGCGTCTGTGGTTAAATCATGCCGTGAATCGGTCTATCTCTTGTGATTGTTTCACGTCCTAGCATAAATAAAGTTTCGATTGCATGTCACACTTACTTCATCAACAGCCCGGACCTCCCTGGAATAAAGAAAGCTGTCCATTGAACGCGCTCAATGTGAATATGGAGTCGTTGGGACCGTGAAGTCACTGCTTTGCAATGACATCACTAGATATGGAATCCAGTATGGATTTTACATGCAAAATACTGATTTGTAATTCATATACACTTAACAATCACTGCATGTGGGGGTTGTGGGGGCGTCTGTCCGTTGCGCTGTTTATTCTGTTCCATGCCTGTTTACCCATAAACTGCAACAGGTGGTTAACGGGTGGACCAAACCATTTACCAGCTTCGCGGTCTCGATACCAGTATCGATCGCAGACACAAATTCCAAATTCAAGATAAGAAGTCGTTTTCTTTCCTTTCTTGGTCTTCACTTGCTCTAAAGCTGTAATTTCGTGGACGCTGAATGTCTGCACCAGGTTATTGTATGGCCGCTAGTACAACAAATGGAACAGGGAAACGGTTTCCTCTGCTAACTTCACAATATCCTCCTGAGCTCAAAAAATAAAGAAATGTCGAAAAAAGAATTTGGCTGTGTAGATACGAGGTATTTGTGGAAAGTGGGCGACTCTTCTTTCCCACACTGCCTTTGTTGGCTGGCTTTTCACTCGCTGTTTCATGAATTTCGTATTTAATAAGGGATGACCACAATTTAATTTAATCCCTAAAGGATACCAAAAGAAAAAATAGCAAGGCAGCATTTTTACTGTTTTTATCGGCGATAAAGTGGCACTGAAATTTGCTAAAAAAAACAAACTAAAAACATAATATCAACTATAACTTGCACGTGGCAACGTAATTTAAATGTTTTATTGTTTTTAAGAAAAAATGGAATAAATTGCGGCATATAAGGTCAAGTTGCTGTGGCGAGAATGTGGGTATAGAGGTTTTGCACTGCAGCCATGTTGCATGGCAAGAACAATAGATTCTTTTCCCTATGGGAAAGAATATTCTTTCTAATGCAAAACATTTTCATTGTTCCTGCCATGCAACATTGCTGCCGTGCAAAACCTCTATAAATAGATTTGGAAAGCGAGAAAAGGTTAACTAAAAAATTTGATTGACAACTAGTGATATTGTGATTGATAAGGTGTTTTGAAAATAAGCTACTTGCAATATTAAAATAAGAGAATTTAATGTTATAACATGTAGAAAGTAAAGTATATTTGATAGAGTTGTAAACTTAAGAATTTGCTAGAGTTAAGTATAATGGATGGAATTTGTAGGTAGTAATGTTAATGATGATAAGTATTTTATGACATGTTCCAGATGTTGGTTTACTTATTGGTTAAATGTGCGATAATTGTTTAGCCAATAAGATTGTTTTCTTGTTATTTTTTGTAGTATAAAAATAAGAGGAAGCGAAAGAAAAAAATTATTATTTGCAAAAGGGAGAAAGAGTGGAAAGAAGAAGAAGAGGTGTTTACAAAAGTATAATGAAGAAAAGGAAATTGTTTATTGTACATTTGTAAAACAAATTCAAGTTTGTATTTTTTTTAAGTAGTGTACACGTTTTGGAGAATGATTTATTTGTAATGGTTAGAAACGTTATACTGTGGTTGTCGTTGTAGACATGATGCGTTGAGTAGAAACGTTTCACATTAATTTTGATGGTGTAAGATTTTGGTTACGTGGCGCACTTATTAAATGGGATTTCTGGCCGGCAAAGCGGTGTGTTGTTAATCCCTCAGTTTTGCCTTGGCGGGGGGGGGGGGGGGGGGGGGGGGGGAGCACAAAGTACCCGCGCTAACTGTCAACATTTATAACTTTTTTTAATATGAAATCAAACTTCGTGACTTTTCCTAAAATTTATCTGGCAACAATTTGTTATGACATTTTACTGATCACGTGACTTGATGTTTCCATGGCAAGAAGATTTTGACAGCCATGTTTTATGAAATTTGCATTTTTGTTTTTTACCTTTAAATGAAAAAACCACGTTTATCGTTATAATTTTTACATTTTTTGTGTCATTTAGTGTTTCTTATTGGAAGTTATGTTCTCCATGTTTTTTCAAAATTTACATTTTTTTATCTTTTAATTAAAAAAAACCTACGTTCTTCGTCATGGCTTTTACATTTTTGTGCCATTTTAGCATTCTTTATTAGTTTTGATTATTAAGAGGTTTTGATAATGTTGTGAAATCCAAAATGGTTAGCGTGCAGAGCTAATTAAGCAATTTCCACGTCATTTGACAATGTCCCCCCCCCCCCCCCCCCCCCCCCCAGGCTCTCAGGAACTAAAAAAACGCCCAGGCAAAATAGGGTTAAGTGAAATCGAGCTAAAATTGATTTTCATTATCAAAATATTTCACGAACGAGACCGTCCTGTAAAGGTCATAAATATGTAACGCATTACATCATTCAGTTCTGGGTTCCCCCGTATACTATATCTCGTTCGATTCAACGCTTCGAGTCTTTACGAGATAAACTGAATGACCACTAAGTGACGTCGTATCACTTGATATAGCAACTTCAAGGTTTGACTAATTGATTTTTAATCTGTCACAACTCGTTTTGTAGTTTATTGTTTTGTAGTTTATTATTAAAACTACACGTAGATTTTCAGAGTTTGTTTTAATAACACTAACCAAACACTGAAACGTGTTTTAGGTATCATTATACGCTATCGTCTTCGACTCATGTTTGATGTGGACTCAGCTCGTGTTTGCACACGGAAACAAAACCATCACTCTTGAATGTGGCCTGTGGTACGTGTAACAGGTGTAAGTGTTTTCTTTTTTGGTGAGCGAGTGCTGAATTTAGCGAGTGCTGAATTTAGCGAGTGCTGAATTTAGCGAGTGTTGAATTTAGCGAGTGCTGAATTAAGCGCCATATTAAATACGAGGCGTATAGATTTTTAAAAGTAACAGTTACAGTGTTACAGTGTTTGAAAACTGTTTATAGCGGAGCTATCTGCGGGCCGAAGGCCCGCTACGGAGCCCCATACTCATAGAACCTATGCCCGTCATTTTTCATGGTCATGGCTAGCGGAATGTTTCGCGGGCGGCGTCTGTTACATGAGTGTCCGAGCGCGCTTCGCGCAAGGCTAGCTCGCGGGCGCGTATGACGTCGCAAAACATGCGCGTACGACGCCACATAACATCCGGGATCTTTACAATTTTGAAACCAAAGCGAGGCTTTGTTTTTTGCGCGGCTGCATGGCGAATGTCACGTCAGCTCGATAAACACGTTTAATAGTTGGAGCTGTGTTTACTAAGCGGAAAAATAAATTGGACCAAGTTGAACGTAATACATTGGCTTCCCGGACCATGGTGCAAGGACCTCGCTGTGCTCGAGCCAAATATTTTTCCATTCGGCACTCCAACTCTGTCAATAATCAAAAAGTATAGAATTAGAATGAGGAAGGGCGTCTGGGGATTAGGCAAATTCCAATTTTTAACTTTCATTGATGTTTGGTGCACAAGATGCTATGTGTAATCAGATTCGATTCGTGCTATACTATTTGTGTAAAATTGCATTCATTATTATGCCAATTTGGCCGACACTGCTTCTTATACTCGCTGAATATTTCCATATTAGAGTTCAAGGGCCCACCTTCACCAAAAATGCTGTGCGCGCCGAGATCACTTTCTGTGCTGAATTTCGTGTAACAGGAAATTTACGCTTGAATGCGTGCAACCAGTCAGATCACGCGAATGAACAATGGAGCATTTCAAAACAAAAACAAACGACCGCAACGTCTTTTGGGTGAAGGTGGGCCTTTAAGCTTGACATTTATGGCGTCACGATGGCTCCGAAACGCTGGTTTTTATCGTTTGTTTTTGCTTGCTTGTGCATAACGCAACCGTTATTGATTAGAATTATATGTTCATATACATACATGTTTAACTCATAACCTAAAAAGCTAAAATGACCGAAAGTAAATCCTGAACATTGAGATTCAGACACTGTATCTGTTCTTTTTCTAAGTTGATAATAATAATAAGTTAAGGTGTAGTCTGGGTGTAGTACGCATGTCTCATACTTTTTAAAGACGTTTTAACGCGTATGTGTATGTGTTGAATGGACGTCGAGAAGAATAGGGGAATCTTTGTTTACCATTTTTGCCTCATTAGATATGTGCCTCGTTTTCTAACCTACCTACAAAAAAAGAAACTCTGAATATTAAAAGGGCATAGCACAATTAGCTTTCTCTGAAAATTCGAGCACATACACTTCATGCAATGCTGTATTAAAAACTCAAAATTTTACAAAGAATGTATGGCTCATTAGCGCTTTTGCCACCCAACAATTTTGCAATTTTTGATAGCAGATATTTCTTTAAATATTACATGAAAAAAGCTGAAAATTGCATAATTACTAAGTTTAACAAGCTCTTTCAACTTTTGAAGTCAATTCGTGTTTAGCATGATGTCTTCTCTATGCAGATTCGTATGTTAATGAAGCAAAATGTAAACAGTGACGTCAGCAAAGATTCCCCTATTCAGTGGTGAGACTGCGGGCCTGTGATGGAGCCCGCAATCAATGCAGGTATCGAGTCAGCGCAGCTGGTTGATGGTTTTAACCACCCGTTGCGGTTTATGGGTAACCAGGCATAGAATATAATAAATATCACAAAGAACAGGCGAAACAATCGATCCTTACACAGAGTGTTGAGTGTGATTATATTGCATCTTTTGGATTCCGTGACTAGATGTGCTTCTATGTCATTGCAAATCAGTGATTTTGTCGTTTACCACCGCGTGCTCAAAAATAGTGCATTCAATGGACAGCTGTCATTGCTCCAGTGAGGTCCTGACGGTTACTAAAGTATGTCTGATACACAATCAAAATTTTATTTAATATACTATAAGATAAAAACCGATTCAAGGCGTGATTTAACCCACTATCATTTCTCTAGATTGTATCATCTTCTAATATAGATACCATGGACCAAATACACATATTTTCCATTTGACTTTCTACTTTACTGTTTGCACTATTATATATACCTGATTGAAAAAACATTGTCGGGTAAAAACCATAAACCATAAACGAGTGACACAATAGAATTCTGGGAACAAGGCAAATAAGGTTAGGTAACATTCCATTTATTGATGTTTAAGATTTATTTTTTACCAAAAATTGTCAGAGAATTATTTTGGGCATACTTTGTTATAATAATGTGCAAGTTATCTGAGAACGCAATAATATTTTTCCGTTTCCCTGAGAAAACAATTCAGTCGTAACGTTCATATATAGTTTATACGTTATCTCGAAAGTTTCTTCAATCTGGCTGTCGGTAAGTTGAAGCATTTGTAGAACTCGCTACTTTTGAAATAATTGTATGCTAATGATCAGTCAACTGATCAATTTTATCTATAATATATTTTTCCCACTTTAAATCTCTTACTATATTTTTGCGACAACCAATGTTTGTTTGCGAATTTATTCGTTAATTGTAGTTTCACTTTCTCTGTATGTTGTTAGAACTAAAATCGATTAAATTCAGGGCCTCGACAGACTAGACCAATGGGCCTTTCACGCGGCGACCATGTTGACTCCACGGAGAATAAAATACTTTGTCTAATTTTCAATCCACCGTGTTGCCATGGCAACACCCTAAAAGCTCAACAAAAATATCAAAATATATAGCTTGTTGCTTACTCGTATGCCTCACCAATTTTGGGCGCCCAGCCGTTAGTGGTTTCAAAATGACAATGAATGACGCATAGGTACAGTGAAACTGTGTTCGGCCACCTTAACCTCGTTTTCAACGTTTTCAATGGGAGGCTTAGCGGGATAAATCTTTTGTTTTTATACAAAAAAAATGGCGGGACGTTGTTAAGGCCCACTGTCTGTGAAGCAAGTTATCGATAGTTATCGGCAACCAAACGGTTTTCCTTTCAAAAGGAAAACTAGTAGTTGTCGATAACAAAAGTTGCAGCTCGTTTTTCCTAGTATGTGAGACAGTTGTCGACAACTTAAACACGTTGCCAAACAAATTAGCACATGTGTAGCGCGCGGCTGGCACTAAAAACGAAACTTGACATGCGTAGCGAACGCCAGTTACAAACCACTCGCATAAATACAGATAATAAACGACAATTTTGACCTCCAGTGTGTGGAAAAGCGGCATCGAACACTAATAGTGGTCGACTCATTTTAGTTGTCGAATAAACATAGCTGTCGGCAACTATTTCTTTAGTTTTTCCATATTGTTTATTCCATATTTACATAGAGCAGTTTTCAATTGACTGTCGAAAGTAATTACACAATTGCTTTGGTTTTGCATTGCTACGCTTTGTGATTGGCTAAAAAATCTCGCGCCACTTTCTCGACCAATCAGAAGTAAAACCAAAACCAATCGTGACTTGCTCGCACGCGTTTTCCCGCGCTTGGCGCCCGCGACATGTAATTGCTTCGAGCTCTGATTGGTTCATTGGATTGTTTACGACTGCTGTGATTGGTCAGAGTAATTACTTTGGTTTTGGTTTTACGACACTCAATTGAAAACTGCTCTATTGTTTAACTGTCTGAGTGTACTAACATTACCTATAGTGCTTTAATATTAGTCAGTCGTGTCAAAAACTGAATTAATTCAAAGCCACTTTTTTATGTTTTCTTAAAACACGGCTGTATCGTAGTATAAAACAAAGCTGTTTTAGAAACGTCGAATTGCCATCGTTCTTTAACTTGCTCTTTTAAATAATTTGCCAGCTTTTCAGCGCTGAACTTTGTTTTCATTTCGAAAAAATGACGTTTAAGTCCGCGATAACGTTAGTATGTTGACTGGCCAAAATATAGCATGTACGCAGACATCTGTGTCTGTAAATAATTTTAATTTTTATATATTTAT
The DNA here is from genome assembly GCA_024195265.1 of Dendrophyllia cribrosa. Taxonomy (NCBI): domain Eukaryota; kingdom Metazoa; phylum Cnidaria; class Anthozoa; order Scleractinia; family Dendrophylliidae; genus Dendrophyllia; species Dendrophyllia cribrosa. The sequence continues at coordinate 42,944,425 of JAJLRJ010000006.1, read as the reverse complement.
ATTTGGGATTTGAAAATAGTTATTTTTTATCGTTTATCTTTAATCACCTACTTCCTTCCTTAGACCGGAACATGGGCAAGCTAAATACAAAATGTCTAAAACAACAGCAACTATGCATAATTAAAAAATAGTGGTTTTAAAGGCTTATTATATATACTTAGTTTTTGTTCAGCCACGAATCCTAAGTATTGATCAGATGTTTTCAGACGGCCTCTATATTTCATACACTTGTAACTAATGGGCCGGAATAAGAAGCTATACACAGCTTAAACTCGGTGCGTCTTTAACCCACTTGCGATACAAATAAAAACTGCAAATTTAGACGGCGAACACCATTAAGCGGTTCTATCCATTCACAAACGCCTTCCATGAACTTTAATACTCGCACGCTGTAACAAATTCTTCTCAAGTTGGCACAACAAGATATTTTGTCGACATCTTGAGTTCAAGTGCCATATCACGTGGTTGCGAGTTAACCAATCAGACGTGCATATGCCTGCATAAATTAAAATTCACTTTTGTCACTTGTCACTTTAAAAAAGAAAACGCGGAAGGCAATTTTCGACTCGTTGGCTACGCCATAAATAATTAAGGAATGCCGCGCTAAGTGTTATAACCGTATTCTATGCGCTAAGTAAAGAGGAACTTTATCATAGTCGCCACGTCATTTTTCCCTACCGACGATTTCTTGTGGACAAAACAAAATCGTTAGGAGCGCTCTTGATAATAGCAACAATTGCCGGTTCCGTAGAAAGCTGAGAGCTCAGATGAGAATAGACTCCGATAAAATATGCTGCATGTGTATAAAAATCTTGTCACCGAAAACTTGGAAACTCGACGATTTTATTAACATGAAGGTAGGCACAACATTCAGTATTTTAATGCGTGCTTTTTCAATGAAGTTAAGAACAGAAATCAAGCCGATTCTTTTCCGTATCCTCACTGATCGTTGTAGTCAAGTTGGGTTTCTGGTTTTAGTGAATTAAACCTGTTAATGTCTTACGATAATTTCAGATTTTACCCAACATTTCTCCGCACTTGAATAAGATCAACATTTGTCATCACAAAAATGCTAAACTAATACAGTTTGAAGTGCATTTAAACTCTGATATTATACCTACGAAATATAACAGTTGCCCGGCATGTTTGAATCAGTCTTAAGAGAGTCAGCTTAGAACATTAAAGCTTAGATTCGTTTGATATTTCTTCTGGGTAGCAAAGACAGCAGACGTTTTCCACGATCGCCGGAAAGTCGGTGATCAACGACCGACAGAAACTTTGACCGAATGTTATAACGCAATTTACAGTATTTGAACAGACGCATAAACAAAACTGACGTCAATTTGTTAAGTTGCGGAAATATTGTTCATGTGCCGGGAAGTGTTCTAGTGTTTTGAATGAAATACACTCCCTTTGGGGAGCATGTGTCTACTGCCCGCTGCTAAATCTTTGATGTACAGTTAATTCAACCTTTCTTCTTTTGAAATTGTGGTTCTACGTATACCCGGGTCTATCTCTTATAGGTTTCTAAGTTGAATCCTTTTAAGACTAAAAGGATTGCTAATTCTACTAGGTCACCTGGTAGGAAGCAATGATATTCTTAACCCACACGGCTGTTATTAGGTTGAAGTGTCGGCAAAATTCAATCAGTCTGTAGAACGTGTAGAAAGGCATTTGTGTTATTCAGGTCTCGTGCCATTAACCTTTAACGAATAAAGCTAAATTTAATTCTGGGTAATGGTGTTTCGATTTTTATCCTGGTTTAGTCTCTCAGATTAATTGTGGAAAGGTAAGAAAAGTTGCCGCGCGGATAAAAAGATTTAGAACAGAAAAAACGGTGAGGAGAAAACATGAGTATGCCAACGTTTTGAAGTTTGTCAACACGAGTTTGCCAAAGTTTATTTGTCGCGTGAAATACTCATTCTCGTCCGATCCCCAGAACTCCACCGTTTTTTTAAATTGCGTCTCGTTTCAGCCGCTGATGAAACGAAACGAGGGCTCTGGAGACGAGAATGGGGCTTTACAGATTGTCAGTGGCGCGCGCAAAAACTTGCGAATAAATTTGAATATTTTCCGACATGGCGCGCGCAAATTTTGAACGTGCGCTGACGATGTAATAACGAAATTAAAGATGTAACGAAAACTGGCCGGAAAAAAAAATTAGCAGAATCAGATCGGGTTCGTTCTCTTTGTAAAATATCATCAATTGATTGCAGCCGGTCTGGTTCTAAAAGAACGAAGATTAATCGATTGTATTTTTATGCTTTGTTTCCTTTTTATCTTTGCTCAGTCAACAAAAACTGTGGAAAACAAAACCAAGTTGTTAGCGGACGAAGTTGCCTCGAAGTTTCCAGAACAACATCCACCACCATTTGAAGATGAGCAAAGAAGAAAAGAGTTTGTTTCTAACGTTCAGTTGAGATGTCAGAACATTTTGAGACAAGTGCGTCTATCTAAGGGTGCAAGTGATGTCACCACAGTGAGTAAAAATTCAGCGGATTTAAGTAATTTAACCAACGAAATTCCTTCTGGATCCAAAAGAAAAGAGCAGTGGTCCTTGGAATTGACTTCAGAACAACTATCGCGAAGTATTGAGCAGCACGTTGAACGGATCACAGAGCTACTACGAGCCCATAATAGGCCAATCGTAAGTTTACTTACATGATAACAAGCTTGAGAGTAGAATTAATATAGAGCATAATTGTATCTATTTTGTTGGTTTTGATTTAGAGGTTTTCTGGGCTCATTTTTTTCAAAAGAATCGGTACATTCGTGGTCGATCTCACCGACCATAAAGTACCGATCAAATGGTGAATGATAGTCGATGTAGGTTAGATGAGATTTAATCCCGAACTATCATACTTGCAATTAAACGATGCATTATTTCGCATGATAGTTGATGGTAGTTGGTCGAAAGTCTCGTCGGCTAAGTCACGTGAGCAAAGTTATCCACTAATAGCCCTTATCGCGGTTAACATTTCTCATTTGCATTACAGTAAAAATCAACCTGGATTCGAGGCAATTTCAGGCAATTTTGTAGTTTCTACCCGAAATTGCCTCGCAATCATGTTGGATTTTATTGTAATGCAAATGAGAAAGGTTAAGCGCGAAAGGGGTTATTCCTCGCTTAACACACAGCTACTATTAGACCTGCCAAGTCTCACGCCTAAGGCGTGAGTCTCACGCCTGCGAGTCCAAAACTCCGATCTCACGCCTACTCACGCCTATGGAGCAATTTCTCACGCCTGACGTACAGATTTGAGCTATCAGCCTGATCCAATTAAGGTATCAGCACCGGCAAAATTTATGCTCTCCAAATGCCTTGCAAAAATTCCTGATTAAATGTCATGCCATGAAATATACAAATCCAAAATTTGTAGTCGATATCTCTAATAGTTCAAAAGTTATGAGCATTTCAAAATTGACCTTTTTTACCTTTTCGAGCATTCTGATTGGTCCAATAGGGTCACATGACTGATTGGCGGGAAATTCAAAATGTATTGTCTTTATCAATTTATAGAATTCAACTGGGTCATTCTAAAAAACTTCAACCAAAAAGGAATTGAATTAGAGAAGTCATCAAATTCATTTGGCAGAATTTTGGTCAGTCTGACCAAATTTTGAGAAAGATCGACAGCTGTCAATCAGAGAGAAATGTCAAATAAAGCCACATTTTTAAAATCTCTTTTCAGAAATGAGTTTCAAACACCACTTGGCACAAACGTAGTTTCAGCCCCGTAATTTATGTTAATTTATGCAAACCAATGCAAATAACCGCATAATTCGGTTTATTTCCCGTTAATTTGCATAAATTAACGTACATTACGGGGCTGAAACTACGTTTGTGCCAAGTGGTGTTAAAAACTCATTTCTGAATACAGATTTTAACAATATTAAAAACTGTGGGAGAAAAACTTGTTTTTGTGATTTCGTTATTTGACATTTCTCTCTGATTGACAGCTGTCGATCTTTCTCAAAATTTGGTCAGACTGACCAAAATTCTGTCAAATGAATTTGGTGACTGCTTTAATTCAATTCCTTTTTGGTTGAAGTTCCTAGCATGACCCAGTTGAATTCTATAAATTGATAAAGACAATACAGTTTGAATTTCCCGCCAATCAGTCATGTGACCCTATTGGACCAATCATAATGTTCGAAAAGGTGAAAAAGGTCCATTTTCAAATGCCCATATCTTTTGAACGATTAGAGATATTGACCCAAAACTTTGGATTTGTATATTTCATGGCATGACGTTTAACCAGGAATTTTTGCAAGGCATTTGGAGAGCATAAATTTTGCCGGTGCTGATACCTTAAAAAAATAGTTACGTTCATGAAAATATGGCACTTTATTTTTGTAAGTTTTTATCTTTCCGAACATAATAATTACAGAGGTCTGAGGTCCATGGAAACTTCCGAATTTTTCGGAACATCTTTGGACATCTTCGGAATAGATCGAGTTCTCTTCGGGTCGCCTTCGGAAATCATGGCACTCCCACGAAAAAATTTTCACGCCTATCACTCGAAAAAAGTTGGCAGGTATATACTATTGCACGACAAACAAACAACTTGTTGGTTGTGATGTGGCATTTTGGCAATTTTGATAAAGCTACAGCAACTTGAGGTGGCAACAACTGACCGGAAAACTATCACACACTATCATGCGCTCGGTAAAACAATCAAAACTATCATATAATATCAATTAACTATCATAAAAATTTTGGTCATGTTCAAAGTGAATGATAGCGCGTGATAGTACTTAGTTGATGATAGTTCAAACTTGCGATCCCATTTGAACACAAACTATTATCAACTTTCATTGCTTCATGCGACATTTGATCGAGGCTTAGAGCAGTTCAGTTTCAATTGAGTGTCGTAAGACCAAAGGAATTACTCTGACCAATCACAACAGACGCAGACAGTCCAATGAACCAATCACAACTCGAAGCAGATACATGTAGCCAGCGACAAGCGCGGGAAAAGGTCGGAAAACGCGTGCGAACAAATCACGATTGGTTTTGTTATGCTTTGGATTGGTTGATAAAGTGGCGCGATATTTTTAAGCCAATCACAATGTGTAGCAATGCAAAACCAAAGCAATTGCAAAATTACTTTCGACACTCGATTGAAAACCGCTCTACTGTATCGAAACTTTAACCTGACGTAGACGCGTGGTGATCTTCCACTTTTCAACACGACATACAGCGAGCTGTTATGTTTTTTTTTTCGGCGAATTTTGTATGGTTCCAACACATTGTGCGTTTTATAGATCTTCAATACTCTGATCAATCGCAACAAATACAACTGGCAAGGACACAGTTGGAATTTTAGTTAGACTTACTTCAAGTTCGTTGAGCAGGTGGCAGCAGTTTTTTCATAACCGATAACAGAGTGTAGAAAAACAAAATCAAGGCCAATAATGTGAGTTTACTTTCAAAACCCTTAGCTTACTAAATCCCTAGGTTACTAAATCCATAGCTTACTAAATCCCTAGCGTACTAAATTCCTAGATTACTAAATCCCTAGCTTACTAAATCCCTGGCTTACTAAATCCCTAGATTACTAAATCCCTAGCTTACTAAATCCCTAGCTTACTAAATTCCTAGCTTACTAAATCCCTAGCTTACTAAATCGCTAGCTTACTAAATCCCTAGATTACTAAATCCCTAGCTTACTAAATCCCTAGCTTACTAAATCCCTAGCTTGCTAAATCACTAGCTTACTAAATCCTTAGATTACTAAATCCCTAGCTTACTAAATCCCTAGCTTACAAAATCCCTAGCTTACTAAATCCCTAGCTTACTAAATTCCTAGCTTACTAAATCCCTAGCTTACTAAATCTCTAGCTTACTAAATCCCTAGCTTACAAAATCCCTAGCTTACTAAATCCCTAGCTTACTAAATCGCTCTATAGAGTGGTTTTCAATTGAGTATCGGTAACTTCGCGATTGGTTTGGTTTTGCATGGCTGCTTTGTGATTGGCTAAAAAATACTCGCGCCACTTTCTCAACCAATCATAAGTAAAACCAAAACCAATCGTCACTTGCTCGCACGCGTTTTCCCGCGCTTGGCGCCGGCTACATGTATTTGCTTCGAGTTCTGATTAGTTCATTGATTGTGATTGATTACTAGAGTGATTACTTTTGTTTTAGCCCGCAAACCAGTGCAATGTTTCTCGTCGACTTAGAATTTTTTTGCATACCTTTCAAAATCAACGAAATTGAATCTTTTTTGGTAACAATCTGCGCATAAAATAACTTTTCGGGCCCGAAAATTCTTTGGGAGTTTCGAGACTGATGCACGCCTGGCGTGCGTTTCTCGAAAGTCCCGGAAACTTTTCGGGCCCGAAAACCTATGTTATGTGCAAAATGTTTACCAACAAAGATTCGGTTTTTGTTAATTTTGAAAGCTAGGCATTAAAATCTAACGTTTACTACACGAGCTGGACTGGTTTGCTGGCTAAAAATTTCAGCGCCATTCGTTAGAAACTGAATTTAAAAGATAGCTTTCGGACCCGAAAAGTTTTCGGGACGTTCGAGAAACGCTCGCTTGGTTTCAGGTTTTTCAGTACCCGGAAACAATACGTTTATTTGGATTTGGGTACGAAAGGTGAACCGTAGCGTACAACCATACGGGTTTGATTTGGTTTATATCAACATTGATGTTTTCTCATATCAGGCTAGGATGCAGAAAATAATGCATGAAGATTCTACGAGAAATGATGGTGTTCAAAAATTGCTGGAGCACCACGGATATCAAAACATTAATGCCAAAGACATCACAGAATACCAAGACCAGGAGACGTGGAATGTGGCGGGAGGGACGAGCAATGACAAACATGTTACTCTTGGTTCTGGTGAGAATGCAGACGAGAAGACCAAACGGGTTGCCTCAAACTCTGCGACAGAGGAACAAGCTGCTAAAGGAAAAACAGATACAGAGTTAGCAACAGCTGAAGAATGCTGTGATGGTATGAATCATGCTCTTGATTCTGAATTCAGAGATGAAGAAACTGAAGGAGGAGGCAAGAAATTGCGTGAATGCGAGGGAAGTAACGAAGGAGAAGCTGAAAACGAGTTTGGTGATCTTCTTATTAGCAACGTACACGCAGAGGAAAGGCTTGGTTTCCCAAAGGAGACCTGCGACTGCAAAATAATAAATGAGGCGATCTATTGGAGATTAAAAACCACTGAAGAAAATAAGGCAAGAGCGACAGCTTGCCTTGGTCAGACCGAAATTAAAACAGCTGAGGATGGTAGTTCTACCATTGACGGTCTCAAGAGAAAGCATTGGTCTACTGCAGAGCAAACAACAGGAGATGAAAACCGGTATAAACGAATGGCCTGTGAGATCAAGGCCAAGCAAATTGTCCAGGAGGTGTTCAACAGCATTGGATGCTACGAGAGTTTTGTCAGGCGCGCAGACTGGACCGATGAACCATGCAGCCCTCCAGGAGATCTGGTAACCATTCCAGTGGCTTATAGCTTCGTGGATCCATACAAAAAGGTAAGTACCTCAAATAAAACAAAAGTTGGTAAAGTGTACCTCAGGACAAAAGGCGGTGATATTTTGTTTCGATACGCGTTAAGGTACGGTGTTCTAGTAGATCGCGCGTCAAACTTTTAAGCAACCTCGTTCTCATGGTCCTCTCTTCTTGGGAACGAGGTTGATTTTTAAGTTGACAAACTACAATCCTGGCGAATTAGTTTAGAGGTACTTCACCTCTTTCAGACATTTTCGGTGGACAATTTTGAAAATCGCTGATAAATAATGTCTTTAAAATCCAACTTAGAAAGTTCGTCCGCCCTTCACCCCCTATACATATACAGTGTTGAAGTCCATTCCAGTGGATCATAGCTTCGCGGATCCATACCAGAAGGTATATAGTACCTCAGGGGAGTTGAAGGATAATCCTCGCTTAGTATATAACAAACCAGTGGATAGTGTTTTTTATCCGCTCTTTATTAGCTACTAATATGTGCTATTCACCTCCAGGCATTGTTCTGGATTTTGCGCGGACGTTTTTTTCCTCGTTTGTCAGAAATAAAGTAACGATTTTGGGCTGCCTATTCACTGGTTTAATTAGTTATATACTAAAACAATTATTCACCACAGTGCCGGTAAAGAGTGGTAAATATAGGTAAATATCGGCCACTATTCACCTCCTCTTTGGTGAATAATTGTTAAGTATGCGCGATATAGGTTAAATATGCCACAGCAATTTTAGGGCATTGTTTTCGGTTTGTTTTTGTTTGATGAAAGGCGTGTTTGGCCTATATTGCTCAAAAGGGTATAAATTTATGCCTTTTTTGCCGAAAAGGGGTATACTAACAGATCAAAACATTTCAAACTCAGACCTCGTGTTTGCTTTAATTCTTTTGACGTTTGATCAACAGATCCTAGAGAAAGATGAATGTCAACCGTCAATTTCTGGAGACACGAGCGACCAAAGGAATCAAGATGAAACACATCTGCCAAAGTCAGAAGTCACATGTGATGAAACAAAACAAGATGACAGACAGCTGCCAACCTTAGATGTGACATGTGCTAATACAAAGAAAGATGAAGGATACCTGCCAATTTCAAAAGTCACGTGTAATGGTGCAAAGCAAGAAGATGGGCAGATGTCAACTTCAGAGGTCACGTCCTCAGGCAACTCTGATGGCGCAGCTTGTGCTATCCCAAACACTGCTAGACCAATCACAGAAAACATCGAGGAACCTTCAGCCATAGGGACCGCGTCACGTAATGTCAGGAACAGGTCACAGAAAAGGCTTTCATTTAAGCGAGGTCGCAGGAGTTGGGCTGAGTTCAAAAAGAGGCAGTCGTCGTATAGGAAAAGACTTATTCCAAAACAAACAGCAACAGAAACGACAACTACTAGCAGTGAAGGTAACCATATGCTTCGGACAGCTAAGATGATTAGTAAAATGTTAAAACTAGAGTCATTAGATTTTTATCAAAAATCGAGTCATCTACATCAACATGTACCCCTCAATAGTTTTCGTTTGAATAGTTACACTTTCGGCATACACCACTTCAAAAGTGAATACTCGCCTAGTGTGCTGTCTACTGCTAAATTATAAGAACTGTGGAGGTTAATGTACCTTTATAACGGCCTTCTCTATACTAATTTAACATTAAAGTCGAAGAGTAGGTTCTAGGGCTCTTAAAAGAAAACAGTTATGCGTGTAAATAATAATTGCCCCTTTTATCTACTTCCTTAGAAGAGACATATAAACTTACTTTGGATGAGGAAAAGCTAACGACTTTGAAAGAATTTATCGTGCTCGGAGGTACGTATTTTTTTAACGTATAAATACTGTGGAATCGGTCAGATCAAGACAAATTATCTAGATCATTTTCTCTTGGTCAGATCGGTTGCCTGCAAACATAAATTAATAGTAGTAACAGTAATAGTAATAATAATTTATTTAAGGTCGATAACGTAGGGAGTGGTCACCCAATCTCCCGAGCCAGAGGCTCATGTAAAAAACTCTCGACAAAAATTCTATTGAAATTTTTTAACGCAAACTTAAGACATTGCTTTTTAAACGTGTTTTTAACTTTTTTATAACATAGCTAGCAGAGCCGCGCAATCAAATTGTGCTCAAAATCCCGATAGTGCACGATTCCACCGGCTATGTTATAAAACAATTGGTTCATGCTTTTAGCTGAAAGAAGCGAAAGAAGCGTAAGAGTTGCCCGAGGCGATAGCCCGAGGCGATAGCCGAGGGCAACTCTAGCTTCTTGAGTGCTCTCCAAACTTCCCACGTGCTCCATAACTCGATAGTGTACGCTAAAGCATGAACCAGTTAAATCTTATCTTACTTAATATATTATCTGTAATTGTACCGCGATTTTTATCTTTTTGTTCTTTCTTGTACATGTTCTTACAATACCGTTGTTTGCATTACTGTAAGGAACGGACTATTATAAAAATGCATGATAGGAGAAGAGAAATTTTTAGGTTGCATGAATGTTGTGTTTATACCTATTGCCTGTGCGTGCACCATTATTATTTACTGGCGAAAACCTCTGCACGATTTCATTTTTTTCAAGATAAATATCATTTCGTTTAATAATCTGATTGCTGTAATACAGCATTTTCGTTGTACCTTAGCTTGTAGATTACCAAGGAAGCATTGTTGTTAAGTGAGGAATGGGCTTGGTGGAATTTTATGGATCTCTGCGAAATAAAACGACCCCTCTTTATTGTTTTTTGAACTCTTTATATTACAATGATCCCCCTCCCCCTATGCACAGGTGATACGATATTAATGTTGTATTAAGTCTAAAACCAAACTTCATATCCCCCTGATTATTATACCAAATTAATTTCAAATATTCAGGCCAGACTAGTACTACCGAGATACCTGTCAGACATAACATGATGCAGCAATATTTTCGTCATTCAATTATATTACACAACAGATGGATTAATTTAACAGGAAACGGTACATGTAGCTCCCCTCGCACACGTGACTGCTAAAAATTTCACAGAAAAGATTCGCAAGAAATTCAACGAGTTGAATTTTTTGCGAGTTTGTACTGAGGGGCATGTCACGTGACCCTTGCAAGAGCGGCTACACGTACGATTAATTCACTGCGCGCTGGCGATGTGACATTTTCGAAAAATCAAGTCGTCTGTCGTTCGTGTAACCGCAGCTCTGTTGTTGTTTCTTTGCTTTTTTAGGCACCAGAACTGAAGATGGAGATGATGTTGTCATTTTGAATCCCTCGAAGATTCCAAGTAAGAGAGAGTTTACAGGAAGGAAAGAATACAACGACGTCATGGATTGTTTATTCTTGTAAGTTTGCAAATTCAAAGCGAGTTTTATGACGCTCAAAGGATTGGAAACTGACCGTTCTTATCTTGGCTCGGACTCCAACACGAAAGACAATTCTGAGAAGAACCGACATGAGACCATAAACTTCGTTATGGGCACAGCTCCAATTTATCCCTACCCTGAGCGGTGACCAAATTACTTTTTTCACAACATTAAAAGGGTATACAGTCTGTTGTTTTAAAAAGTTCTACTTGCGTCTCAGCCTCATTCCCAGGCCTCAATGCACCAAGCGAGCAAAGACGAGGCGGCCCTGGGCAAAACACGATAGAGTAGGTCAGGTCCTGGGCGAATCTTCCTTATCAGTTTGACCAGTGATATCCCATGACGATTAGGAACGAGACTGTTTGTATCTTACTGTTGTGCTTTATATTTTTTAAGACATTGAAGAAGACTCTTCCTTTCTTACATTAAGAGTGCTTCAATAGAGGTACTTTTAAGAGAACAGCAAAACAACAAAACAAAGAGGTAACAAAACCGCACCTTTTTTATCCCATGGTGCCCTTGTCTATCTTGCAGCGTGAGAGGGAAGAGAACCAGAGGCGGATCTTGGGAATGCCCCAGCCCCACCCCAATTATCCCCCCTTCCCCTCCTGCACGGCACCCCCGCCATAACATATTCACTCCACCCCTCCCACCCCATTCAATCGAGACCACTCTATTCACCCCCGCCCCCCCTCCCACCCTATTCACTCCCCCGCTATTCACTCCCTCCCCCCCCCCCCCCCCCCCCCCCCCCCCCACTTCAGATGCAGTCTGGGTCCGCAAATGACAACTGTGTGCAAGTCTGTTGCGTAATTCCTAAAACTTTTGCAAAATTTATCTTAATTTCAGGCACGCTCAGAAATTCACGGAAGAACAGGTGGAGACTGATAATTTTGTCCTCACAGTTCACGCTGCTAAACAGAAAAGAAGTCGACTACGTTCTCGCAAATGGGCGATGGAATTTTACAAGGAATTTTTAAAACAACGGTAAACATTTTTGGAACGATGATTTTCGGTTTCTTTTCCTTCTCCGAAACATTTTTTTCTCGATCTTGTATCCACGGTTTAGAATGCATAAAAATGTGGAACGGTTCGGATTTATAACTTTTGTAAATACCGGTAGTCTGATCAAAATAAGGCCGGATCGGATTCAGTTCGTTCAGGAAAAGCATTCATGGCAATAGCTAGAACATAACTGCCAACATAAGTTGAATAATTTTTTTTCTTTATCTGAATTGTTTTACCCATCTTTTCCATTAGATATCAAGACAGGTTGACCCGCTGTGTCCTTTTCAAGCCTTCCCTTAAACTGAGAGCATTAGTGGCTCTTTCACGGCCATTTATCTCGTGAGTAGCAACATGTTTCTTGCTTCCTTTCCGTATTAGCCTGAGTAGCAGGTGCCAGTTTATTAAAGGGGGAAGAACCTTAACAGCAAGGTGGTTGCTATGGAAGAGCTCCAAACGTCACATAATCGGTTTCTTAACTTTCTCGGCTATGATGTTTGGTCACGTTCGTTCTGTTAATGGTTCCCATCAAATTTTATGAGTCACAACTATATTTGATAAGTCACGTGACCAGAACATAAAACCCTTAAAACACAAACGTCATACCTGGTGCCGACAAACAGATGATGCAAGTACTAACTTAGTGGTCTGAAGACACACAAACGTAGAATTATATAAAGACGCTGATGTAAACGTTACATTGACAGAATGTATCTTTTATGATAGAAACTGCATGAAAGAAAAGATCTACATTGTGAGGAGTCGCAGAGACTTTGCTAGAGCCCAAGGTGAGATCTGAAAATTAAATTTCACTGATCAGCCTCCATAGAAAATATACCTCGCAAGTCTTGATTAAAAGTTCAGCGCGAAGACTGGAACTGAATGCCTGCAGTAAATGTGGCAGCTCATCCCCAGGATCTTCTTCTCGGTGAATAACGAGAAGACCCTGGGAACAAGTTTGTAGGTAACTGGTGCGTATAATTAGCAATGAAAATTATGAAGCAAGAGCTAAGTTGGATATGGAAAAACTTGCAAGTGGTCCATACACGAGATAACGTTTTTAAGTCAGCCTCGTTATTAGGGTGTTTGTTTGGCGAAGTTTGAGATGGCCGCTATTTTGAACGCGTTTGGAGATGGTCCTAGCGGATGTGGCTGGCACGTAAGCGATCCCTATAGCAAAATTAGCAGTGCTCGGGGAACCTATCAGAATGCTCCTTTTCATCGTGGATCAGTTCAGCCACAAACTTATAAGCCAATCCCAGGTGGGGGGCCGGACTCCCATATATAGTGACGGGGTGAAGGAGATGCTCTTCGGAAATTCTGAAAAGAACCCCTTAAAAGCTAACAAAGTCTCGTAATTATCCGTAAAAGGTACCCAAATAAAACATTAAAGCATGTTCAGAGTTTTATTCAGTGATAACGTCGTGAACGTTTTATACTTGCACTGAGAGTTTGAAAGCAGTTACACTTTTTTAACCTAAAAATTACCAAAAAGCTACAATTAAACTGACGACATGTTAACACGTGAGCACCCTCAAAGGTACCAAATCCCCATTTTAACACCTAAAAGATACAAGGAGCATCTCCGTCACTTTCATATGGGAGTCCCCCCCGGGAAGCCAATGTATTACATTACTCGGCATGTGAGTCCCCCCGGGGAGCCAATGTATTACATTGCTCGGCGTTTGTGTCCCTCCCGGGGAACCAATGTATTACATTGCTCGGCGCGTGAGTCCCCCAACCGGGGAGCCAATGTATTACATTGCTCGCCGTGTGAGTCTCCCCACCGGGTAGCCAATGTATTGCATTGCTCGGCGTGTCTGTCCCTCCCGGGTAGCCAATGCATTACATTGCTCGGCGTGTGAGTCCCCCCCCCCCCCCCCCCCCCGGGGAGCCAATGTATTACATTGCTCGGCGTGTGTGTCCCTCCGGGGGAGCCAATGCTCGGTGTGTGAGTCCCTCCCCAGGAAGCCAATGTATTACATTGCTCGGCGTGTGAGTCCATCCTCGGGGAGTCAATGTATTATATTGCTCGGCTTGTTATTTCCCTCCCCGGGGAATCAATGTATAAATTACAGTGCTCGGCGTGTGAGTCCCTTACCAGGAAGCGAATGTATTATATTGCTCGGCGTGTGAGTCCCCCCCCCCCCCCGGGAGCCAATGTATTACATTGCTTGTTGTGTGAGTCCCTTCCCGGGGAGTCATTGTATTACTTGCTCGGCGTGTGAGTCCTTCCCCGGGGGGTCAATGTATTACATTGCTCGGCGTGTGAGTCCCTCCCCAGGAAGCCAATGTATTACATTGCTTGGCGTGTTCTCGTTTTCTCTTAAAACGTAAATGTATTATTTTGATTCGTATTTATTTGCAGGTCTTCCAGAGAATCTCCATTGTGTCTAGGTTCACGACGATGACAAAATGTATCATTTTATTTTCTAACTCATTTGAAACAATTATATGTATCACTATGACTAAGTACTCGGTTCATTATTATTTTTCTTTGTCAGTATTATATTGGGCTTATTCTACTATCTATTGTGAATAAAATGCGTTGTTTATTCTTTTGGTCAGTGTAATTTCTTTTACATGTGCTTGTATTGAGTAATATGTTTCCCCAACCAAGAAAACTTGAGCTTTTTTTCTCATTTTCCATCTCAAGGTTTATCATACAACTCCCTTCTTTGTTTCCGGAGAACCAACTTGGTTTTCAGTACATTTTACAGAAAAATTAAGAAAAAGCTCCATCCGCCGGCAGTGCGTAAATGTTAAACGTTTGTTTTTCGAATTTGTTTTTCGCGTAATTCTTTATTCTCAATCAACTAATTTTTTTAAATATTCCAAAAATAGTGATATAAGTTATTGTAAGCTAAGTAGAAGTTGTTATAACCATGGGACGTATTGTTATTGACAACACAATAATTATCGTTTGGTTTTGTTGCTGTTGTAAACTTAGCAATAGGCTTGGATCCAGTGTTGGGTTCTGTTCAGTACTAGCCAGGCAAGCTTCATATAATATTATAAAATTAAACGTACTTATTAATAATTGATCAAGTTCGAACATCGAAAATGATAAGCGTGGCGGTGGTTTGTAAATCCGATCTTAAATACAATTGATTCTGGCGATTTTATTCCTTCGTTTTCTCTGTAATCAATGATCAGTTCGAGAAGCATCAAACGAACACTCGAAAGAGTGTTTCATAAGATTATCAAACATCTCGAGCTCGTTTAAAAAAAACTCGGCTGGGCCTCGTATTTACAACCCGGCCACTTCTCGGTGTTTGTAAATTCTGATAACTTCCTTCTTCGTGTGACAATACAACCAGTTTATAAAAGGTCGGATACACGATGCAACATAAGCTAACATCGCCTGACGCAACTTCAAAATTGCCCCATGTGTCCACCCGGGGGGGAAGGGGTATTCTGCAAATTTTTGGGCGGGGGTGTGCCGCTGGGTCTCTGAGAACCTTAACCTATACTAGACCATTTTAGCTGCATTTTGCAACCCTATTCTAGACTTAACACCGAAAAACTCTACCCTATCCTAGACCTATTCCAGACTCGCTATTTTTCAGAAACTCGTTCACTATCACAGTCTAAGATTCCAGGGGTCAATAGAAATGCCGTACTGCCCGCCATACCGATTTTAAAATTCCATTTGCAAAGTAAACCTCATGTAGACTTCACGCAACTGGTCATTTTCACGGAGAATGATACCCTATTCTAGACCAAAAATCTCTGATAACTATACCCTATCCCAGACTAAACTGCTCAGTTGAAAACCATACCCTTCACAGCGGCACATACCTATATAGCTCATATATGCGAGTACCCCCCCTCCCCCCCCCCCCCCCCCCCCGGGATGTCCACCCCTGTATTTGTTGCGTGCAACATCATCGCAAAACAAATTAACCTCCCAAGAGTAATCGGGTTAATATTCTATTGCGCTCAACAATCTAAACGTGTGTCCACTATCTATAATATTGTTCAACAACCAACCTCATAAACTTCTTGTTCCTGTAAGAAGTAGAGCCAGCAATGTTACGCGAAATGTTTCAAGTGATGTCATTGTTGCATCGTTGGCTTCCTCGACCACAAAAGTTGCTAGCGATCTTGCTTGTGATATTGCATCATGTCATCGGCTCACTTAACTCTCTTCAACTTCTTCGACATAACTGCAAGGGCTAAACTATGTAACCCCTTACGAAAGCTTCTGCTAACTACAGAATACATTACAGGATTTGCCGATGAGTTCATTATTGCAGAAACCTTCACCGCATACAGAAAATGTTTGCAACATTCTTGTTGGATGATTGCTGGCCAAAAAGCAAATTTCAGACGAAGAATGTTTAAAGGAAGCATTGTAACCGCAAATATCACAACGAGTGGGGTTAGAATTTTCTTGGCTCGATTGTTTTGCCTCAAGCGAACGCTTTTAACGTTGCTCAGAGTACCACGTTGTTCTTTCCCTACCTGTTTCATATCATTGATAAACGCACTGCTCTGACTTAACACACGAGATATAGCGATATAGGTAAAAGATATGACAACAAGAGGCAAGATGTAGGAGAACAAAGTTATTACTAGGCCATTGTAGACTTTTGAGAAGACCGGCGGCCAATTTGGGCCGCACCATTTACCTCCATTTGGGAAATCGATATATTCAACAACAAAATACAGTGGAAGGCAAAAAATCAAAAAGGATATCAGCCACACACCAGCGGCAACAGTCTTAGCTCTTTGTAACAAAGTCTTGTTTTTGTTTCGACCAAGTATCTTGATTGTGAACATTATCCGATATCGCTCAATAGCGATGACCGCAATGCACCATACGGACACACCGTGGAATATCTCAGGAACAGGATACAAGTACAGGCAACTAAACTTCCCAAAAGGCCAGCTCTCAGGCGCATTTTCTCTGATAGCGAAGACCGGTAAGGCTAATAGCAGCATACCAAGATCTGCAATGGCTAAATTTTGTATATAAAAGTCCGCTGGTTGTTTCTTCTTTCCCAGGCGACTTATGACAATGGCCACCAAAATGTTGCCGATAACTCCAAACAAAGCAATTAGAACCTCAAAGGTTAGTTTTAGGATCTCGCCAAGAGACATCTGCATTTGTCCAACTGAGGCGGTGAGCGAATCATTCGTTGGAGAGAAGCTCTTGTTCCATTTGAGCGTCATCGTGCAATTGTTGATCAATTCAGTTGGCATATCCGTAAGATTCTTTGGTGAAAAAGAAAACGATGTTGAGCAACCACGTACCGGCCAATAGAGTAAACTGACTGACCGGCTTAATTTACTGTCGAACAGATTTTTAAGATGCAACGATCTTTAAAGAAAGTTATTCATCTCTTGTTTCTCTGTCACTGGCTTTCTCAGCTGGCTTTGGAAGAAAACTAGTTATTCTCTTTCTGTTGACGGAGTTTTTCTATGGAGCCTTCTTTGTTGCTTTGTTGCGAAATTATGATTTGTAAAATTCAAAGATATTTCTATTATATTATCAATTACCCTGTGAATAACAATACCTTGTTAATGAAATACTATCAACCAAGGTCTTTCAGGAAGCATTTCAAAAATATGCAAAATATTTTATAAAACAGTCGTTGGGCTCTATTACGACTGTTTTGAACAAACCAGGTGTATATGACACGAGAATGAAGATTAGCAAAACCTATAAGCAACTGGTAATCGCTTTAATCGAAAACTGCATGTAAAGTTGCAGGCATACCGCTTTAATAACATTTTAACATATCACATCAAGGTAGTTATAGGCCGATTCGCTTAAACCTGATTACAATATATTAATCGAAATTTAAACATCGTGCGTCATTAACCCAGTTGGACAAACCAAGGAAAGCAAATATTTGTAATTTTTTCACGTGTTTTTAGCCTTGTTTTCTGAAGGGGAAAGTCACGTCATTTTAGTGCTTTATACTGCTGTAATATCTAAATCAAATTCAGTTTTGTCGGCATCCCGCGCACCCTGGTTCCTGGCCCGACTCCAGGGAACGAGTTAAAGAGACACTTTCCCGCTGAAATAGCAAAAATTTCGCGTTACTTATATGATTTTCTATGTTTGTAACCGAAACTATTTTAGTCATGTTTGGAAATCATGTTGTCATGCTGTATATGTATATTGCTTCAAGCAAAATACATAATGTATGATAGAAATGAAAACAGTTTTCCGTGTTTGAAGCCTGATGGGAGCATGAGGAAGTTTAAGAAAACGATAAATAGCCATAGAAACACGAGTCGAAGGCTATTTTGAAATCTTTTTGCCCACCTTTAAGAGATTCAAAAGCCGATTATTATTTTTTGCAAACGCTATTGCATATACATTGTTGTGTTTTTTGCATTCTATTTACGGCAATGTTTCATTATTACATTTTTTTAAACCATTATTACATTATTATTATTTCAAAATATCATGCAATGAGCGTGGAATAAAATATAGTTTTATGGTGAAGTAACGTATTAAGACAGATGTACGAGCGATTTCAGGGTAAAGACAAATACGGTAAGTTCTCTGTTCAATACTTTAGGGATATTTTGTCTTTGAATTCTTGAAGAGTTATTGCTTTAGAGTGGAGTTTGCTGGTGTAAATATAGTATTAAGGCACAAAACAACCGTTTTTCAAGGTCATACGGAAATCGCTCTAAAAACCGGATAGTTTCTTTAGAAGCGTTTGCATATATTAGCGCGTGCAATATTCATTGAAGTTCTAATATGACACATCATTAATCTAAGGTAAGTGGCAAGTTCCCCCGCGGAGGAGGTTTTGAATTATAACTGACACGACAAAACTAACAACAGCGAGGCATAAAAGTTCCTTTAACAACAACGCATTGGTTGCATTCTTTAAAGGTTTTAAACGAGTTTCGTTCTGAATTATAAATCATTTAAATCGATCTAAGAAGTTTTGGAATGTTTCAATGTTTCAAATCTTAGAAGCCTTTCAATATGTTTCAAAACTTGGCAATTGCATTGAATATTAATTAATGTCCTTGAGTATTAAGATTTAAAACAATTCATCTATCGCTTTTGAAGTCGTGACCATTTTAATAAGAATAGGGTCAATTTTTAATGAACAAAAAACGAAATAACACTCCAGACCAGTTCATATTCAAACCAATGTTTATAAAATTCAAATGAAACGATTTCCCTGAGATTTTCACTCAAGGTATTTGGATGGTGAAATCCATCTTAGACCAAAATATTATTTCATCAAGCCTTGTAGACGTAATGTTCAATAACATTTCAAGAGTTTTGTTTTTGTTGTATTTTAACACCTTAAAACTTCAACCGACATTTTCTCGGAAACTTTTTCATAGAAAGTTTTACAATTTTGTAGACCTTAAGACAAGTATGTCAGGTCCAACATGCAGAGAGTGTTTTCCAAAATTATGTCTTGAAGACAAGAAATTCGGTCTTATGTAAAATGGGAGATGACGTCATTACCTTGCTATGGCAACTCCAATTTTGATAAAACGTATTTCATCTGAAACTTTAATCTTTCACTAGTACAGCTGTAGCAATCGATTTTCGGTTCGATTGTTCATTGTGGTGGTACCCAAGTTTCTCAAAGATGAAAGGTATCGTCACTCATGAGAAACCCGATCTAGCCACCTTAAATCGATACACAGCGCCTCGCTATCAAAGTATTGTGTTTAATGTCCAGAACTGGCTGTCCGAATAATAAAAGCCTGACGTAGAGAACGCATTTCAAAGCCACTGAGATGATCCAGGTTTCTACTTTGTTATTTTCATGATTTAGTTCTAGTTAGAATTTCAAGTTAAAATCGGAATTTCGAAATAAAATGTTTGTGGTCTAATAATTACGTTACTTGAAATTAAACAACACATTATTGTTCAACGAAGGCAACTGTTAACGTTTCGTTTAACCCTTTTCCGACGGGTAGGGTCATTTTCGTTCCATATGGAACGATGCAGATAATTCCTTTCTCAACCCTTGGCATTCCGTTTAAACCAAACAAATGGTCAACAACGAATTTAGGAAGGATAGATCTTTCCACAGATACCTCATTTTGGAAAATCTGACCAATCCTGACAGAGTTACACACAAAAAACCTACTCACATTTTGGGCAAAAATTCACTTCAATTTCGCTATTTGCCTACTACTGATTCCAGATTAAATTTTCCATTTTCCTGGAAAGTAAGCCAGCCACAATTCCAATGGAAAGAAAGACGAGAAAGTGGGCAACAAAGCACAAAGCACGATATTGAAAAGAAAGAGAAAGGAAAGAAAGAGAGCGAGAAAGAAAAATCGAAATAGTTTCGCAAAAAAAAAAAAATCCAAATTTTGGCTTACAGATGCGCATGCGCCGAAAACAAAAATTAAGCTTAATTACATCCAATAAGCAGGAAAATTAGCCTTTCTTGTTGCAAAACTCATTTCTAGCCATTTTCTTGCTAACTGGTAGAAAACTGGTCCAAACAGGAGGATTGGGTTAAAAATGCGGTAAATGCCGTCCTTAAAGGGTTAAAAGCCCATTATGCCACGAATCTTTGACTGGGTATGCCAGAGGTTGTCTTTAAAATGGACCCGAGCAGTGCCAAATTAGACTTCGTGGCGTGATTAATTCACCTTCTAGGGAATTTAAATAAAAATTCTAGGAAAGCAAAGACCTTACCTACGCGGTGAGGTGTGCATGCGTGCGAAGAGACGGTACCGCAAAAGTTAGCTTTCCAGAGAAAAAATTAAACTAGCTGGAAGCAATGTGTTTCTTTTGTTGTGGAATCACCCAGTTACCACTCGACAGTGTGTAATCGTGATAACACGTTCACTTTTATTTTCCTAAAAATTTAATTGTTTAGAATTGAACATTAATGAAACCAAAGTTTAAACCACGACTGATACAAATTACACATTAAAGTTGAAATATCATCTAATTATCTTTTTTCTCTTGCTTTTTTTTAACACTGCGTCTTACACCTGCCTAGGGACTCGTCTTTTCATGTCCTTTTTTGTTTTCAAGAAAATAATAAACCGGAACCTATTTTCGTAATCAATATTTTATTTTAGTCATGTTTTGAAACCATGCATGTGATGTTGCATGTACATGGCTTTGAGCAAAATACAGAATTTATGAAATGGAAATAGTTTTTTATGGTAACAAGAGGACGTTTCATTGTGAGAACGTCAAATAGGATGTAGAAACACGAGCCGAAGGCTATTTCGAAATCTTTTGGCCACTTTAAAGAGAATCAAAAGCTGATATTTCGAGCGCTTTTGCCCTTCGTCAGAGCGAATCGAATCTCTTACGGTGACCAATTTAATTTACCATATCAACTCAGTTAATAATACCGGACTTACCGTAGCCTGCGTGGCAGACGTAAACGGGGGAGGTAGGGGGCGATAAAAAGGAAAGGGGGAGAAGGGAAGGAACGCCTGCTATAAGAACAGGGCTATTCGTATTACACCCAACGATTTCCTTGTAATTGAATTACGTCAACTGTCAATCAGAAACTGGCACGCGCTTTTACGCATGGATGACTTCACGCGGAAATTTACTGTGTTGACAGCCCAGCGCGAATTAGCCAATCAGAATTTTGCGGCCGCCAGCGTCCGCAGAAATTAACAAATGGGGGTCTTTATTGCAGGCGTCCTTTTCCTCTCTCTCCAGTTCCCTTCTCCCCGACGCCTGCCAAGCAGGCTAAACTTACCGCGTTTACTCCTCCACCGACGCAGCAAATTGAAATTGAATTTTCATTTAATATGTTTTTCTGACAGTGTCTAATATGTCAAATTTAATTTACTGTATAGGGCACACGTCTTTTCCTGTCTTTTGTTTTCTTTAAGAAAATACTAAATGAACCTGTTTTCCTAACCGATAGAACCTTGTTTTAGTCCTGTTTTTAAATCAAGTCATGCTGCATGTATATAGCTTCGAGCAAAACTTAGAATGTATGAAATGAAAACAGTTTTCATCCCCTGATTATCCCAGGTTAACTCGGGCACGCCGATTGCAATTGAAAGCTTATCGGACCAGATAATACAGGAAATACAGGAAATTAAACCCCAGATAGCAAAACATAACTCGTCGGCTACGCCACGAGTAATAAAAGTTAATTGATCACAAAGGTGTCATGAACGCTTACCATTCGTTCAGAACTGGCCGGCCATTTCGTATAAAACAGAATACACAAAATGATGCATGGAGCGAATTTTAACGGAGCGCGGAAAGGAAAAAAAAATCCTGATATATTTACTTGACAAGCCGTCTGCCGAAAGTGCAGACTTTATTCTGATTGGTCGAAAAACAAACAAATCAGCGAGCCTGAGTTGTAATTCCGATTTCCGGTAAAATTTGATTGGCTACATTCTTCGATAACATCGCTATTGAAATATTTCTAAATTTTGGGACAGCAGGCGGTTTGTTAAATAAATATATCAGGCGTTCTTTTTCCCCGCCCCAATTTTTCCCTCCAGTGATTCCACCGACTTTCGCTCCAAAAAAGGGCGCCTCTACCTTGGCAGCATCCCCCAAGGGATTGTTTTCCCTCCACAGAACCTCCGCTCGATCATTATCGTTGAAGTACAAGAACAGTCAAACGTAGCCTCTGCGTGATGCGAGGTATTTGTGGGCACGATCCAGAATATATTAAATTGGTTTTAGTTCATTAAATAGTGATTTAAAATTTAAAAAAACGTACATTTATCTTTGTCTGAATGAAGCGAAGCGTAATGAAACAAAAGATAAATGGTTTCTTGAATTCCCAAGCAAAAGTGAATTTATTTAGTCGTGTCAGTGTGTGGTGAGATTGTGTGAGATAAGTGTGGAATACAAGATAGCAACTATAAATACGATGGATAGGTAAATATCGGCCACTATTCACCTCCTCTTTGGTGAATAATTGTTAAGTATGGGCATTGCTTTCGGTTCGTTTTTGTTTCATAAAAGGCATGTTTGGCCTATATTGCTCAAAAAGGGTATAAATTTGTGCCTTTTTGTTGTAAAAGGGGTATACTAACAGATCAAAGCCTTTTAAAACTCAGACCTTGTGTTTGCTTTTAAAATTCTTTTGACGTTTGATCAACAGATCTTAGAGAAAGATGAAAGCCTACCGTCAATTTCTAGAGACACGAGCGATCATAGGAATCATAGGACTTCTGCCAAAGTCAGAAGTCACATGTGTTGAAACAAAACAAGATGACAGACAGCTGCCAACCTTAGATGTGACATGTGCTAATACAAAGAAAGATGAAGGATACCTGCCAATTTCAGAAGTCACGTGTAATGATGCAAAGCAAGAAGACCCAAGAAGATGGATAGATGTCAACTTCAGAGGTCACTTGCTCAGGCAACTCTGATGGCGCAGCTTGTGCTATCCCAAACACTACTGCCGGGACCAATCACAGAAAACATTGAGGAACCTTCAGCCACAGCGACGTCACGTAATGTCAGGAACAGGTCACAGAAAATACTTTCATTTAAGCGAGGTGGCTGAGTTCAAAAAGAGGCAGTCGTCGTATAGGAAAAGACTGATTGCAAAACAACCAGTAAAAGAAACGACAACTAGCAGTGAAGGTAACTATATGCTTTGGACAGCTAAGATGATTAGTAAAATGTTAAAACTAGAGGAATTTGATTTTTATCAAAAATCGAGTCATATACATCGACATGTACCCCTCAATAGTTTTCGTTTTAATAGTTACACTTTCAGCATAAACCACCTCAAAAGTACGTGTTAATCACTTACGAATACTCACACTAGGCGAAATAGCCTAATTTAAATGTTATTAAACTTGACTTTATCTCGGCTTAAACACAAGTTTAGTAAATTTAAGTTCAAGTTTAAGCAACTTAAACCTAAGTTTAATTTTTAACCTACATTAAAATAACTTAAGGCTCAAATTTAATGTTGGTTTAATGAAAAATTAAACATAGCTTTAATTCTCAATTGAGATTGAAGACACATTTAAGGAAACCTAAATAATGCTTAAATGAAGGCCTTTATTTAAGTCAACTAACATGACTTAAATTATTCATTAGATTTAATGTCTGTTTGATATTGCTTAAACTTTACTTAAATATGGCATTTCCCCTTGTGTCGCCTAGTGTGCTGTCCACTGCTAAATTATAAGGACTGTGGAGGCCCCCCGGAAGCCAGTGTATTACATTGCTCGGCGTGTGAGTCCCTCCCCAGGAAGCCAATGTATTACATTGCTCGGCGTGTGACTCCCTCCCCTAGGGAGCCAATGTATTACATTGCTCGGCGTGTGACTCCCTCCCCTAGGGAGCCAATGTATTACATTGCTCGGCGTGTGAGTCCCTCCCCAGGAAGCCAATGTATTTCATTGCTCGGCGTTTGAGTCCCTTCCCAGGGAGCCGATGTATTACATTGCTCGGCGTGCGACTCCCTCCCCAGGGAGCCAATGTATTACATTGCTCGGCGTGTGAGTCCCTCCCCAGGAAGCTATTGTATTACATTGCTCGGCGTGTTCTCGGTTTCTCTTAAAACCTAAATGTATTATTTTTGTATTTATTTGCAGGCCTTCCAGAGACTCTCCATTGTGTCTAGATTCACGACGATGACAATTAATGTATCATTTTATTTTCTAACTCATTTCAAACAGTTATATGTATCACTATGACTAAGTACTCGGTTAATTATTATTGTTCTTTGTCAGTGTTATATCGGGCTTATTCTACTTTTTATTGTGAATAAAAAGCGCTTTTCTGTGTTATTCTTTTGGTCAGTGTAATTTCTTTTACATGTACTTGTATTGAGTAATATGTTTCCCCAACCAAGAAAAGTTGAACGTTTTTCTCATTTTTCAGCTCAAGGTAACGTTGGTCGTCAGTACATTTTGCAAAAAAATTAAGAAAAAGCTCCATCCGCGGCAGTGCGTAAATGTTAAACGTTTGTTTTTCGAATTTGTTTTTCGCGTAATTCTTTATTCACAACTAACTTTTGTAAATATTCGAAAAATAGTGATATCAGTTATTGTAAGCTAAGTAGAAGTTGTTATAACCATGGGACGTACTGTTATTGACAACACAATAATTATCGTTTGGTTTTGTTGTTTTAAACTTAGAGACCGTTTATGGGCACGGACCCGTACTCAAGAAAGGAGTACGGACCTCACATTTTCGCCCGTGTAAACTATGCGTACCATGTCTTTTGGGATTGGTACGGACCCGTCACAGGACGAAATAACGACTTTAAGTGCAAGTAAAGGTTCATTAAAGAAAACTTAAAGAACAATTTCGACTATCTTTAAGTGCACCGTAAATTACTTAAATAAGCCTTTATTTGACAACACTTAAAGCAAGTAATGAACAATTTAAGTTGCCTTTAAGGGTCTTTAAGTTGTTGAAAAGTTGAATTAAAGATAACGTAAAGGTTCTTAAACACATATTAAAGATACTTACTTACTTTAATGCATTTAAGAGTATTTACGTCTCAACTTAAAGATTTTCGATACCTTTAAGTAAAATTTAATTTTCTCTTAAAGATTAGTAAATTCATTATTTCGTCCTGTGCGTGTTTCTACAGGTTTGGGGGCCATAGACATCTAATGCTCCAAAACCTGAAAAAACACGGGTCCGGACCACATTTTTCATTTCTTACGTCAGCTTGCATAATAACTTCGCTGATCGCATGCGCAGTAAAAATCCGCGTGGCTCTGGGGAATAGAAATTGGTCCAGTCCCCAAAAAAGTATAGTGTAAACGCAACCTTCCAAACTTGGTCCTTAGGCCTTTTTTTGTTCCACCTGTAGTAGAACATTATCCGTGTAAACGGCTAAAATTATGCGGTCCGCACCACTTTTTTGACGAGTCCGTACCCGACTTTTCTGCCGTGTAAACGACCTTTTAGTTAGCAATAAGCTTGGATCCAGTGTTGGGTTCTGTTCAGTACTAGCCAGGCAAGCTTCATATAATATTTTCAAATTAAACGTACTTATTATTGATCACGTTCGAACATCGAAAATGATAAGCGTGGCGGTGGTTTGTAAATCCGATCTTAAATACAATAGGCCATTTCCGAGTTACGTTATGCCTCGTTGTCAAAGCGAGGCTAGGTGCACAACCTTTCATATGGAAATGAGTTTTTATTCAAATGCAAATAAAACTCATTTCCATATGAAAGGTTGTGCACCTAGCCTCGCTTTGACAACGAGGCACAACGTAACTCGGAAATGGCCTATTGTATTTGACGATTCTATTCCTTCGTTTTCTCTGTAGTTCGAGAAGCATCAAACAAACACTCGAAAGAGTGTTTCATAAGATTACCAAACATCTCGAGCTCGTTTAAAAAAATACTCTGGCTGGGCCTCGTACAAACCGGCCACTTCTACAGGGTGCCCATACAATCCGTTTGTGTAACATAACCGTTGGGCTCCCTGGGCCACCAGGGGAGCATCCAGGATTTTTTTATGGGGGGTGGCTACGGGTATATGCCTAAGTCTATAATGGTTCTTTTTTTAAATTGTTGCAACTAAAAAGAAAACTATTAAAACCGATGCAGGGATTTACATTAAGATTTTGAACTGGAGGGCAATGAGTTTAAGCAGGTGGACACATGATTGGAAGGGCCGAAGGCTCATCCCCTCTAGGGGGTCCGGGGGCATGCCTTCCAGGAAATTTTTAAATATTAGTCTTTCGGAGATGCATTTTCCTGCATTGTTGCTTGAAAGATATTGTATTTTGTTTGTTCAATCAACTGAATACAGATTATATCTGTAGTTATGGACATGAAGTTATCAAGTTGAGTACAAAAATATTTAGCAAATTTCCACCGGTTTTCCGTGGTGTGGACTCTTATTTACCACGATTTACGTCATCACATGGTCAAAATGTTGTGGACTCACGAGGCGCAGCCGAATGAGTCAGCAACAAATTTTGACCATGTGATGACGCAAATCGTGGTAAATAAGAGTCCACACCACGGAAAACCGGTGGAAATCTGTTTTTTACCACAATATTTAGAAAAATATACAAGGAAAAATCGAAGTTTCGTTACAAAACGTGATGCATTGCGCGAGCAAGCGTTGTCTATAACTTGCATTGCGTGATATTAGCGTCAGCACCGTTGTCTGGACTCTCATTTACCACTCACGTCGACCAATCAGATTGCGAGTTTAGCGGCAATTGTGGTAAAATGTTTAATCGACCGTTCTGATCTTTTTCTGGTCGCCATAACACACATGGAACTTGTTTGCAACTCAGTGACATCATGCAGAACATAATGCAGAGCACTAAGCTGGCAATGCATTGTGGGGCGATTACAGTTGTTTGTCACGTTAACAAATTTACACCGGTTTTCCGTGGTGTGGACTCTTATTTACCACGATTTACGTCATCACATGGTCAAAATGTTGTGGACTCACGAGGCGCAGCCGAATGAGTCAGCAAAAAATTTTGACATGTGATGACGCAAATCGTGGTAAATAAGAGTCCACACCACGGAAAACCGGTGGAAATCTGTTTTTTACCACAATATTTAGAAAAATATACAAGGAAAAATCGAAGTTTCGTTACAAAACGTGATGCATTGCGCGAGCACGCGTTGTCTATAACTTGCATTGCGTGATGTTAGGTCAGCACCGTTGTCTGGACTCTTTTACCACTCACGTCGACCAATCAGATTGCGAGTTTAGCGGCAATTGTGGTAAAATGTTTAATCGACCGTTCTGATCTTTTTCTGGTCGCATAACACACATGGAACTTGTTTGCAACTCAGTGACATCATGCAGAACATAATGCAGAGCACTAAGCTGGCAATGCATTGTAGGGCGATTACAGTTGTTTGTCACGTTAACAAATTTACCGGTTTTCCGTGGTGTGGACTCTTATTTACCACGATTTACGTCATCACATGGTCAAAATGTTGTGGACTCACGAGGGCAGCCGAATGGTCAGCAAAAATTTTGACCATGTGATGACGTAAATCGTGGTAAATAAGAGTCCCACACACGGAAACCGGTGTAAATTTGTTTTTTAAACAATATTTAGAAAAAAATAAAAGAAAAACAAAACGTGACAGCAAAGAAAGAGCAAGCGTTGTCTATAACTTTCTCGCAATCTGATTGTTTTTTTTTTCAAGCGCGCGTGATGTTTAGCGTCAGCACCGTTGTATGGGCTCTCATTTACACTCACGTCGACCAATCAGATTGCGAGTTTAGCGGCAATTGTGGTAAAATGTCTTCTGTACAGGGAGCAACGGGAGGTAAATAAGCAATAACCTCGTTGTTTTTTAAGTTAAAATATGCTTTATTTTTTAGAACACACATCAAAAAGGCCAAGTTAGTAAAATTACTTAACTTGTTGGTGACAAATAACGGTTAGATGTTTAAAATTGTGTTCACAGCCGGTCAATTTGCCGGTGCCCGATGCCGATCCTTAATGAAAACCCTGCCGATGGTCTAAAGGGGGGTGGCTAGCCACCCAATCCACTCCCACCCCTCCCCTGGATCCGCCCTGGCCACTTCTCGGTGTTTGTAAATCTGATGAATCACTCTTCCTTCTTTGTGTTTCATATATCAATTGAAATTCATCTTAAATTTTCGGGCAAACAGATTTTGTCCATAACATATAAGTGAAGTGGAGTCTTGTTTTGTCATATGTAACAAAAAGGACAATACAACCAGTTTATAAAGGTCGGATACACGATGCAACATCAGCTAACATCGCCTGACGCAATTTAAAATTGCACCATGTGTCACCTCTCAATTTGTTGCGTGTAACATCATCGAACAACCCGTGGGGGACCCATATAAAAATTAGGGGTCAAAATTTGTAGATTGGTACCGCTTACGGTGATAAAATCTAAAATGACTACCGTTAGAATTATCGCGGTACCTTTAAGGGTATGAGCCGAAAAATATGACAGAATATGACGTGATATGATGTGTTGTTTTAGAATGGTACCTCTTAGGGGTAAAAATTCTTTTGAGCCACGTCCATCAAACGAGATTCTGGTACCTTTTAGGGTGTTTTTCGAAAATTTTCCCCCCCCCCCCCCCCCCCCCCCCCCCCCCCCCCCCCCCCCCCCCCCCCCCCCCCCCCCCCCCCCCCCCCGGGTGAACAACAACCACAAAACGACCACAAAAGTTGCGAGCGATCTTGCGTGCGATATTGCACCATGTCACCAGTTCACTTAACCCTCCTCAACGTCTTCGACATAACTGCAAGGGCTAAATTCTTTAATCCCTTACGAAAGCCTCTGCAAACAACAGAATACATTACAGGATTTGTCGATGAGTTCATTATTGTAGAAACCTTCGCTACATACAGTAGATGTTTGTAACATTCTTGTCTGGCGATTGCTGGCCAAAACACAAATGTCAGACGAAGAATGTTTAAAGGAAGCATTGTAACCGCAAATATCACAACGAGCGGAGTTAGAATTTTCTTGGCTCGATTGTTTTGCCTCAGGCGAACGCTTTTAACTTTGGTTAGACAACCACGTTGTTCTTCCTCTCCTGACATAACCACATGTACCTGTTTCATATCTTTGATAAATGCACTGCTCTGACTTAACACACGAGATATCGCGATATAGGTAAAAGATATGACAACAAAAGGCAAGATGTAGGAAAACAAAGTTATTACTAGTCCATTGTAGACTTTTGAGAAGACCGGCGGCCACACTGGTCCACACGATTTACCTCCATTTGATAGGTCACGATATTCAACAACAAAATACAGTGGAAGGCAAAAAATTAAAAAGGATATCAGCCACACACAAGCAGCAACAGTCTTAGCTCTTTGTAACAAAGTCTTGTTTTTGTTTCGACCAAGTATCTTGATTGTGAACATTATCCGATATCGCTCAATAGCGATTACCGCAATGCACCATACAGACGCACCGTAGAATATCTCGACAACAGGATACAAGTACAGGCAACTAAATTCCCCAAAAGGCCAGCTCTCAGGCGCTTTTTCTCTGATAGCGACAACCGGTAAGGCTAATAGCAGTATACCAAGATCTGCAATGGCTAAATTTTGTATATAAAAGTCTGCTGGTTGTTTCTTTTTTCCCAGGCGACTTATGACAATGGTCACCAAAATGTTGCCGATAACTCCAACCAAAGCAATTAGAACCTCAAAGGTTAGTTTTAGGATCTCGCCAACAGACATCTCCGTTTTTTCAACTGATGCGGTGTACGAATCATTCGCTGGAGTGAAGGTCTTGTTCCATTTGAGTGTCATCGTGCAGTTGTTGATAAATTCAGTTGGCATGTCTGTAAGATTCTTTGGTGAAAAAGAAAACGATGTTAAGCAACCGGCCAATAGAATAAACACTGACACTTAATTTACTGTCGAACTGATTTTTAAGTTCCGACGATCTTTAAAGAAAGTTTTCTCTCTCTTATTTCTCTGTCGCTGGCTTTCTCGGCTGGCTTTGGAAGAAAACTAGTTATATTCTTTCTGTTCACGGAGTTTTTTAGGGAGCCTTGTTTGTTGCTCGGTCAGGCTGTCACCGGCCTCAGTTTTCAGACTGAAAACACTCCTGTCTCACGATATTATGCCTTGAAAAATTTAAAGATGTTTCTATTATATTACCAATTACCCTGTGAATAACAATATCATTTAAATGAAATACTATCAATCAAGGTCTTTCAGGAAGCATTTCAAAAATATGCAAAATATTTTCTAAAACAGTCGTTGGGCTCTATTACGACTGTTTTGAACAAAACAGGTGTATATGACATGAGAATGGAGATTAGCAAAACCTATAAGCAACTGGTAAACGCTTTAATCGAAAACTGCATGTAAAGTTGCAGGCATATCGCTTTAGTAACATTTTAACATATCACATCAAGGTAGTTAAATCTGAATATAGGCCGATGGGCTTAAACCAGATTTAATACAATATATTAACCAAAATTTAAAATATCGTGCGTCATTAACCCAGGACGAACCAAGGAAAGCAAATATTTGTAATTTTTTCACGTGTTTCTCGCCTTGTTTACTGAAGGGGAAAGTCACGTCATTTTAGTGCTTTATACTGCTGTAATAGAGCGTTTTCATATGACGTCACGGCGGCCATATTGGTGTTCCAAAACAAAGAAACGGCGGCCATATTGGTGTACCAAACCAATCCTCCGGGAATTGAACTCTATTTTTATGCAAACATTTTCTTTTGTTTCATTAAACCAATATGGCCGCTGGTCACGTGAGTGAAAACGCTCTATACTGCTGAATCAATTTAGTTTTGCCGGCCTCCCGCGCACCCTGGTCCCTCGCCCGACCCCCGGGGACAAGTAGAGATACTGTCCCGCTGAAATAGCAAAATTTGGCGTAACTTATTTCTATATGTTTGTTACCGAACCTATTTTAGTCATACTATACATCCACTTTCAGACCAATTTTCTTTCTGACAAAAATTAATGAACTGGTTGGGAGGGGGGTGGGGGTGGAAAGAAGGGCCCCAGGATCTTTTGATACCCAGTTCTTTTGCAGTTACAGTGACCCACAGCTCAAAACCCAAAACTGACCAGTACCAGTTCCTATTTAAAAACTTAGGAAGACAGGGCACTAAGTAAAAGTTAAATCGAAGCGACTGGGAACGAGAATGTCTCAACTTTAAATTTCGGGGCCATGCTGGCATGCAACCCAACCTCTCCAGTAAAATCAGAAATTCCATCTCTCCCACATCGCTAAAATTTTGCAGTGCATCCTCCCCCGAGCTTCGCGAGGTTCTGCGAGACACGTATTTCTAGTTTAGTCATGTTTTGAAATCATGTTGTCAGTGTGGTATATGTATATTGCTTAAAGCAAAATACAGAATGTATGACAGAAATGAAAACAGTTTTCCGTGTTTGAAGCCTGATGGGAGCATGAGGAAGTTTGGGAGAACGACAAATATCCATAGAAACACGAGTCGAAGGCTATTTTGAAATCTTTTTTCCACCTTTAAGAGATTCAAAAGCCGATTATTTTTTTTGCAAACGTTATTACATATACATCGGTGGATATTTTATGCATTCTATTTACGGCAATGTTTCATTATTACATTTTTATTAAACCATTATTACATTATTATTATTATTATTTCAAAATATCATGCAATGAGCGTGGAATAAAATATAGTTTTATGGTGAAGTAACGTATTAGGACAGATGTACGAGCGATTTCAGGGTAAAGACAAATACGGTAAGTTCTCTGTTCAATACTTTAGGGATATTTTGTCTTTGAATTCTTGAAGAGTTATTGCTTTAGAGTCGAGTTTGCTGGTGTAAATATAGTATTAAGGCACAAAGCAACCGTTTTTCAAGGTCATACGGAAATCGCTCTAAAAACTTGATAGTTTCTTAAGAAACGTTTGCATATATTAGCGCGTGCAATATTCATTGAAGTTCTAATATGACACATCATTAATCAAATAGTGTTATGAATTGGGTCAAATTCCATTGCGGAAAACACATTCAAATCAGTAAACCCGGCCATTAAAATTGATCCGTATCAAGAAAAGCTAGGTATTATATCCTTGATCGAATTTTGTCTATACCCCGTTTCGCAGATACGGCAGTCATATTGATTTTGCCACCAGGGCATCCCATAATGACCATTTAAATTAATACAGTCAACTCTCCGCTAACGGACACTCTCGTAAGCGGACAGCTCTACTTACGGACCCCTTCTCTAATCCCCGTTTTACCTCCCAGTCAAACTCTGTATTTAGTCATTCCTGTAAGCGGACACTCTCTCGTAAGCGGACGCGGACACTTTGGAAAATGAAAATTGGATCTTTCTTTTGTTTACACTCTCTTGTAAGCGGACACCCCATGTATAATAATTGACTCTTGGCAATGAAATTTGTCTATTATGTGACCAAAATATCTCATCTAATCCAGTAACTGTGTTAGCGTGTTCCTTGGCTGTGGTTTCAAGACTGCAATCTTCTTAATTTAATAGGCCTCACTACAGCAACCGCATCACTCCGCATAACTCTCCCGTAAGCGGACATCCACCCTATTTTGCTTTGGTGTCCGCTTATGGGAATAATTCTCGTAAGCGGACAGCTCTACTAACGGACACTTTTTTCTATTCCCGAGGGTGTCCGCTTACGAGAGAGTTGACTGTATATTCATATCTCTAATTCATTTCAATGTTCATTATGGGATGCGTTGGGAGCAAAATCAATATGGCTGCCGTATCTGTGAAACTGCGTAAGTTAAGGCAAAAACGATCAACCGTGACAACCGAGAGAATCTTCGACGGAACCGAGCTAAGTGGCAAGTTCCCCCGCAGGGAGGTTTTGAGTTATAACTGACACGGCAAAACTAACAACAGCGAGGCATAAAAGTTCTTTTAACAACAACGCTTTAGTTGCATTCTTTAAAGGTTTTAAACGAGCTTCGTTCCGAGTTATAAATCATTCAAATCGCTCTTAGAAGCCTTAGAATGTTTCAATGTTTCAAATCTTAAAAGCCTTTCAATATGTTTCAAAACTTGGCAATTGCATTGAATATTAATTAATGTCCTTGAGGATTAAGTTTTAACTGAAAATTCGTCTCTCGCTTTTGAATTCGTGACCATTTTAATGGCCAGACGCTCTTAGCAACCCAAAAAAATAGATAGACCTCCCTCTGAGATATAGGGCAATTTGCCCTATATCTCGGTGTAAAAAGTGTGAAATGTGGATTCCCTCTGTTACGGCCGGCACAAAGAAAGGGAAGCGAAATTATTGTTGATAGCTATAGCATTTTTGGAACTACATTTATATTTCTGTGTTAAAACTTTTGTAACTTGAATAACAACTGTAATAATTTTGTTGTAATAGTGCTTTGTTACACACAAAAAAAGACTTCAACCGGGTGAACCAGAGAGAATATACAACATTTGCCTAAATTTCATGTGCGTCTCAAAATATTGATTAATGTTATATATCCCTTAAGCGCTCAGGCATACGGCGATGCCAGGACTCAAACCTGGGTGAACCAGAGAGGATATATAACATTTGCCTAGATTTCATGTGCGTCTCAAAATATTAATTAATGTTATATATCCCTTAAGCGCTCAGGCATACGGCGATGCCAGGACTCAAATCTGGGTAAACCAGAAAGGATATATAACATTTGCCTAGATTTCATGTGCACCTCAAAATATTGATTAATTTTATAAATCCCTTAAGCGCTCAGGCATACTGTGATGCCAGGACTCAAACCTGGGTGAACCAGAGAGCCTATAACATTTACCTAGATTTCATGTGCGTCCAAAATATTAATTAATGTTATAAATCCCTTAAGCGCTCAGGCATACGGCGATGCCAGGACTCAAACCTGGGTGAACCAGAGAGCCTATAACATAAAAATTATACCTAGATTTCATGTGCGTCTCAAAATATTAATTAATGTTATAAATCCCTTAAGCGCTCAGGCATACGGTGATGCCAGGACTCAAACCTGGGTGAACCAGAGAGCCTATAACATAGCCTAGATTTCATGTGCGTCTCAAAATATTAATTAATGTTATATATCCCTTAAGCGCTCAGGCATACGGCGATGCCAGGACTCAAACCTGGGTGAGCCAGAGAGGATATATAACATTTACCTAGATTTCATGTGCGTCTCAAAATATTAATGAATGTTATATATCCCTTAAGCGCTCAGGCACACGGCGATGCCAGGACTCAAACCTGGGTGAACCAGAGAGGATATATAACATTTGCCTAGATTTCATGTGCGTCTCAAAATATTAATTAATGTTATATATCCCTTAAGCGCTCAGGCATACGGCGATGCCAGGACTCAAACCTGGGTAAACCAGAAAGGATATATAACATTTGCCTAGATTTCATGTGCGTCTCAAAATATTGATTAATGTTATAAATCCCTTAAGCGTTCAGGCATACGGTGATGCCAGGACTCAAACCTGGGTGAACCAGAGAGCCTATAACATTTGCCTAGATTTCATGTGCGTCTCAAAATATTAATTAATGTTATATATCCCTTAAGCGCTCAGGCATACGGTGATGCCAGGACTTAAACCTGGGTGAACCAGAGAGGATATATAACATTTACCTAGATTTCATGTGCATCTCAAAATATTAATTAATGTTATATATCCCTTAAGCGCTCAGGCATACGGCGATGCCAGGACTCAAACCTGGGTGAACCAGAGAGGATATATAACATTTACCTAGATTTCATGTGCGTCTCAAAATATTAATTAATGACTCAAACCTGGGTGAACCAGAGAGGATATATAACATTTGCCTAGATTTCATGTGCGTCTCAAAATATTGATTAATGTATGTCATACGGCGATGCCAGGACTCAAACCTGGGTGAACCAGAGGGGATATATAACATTTGCCTAGATTTCATGTGCCAAAATATCGGTTGCTTAATATCCAAAATTAATTTTCATCATATTCCTGGGTGACACAGAAAGGAAAAAGAACGTTACCTGAATGGTGGAAACAACGCCGAATTAAGCCGAGCAACAGTACAGCAACATCCAGATCGTCCTTGTAAACTCTCCGATCATAAAGCCCGCCATTGTTTTACGCTGCAAGCTGAACCGTGGCAGAAACGCCGCATTTCTTCGAATTTAGAACAAACCAGTCTCTCAAATCGCTTACCGTAGGCAGCTCAAATCGTCGAATGTCAAAGCAATCCATCGATGCACTCGCGGGAAGAATGACCCAATTTTCCCGCTCTTCTCATATTATTTTTTTTATTGAAATCCAACCTCCTAAGATGTCAAAAAGGCAATTGAACCCCTCCAAAATGACAGGATGTTTGTACACAATCTGATAACGTACAAGCATTAATTATCAAACGCTGCAGCTATGAAACCGCAAATCAAATACGATGACGGCTGCTAAGCAGGCCTATGATGTCACTTCATAGCAACCAGACCTTACGTTTTTTTGAACTTCCGGATCGCTCTGGCTCGTTATGAGTGTAGGGTCAATTTTCATATTCAAGCCAATGTTAATAAAATTCAAATGAAACGATTTCCCTGAGATGTTCACTCAAGGTCATTTGGATGGTATAAAATCCATCTAAGACCAAATATTATTTCATCAAGTCTTGTAGACGTAATGTTCAATAACATTTCAAGAGTTTTGTTTTTGTTGTATTTTAACACCTTAAAACTTCAACCGACATTTTCTCGAAAACGCTTTAATAGAAGGTTCTACAATTTTGTAGACTTTAAGACAAGTATGTCAGGTCCAACATGCATGGAGTGTTTTCCAAAATTATCTTTTGATGACAAGAAATTCGGTCTTCAAGTAGATTAAGGCCTGGTTCTAAAGCACTTGTGATTCTTAACTACATTTTCCAAAAATCAAAGTTTAAGGCATCGAAGAGGAATAGCAAATGATAAAATTAACCAAAATAGAAAAACTAGAAAAAAGAATCTCAAATTACATGATCACGAGATCGACCACGTCCTCTATTGTTTGAAAATTGCAACCATTGATTCTCACCACTTGCTACATGTGCAGCTTCAGTTTCTCTGTATCAAAAGAATGAACCTAAAAAGTGTCTACGAAATCAGCTCGGAACGGGAGGAAACGTTACAATTCTTAAACTATTAGTCCTAGGATACCTTGAAAACACTTTACAATAGACCACCCCACTTTATATAATTTGAAAATCCTTACAGGAACCAGGCCTTAATCTACTTGAGCTTATGTAAAATGGGAGATGACGTCATTACGTTGATAAAACGTATTTCATTTGAAACTTTAATCTTTCACTAGTACAGCTGTAGCAATTGATTTTCTGTTCGATTGTTCATTATGGTGGTACCCAAGTTTCTCAAAGATGAAAATTATCGTCACTCAAAAACCCGATCGAGCCACCTTAAATCGATACACAGCGCCTCGCTATCAAAGTACTGTGTTTAATTTCCAGAACTGGCTGTCCGAATAATAAAAGCCTGACGTAGAGAACGCATTTTAAAGCCACTGAGATGATCCAGGTTTCTACTTTGTTATTTTTAGGATTTAGTTCTTGACTAGTTAGAAGTTCAAGATTAAATCGGAATTTCGAAGTACAGAAATGTTTGTGGTCTAATAATTACGTTACTTGAAATTAAACAACACGTTATTGTTTAACGAAGGCAACTGTTAACGTTTCGTTTAAAAGCCAATTATGCCACGAATCTTTGACTGGGTATGCCAGAGGTTGTCTTTAAAATGGACCCGAGCAGTGCCAAATTGGACTTCGTGGCGTGATTAATTAACCTTCTAGGGAATTTAAATAAAAATTCTAGGACTCAAGCAAAAACCTTACCTTCGCTGTGAGGTGCATGCGTGCGAAGAGACGGCGCGGTACCGCAAAAGTTAGCTTTCCAGAGAAAAAATTAAACTAGCTGGAAGCAATGTGTTTCTTTTGTTGTGAAATGTTACCTCTCGACAGCTACAGTAGTGTGTGATCGTGATAACACGTTTACCGTTTTATTTTCCTAAAACTTTAATTATTTAAAAAATTTATAACTACGACGGAAACAAATTACAAATTGAAGTTGAATTATAATTTAATTACTTTTTTTCTCTTGTCGGTTTTTTTTAACACTGCGTCTTGAACTGCCTAGGGACTCGTCTTTTCATGACATTTTTTTGTTTTCAAGAAAATAATAAAAGAACCTATTTTCGTAATCAATATTTTATTTTAGTCACGTTTTGAAACCATGCATGTCATGTTTCATGTACCTTATTACAGGAAATTTTCGCGACACGTTAATTTCGCGGATTTCGCGATTTTTAAAGTGACGCGAACAATAAGTGTCGCGAACACAACATGACGCGAAACTTAAGTGACTCCCGTTATCTCAATAATCAAGAAAGAATGAGTTTATTACCATTGAAACGTTTACAAAATCATATTTTTAACTATTCTGTTGATCCATATCAAGACATTTACACAAATAACTCGCGAGACTTGTACATATGTTTCTAAACGGCACAGTGTTACTAAACGGCATCATTTTTCCTTCGGAGTCCGAACAACGACAACAACAACGAATATTGAATATTGTAGTCAATAATTGTGGTCAATAATTGGTCAAGACCAATAATTTACGAATACGCATGAACTGCTTTGTTGTTACTGTTGACATATAGTCCAGCCGTTGCGTTTTTGTTGGTAATTTTGACGTTATTGCTGACCTTTGATAAATTCGTTTTATCTAATTCAAGCACATGTTAAATAACATTGCCAAGGAAGTAAATTGTGTCTTACCCAAAACCGCGAAATTTAAGTGATTCAAAATACAAAATTTTCGCAAAATCGCGAAATTTAAGTGTCGCGAAATATGCACGCCTCAAAATCGCGAAATAAACGTGTCGCGAAAATTTCCTGTAATAAGATACATAGCTTCGAACAAAATACAGAACATATAAAATCAGAAGCTTATCACGTATGAGCTTCCGGTGAAATGAAAAGAGTTTTCCGTGTTTCTATAAAGTTATGATAACAAGAGGAAGTTTGGGAGAACGTCAAATAGCATTTTTACCACAATTGCCGGTAATCTCGCAATCTGATTGATCGATGCGGGTGGTAAATGAGTTTGCAGACAACGGTGCTAACGCTAACATCACGCAATTTCTTAGGCTGCGTTTTTTTGGGAGAATCCGAAATTGGATTTGTGATCTCGGATCATATGGATTTTTCATGACCAAAAAAACGAAAAATCCTAAAACGGATCATTTAACGTAAAAAAACCGTTGGTATGCAAATGAAGCTATTTTGACTCGCTTGTGTTTATCAGCCTGCTCGACAAATAGTTTTCAAACTATAAGCAATAAAATCTTACCTGAATTGCCCATGATATGAAATCGCGAAAGAAACAAAACAGCGACCGGAACGAGTAAATTTGCACGAAAGACCGCTTGTCAGATGTACTTTTTTCGAATCCATTCCCAAAAAAACGCTCAGATCACGAATCTAAAAATCCGGATTTGGATTTGATCCGAAGAATCCACCCTGAGTGTGGATTTTATGGATTCATGATCCGTTTTTGGATTTGCCCAAAAAAACGCAAAATCCGTTTTTGGATTCAGAAATCCGGATTTGGATTTTCCCAAAAAAACGCACCCATATTGTGGTAAAAAACAGATTTCCCCGGTTTTCCGTGGTATGGACTCAACAGTGCGATTTGGGCGCGATGTCGCAGAGGTTTTGAACATGTTCGAAACCTGCGCACTTGTCGATGCAATTTTTGTCGCGCGCTAGTTGCATCTTCAAATCGCATGTGTAAACAGGCGGCGATTTCTTTGCGATTTGGGCGCGATTTGTCGCGCGATGTCGCAAAGGTTTCGAACCTGATGCAACTTGGCAGCAGTTTTTGGGAAATCACGGCAAATCAAAGCAAATATTGCACCCGAATCGCACAGGAAATCGCTACTAGTTTACACTTGAGACAAAAGTTGCATTGGAGAGCGCGACAAAAATCGCATGAAAAATCGCATGTGTAAACGGGCCTAAAAAGGCCTTAAGATTTGAAGATGCAACTTGCGCGTGTCAAAAATTGCATCGACAAGTGCGACAAAAATTGAACAAAACATTGCCTGTGTAAACGGACCTTTACGGTGACTAAATTAAGTAAAGTAAAACTTTATTTCAGCAGGGTGGCCTATTCAGCTCGAAGGCTGGTATCCAGAGGGGCCCTGCATTTAAAAAATACAGTACATTATGCTAATTACAAAGGTTAAAAAATACATTAGAGGACTAGGCAAATTACAATGCTAATTTAAATAAGAAGGCAAAAAATGTATTATTAAAATGTATGATAAAAAGAATTTTTTTGCTAGGCGGCAGAAAGTCTGTATGTTAGCAGCGCTTGCGATATTTACGTGCTACTAAAAAGAAAAGTATTTTTTTCCATAATTTCGTTTGACCTTTGGAAGGGAAAGCCTATTGCTCTGCCTTGTAGTATAGTTATGAATTTCGCTAAATATAGATTTAATCTAAATTTAATTTACCATATCAGCTCAGTTAATAAAACCAAACTTACCGCGTTTACTCCTCCACCGACGCAGCAAATTAAAATTGAATTCTCATTAATATATTTTTTCTGATAGTGTCTAATATGTCAAATTTGATTTACTATATAGGGCACTCGCCTTTTTCTGTCTTTTGTTTTCTATAAGAAAATAATAAATGAAACTGATGGGACCTTATTTTAGTCCTGTTTTGAAATCAAGTCATGCTGCATGTACATAGCTTCGAGCAGAACTTAGAATGTATGAAATGAAAATAGTTTTCATCCCCTGACTTCTAGATTAACTCTGGCACGCCGATTGAAAGCTAATCAGCCAGTGAAACTAAAAATTGGCACAAATATAGGAAACCCCAGATAGCAAACATAACTCGTTGGCTACGCCACGAGTAATAAAAGTTAATTGATCACAAAGGTGTCATGAGCGCTTACCATTCGTTCAGAACTGGCCGGCCATTTCGTATAACAGAATACACCTTACTGAAGACCTGTCCCTACAAGTCCATCAAAATGATGCATGCTATCTACAAATTGAATTTGAGCTCTCCCTTCTGTAAAGGCTGTAAAAGGTGAAGATAATAAACATCTGGATCGAACACGTACAATAGTGCGCGCAAGGGACGAAGGGAAGAGTGAAAAGGAGCTTCACGGAACAGGGTACCTTTTTAAGGCTTGATTCCCACGTAATTTTTACGTGCGTAAATATAATGAGAGACGATGTATAAACAGCTTGCGTAAAAGTTTACGCGAGCTGTTCATAAAAATTACGCGACAGTGGAAATCCACCTAAAGGAGCGAATTTTAACGGAAGCGCGGAAGGGAAAAAAATGCCTGATATATTTATTTGACAAACCGTCTGGCGAAAAGCAGACTTTATTTTGATTGGTCGAAGAACAAAAAAATCAGCGAGCCGTCACTACTCCTAGAACCTCCCGTGTTTATTTCAAACCGAAAATCCATAAACCAAACAATCCGGGCCGACCAATTGTTTCCGCTTGTAGCTGTCCTACCGAACTAATTTCTAGCTATTTAGACAAAATCATGGCCCCCATTGTCAAATCACTACCCTCGTACATTAAGGACACCAATCACGCACTCGAAATTTTCCGTGATTTCAGTTTTTCCAGCGGAAACAAATTAATTTTCACTATGGACATTACCTCTTTATATACCGTCATCCCCAATGACGAAGGGCTACCTAGCTAGACCTAGACCTAGCTACTTTGATTGAGGACGGGTG
This sequence comes from Dendrophyllia cribrosa, assembly GCA_024195265.1. NCBI lineage: Eukaryota > Metazoa > Cnidaria > Anthozoa > Scleractinia > Dendrophylliidae > Dendrophyllia > Dendrophyllia cribrosa. The sequence continues at coordinate 42,903,417 of JAJLRJ010000006.1, read as the reverse complement.
TGTTAATTGTAATATTTGCATTACTTAAAGTATGTAAATTGTAAACTTATTTTAGCGTAGTTAATTCATCTTTTTAATGACCTTGTGTATTGATTGATTATTTTATATCACGTTTTAATGTAAATATTTTAGACAGTGAAGAATTGTAAATTTTTAACTTATCTTAGCGTAATTCATATTTATTTTTACTTTTTTTTTAGTGTCCACAATTAGCTAGTAAGCTAAATATTTTGACACTTAAATAAAGTTTATTATTATTATTATTATTATTAAAATATTTTTTCGACAAGCGCTCCATTCAAAACCCAAGCTCAGAAACACTGCTCCGCTTAGCTGAATTAGTTTTGACTTGACACTCAACTGTTTTTCATTTTCCCAAAACTACTACAAACAAGTAAATGGAGTCGCCATGGGCACCAAAATGGGACCAAGCTATGCTAACCTTTTTGTAGGCTACGTCGAAAACAAATTCTTCAATCAGTACCACGGAACCAAACCCGAACTCTACGGCCGCTACATCGATGACTGCATTGGCGCTACCTCTTGCAGTAAAGAGGAACTTAATCAATTCATAACTTCTGTCAATACTTTTCATCCGGCTCTAAAATATACCTGGGAGATTTCAGAAACCTCTGTCGCTTTTCTTGACATCAATATTTCAATCAACGGCAACAGTTTATCCACAAGTGTGCACTACAAACCTAAAGATTCCCACAGTTATCTGTTACATTCATCCTCACATCCATCACACGTTAAAAACGCCATTCCGTATTCTCAATTTCTCAGACTTCGACGTCTTTGTAGTGATGACTCCGATTTTTCCAACAAATCAGAAGAAATGTGCCAGTTTTTCAAAAAACGTGGGTACCCTGACTCTGTTGTTAATATGGGCCAACAACGTGCACAACAAATCGACAGACAATCAGCACTACAAACGTCACAGAAGGAAGAGAACGAGAGAATTCCATTCACCCTCACTTTCCACCCACACAATCACACAGTCAAAAGCATCATTTTAAAAAATTTCAAATTACTCCAAAACGACCCCGAAACTAGCAGAATTTTTTCACAACCCCCACTAATTTCATTCAAACGTGACAAAAACATAGGCAACTTTCTAGTGACGAGCACACTGAATTCTGACGATGAACCGGGAACTTTTAAATGCGCACGCACACGATGCAACACTTGTCCTTTCATTCATAACGCGGACAAAATAACGGGACCCAAACGATCTATTAAAATCACTGATCGTTTCACATGCACCTCCGTAAATGTTATCTACTGCATAACATGTACTTTTTGCAAAAAGATATACATTGGCGAAACAGGGAGGAGACTGGGCGACCGTTTTCGCGAACATCTCCGAGACGTTGAAAAAAATGACAAAGACGCATCCAAACCAGTCGCGCGTCATTTCAATCTCACTAACCATTCTAAACAACACATGACAATCTGCGGCCTTTCCCTACACCAGGGTAACACAGAAAGCCGGAAAAACTTAGAACAAAAAATCATCTTCCAAATCGGCACTCTCAAACCCCACAGAATCAACGAACGCTTTTCATTCAACTAATTTACATTTGTTTTTCACTGTCACCAAATTTCCACCAATAGCGTAGCTTCACCTACTATATTAAACCACACACTACCCACAATCCCTTGATTCGCTCCGACGCAGGGCTAGCGCTCGAAACGTCAGCTTTCTCGAATCTTTTTACGGTGGCTAATTTACCTTATCGACTCAGTCGATAAAACCAAATTCTTGTGCTTCATCCCCACCGACGCAGCACCACAGTTTCTCTAGAAACTAACCCCATTCACAATTCATGTTGTTTACCTGGGTTAGAATTCCGATTTCCGGTAAAATTTGATTGGCTACATTCTTCGATAACATCGCTGTCGAAATATTGCTAATCTCTCCAGCGCTTCCACCGACTTTCGCTTCAATAAAAGGGCGCCTCCACCTTCACAGCTTTTTGGTTCAATTTAAATAGTGTTTAAAATTATAAAGAATTGTTCATTTATCTTTGTCTGAATGAAGCGAAGCGTAATGAAACATAAGATAAATGGTTTCTTGAATTCCCAAGCACACGTGAATTAGTCGTGTCAGTGTGTGGTGAGATTGTGTGAAGTAAGTGTGGAATACAAGATAGCAAATATATTAAATACGATGGGCAGTAAACAAGATTCATTGTGGATAACTTCAGCGGACAGTTTTATTTTATTTATCAATTTTAATACTCTTATGGGTCATTTTTTTCAGTTTTATAGTTTATTTTCTGTGGTTGTGTTTTCAAAGTTTTTATGTAATTGTTTCAATAAATGGGCTAAGACTTGTGTCTGCTTATCCCGCACAAATGTACTTTACAAGTGTAGCTATTGTTTTCAATCTCTGAAACAATGGCTACACTTGTAAATTACAATAATAAAAGTTTTATTGAATTGACCCCTGGTTATCAGTTGTTTGGGTGCGGGGAATTCAAGAACTTAAATTTTCTTTCGCTGTTACCCCAAAACAACAGTAGGTATAGATAGGAAGATGACGTGTTTTATTACAGCAATGCAACTGTGTCAAATTAAAGCACAGGGAGCAGAGGAGCCAAATTTGACCTAATACGCGTTCGATCTTTGAGCTTTATACGCGCGCTGTGTCTTGCGTTATTCGATCTGTTGTTTTCGAGTTTTTTCCCCAGCGGGACCCCAAGCGTGATCAACGATTTTGTGGCGCCCACAGTCAGCAATCTGCGGTTACCCAACGGAAAGCTCCGATTACGCTTGGGGTCCCGCTGGGGCGAAAAACAGACTCGTAAACAACAGATCGAAGATCGAACGCGTAAAGGTCAAATTTGGCTCCTCTGCTCCCTGTGATTAAAGCCGAGACATTTTAATTAATGTCCAATAATACGTATTTAATTCCATATTTTTTGCACCCCAATTTATATATATTTTATTTTAATTTCATTTCAAATCCTATTTAAATAAATATTTAATGTTATAGATTCCCGATAGAACTGACGATTATAATATTTTTGATACAAATACGTTGGTCGTTTTACTGATGACTTTGTTCCAAATTGAAGACGACTATAAAACGGGTCTCACTATTAAAAATAAAAATAGAAATAGAAATAGAAAAAATCAGTCTTGAAAGCCGCGCGCCAACTGGCGAAAAATCTTCATTTCAGTGGTTTCAACAAAAACTTCACAAACGGATAAAAACAGGACATGAGAATTAGAGCGACCCCGTAGTTGTCCAAACGATGTCTGTGATTGGCGAACGATACAATTGATATATCACTTGAACAATGCCCTAATCCCTATCCCAGCGGGACAAATCTATTGTTTTCTTAGCGAATCACAGACATCGTTTGGACAAGTGCTGGACTACATGAGAGTTAAAAGTCATTTTTAAACAAATCTTCTAACAACTGCATAGTGAATCATTTGAAGGCTCCGATTGGCTGGATTTCTACAGCTTTGTTTGTGAGCGATCCTACTACAATGAAAAACGCGTCACTGACTATCCGCTTTTTTGTCTTATACGGATGGCATGAAGACATCGAAAATAAACACGCACTTAATGTCGCCCTTCTTATTGCAAAATACCACATTTTTGCGACGAGCGCATGTATTGGCAACTTGTGTTTTGAAGGCTTTCTTCTACGTCTCCAAGACAAACTCCATATTTTGAAGAAAAGTCATTTTGTCCAAAAAAAGTTACAGCTGTTTTTGAAAATATGGGGAAAATTAAATTAAATTATTCTAAATAAAGATATATACACAAGTAATAGTCTTATAAGTCTTTTTTTTGTTTTTATTCCTTTAAAAAAAAGTAGTAAGTGTTGTAGCATTGTAAGTATTTTAAGTATTGCAAGAAAGCGTTAAGTATTGTAAGCATTGTAAGTATTGTAAATAAGTGTAAGTAAGCTGCAATGGTGTTTATTAGAAGTGTATTGTAAAAAAAAAAAAAAAAATTAGAGGTTCAAAAAGACTATCCGCTTTTTGGACACTCGTTTAATCTCTTCACTCCCAGAGTCATTTACGGAGCCATAGAGTAATGTGGTTCCAACTTTTGAGTCTGTTGACGAAATCCTAAATTGTGACCATTCAAATGAAAGCTATTGAGCAGTACTTTCCTGTTTATTATGCTGTACAAGGTGGTTCTAAGTTTTGAGTCTGTGGATGAAATCCTAAAGTGTGACCATTGAAATGAAAGCTATTGAGCAGTACTTTCCTGTTTATTATGCTGTACAAGGTGGTTCTAACTTTTGAGTCTGTAAATGAAATCCTAAAGTGTGACCATTCAAATGAAAGCTACTGAGCAGTACCTTCCTGTGGTACTGTTTATTATGCTGTACAAGGTGGTTCTAACTTTTGAGTCTGTGGATGAAATCCTAAAGTGTGACCATTGAAATGAAAGGTACTAAACAGTTATTTCCCTTGGTGCTGTTTATCATGCTGTACAAAGTGATGGTAACTTTCCAGTCTGTGGTGGCTGTAATCTTAAAGTGCAACCATTCAGATGAAAGCTATTAAGTAGTACTTTCCTTTGGTTTTGTTGTTCAGTATTTTAAAATGAAAATTGGGATTTCATACATTTTGTCTTGGACACACTTGGAAAACAAAGGGTTAAATGTGGTATCCCACGATGCATTATTTTTCTTGCAGTGCAACCGCTGACGACGGGAATAAGAGACAAGTTGAGAGAGACAAGTTTTAACCAGAGACTGTCATACTTGCAATCTTTATCGCAACTTGTCTTGCTACAGCGTTCATTTGCAAGGATTGTCGTGCAGTAAAGTTTCGGGGTAATAAACAAGAATCGAAAAATAAGCCTCCTGAAAATTTATTTAGTATCCTTGTTGGGATCCTTTGCTGGGGTACCCTTTGGTGAGGTACTCTTTGGCGAGGGGCTCTTTGGTGAGGAACCCTTTGGTGAGGAACCCTTTGGCGAGGAATCCTTTGGTGAAGAATCCTTTGACGAGGAACTCTTTGGCAAAGGGCCCTTTGGTGAAGAACTCTTTGGTGAGGAATCCTTTGGTGAGGGGCTCTTTGGCGAGGAACCCTTTGGCGAGGAATCCTTTGACGAGGAACTCTTTGGTGAGGTACTCTTTGGCGAGGTACTCTTTGGCAAGGGGCTCTTTTGTAAGGAGCTCTTTGATGGGGAACTCTTTCTCGGTGTACTTTTTGCTGGGGTACTCTTCGGTGAAGTGCTTATCGCTGGAGTGGTCTTCCTTTCTTCACTGTCTTTGCCGGCTGTCTTTATTCCACTCGCTGTTTCATGACCTAAAACGAAAAGCTATCAGATCAGTGGGACGTACAGAAAGAGAAACTGCGATTAACGACAATTCGTGTTGTAACTATGGCGTAAACAAGGCGCATTAGATGAGACAGTTGTAAACAAAATCGATACTGTAATGCCTTTTTCGCGGGGTTTACAATTCGCGAAAATCGTGCAAAATTGCGCGTACAGATTTCGCGATACGTTGTATTCAATTCGCCACTCCAGAAACCTCGGGGAGACTGAGCATCAACTGTCGGCACTAGGCTTTCTGGGATAGTTTGAGCAACCAGCGTTAGCTACGATAGGTTGACGGTTTCCAAAGGCAACCATTAACCAATCATACCTCATATTGGTCACCCAAACGATCCCAGAAATCCTAGTGCCAAAGCATCCCCACAGTATTTGAAGTGGCGAAAAACCGAAGTCGCTTTCAAAAACTGAGAAAAGTACAAGGCCTGCCGAAACAAGTACAGTGCATTAACTTTCGAAGATTTAATTTTCGCGAGCCTTCTTTGATGTCCAAAACTAACGAAAATTAAACCTACAAGAAAATAAAAGGCAGTATGTAAGGTAACTTAACGAAGGAGACGAGACAAATATGCTCACCGCTGTCATCTGTGATTTTTTTGTGCTCTGTCTCCACAAGCTTCAACAGCTCGTCCTGAATAAAACACAATCAACAGTAAACAATAAATAGCCAATAAAAGGATACTGTACAGTGCAAACAGACTAACAACGCTCAAAGAAAATAGCTTTAATTTCTGTTTAAGATACAGGTTTTCAAGATAGCGGGATTCCACTGTTACCCAAAGATAAAGATGTCAGATGTTATCTCAGACAATCTTTTGTGCCAAATTCCCATCGACAATTTGCAGCAATTTGTAGCAAACTGGCTACAGCTGGACTCCTAATTCAAATTCTGTGGGTCGAGTCCTGGCTCATCAACTGATCCGTGTTCTTGGGTAACAATTAACCCCCCCCCCCCCCCACCCTACTAGGGGGAGACTCCGTTATAAAAGATGGTGATGCTCCTTGGAAATGTTGAAAATGACCCCTGAAATGGAGCAGACTCTCCTAAAAAGGGCGTGGCCCATATTCAACGTTTATTGTTGCCAAAAGAGAACATTAACGAGCATTTTCACTATTTTTATCGGCGATAAAATCGGTTTGATCGAAAAAAATTCTTCATTTAAGATTTTCAAAGCAACGACTCTGCAGATTTCTAACTATTCTGTAACCTAAATAAAGGGCACCCTGGGGGTCCAACTGAGAGCAATATCGAACTAAACACCCTAAAAGATACCAAGAAACCCCCGGGGGAAGGGGGTTCACCCTATAATGGGCTATACGGGGATGCTCCGCCCAAAAGGGGTACCTTTGTGAGGCTGGAGGTATATGAAAGGGTAGGGATTTCACGAGTTGAAGTATATGAAAGGGTAGGGATTTCACGAAGTATAGGAAAGGGCAGGGAAAACACGAGGTTGAAGTATAAAAAGGGTAAGGAAAACTGCCATTTGAGTATTACAAAAAGGGCCTTTCAAAATAATATCAAACAGACGCACGTAAAGGTTATATGAAAGGGGTACCATTTTCAATCAAAGGTATATGAAAGGGGTACCTTTTCTGTCAAAGGGTAAGTGTTTGGACCTTGGGGCAAAGCCAGGGTTCTCCAGAGAAATTAGACTACCTGGCTGTAAATTGAAAGTAGGCGGCACCTGACACTGGGCACGAGTATCTAGGGGTGTCAGGGGGCATGCCCCCACGGAAAATTTTGAAAAATGAAGACACTGGAGACGCATTCTGGTGCATTTTGGGGACAACAGAGATGGAAAAAAAACATTTCATTTTCAGCCAATTTTTAACCTTTTTATTGTATTCACTGAAAAAAATTATTGCTACCCTTAATGTGCTTTATATACTAAAGAAAAACATGGCCCGAAAGAAATCACTTTTGTTTTATCTTATGGCTACGAAGGATTTGTTTTTATAGCCATACAAGTGTTTGGAAGAAAATAGGACGGATTTATCCTTATCTTCCCCCCAAATATTTTCTGACTAGCCGGCGGCCCCAGGACGAGTAGACGGTGATTTTCGCCGGTCGCCGGAGCTTCCGGAGAACCCTGGCAAAGCATCCCCGTACAAAACTTTGTTGAGTACCTCCCCCCTCCCCCTCCCTCCAGGGAGCAAGAAACGCATTTTGAAGCCCTAAAAGGTTCGACAACACACCTTCCAACCCAGTAAATCAGCCAACGCAACACAACCATCATCGGTAGTACCTTGCCACATCACATCTCTACAAAAAAGAAAAAAACCCGGGTGTTTCTTGGTGTTGCGGAAGCTATTGTTGGTTAGCTTTTGTGTTGTGGTGTGGGTATTGTTCAGTGTGTTTTAAATCTTTTGTTTTACGTCATTTGGTGATCACATCATCCGCAACACCAAGAAACTACCAAAAAAGTCAAAATTCCACAAGATGGCAATTTCGATTTCTTGACCGCCTGTCACGAAATCAAAATTGATGAACTGCAATCCACTTCCATCCTTGCAATCCTGCGCTTTATCTTCAAACTACTGCTTCTGTTTTGCTCTATAGAATCTTTTTATCCAGTTTAGTTGTATATTTGGTGGCATTTAGCGATATAACATGGAAATAAGGTAAGCTAAATTTTGTTACTTCGGCGGAACAGTGTCTCGTTAATTGCCTTGCCTGTAATTCTCCTCGCTATCAAATTGGAATCCACTGCTTCTGCCCATTAACATTGAAAAGAAATCCATCTGAAAAAAATAAATCAACAAACTGTTCAACAAGAATCAACCAAACAAACAAGAAAAACAAAAACAACAATCAATCAAAGAATCAAACAAATAAACAAAACAATAAGAAAATCAAAAACTTGAACCGGCTGAATTACTGACAAAGATTCAAATGGTTGAAACTTTGATAAAGCCATTGAGGAACAACGATAAGATGAATAATTTAATTTTCGGTGTGTCAATATGTTAATTGTACCTATTGATTTCAAGAGTGAGTTCAACCTCGTTCCCAGGGTCTTTTCCCGTCCCCTGGAGCGAGAGAGAGAAAGCGAAAATAAAGCGGATCTCAACCGCCCAAGACAGCCTCGTTTTGATGTTGATAAAAACTTTTGGTGACAAAACTTCCAGAAACAGGGACCCCTCGTGGGGAATTTTTTATTCTGGGAGACACGTGACCAGCCTGTGCCAGGGTCTTTCTCTCTCTCGCTCCAGGGGACGGGAAGGAGAAGACCCTGGGAACGAGGTTGGAGTGAGTTATGCATGGAGGAGCAGTGCAGTTTTCTAGTTTGTACGAAACTAGTTAGCCCCACTGTAAATAGTTTTAAGGAATATATAGGTTAGTTTTAATTGTGTCATAGAATTTTATTCAGGTAGTTTGTAAATAGATTTTTAATATCTTTCCTAGCTTTTTTAAGTGTCCCCTATTAGTAGAGGGTCTATCCCTCGTATTATAAGTTATTATTATAACCGGATTGCCATCGGGTAACTGAATATCATGTTAGTCCATACATTAGAACTTTACTTTGTTGCTAGTTCATTTCTAGGTTCTAAGACCTTACATTGTATATGTAATTTTGATAACGGTGAAATGAAACTCTTAACGGCTGGTGAAATATAGATTGCAAATGACGAACTTATAGAAAAAATAGATACCAAAAGGCATACAATTTGTGACATAATTTATCTGGCATTCTTCGAGCCTCTCACCAATTGATGAGAGAGAATTTCCCGCGGGTTTTTGAAGCGAGCAAGAAGTTTATCTAACAACAAATGTCACCCTACCTGTTGTCCACGCTTCTCTTTATTAATCAGCAATCTTGGAGTTGTCTCTGGAACTCTGTATAAAGATACAGAACTCATAACATAGATATACATTATAACAATCCAACTTGTCATAGGCGATCACCCAAAAAAAAGAGATTTGAAATACAGTCTATAGCGGCTGCTTAAATAGCTATAGCTGCAATTTCCACTGTGTTTTTTTAATCGCGCTCGTGTTGTAACTTCAAATCGCGCGTGTGAACTGTCTACGATTTCAGATCGCAGCGAAATTGCAGCTGAACTTGTTCAACTTTGGCTGCCCGTGATTTCGCAGCGATTTTTATCGCAGTGGAAAACGCAGCTAAATTTCAGCGAAAATTACCCGTGCGAAAATTACCCGTGTGACTAAAGTTTTTAAGTAATGATCCGCATAAGAAGGATAGCGCCAACAGCAATGGAATGTCAAACACGATGGAATGTCAAGAATTTTCATTGTTAAAACTAGTGATCTCATTGGCCTAGACTCAAAAACCGCTAAAAAGTTAAGGTTCAAGGTGCATTTTGTCTAATTTTTTTAAGGTTTCAAGTAATTTGAGACCCAATCACAACATACAATTTTTAAAAGAAATTGTATTTGGGGAACTTCATCAAAGAAGCAAAATTATTAGCTATTGTCTTCTGCTATTCTGATTGGTTAAGCACGAACATTTCCTAAAATTTATTTGACGCAAATGGATTTTCTTTATTTTTATAATGAAATATAATTATTAACCATCAGTTCCTCCTCTATTCTTGAAATCAAAGATATTCTATGTGGTAAAGAGCCAATTCCGCAGAACAATGAAGTTTGCTATCGTTCTTATGTGGAACAATGCTTAAATATAATGCAATACGTTCCAAATAATTTTCAGAGAGAAACCACTGCGAGCATCCGTTAGCTTTTCCATCGAGCATGCGCAGCCACGTGACACCCCACGTGATGCATTTGACGTTGTTTCGCAGGAAAATTGAAGTACGTGCCGTTGTTTTGTGGCAAAAATATCTTCGTCACCTTGGACGCCATTTTGATTGTTTCAAAGGAACAAACGGATGCTCGCAGCGGTTTCTCTCTTCGCTCGGCGTAGCTTGGCGTAGGAGAATCCACTGCTCGCAGGGTAGGTTTTCAATTGAGTGTTGAAAGTGATTTCACGATTGCTTTCGTTTTGCATTGCTAAGTACGCTTTGTGATTGGCTAAAAAATCTCGCGCCACTTTATCAGCCAATCAGAAGCAAAACCACTCGTTAATAGAATTTTATACATGTTTAAAAAGTGTTACATCCTGATTCAACTTCACTTCACCTTACCTGTCTACAAGAGAAGCAAATGGCTGCACGACTAATGACGTACCCATTACAATCAGGAGGTCACACTCAGACATATCCTAAGAAAACATCATTTTTGAAGAGAATTATACAGCAACTTACTGAAGGAGGTGCAATTGGAACCTGAAAACAATTCTTTTTCAGCCTGACGGGATTCGAACCCATGACCTTTGCTATTCCAGTGCAAACGCTCTTGATCAATATCATGATTGTCAGTCATATGGCCAACTTTTCCGTGGGTGATGGGGGAAGATTCCCACATGGTGAAATTGACGTTAAGTTAAATTTAGGTATAATGTTACTTGTCAGATGAATTGAAGCGTCCGGAGCATTACCAACCTATGTCGAATTTCAGACCTTTTTTTGTCTTTTCGCGCTTATTTTGCCTCATCTTTGGTATGTGACCTACAAATTAACTTCAAAAACATCGTTCCGAAATTTGTATGCTGGTTTTCCCGTCATTTAGAGAAAAAAACGTATATAAAAAGTGAAATTAACTAAACTAAACTACCTGAAGAAAGATGAGTACTGGCCCTCTAAAGATTTGACCGTACATCCGAGCGTAGTTCCTTCCAAAACTGTACGAAACGTGCTCCAAAATGACGCCATTAAAAGCAGATTGGCCGTGAGACTATGCGACCGCAATGCTCTTGACCAGTGCCAACAACCTGAACAAAAATACCGCTATTTACGCGCGCCTGGCTCGCTTATCGATCGCGAGTTCGCTTCGGTTAACACATCGTCCGTAGCGTGTGTATGTTTGAGGCTCGTCCGGTGATGGAAGGACATCATTAAGTCCTGAAATCCGTAAGTCTCTAGCACCTCTCAAAGAAACGAGTCGTGTTTCTTGTCCCACCTTGTGTCTAAATCGCCATTTCGCGCTCGAGGTGAAAATAGACGTTGGTTGGCAAGACGGAGCCGGCGGGAAAGTCTGGAATCACTTCGGATCAGAAAAGGGCCAGTGTTGTGAGTTGTGGCCCATTTGCCATCCCGTGCCGTAGTCGAAATGCCCGATATCCGAAGTGCTTCGAGACTTATAATATTTTCCGTAGTTTGTTTCGGTGGGCCTTCCGTGCTCGATGTCGCCATTGATATCCCGACATGCTTTGCGACACCTTTGCCGACCATCGGCGATAAAAATGGAGCGATTTTGAGGGAATGAACTTTGGGATAAATTTTTCTTGAGCGGGATTTAGCGGCACGGGCCCAAACTTGGCCATCTGAAGTGAAAAAACCTCGGCATAAAATCGAGATATTAGGGTAAACTTTGGGATTCATTTTCTCGAGCGGGATTCAACGGAAAGACAGGGAGTTTAGTTAATTTTTGTTTTTTGCATACGTTATTTCTCTAAAACGACGGAAACTACAGCATAAAAAAATTCTGAACAATGTTTTGCAATTAATTTGTAGATTACATGCCAAAAATGAGGCAAAATGAGCGCGAAAAAAAAAAGGTCTCAAATTCGACATAGGTTGGACATGCTCCGACGTCTTCAATTGGTACCTCTTATCCTCTTATGGGTGAAAATGAATCCAAAACACGCCCACAAAACAAGCTTAGGGTTTCTTTTAAAATTTCGGAAGATCACTCTCACGACTTTCATGAAACTCTGTTTTACCTCTTGACTACACTAAAAATGTTGTGCTATACTTTAAGGAGGCTCACAATTAGCCAGAACTGGCCGGCCAGCCAGACTGGTCATTCTTTTTGAAGACCTGTTCATTAAAGTCCATCAAAACGGGTAACACTTGACTAGTCTGGCCAGTCAGGTTTTACAAATGATGGCATACTATTTACATTGTACGAATTCAGTGGTCCTGCCAGCCGGTTCAAATGGTAAGTACACTACGTGTAAATCTAAAGGGTAAGGTCAGACTAAATGATTCTTTAACATACAAGGGTTTTTAAACTGAATGAAAGCAAAGCTGTCATTGTTACCTGTTTAACACATTGGTGGAAGCGTTCTGGTAAGGACTCACCAAAAAACACTATGTCTGCAGATTATAAGGAAAGATACAGTGCACATGTATAGTGACGATATATTAATAAGTACACAGCCATGTTAACTGGTTATGTTTACTGGTGTTAGAATCCAATATAAAATTATAATTTCCTGCACAAGGTTATATTGACCACAATTGGTTATGATAATAACATAGTGAACAGCTATATCTTTGTTTAACAGTTATACTACTTGAGCATGAACCCAAGACTGTCACCGAGAAGAACAGTATCACCATCCTGTGGGACAAGCCCATCCACACTGATAGGACCATCGCAGCTAATAGGCCAGACATTGTGCTAAAGAACAAAAAAGACAAGACCTGCCTTCTCATTGACATGACTGTACCCCTCGACATCAACACCTCAGTCAAAACCACGGAAATGCTCAATAAGTACAAAAATCTGGAAATCGAGGTTGAGCGAATGTGGGGGCTCAAAACTACAACAGTCCCGGTGGTTATGGGAACCTTTGGCACCATCAAGAAGGGCATGGAAAACTACAGCAACAAGATCCCTGGCAACATCAACATACATTAACTCCAGAAAATAACTATCCTTTCTACAGCACACCTTCTCAGACGGGTCCTCTCCATCAAGTAGAAATCCTCTTTGCAACCCAAAGTCTACGGTTTGGACTCGGAGGTTGAGAGAGAACAATCATTCGCAATTACAGTAGTGTACCATTAATAATAATAACCTAGTGGAAAATGGAAGAGTAATGAACTCCGTCAATATGGTCCGGATATAAACTACTTTTAGTGATAAAAGGGCTCTTAAGAGCCATCTCGTGAATATGAAACAACGTAAGGTTAAGTCCACAGAGCAGTTTTAATTTTCCATAATGAGTTTGAAGTCAAAGAATTGAAAAGTAAAACAGATTTAAAACGACCAAAACATCTTAGCATGACATACATGTAAAATATGCATTGAGTGAAACGAGACTGTCTAGACAACTGGATGACGTAGTACGCTGGGAAATTAAAACACAGCAATCATCTTTTAACACCTAATACACTGGGGAATTACAAAAGTTTAAGGCTGATGGAACAAGTGAAAATTTGCATATCTGTTCCCATATACTATATCTCACTCAACGCTTCGTTGGTCACGAGATAAAATGAGCTGGGTGGATACAAATCAATTTTATGCTACACAATCATACAATGTACTTTACAATTTTAACTAACCAGGTTTAACAACTCCTTCACACTCAGAACAAAAGGGAATCCTATCTGCAAACACTTCCTCTGGAAAACAAAGTCAATATATTAATAATAATTATTATAATATGACTGTATACGGTCCTGCTGACGCAATCCTACAGAAAATAGAACCACAAGGTGACGTGAGCGGGGCTGGACGGGTTGACATGAGCCGGTCTGGAAAAAGCCGTCCAGCCCCGCTCGAATTCAAGTGACCTTGCATTGCACGACTATTCTTGTACTTTCTAGTCATATTATAAAATACTTATTGACTGAGTTGAGTTATTGACTGAGCTTGGTCATGGTGCATGGACCACGTCACGCTGCGCTCGGTCCGTACGCTATGACCTCGAGCCAAATATTTTCCCGTCCGGCCCTCCCACTCAGTCAATTATATATTTAATTGTGTACTTAAGACAAAGTAGTTGATAACTTGGGTTAATAAACACCTAATTTCATTCATCACATGGACTCAAAAGTTAGAGTTCACTACATAACATGACAATAATATTACTTATAATTATTATTACCAAATAGTCACAACAAACTCTCAAGTTAAGTTGATTTATAATCATATCATGGTATCAAAATCCTTGAAAATACAGTGTATAAAACTAATCATTACCTTTTATCCATTCGTGAGAATACTCCTTTCTACACGCCAGGCAGTGCGCTGTATGGAATGATCCATGAGCTTCAATAAGCTTCTCTTGTGGAATACCAGCCACACGTTCTAGAGTGTCAATATTCTAACAAATAACAATACAATAATAATTTGTACACATAATCATTGTATTGTATACATTGTAGTTCTTCAAGTCAATGAAGCTTCTGTTAGAAGGTGATAGTGATAGTGAACTATGAAGAAGACAGCAGAGGCTGGCAGTTTTAAATATTATTCAAATTAAGTCTGCATGCACTGTACCCACAGTTTATCTATGCAAGCACCTAGCTGCCAAAGAGAGCTGTATTAAAGTACAAATAAATGAAATAAAATTATTTTCCTGTGCAGTGAAATCTGTGCCTATGTTGTGAGACTGTGGTTCATTTAATGAGTAAGAAAATTAATATAAAATTAAAAGGCAATCCTGTGTAATTCATTCTAAACAGTATAATTAAATTAACGTAACAAGATCAGATGTCATGGTAAAATTCTTATAAACCAACATGTACATTGTAGTACTGAGTACATGTAGGGACCCAGAAATTCAGTTTTCAGTTTTCTCATCACACTCTGGCAGCACTTTGATACATGTAAGTATCCCAGTTCATCGTGATAGTCTGCATGTGTATCTGTTGTGGTTTCATTTTTTTTACAACCAGTTTTATTAATTTCTATTTTCCCTTGTATTAACCATAACCCAAAACAAAGGAAAATAAGAATGAAACATTGCTGGTTTGAAAAATTTCAAACCAAAACAAAAATTAAACCACAACATATATTCTGACACTAAATTATTATATATTTCCAGAGAAGAGATCAAGAGGTTACAATTAAGTTTTATTATATCTCTTACCTGTGTATAATTTCTTAGTAACAACCCCTTGTCACTTAACATCTTGATGAAATAGTGAGAAACTGTAGGCTGGGGATAAAATGGAAGTACATAATTTACAGTTACTGCAGGGGGTGGAAAACAAGTTGGGGAAAAATGTGCCCATTTCGCGTTTGTCTCAACCAGTTTTGTCCATGATTGTAGGTTAGTACACGTATTAGGGGGAATCAATACTATTTTGTGGGTGGATTATTAAAATCTGAAAACAATTTGTACACTATTAATAAAGGGGGACATTGGGGATTTGCGGTGTTGCGGTGTTGCTCATTTTTTTATGCGGTGTTGCGGTGAATAAAATCCCAGATTGCGGTGTTGCGCTGATCTCAAACCCTACGGTGTGCGATGTTTGCGCTTTAAAGTCTACGGTGTTCGGTGGGACGAAATTATCTGCGGTGTTGCCATTTTCTGTTTGACCCTTGTCAGATCTTTATTTAGCCTCTATATGTTATTTATTCCTTACTTATTTATGAAAAGCACGTTCCATTATGTTTAATTTGTAACAAAAAGCAGTCCAATACTGTCTAGTTAATCTTCAATACGCTGCCGGTCGCCAATCCTAAGCCTTTTTCATTTATAAGTAACTTGACAAAAAATATATTGTGGTGACTGTGTTTCGTCGACTTTTCTTGCGGTGATGCGGTGTTCGGTAAATTTTTTTGCAGTGTTGCGGTGTTCAGAGCCCCCCAATGTCGCCCTCTTAATAGTAAAATACTGGTAATATATTAATTTATTTCATACTTATTGAGATTTTCTATTGAAATTTGGCATGTGAAAACCCTGCTCGGAGTTCGCAGCCACTCAGAATGGCGAAACGACTTTCTCACATGTGAAAAAAGCATTTCATCCAATCACAAATCTCAGTATGTATAAAATAAACAAATTACAGCATGGGCAGTGCTTTGTACGGTATTTATGCACACGTTGGTTCGTATCAGAAACCTCACTCGCTCACAAATGAAGCCGGCCTCACTTGTTTGATTCCTGATACGAACCAACGAGTGTGTATTGGAAACCCATCTTAATTAGTATAGATTTTAGAGATTTTATTCCTTCGTTTTCTCTGCATTTAAATATATATATAAGAAGCTGTTAAAGTAACAAACACTTGAAAGAGTGTTTGAAGTTTGCAAATCCTGATGAAACAGTCTCTTTCTCATGTTTGATATTTTAAATTAATGGACGTGTAATTTACATGTATTGTCTTTCAGCTTTCTTAGTTTGCAACTGCTTAAGTTCCTAGCATCACAGTGTTAGGGTAATAAATTTCAGTCAAGGTTTCATCTGCACTTCACATGATTATTTTATATTTACAATCCAATCATGTACATGTACATGTATTATAAACCAAGAATGTACTTACCAGAAATTTTCCAGGATAAAGCTCTTTAGCCAGCATGAAGAAAGGTTCTGGATTAACCTGTTGATTACAATAAATTATCAACACATGCATCAAATACAATGTAATATTCATTTGTAAGTTAGAGTGACTGCAATCATTACTGTGCACAATCTGGGGAAATGTCTGGGAAAAGTGCGGTAACTCTTAAAATAATTATGTCCATGTATGCAGTTTTTTCAATGAACAAAATGAAAGCTTCAAAGTCAAAGACGCGACAAGACTGCAAGGGGATCATATCCAGTTTTTAATCATCTCCTTAATCTCAACCTGAGAATTAAAAATTTAACTTGACTTCTACTGTACATGTATAAATAAATAGTAGATAGAATAACAATGAATGATTGTTTTAACTTACATTGTACTTAATATTTATTTAATAACTAAATAATTGTGTACTTGTGCCAGTCTTTCTTGGACTATAAATTATTGTCCTTTAAAAAATAATAGAGCATTTTCACTCACGTGACCTTCAGTCCCGTGGGACTCAAATGACAAAGGCCATGGCAGCCATGTTGATGTTCCTAACAAAAGAAGTTAATTAAAATTCTTTTGTACGGGAACACCAATATGGCAGCTATGACATCAAGTGAAAACGCTTTATAATAAAAATGGATAATTAAAAATATCTACAAAAATATTTAAATTTTACAACAGTAAAACTCATCTTATATGTCCCCTTAGCTTACCCTGAAGAAATTGATTTCAAACACTGCTTGAGGGTGGGGCAAGTCATATTTTTGTAGGTTGTCATAGAGACCAGTGCCAGGAGATCGGAAGTCGGGAATTCCTGCTGCTGTGGAGATCCCTGCACCAGTCATGACAATGATTTTCGAACCTAAAAAAATTCAAATGCAGCCTGCTTGAAATTTGGGGTAAATATCAGCAAGGGAATTCCAACTGTTATTAATTCATGAAAAAACACTTTCTACATGAAGATGTACCTTATTCTTACTAAATTTCACGATTTTCACGTTTTGGTAAAAATCACGAAAATTAATACTCATTTTTAACTTTTAAATAATATTCTTCTATACAGCTATTTTGTGAACATTCTTTTAGGTTAAAGAAATGGTAAAATCGCAAAATTAAATACCATTTTGTTCACTTTTTTTCCTGGAATCATGAAAATTAATACTCGTGAAATACAGCTCCCAAATTTTCGCAAAATAAAGTATGCACAAAAATTTAAGTAAGAATAGGGTACATGTATCTATGTCAGTCATTGCATTCGCGCAATCCTAATCTTGTGTTGGGTGTCCTGTGTAGTACCCGGATTATTATCGGGTTAAACTAATTTACTTTTTCTCTTTATGACTTAAAAAAAAATTAATTAAAGTACTTTCAATATTTGAAGAAAAATGACAACACACTTGATTTTTGAAGAAATGCTTCAATAATATTGTTTCATCAATAAGCAAAATTGTAAGCAAAATTACAGCATAAATTTGAATTTTAATTAAATAAAATAAACAAATTTTTAAGCTGCATACTGTACATTGTATAGAAGATAAATGCACAACAACTTGATTTGCCCACTCAATTACTGACAGAAACCACATGTAGATAAAAATAATAATTGCATGGTTTGGTTTTGATTTCTTTCAGGGGCTGAAACTTTACATTAACACCTGAACATATACGTTTAAGTGCATATTAACTGTTTTACAGTAAGACAAAGACAAAGTTGGCCTGCTACATTTGTACATAATTATACATGAACAAATAATATTAAAACTATAAATACGTGTCTCGCAGAACCTCGTCAAGCTTGGGGGAGGGCGCAGCGCGAGTCAAAACTCTCGAATTGCATATGAGGCTGTTCGCCATTCCACTTCGTCTTCTTTGCAACCAAAAACATTGGTAAAAGGTCCTTTTGATGGTTCGCATACGGTTTACCGTCCGCCATCTTTGTTTACGATGCTCCTATATAGGCTTACTTGAAGTAGTACCACATTGTTGCCAGGCAATTGCAGGACACCATCAAGTATATATATGTTGTGGTTTAAATTTTTCTTTGGTTTGAAAGTTTTCAAACCAATTCAATTTTTGTTTTCCTTTGTCTCAGAATATGATAATGAATCTGAGACAAAGGAAAATAAAAATTGAACTGGTTTGAAAATTTTTAAACCAAAGAAAAATTTGAACCACAACATATATATTAATACATTTTTTGCTCAAATTCGCGCGGCTTAGCTCCCGAGGCACGACAAATTTATTAACCTCGCTACACTCGGAACTTCGGCCCTTGCTTCGCGAGGAATGATTGGCAGAAAATTTTATAGGAAAACATTTTGTTGATCTATTAACTCACAGTGGTTATTCTTGATATAGTTTGCAACTCCCTCAAATGTAACTTCATCTAACAACTGTATCGGTTTTTCTTTCTCCTTTTCAGAAACTTCCTCAGTTTCAGTTGCACTAAAAACTTTCAAACTATTCTGCAGAACTCTTTGCAGATAATCCATTGCACCTGAAAATGAGGTCATAAAGATCAATCAATGTTTTTATTTATTGTTTATTAATTAACAGTGCTGCAAATTATTTTTGTTACTTACATGTAGAAGGACAATAAAATTGTCCTTTAAAAGCTTTATTTTGGTAGAACGTTTTACAAAAATTAATATTAATTGGTCGGACATCTGCCAGTTCAGAATGTTCATAGACTGAGAAGTCTAAAGAAAATACCCCACTTTTACAGATCTTAGTATTACCTCCTTGGGTTCGGAAGCAAGAAAAGTATCACTCTTATGTACTGATGGAGGTAGTATTGATGTACTCTGATGTACTGATGTATTATGGGTAACCAGTACCTCTATTACTGTTCTTATTCAATATTGTAAAAACTTATTGTAGGCTCTGGGGTAAAAGAAAAATTGTTGTTGTTGTTGTTGACATTGTTGATCAGGCTCTAGTACAGTGAAGTTTCTAAGGTTTCTCCTGGTGGTTATATACCAGTGGTAATTAGTCATGAATCACAAGTCACAGAACAAAGCAAGCCAGTAAGGGAAATGGTACCATTGCTGATTTGTGACTCATTGCTTCGCGCTCGTATAAGATACTTGTGAGAAACCTAAATAAGAGGACTTCCCTTTTCAATCAGTAATGGTTAAATTTATTTGGCATAGATCTGATGTGGGGGGGGGGGGGGGGGGGGGCAGGGAGGGAGGGCCAAGAGTCTCACAATTCCATGTCCTCAACAGTTACAATTTAACTTATAATAAAACATATTTAACAACTATAAGCTGGTGAAACTTACTTTCATCTTCAGCTTGTTTTCCTCCTGAGGCACCAGCACTTTCTTCATCTTGGTTTTCTGGCGGAGGTTTATCTAAGATTGCGTAGATCTTATTTGATTGTAATTTAACATACCTTTCTTATAAAGGTTCCATGTCTTTCTTTTTTCAAATATGATGGATAAGTGAACAAGAGGTTACACTGTAGCTTGTGGGACTTGCAATTCTAATTCTATATACCCAGGTGTAATTACAGTGTAATTTAATAATGATACAATATGATACTTATGTGCAAAGAACTGTAAAACAACTGGCAATGCTGCATAATAGATGGCTTATGGTACATATGTACTTTGCGAAACGAAACGAAATGAAATGAAATGAAATGGTACTTTACAAAACGAAACGAAACGGTACTTTGCGAAATGGTACTATATGACAATACTATATGAAGATACGCTTAGTTAACATTATGTAATGTATTGTTTGCTGCCTCATTAGGACTTCAACACGGTCAAAGTGTGTAATTCATTATTTATTCCACACATGCACAGTTTAGACCTAATACTACCGCGGGAGACCTGGAACTAACTAGTATCTTAGCAACCAAATGCAGACATTCCTCCTGACTCATCCAGTTTCTTTCCGTCGATCAAAACCTGTTTTGAATCAGCGAAAACGAAACATGCGAACGAGAATGGCTTTCGAAAACTTTGAACCTGACTGTAAAGCAGAAGCGTTAGCGATCGATGATTATGGAGTTTGGCGTGTCTGCGCCGTTGTTTCTTCAACCTGAGAGGCAGTGATGGTTTCATTTGATGGCTGGAGTTCCGAGTGAAATCGAAGGATCGAAGATGAGCGCGAGATTCGCAAAGAAACGATCGCAGTAAAAGATGGCGTCAAAAGATTCGAGCAAAAATATTGAATGAAGCTTGTTTATAGTTCCTGCTCCAGTGATAAATAAATTATATCTCTTGAGTAAACGTCATGGTTTATAAAATGCTACAATGCAACTTTACCCTTCCAGAAATTTATTCAAATAATAAACACAGAAACATGACAATACGCATCACTGATCACTTGATCGACCATGGCCGGGCCCGGCTCAGGATACCAAAACGAAATAAAACCAGTCGATTTACACCACTCGCATGGAATTGCCTTAATGTTAAAGTCTTTCCGAATATATTTCGCTTTGAAATGGTATACTTTCGTGCAAGGACGGCTCGCTTTCTACTTGTAAACAAAGAGCTCAAATTACGGCAAGAGCTTAAAATTTGCATAAAATCCTACACGAACGAGATGTGATCAGATCTCTCTGAATTGTGAAGATTACAACATCTATCTTTTGACCTCTGAATGAAAAGAATCGTACTTGTATTAAAAATATCGCATTGGCTATTCGTACGGCACCGGTATGGGGACTTCGATTTGCTATTCGTACGGGAGTATTCTTTGACGCGAAATATTTCTAAGTGTCACGATGAGTCGCTCGCGTGTGTATACAGAGAGTCAGCAAATTTATAGTCTGAGCCAATTCAACATTGCTTACCAGAAGCGCTTCGTAAAGCTAAACGAACTTTAATATTGTGGACCAACAAAAGTGAAGAATAACATCGAAAATTGTCGAAAGTTTTGGACTCCCGTACGAATAGCAAATCTAAGTCCGCGTACGGGTGCCGTACGAATAGCCACTTCGTAAAAATAAAATGTATATGTCAGCTTCAGATTATCGAAACCTCAAGAAACCGGTTTTCCTTTACGGCCAGCATTTGAGACTCTCAATTGGATGTGACGTAAAAAACGTCAACCGTTACTAGGAAACAAGGCTCATAAATATGTACGAACCCCACTCAAGTGGGGTTCGCATAATTACACACTTTGACCGTGTTGAAGTCGTCATGCTGGTCAGCTGGATGTTTTTGTTTTCGGCGATTTGTAAGGGCGATAATTCACTTCACTGCTCCATTTATTCACTCGTTCTAGAAGATGAAATATGGTCTGAAATATGATATACATGTATGGTCTGTCTGATATATTTCTGTTTAATTTTAGTTTTGTCTTATGTTGTACAATACCTGTAAACTAGCTTTAGAGCACGTCAGGCTTCAAGTTTCAAGTGTGTTGTTCTGAGTTTACACCATTTTGTGACAGTGATATTTCACTTCATTGCTACTCGATTTATTCACTCGATCTACAAGATTTTTTCGCAGTTTGACAGGAAAACTAAGACTAAAAATAAGAATAATCTAAGAACTCAATAAAAAAGACTTGGCTTAAAAAAGACTTAGTATAAGACTTGGCACTATTTTGCCGCAAAACAGTGGAATTCCTTACCAATTAAGCAGCGCTATTTGGTGTTATGTTAACGTAGCTTTACAGTTAAGCATACAGTATCTTTCAAGTTATCATTTCGTTTCGTTTCGTTTCGTTTCGCTTCGCAAAGTACCATAAGCCATAATAGATCCCTGATCCACGAGGGAGAAGTAAGGTCCCTTAGTAGTCAATTAAACAGGGTTATAACAGAAACTACAGCAGCACTAGCTCTGATAAATCCCATGACTGATCTATCTCGTTCAGTCTATTTGATTTTATGGACCAGTCAAGCTATACCTTTGGAATTATATCTCCCTAATTAACTATGTACTATAATTCAAAACAAGAACATTTGGAGTTCGTACAATTTATGCTGCATAAGGCCAGAAAAGTACAGATACACTGTAAATGAAGTACGTGCCTGTAAGAACGAGTTTACTTCCTCGTTTCGCAATCGAAATCCCCTTCAGTAAACTATAAAATCCAGACTCGACCAGACTTTACTAAAGGTGCAGACCCAAGAAATTTAAAGTAAGGCTACTGATCCGCTATGCATGAAATATGACATGAAGCTCACCTTCGTTGGAAGCCATATCGGAGCAACAACTTGATTTAATTTAACACGTTCCAGGGTTTTTGATTTACGAAAAATTAGCCGGTGATCACCGTACCTTGAAATTTTATTAATACGACACAGCGGAAAAACCGCCACGCATGCGCCCTGAAAATCTTGACCGTTACAAATTCAAAATGGCGGACGACAAATCGTATTTTGCTACGTAATTAGGGACCAGTTTGCAACCGTTTACATGAGCTGGAGACTGTGCCTTCACGCCGAATTTCAAGTTCAATTCTTTGACGTTTGTGAGTTCGTTTCTTTCAGTAATTCGACTTGGTTTTCCAAACATTTTGGCCTTTGCTTTACGGACCGTAACGACAGCTGTATATGATGATAGCTGCCCCAATCGTCCGTGGTTTTTTCCATTTATTAAGGTCATTCATAAATGATTAAGGCCAGGACTTCGGTTGTCGAAAGTTTGTGAATTTTCAAAGAAAATATCAAATATGACTTTTTTTTCGTTCTAATGACTTTTTGTAAATGCCTTTGAAAGATGGAAACCTAAATACATGCGAAGGAGTCTCACTGGCTTCGAATTTCGTCTTCATCTTCACGCTTACCTTCCCGACGAGCAGTCTTACGAACGGTAAGCAGATCATCTTGTTTATCTGGGCTGTTGTCTATGCCTTTTCTTGTGTTATGAGATTTTCTCATCAATGTAAACAGCTTGTTTCTTATAAGCGTTATTTTCAAAGTAATGTATTTAAACATAACTTGGATGAATAAACATTTTTTGAGTTCAAGATCTTTCTTGTTGTTGTTCTTGTTCGTCCATCTTATCTAGTTGTGTCGCGAACGCGGCGACGATTTCCCGCCTTTTTCGTCGGGACGCACCCAATACGATGTCAATATCAATTAGGCTGGTGACTTGACAGCAAACCGGCTAAACTGCAACAAAAACATGGCAGTTGTGTTGACGTTTTTTTAAGAAAATGTTTTGTGCTAAAGCACCCAGAGTTTTACGGAGCAAGGAAAATGTTTTGGCAAGTCCTCAAAATATAGATTGTTGGGGGAAAATTTCCTGTTTGACTAAAATAGAGTCTTTAAACTGTGGATTTCAAGAACGTGTGAGCCTCTGTGTGCGGCATTACGAAGAGGAAAAACAAAAACACCTAAGTGTCTGCTGTTTCCCGACACGCTCCTGCAATGACAAGTGCTCTGGCAAACTTACCGCTTGTCCACAGCGTCTTATTACAGTGTTCGAGGGATTGTTCAATCGGGGCAAGATGCCGTCGGGCAGAATTTGTCAAACCCATTTAATGCAGGCCGACAAAGATGCTCGTATCATTGAAAACAAAAATTATATTTCTCCCAGAAAGGTGAGCCACTCTGCACATTTGTTTTTTTATTATTACTATTTTGCAAGAGAGCAAAAGTCGAAAAAATATTTTTTTTGTAATAGCGTCGACATTCAAACAGTCCAAGGGAAGACACCGGAGATGTGAAGGTCTCGCCAAGGGATCCCCCAAAATGGTGTGAACTAATTAAGCAGCTCGAGAGGCTGGAGCATGAGAATGAACGCTTAAAGGAAAGGTCCAAAAAGTTAGGTATTGAAAACTCAAACCTGAAGGACCAAATTAAAGGTGTGTTGAATTTTAATGGGTTTGTAAAAATTATTAAAAGTTTAAATGGGTTTCCATAACATTTAAAGGGTTTTTCAAGCCAGCTTTTTCATGAAACATTTTGTTTCAGTTGAGACCCACTTAATTGTACTGTTGATAAATTCAAATGCACCTCACAACTACTTTAAATGCTACAATTTGACCGGTCATCTGAAGAAGTCTAAATATAGTCTATAGCTATTTTTAGCAAGGATAACATTAACATTTGCAGATATGGAACAACAAAACAAGGACAAACAGAAACATCTTGAAGAGGCCAAGGCTGAGATTGACAGTCTTTTAGAGAAAGTCAGAGGTACCAGAATATAACATGATTGCCTTCAGTCGAATTCACACTGTGAACTATGTATTTTTACCCAAGGCATAAAAAGCCTAAATGCTGTACTAGTACAAACTGACAGAGATTTTTAACAACATACAGATCTTAAGGAAAGCAGACCTCATGATTGGATTTTGACTGAATCAACCTGTTTTTTTTATAACATTTTACTTCGCTAATATTCCCCCTAAGCTCACAGGGAAATTTTTCTACACAGGTTTTAAGGGGGAAAGATACTGTTATTTCAACTAAATAAATAATAATATTTTGAAATGAAAATAAACATGGAGAGAGCAATTACTTTAATTACACCCTGTAGATTCTGTAAATAAAATTAACAATAACTTTTAGGTCAATCATCATTCAGTGAGTCAGTGCACAGTTTCCACAAGGCACTGACACATCATTACACAATGGGTGGCAAACATCTGTACAACCCCACTGACATGGAAGAGTTTTGTGAAAGTCACGCTCCGGATTTATTCAAGCAAGTGTACACAGCAATTGTCAATGACTCAAAGGAAGCACCTTCAGTAAAAAGGTTGGAGCTGCAAAAAATAAGGACTGTTGCTATTCTACACAGTCTGTGTTTTTATCGCAATCAGGTATTTTCCTAGCAATAAAATATTTCAATATTGACTTCGTGAACTGGTGATATAGTAAAGTGGTTTTGTTTGTATGTTCAAATTTTCGTAAGGTTCTCTTGTAAGGCAATATAACTATATAACTGCTGTAGATTTGTACTCTTTAGTGGTTTTAATCCACAAATTATCATAACAGTAGGAGAGGCCAACATTGCAAATGACCACTCATTGTTGTTTTAACTGTAAGAATCTACAACTGGTACTTTTCCCAAGAAGAATGTAATTTTTAAATGAACCACATTTTTTTACTAGAAAATTTGCCCCATTCAAAAAGCAAATGGTCTAAACCTGAAGATGAGTGGTGCAAGCTACAGTGCATTGATGTCTGGAATGATCCTTGGCTACAGTTGCCACCCAAAAACTGTAAGGAATCATGAAAAGGCATTAGCAGAAGCAAACAAAAAGGAAGTTTCAAAGAGAATAATGGAAGCCACAGCTGTAAGGAAGATAATTAAGTTTAATTTTTTTTTGTGCCAGAATAAAACTTACATGTAG
Source organism: Dendrophyllia cribrosa (assembly GCA_024195265.1). Classification (NCBI taxonomy): domain Eukaryota; kingdom Metazoa; phylum Cnidaria; class Anthozoa; order Scleractinia; family Dendrophylliidae; genus Dendrophyllia; species Dendrophyllia cribrosa. The sequence goes on along the minus strand of JAJLRJ010000006.1, from coordinate 42,877,566 downwards.
GCTGACTCCAGCAAATCTTGCTTAGCTCCACCATTAGCATATTTATGCCAGTTCCCCAACTCATCATAGCATTGACAATGAGGATAATGGCTTACTGAAATTTTCTTTACAGTATCTTTAAATTTTTGGTTAGTCTTCTCAAAAAAAAAACACGAAGGTAAAAAAATGGTCAGGTTTTAGAAAAATTCCTCCCATACACAGTCAAACATATATTAAACCATCCAACTTAGCCAAAGTACTTGTAGATGTAGTGATATTCCTTATTGTACATACAGCTGCTAGCCATTTTGACTTTGCACAGAATACTGCTGAAGTTTAACACTACATGTTTTCTTCCACGTGCTGGATGTGAAACTTCAGTTCTACCAGGTCCAAAAATAAAAAATGACCTAACAGTTCAAGGAGACAATGATATACATTCACAAATTACTTGGCTTTCATTCCTTTTTTAGAAAAAGCAGTTTATGCTCCTCATTGAGGATGATATTCATTTCATTCATACAATCGGCCAGCCTACAACCAGTACCACGAGTACTGCTTGGCACATGTGCACAGGCTTACTGGATGTGCAAGACCAAATTCCAGCAGTGCCAAAACCTCAGAACACCAGCAAGCTTCATCGCACTGTTCCAGTAACCATGAAGAATGGCACAGTAAGACAGTGTAGGGGTGGCATTGATGTAACATCCATACTGCAACACTTTTCTAAGGCTTTAAATCAGTTCTTTTCTTCAAGCTATTTAAGTTCCTTGCCAGTGGGACACAGAACTTTGGACATGACAAATGCACAGCAAAGTTGTGAAAACCTGAGGTAAAAAACAGAAAAAAAGCAAGAAAAACAACTCTTATAAATTTGTCTCTCAAAATAATTTTATGTTTAATAATTACTCTGAGTTGGCTTCAGATAGGCAAAGTGCGCGAAACAGAGAAAACATCTACACTGCCTTCAGATTCCATCACAATTTCGTCAGGCTAATAAAATTCAGAAAAGAAATATCTTTCAGAACTCATAGAAGATATGTGTTTTGTTCAATTTCCTGCTTTTTTAACAAGGTTTCTTTGAACAAAAGTCACTCACTAAGTTGCTAGGTTTTGTAAACAAAAACCGTGGTGGGAAAAATCTGTAATGCCTGTGGGCAATCAGAGTGTGCATACTATTGCAGCCATATAAAAATGCTTAATAAATCAACACATTAAAGAATAAGAGACTGATAAGCATTTCATTAAATAAATAAAATAAATAAGTACATCAATCCCTCTTTTCAGAGTGTATTCAGATGAAGACAGACAGGAGTTAGAACTCCTGAGGACAATGTGGCTCATTGATGAGTTTGAACAAACCCTCAAAAGTGTCCACAACTACCGAGAGGCACTCACACACCTTCTAAGGGAGGCTCCCACACTAGAGGAGTACTTGCAGAAGTTTGTTGTCGTATTGAGTGGCGACTTCCCCACCTGGAAATATAACAAGAAGATTATTGCAGAGGTTTGTTACATGTCAATATACTGTAATTCTGGGCTTAAAATTGGTACATGTAGTTGCATGATTATCAGTGGTGACTTAAAATATTTGGCCAAGACCGGCCACTAGATTGTTGAGGTTTGATTGCCAACGTGGGACTACAAGTATGATACAAAAAGTAGCAATGTATATTGAAGTGTGATACAGTAAAGGCCACCATTTTTCCAGGTTAGACTAAACAGGTTCTTACATAAAGGATATATAACAGAATTTTAAGCTAATTAGGTTCTGAACAGGTTCTTTTTTTCTGAAGAAAAAAATCACTGGTTTAAGATGCAAATTTTAGCCTAACTGGTTCCTTAAATAGCGGTTCTTACTCATGGGTTTTACTGTATTACATGTATAACAAACTTAACTAGACTGCCATTGTTTGTTTTCTTGTTATTCTTCAATCCACAACATTACTCCAATTCCTACTCCAACATATTAACAACATTTTTTCTTTGACTTTATGGTACATTAAGTGGGACCCAGTGGCAGAACCAAGAAGTACAATACCTTCTTTGATTCCATGGCAAGGCCCATTTCACGTTTCGCTAAATGCTCAGGAATCCACTGTGTTATTGTTCAGACCACTTTTTGCAAAGCTTTACAAGAAGCTATTTGGAAGAAACAAGGTAATTATAACCAAATGTTAACAAAGAGAGTAAAGTAAAAATAAACAAATACAGTGTTGTACATCACTGTAAGTATATAATTTTTATATGTGCATGGTAAATTACATTGTATGTTGACTCCTAAGTATAAAAAAGAATTTATTGAACAATCAGTCACTCGGTGTAATCAAATATGTTATTTTGACACCAAATCATAAGCTGATTGAGTTCCTAGCTAAAAAAATATGTTAATTATATTATAAAATTCAAGAAGAGTGATGCATAAATGATATCCTGATCCACTGATTGAAAATTATTGTACACTGTAGGTGATGCCAAAAAGACCAAAACCTCATCGCATTAGTACACTTACAACCACAGCATTTGGTGGTTGGACCATCATACGTGATGCTGTCCTCCAACAGTTTGGACCAACATGCAAGGACACACAGTACCTTTCCCTTCTACACCTGTTTGATGAAGTGTTGCCCTTGGTCTTTTTCTTTTATTGTACTATTTTTAGAGGTGGAGATTACAGTGAGTGGCTCCGTGCCACATTTCGCATGGCTCTGACATTCGTAACCTTTAAAAGAAAAAAACTACGACAAGGCTATTCTTTGCCAGCTGTCTGACATCCTGTATCATGCAGCAGAAAACAAAGACCTGGTGGAAAACATCAAGCTGTTTCTACATGCATTCACCGAAAAGAAGGTTGAAATATTTCATTCCGTTTTAAGAAGGTTTGTTAAAACATGACAATTACTTGTATAATTACATTTACAAACAAATTTAAAGCCATAGAGGATAATAAACATTCAGTGGTAGGCCCTTTACCAATTTCATTCAAATCATATATCACTGTATCATACAAATGCCATCATTCAAATCTTATTTATTGTAATAAACATTTTTGTAGAGATTATTTTACCTTTTGTTAATTTCCTAGAAATGTTCCTGTATGGGCAGTTCCTGCTGAGATCCAAACAATGGCACATGCTTTGAGTGGCAGGAGGTTCAATGATGACTTTTTGGAGTGGTTTCTTCCCGAATATGCAAGAGGCCGAGGTACCAAGCATATGGCTGAACTGGTTTTTGCTGCTGCAGAATTCTTCATTGAATTGTTTTGTGAAGTCTGGGCCACACAGGGTCAGACTAACAAGATTCCTAGAGGAAGGAAGAAATTTCAGGTTAGTAACTACATGTTTACTGGCTCCTAGAGTCTTTAGGTTTACTCTACCTGCCCATTCAGTGTACATGATACTTAAATAAAAGTAATTCACAACACATTCAGCGAATGGCATTCACTTAGGGAAATATGCAGGGCCAAAAAGCTAACATAATATCTAGACAACTTATTTTTTTTTGTTTTGTTTTTGTTTTGAAGTCATATTATTTACCTGCGCTTGACGCAACAATGGATCAACGGTGCCTTCCCCTGGGCTATTTGTTTCTGGGAAAAGAGCCGGATCCCATGCTAGCATGTGACCTTAGCACATGCCCAGTCAGCGATGACTACAATCACACAGTTGTACGTCTCACATGTGGCCACACATTCCACAAAGGATGTTTGTTGCAGGAGTCTGAACATGATGTTGAACACAACTATGCAATGGATCACACAGTGAAATGTCCTGTTTGTTATGGACCATTGCAGAAACACATGCAAGAACTTGCGACCACGTTAAACCGGTAAGATACAGTGCTGTATACATGTAATATAATTGACCTATTATTTGATGTATAAATGTATTATTGACATATTGATGCACATGTACTTTCCTAAGAAAAGTGCCATCAGGAATCAAAGTACTATTAATTTAAATTGGACAAAAATCGAGTGCCAGAATAATTTAAATTCTATTGCGTTTTTTGACATCCTTTTAAGGCTAAAATTATTTAGCAAAGATGTAAGTAACTATCCGTGATAACCCCAACAACAATTTCTTATCAGAGCCAGAGAAAATGAATTTCGAAGCTCACAAGCTATAGGCACAATCTCATGTGATTTTTTAAAATCGTCTATAAAGCGATTCAGTGGAATTCAGTGGAACTTCGAAATTTGTTTTCGATGTTTGGTGTTGTTAGAGAAGATTTCTTTTGATAATACGTCACACAAAAGTTTGCAATAAGGTGTAAATAATTTTGGTTCGTACTTTTGTCTACTAAATACTCAAAGTCCTGGCGGATTCCACCTTAAATATTTATTACCAACCTCCATCCGATTGTTTGAAGTTCTACATTGTATTTCAAACAGAAACGATGACTGACAACAATAACTGCGTAAAATCGTTTCAAAAAATGTACCTACCTGTGACAATTCGATGTCTTGTTGATTTCCAAACTTAGATATCTGGCAGGAGGCGCGGACGATGTTAGAAATGATGATGATGAAGACGACGATGAAGACACCACCAAAGATGAAACAGATGATGAAGAAGACTTCAGTGACGACAACATCGATGACAAAACGTACAAGGAACAAGTCGAAAAAATTCAGCAACAGGCGGTCGCGCGTTTCTCGTCCTTAACCAGGATAAACAGGAAAGATGAACCATCCGCCTAAGAACTTTCCTCGTATCTAAATCTCGCAACTGTCCCATTTGTCAATGGCCGGAGGATGAAATGTGGAAGGTGAACAGTTCCACACAAAACCACCAAAAACACGGAGGGCAACAGCCTTCCTTCGCGTTCGTTCCACTGCATACGATGGCTAAAAACTGTTATTTCATGAGCCATTTAAAATGAAAACGCCAGTGATAAATCCATTAGTTTTAGTCAAAACCTAAGAAAGATTGAAGGTAACTTGAAATATTCCCGAGATCAAATATTATTGTGTTTTCTCTATTCTCGAACCGCGTGGTCATCCGCCATTTTGAACTCAGTTAACGATTCGCGCAGGCGCATTACTTGGTAATTACGTCATAACAATCAGCCAATCAGCGGTTTTTCCGCCTTGTCTATTAATACTTTATTGCCGCCTCATGCCGGCTGCATGCCGATTTCCGTCAGGCGTAACCAACTTCTGACCGCGCAAAAGACTGGAACTATCTTTACCAAATATGGGCCTGGACAAGTGATTTAGAAAAATGGCGGATGGAATGTTTTGGTATAAAAGCTTCGTTATCTCCAAAAATCGGTCGAGATAAAGGCAATTGTTTTCTCGGCGATTGATCAATCTATTAATTTTACACGTTATAAGGTAAGATCTTTTATTTAAGAGCACTTTTCCCAGAGCGCTCGCGCGAGCTCTTGAAATGGTTGGCGTAGCAACGGTCGAAGCTTTTTATAGCACCTTAGAAATCTAATTTTTTTACCTGCAGAATTTTGCTCGCGCGTAGGTTTAATCTCTTTTTTAACATGACGTAAACATTATCTAAACAATTATTTACTGGATAAGAGTCGTGACTAGTCGAGCGAACACATCTTACGGTTTTCTTACATGTATACAGGTTGTCGGATCATTGCAATACAAATGGTTTCCAGAACAGCGGAAAAACCCGGTTTGTACGATGACAACTTTATTTCACACTTGAGCTCCAGCCAGAAACTGTAAGTAAAGTTAGAAATCTCCAGTAAAATATATAAGGTTAACATGTCATGGGTAAAGCTAATACATGTGTACTAATGACGGCGGCCATCCCTATGATGAAAATAAGTAGCCTTGGTTAATTAATAGTGGTGTAACAATAATTAATAGGTGTAACAATATAAATAAATATGTACAGTTAGGTATATTATAGGAAATATATCAATCATTGTTCATCAGATTTCCAAACACCGCGACATGGGTTGAAAAACGAGGCTCAGCCGAGTTTTTTTTAACCCACTTCAATTTGTTTGGAAATCTGATGAAATACTGTGTCGAATGTTTAATATTACTTCTCAAACAAAATCATTTTAGAAGGAGAAATTAAGGATGCAAAAATGAGGAGTGTTTCAACTGATTTCCAAACACTCATTAAACATTAATTTCCTTTGTATTTTCACCATGAAGTAAAAATATTACATGTAAGTGCATGTTTACTTGTAAATTAAATTTTGCAGCCTTGTCCAGGATCTTCTCTGTGTTCGGCAAAATGGCGGGCAGAAGAAATCCCTGGACAAGGCTAAAAATAGACCAAAAATCCAGGAGTATTGTGTCATGTAAAACATAATGAAATGTCTTTGTTTTGCTTGAACAATGGTGTCAGATTTACCAGAAAATAAAAACAACTGCCAATCACTGACAATAACCTCCGAGAACGCCATTTTATTGTCTGTGACATGACAAAATACTCCACAATTTTTGGAGTATTTCAGCAGCCTATTAATGTCTAGGGCTTTCTCTGCCAACCCTTCCCCCCCCCCCCCCCCCCCCCCCCCTCCCTAGGAAGCAGAGAAGACCCTGGGGATGAAGTTGATAACAAACAGGAAATATAAGGAAATCAACAATGATGTGCATGCACTGTCTGACAAATTGAATGAATGCTATTTACCGGTAGTTGTATGACTCAGATTTCTCATAAAAGCATAAAAGCACCCCTACAAGCATTAACATAAACATTTATTTTATCCTTTTTAGAAGCAAACTAGAAGCCAACAGGCTGGAATTACAATGGAAGAAAATCTGTGATCATGAAAAAAGGAGCAAAGAAAGAAATAGAGAATTGCTTCAAGACTTTGAAAGAGTGGAGAAACATGCTGCTATGCTGTCTGTGAAATCAGAACGGCTTAAATCTTACAAGGTTCTTATAGTTTTGCATTATCATCCTATCGGGAACGCTGGAGTGTTGTTTTAGATTGTTCATGTACAGTTACAATATTAGTCTGCATGAAATTTGTGACAGTAGTCTTAAACTTATATGTCAGAGCTCAAAATAATTTCTGGACACTGGCCAGTCATATTGACCGGCCGAAGAAATTTTAGCTTGGTCACATCTTGTTTCTGACACTTTTCAATCCCAAAGCAGTTAATCATGAGAACATCTTTATTCTAGTAATCTGTGGCCACAAGCTACTGGCACATGTACTTGCACAATTTTCAATTTGTGAATGTCTTATTAAAATGTAACAAATTAAATCTTATCCTTTTGGAACATGACTGAGACATTCAGCTGATGATTTGACTGTTTATTCAAGATGGTCAGTACATGTATAAGAATGTACGCGACTGGTCAATATGACCAGTACTGAAATATTTTGTCCGTCAAGTCACCATTCTGACCGGACATTGTCCGTTGACCAGCCACTGTTTTGAGCCCTGCATGTACTTCATTCTGGTAAGCATGGTGCAATACGTGTACATGTAGCCTCAGGCTGTTTGTATCTCATTCCGAGACTACATGTAGTGGTCTGAAAGTCAACTAGAGAGCTTCTCTTACTAGTAATCTTGTGATGTACGTGTATGTCGATAGCGGTAGTGGATGTTCGTGTTGTTATACTTGTAAGAGGGGTTCCCTTTTTGTTTGAACAAAACATAAGGCCCAAGTTCCCCGCCTTTTCTCTAGGCCTCAAATATGTATGTATTTATGTCTTTTTATGTAACTGTGGAATTTCAGCAACAATATGAAAATTACATCAATAAGATGTATCCTAGGTGGAGAGAGGAATTGGAGAATTTCAGACTGCGTCAACTACAAAATAGAAATGGCCCATCTAGTAGTGTAAGTTGTTATTAAGTCTTTATATTACTATAACTAGAAATGTGTGTCTCGCAGAACCTCGCAAAGCTCAGGGGAGGGTGCACCTCAAAATTTTAGCAACGGGGGAGGCAGAGATGGAATTTTTGGTTTAACTGGAGAGGGTCGATTGCATGGCTGAGACATTCTTGTTCCCATTTGCTGACCACACTGGATGACATCAATTTGAGCTTTGTTGCGGTTTTGTTGCTTGGCAATGGTAGGACACCAACCGGAAATAAAGGCAACCCAAGACTCCAATGCCCTTAAAGTGCCCATAACGTTTAATTTTTTATTTTCTCATCTGAATGTAAACATTACACAAGGAACCTCTGCGAAATAATTTCGCGCTTTGCACAAAACACAAATTTTTGTTTCAAATCTTCAAAATCCTATTTTTTTGCGGTATACCCCTCCCGCTGTTAAGAAGGCCAGCGGGCTCACATGTTCCTTAAATAATATCACAGTTCTTTTGTTTGAAGTCACGTGTTCCTTTGTTTGAAGTCATGTGTCATGTGTCAGATCCTTTGTTAACCGAGAGGGAACGAGAGGAGACTAATGCGAATGGTGGACCAAAATGGCGGCAAATTTCAAAGACCTTGAAAAATCATAAAAAATTCACGTTATGCTGAAATCAAAAATTTTTTTCGCAGACGTTCATTACGTGACGTGTAGATTTAGATGAGAAAATAAAAATAAAATCGTTATGGGCACTTTAAGCGATCCACACGCAACAACTTTATAGAGGAATTATAATAAATTTACACTGACAAAATTCACCCATCTAAAATAATTCAACAGTAAACTGGAATATAAAAAAGTCTCATTATCAGCTGAAGGCATGGTGAACGAGTTGCAAGCTTATGCCAGAAATTTCACCTGAAGATTGACGGTCCAAACTGTCTTGTTGTTATCTTTATGATAACTAAGCTTTACTCTCCAACATCACTCCACTATAAAGGTGTGCAAGTGTACATTTAGTTAATAATTAGGTACCAGGAAAACCTGAGAAAAACTGACAGTACATGTAGCCCGCAATTAACTAAGTGAGGGGGAGTAGTTACATGTGTATGCTTCTCGTCACTTTGTGCCACAGAATCCAAACCTACCACTGTACACTATTATACTTAAGTTCCAGCATCTAAAAGCCACCTGGCATACTGTGCACTGTCCACTGTACGACAAGTACAATGAATGTTGAGCTATACAACACATGTGATATAAACTGGAAATCAGAGAATTAACTCCATGGAAGTCACATGATTTTTTTCTTTGCCTCATATGGTTCCCATTTCCTTTACTTGTATACCAGTGCTAGTGTTCAGTAAAAAAATTCATGGGTTCTCAGCAATGAAAATGTTTCACAGAGTTAATTATGTGATTTCCAGTTCACTTTACATGTACTGGACACTGCCTTTCCACAAAGAATCTGCCTGGTAAAACTTGATATTAATAGAAGTTTAACTACATGTACATGTACATGTACAGTGTAGACTATGAATAAATTACCTTCTTTACACTGAACTTATCACAAAACTTTACAGATATCAGGTGCACCACTATTGCCCACCGCATCTTCCACAAGAACTGATGCTGTGCCACAATACGGTGGTAACAGAACTGATGCTGTGCCACAATACAGTGGTAACAGAACTGATGCTGTGCCACAATACGGTGGTAACAGAACTGATGCTGTGCCACAATACAGTGGTAACAGAACTGATGTTGCACCACAATACAGTGGTAACAATCACTTCTGGAGTACACCTGCTCACCCTGCCAGTTCACTGCCATATGACAGCGGTGCAAGATACAACAGATCTCCACCAGAAATGCGTTTCACAGGCAATCTACACAGCAGTCAATTGCATGATCCTTATGGTGAGTTTTCTTACCATGAAAGGCATTCTGACCTATCACGTGTGCATGATGGTGGTGTCTTGCAATCAAGGTATTCTCAGCAAGCTGATAATAGGTGGCAAACTCCCAGTTTTTATGACTCACATAGACAGTTTGATAACAGAGCATATCAAAGTCAATTTGCATCAAGTAGCAGAGAACCTGATAATGTGTATCAGAGGTCCGCAGATCATTATCTTTCACCGTCAGGTGGACCATTTTATGATAGACATCAACCTATTGGAGAAGTCCCCAGGAATTTTCCACTTGACACAAGATATAAGCAACCGGAGATTCCTCATGGACAGTCGCAGAGTGTGAGACCAGCTGCACCTTATGAACCCAGAACAGAGCTGCAGAGGAGTTATCTGGGACATGGAAGCCATCCAGGTTCTTATGACCAGGGTGGACATGGTGGGCGTTACTATGATGGATGGCAAGCTGGTTACTATGGAGATCAGAGGCCAGCTGGGTTTGAGCGGCAGAGAATGGGAACAGAGATCAGTGGCAGGGATGGACCTCTTGTTGATAAGGTACGGCAATTCATCACCTAAGTTGATTTGTGATTCGTCATCCCTGCTTCACATGAGTGACCAATTATAGCTTTCAGATTACAACTTTTTGCAATACAGTCGAATCTCTCCCACGGACCCCTCCATAACACGGACACCTCTCCATTACGGACAGTTCCCAGTGGTCCCGAAGATAAGAAAATTCACACAATCCCTGCCTCTATAATACGACGTTTGGGTCTGTCCCTTTGTTATCTCTGTTATAGGTTCGATTGTATCGGGCATCTATACTGCATGTTTCTGTTAATAAAGTGCATTTAAATGGGCTCTTTTTTAGGATTAATTATAGTTCCAGTGCACTAGCACAGTTACATTTTTAGGTTTCCATTGGCTTTTCAAAGTGCGCGTACTAAAAATCGGTAACATTGCTTCTTTAAATTTATCCCACTTACTTTTACAGTATTTCCGAGAAGTCTCTTATAGCCTTGATTCTAACAATGATTATTTTATTCACTAGAAATTTACAAGTGGTCTTCCGTCAAGACCAGCCATGGCAAATGGCCACGACACAATCCAAGATGTAAACCAACAGCCTTCATTTAATCAACCATTTGTACCTCCGGAAAAACCTTTGGAAAGAAACATTCCCATGTCGAGTTTTCCAGAACCTTCGCTTTCTTCAACAGTCATGGAGACCTCAGCTGAAAACACTAAGGGTCCTCATAGTGAGGAAGCATCTATGATACCGTCTACAGCATCTCAAAGCACCGCAAAGGCAGTGGTTAAGGATAGACAGGCTGGCAAAGCTGAAAAGGAATATGTATTGAAAGATCAGGTTTTGGCAAAAGAGAAAACGGAAGTGTTGGTGAAAACTCGAGAGCTTGAAGCAGATCCCGATGAGTCGTTAGGCACGTCGTCCAAGTCAGCAAGGATTCCAGAAGATGGGCTGAAAAAGAATATAGAAGTGGAATCAGAAGACGTGAATGCGAAGAAACCGAAGGGAGAAGTGCTTGTACCAGCCGTGCTTCAGGAGTCCAATAAATTGGAAGAGGCTGAGTTGAGCGATGAAGATGAAAGCTTGGATTTGAGTGATCTTAGTCTGCCAGATGGGACTGAACAATATGTTCCATCTGCTGCGCACGATCAAAGGCGTAATAGCAAGAATTCCGATGGCAAGCGTGCTAAAGAGAGCAGAGGTCGCGAAGATCTCGACAGTTTTGCTGGACCTAGTAAACCTGACGTTGTACCTGATGCTACAAAGAGTGTAACTGAAGAAATCAGTGAGGATATCCCTGAGTCTGTGGCTTTGGATGACAGCGAGGATCACAATGATGTTCCTGTTTATAATAAAGGAGAAAGGACACTGCCAAGCAACACAGAGCACGTTTCACAACAACCTAAGGCGCTAGATGTTAGGATCGATGAAGAGGAAAGAGAAAAAATTACAAATGAGGCTTTGCGCAAAGATGAAAGCGAAAACAACGCAGATGAAGGAGGGACAACTGCGCAGAATGCTACAGAGGGAAAAAAGCCATCCGTGAATGTGGATGGGTTTTTAGCTCTACTTCAGGCAGTTGATGCTGATGTGGGGGTGTCGTTTAGCCCAGAGGCTTTGTACCACTCTCCACAGTGCAGTGCTGACATGCGAGAGGAGATCACTAGGTGTGTGTTTAGATTGGAATTTCGTTGCATTGATTTGCTTCGTTATGTAATTATCGTAAAGGGTCTTTGTTTTCGGACTTAGCAGCCTTTTACTATCGCTACATGTACTTTCGGGAAGTCGCTACTTTTGGGTACAGTAGTTAAAGGGGCAGTATCACGAGGTTCCACACGCGTCACTGTTCATTGTTCTTGCACCGGAATTTTGGACATATCACTGTTAAAAGTGATTTTTTTTGTTCCGGTTATCAAAACGGATTTTTGGATTCAACAACAAATACCTCCACTTCTCGACGGCCTTTTTGAATTTGCCGAATCAAACTTGAAAACATGGGCCGACGTTTTCAAGTTTCGACCTCATGATACTGCCCCTTTAAAAGTGTACCGTACAATGTATATAGATTGACCTTTGTGAAATTGTGACAGAATTATTTAAAAAAGGTTATTATTAGGGATCTTCGAACAGATAACAGTCCTTAAGCTCGATCTACTATTTATGTTATGAAAGACATCTGTAAAAGGTTCTTTGGCGAGCGCTCTTAGATTGCATTATGAGCCGTATGAGTGAATTGGTGGGAGCGCTTCAAAAATTTTTTCTCAGTTGTCCCGTTTTGTTTCTTACTATTCAATTTACCTTTGTGATCGTTACTATCGCGGGATCGTTACTATCGAGGGATCGTTACTATCGCGGGATCGTTACTCTCGAGGGATCGTTACTATCGAGGGATCGTTACTATCCAGGGATCGTTACTATCGTGGGGTTGTCACTATTGTGGGATCGTATCGCGGGATCATTACTCTCGAGGGATCGTTACTATCGCGGGATCGTTATTATCGTGGGATCGTTACTTTTGGGCGGTCGCTACTTTCGGGAATTACTACAACATCTGTCAAAGTTCATCGCTACTAACTTTCGGAACTTTACAGTAAGTGGGAATTGTTATACAATAAAACTAAATGGAAATATAATTCCACTTTCCTCTTTAATAGAGCTGCTGAGGTGGGCGGTAGTCTCCAATCTTTTGATCCAAACACGATCAGCATGGTTGTGCTGGAAGAGTTGCCACTACTGGTCTCCAGTTCTCCCGCGGGCTGCCTTATTTCAGACAAAGTATTTTCAGGAGGTGTTTCCTGCAAGTCTGAGAAAGAGCTGAGGTGAGAAACATGCCCGTAAATAACTATCTATTACAATTGGCATTGCCCTTGTTACTTCCCGCCAAGCCGCTTTATAGCGATACCCATCATACAAAATTGCCAGCCATTTCGAGATTCCCGCCATACAAAATTGCCAGCCATGTCGAGATTCCCGCCATACAAAACTACCAGCCGCGTCGGGATTCCTGCGATACAAAATTGCCAGCCGCGTCGGTATTCCCGCCATACAAAATTGCCAGCAGCGTCGACCACGATACAAAATTGCCAGCTGTGTCTGGATTCCCGCCATACAAAATTGCCAGCCATGTCGAGATTCCCGCCATACAAAATTGCCAGCCATGTCGAGATTCCCGCCATACAAAATTGCCAGCCGCGTCGGGATTTCCGCGATCCAAAACTACCAGCCGCGTCTGGATTCCTGCGATCCAAAATTGCCAGCCGCGTCGGTATTCCCGCCATACAAAATTGCCAGCAGCGTCGGCCACCATACAAAATTGCCAGCTGTGTCTGGATTCCCGCCATACAAAATTGCCAGCCATGTCGAGATTCCCATCATACAAAATTGCCAGCCATGTCAGGATTCCCATCATACAAAATTGCCAGCCATGTCGGGATTCCCATTATACGAAATTGCCAGCCATGTCGAAATTCCTGCCATACAAAATTACCATAAAAAATAGCGGGTTTGCACAAGGCGCGTCAGTCAACTGCAGGCAGAACAAACTGGTATTGATTAGTTTAGACAGATCTTTTCATGTTTCAGCGCTGTCTTTTTTTTCGCCAGACCATTTGTGGAGTCCTCGCTGCTAAAATTATGGAAGTCGTTGTTTTCCCATTTTGTCAATGTGGTTACAAACAACGTGATGAGGGCAGAAAAAGTCGGCAGTTTGTTTGGTTCTCTTCTTATCTCGCAGAATTCAAGACATGGGAAGGAGGTAGGAAAACATTTTCTCAAATTCAGTACTTTTGTTGGAAGCTGAACATCGGACATAATGTCCCCGTTTGTTTGGCCAACCTCGTTTTCAAAGAGTAGCCACGCCTTCATGTAGTGCGGTGCAAACCGACAGGAACTATAAATCAATCATTAAACATCAAACCGCCCTTATGCTTAGTTATTCAGTTTGTAAAAGTCACGTTTCTTTTTTTCATTTCTTTTTTTATGAGCCAAAAGCTTACTTAATGTAAGTGTCGGCACTGCTAAAAAAAACTTCATTAGGCCAAGAGCATAAATTTTATTTCTCAGTAACAATGTGAAACGCATAATTATATGAATGTTGTTCGCGTGCTGCGGTTTAAGAGTATTCCGATGTCCATTTTTCTTACCGGTAGAATCAGAAATTTCACGACATTGTTTTCTTAGCCTTTGTACAGGGTATGTTTTCTTTCTTTATATTCATCTGTGTTGTATTTCCCCTTTTTGAAGTCAACAACTTGAAACAAGTTTACACTGCCTGGATTTTTCCAAGCAAACATTAGTGCCGAAGGAAAACTCTCAAAAAATGTTGTTGTTGTTGTTTTTTTTTTGGCCGCGCACAAACGTGTTACCTCTTATTTATCTTTCGTTAATCGATATGTTTGCGAGAAAGAGCCAGATATTTAAAGTCATCACTCGTCAGGAAAAAAGCAGTACTTGTTTTTGTTGAATTCCATTGCAATTTATTTGAAAAGAAGTTAAACTTTAGTTAGCACACTTCTGCTGTCTTTTTGAAATCTCCTAAGAACATAAGTACAATTACAAACATACATGCAACAAATGAAGTTCTGTTTATAGCTATGGCCATGAAGAGTTTTATATGTATTTCAGGATATATTCTAAAAAGAAATCTCTTCTTTTCTGGATGAAATTCGTTCTTTCGTGATTGATTCGACTTCTTAATTTACACCCCAAAGTCAAGGGTTTACATTGCAACTTGAGAATGGGGCGAACAGGCGGATGAATTTGAGGCATGGAGTGGAGAACTGGCTTTTCACACCGGAATCGTGTTACCTCCTCTTCATTGCATGTTAATTGAAGCGTTAAAGGCTGGTTTTCACTAGCGCATAAGCATAAGCACAAGCCAACATACGCAGACTCAGTAACGTGTTATTCATTAGTTCCAATTGTTTGAACAAAACAGAATGATCAACGTGTTACTGAGTCTGCGTATGTTGGCTTGTGCTTATGCTTATGCGCTAGTGAAAACCAGCCTTAATACCTCTTAGGTTGTGATTGTACCATAATAACTAGCGATTAGGCTTTCCGTTTCTAGAAAAGGACAAACAAACAAAAATATGACAGGAACCAGTCATTAATACCGCTCACAGGTGGTTATTTCAGTGCGTTCCAGAAATACTTTATTCAATTGAAGTGCATATTATATTGTTCAGTGTCACTTGCCACTTACTTAGAAAGCTTTATGGCTTGTTGTGTACTTGAGAATTGTGCCAATTTGCGGTTTTTAATTAGTTCAGTTCCGGCGCGGAAGTTGTTAAAAAAAGCCCCTTACAATGAGTGCAGATGAAACCAGAATTTCTACCGCGGTGTTTTGTTTTACTCTAAAGACGTGTTTGCTTATTGATTAATGGTAAGTACTGAAAGAAATGAGTGGTACCCGTGTGCCGCGAAGGTTCTTAAATCCTGACCCTATTTAAGGGTAAAAAAAATCGAAAATTGACACCCTATTTAAGGGCAAATCGATAACTCAGACTTGTGTGAACAGGTCGTTTTTATTTCTTTTCTGTACATGGAGTGTTTAGCATCAGGTATAGAATACTGGAATGAGCCTTGTTTCATTAATTTGTTTAGCTGGGTGTTTAGGTACTGTAATTTAGCTAATTCAGTTTTAAGGAACCCAACCAAGGATCACAACACCAAAAACCATATATATCTTGCGGCACATACCTATATAGCGTCAAAAGTTAGAACCACCTGACCTTGAAGCATAATAGCTTTCTTTTGCAAGGTCAATATTCAGTACCACCTATATTACAGCGCTTCAAAGCACCACTGCTAAAGGCCCTGTCACACTATTGCGTATGAGAGAAACGTATGAGTTGCGTATGGAAATTCATAAAATAATTTTCATACGCACAAAATGACCAGCTTACTTGACCTATGAGTAACGTACCTCTAGCGTAACTCTCGCGTATTCAGTGTATGCCTAGCGTATGCTTAGCATATAAACCATACGTCCGAATACGCACAAAATATTTAAGCATGCTTAAAAAAAATTTTCTGCCTCGCCGTATGCCAGCGTATGTCACCGTATGCGACCATGCTTGAAACGTATACAACCTATGCCTAACGTACCCCTAGCGTATGACAGCGTATACCAGCGTATGAGTGATATTTTTCATACGCTGGCATACGCCAGTACGATACGCAATAGTGTGACAGGGCCATAAGGAGCTTTAAGTTTCATTGAAGTGTCATATTTTGAAAGTTCTTGAAAGAATTTCGTTCGTGACCCACCGCGTCTTACGATTGGACAAGCAACGTTTCCTTCTCGTCGCTTCCTACTATCTGAACTCCCAGAACATGCTACATATTTAGTGATTTGAGAATAAACTGTGGCAGTGTAGCACGGTGTTTTAATTTTTTTTATCGCAGACATGAGTCGTAAACGTTCCTTCAAATAGCTAATAATAATTTATCACGTAATAAACAGCAGATGAAACTAATTTGCTGTAATTGGATAAAGCGATATTAAAAACGTTTGACGCTTTGCACACATAAGTATGTTATTTTCACAATCTCGACTTGTCTGAAACACGAAACAGAAACAGCTATCTTATTTGTAGGTCTTCTATTGTGACATGTATGTGTAAACAATGTCTACAAACTCTTAGCAGTTACACAAGTGCGAAAATGTTTGTGATGTTGAAGATCCTGATGTTCAGAAGATTGAAAAACGCAAGATAAATAATTTTTAATAACTCTTTATTAAAATTCTCTTCACTGCATGGTGTACAACAATATGTGCTAAGATATAACCGTGAAGTGTAGCACTAAGAGTTCAATGGCAGCTACCTTACGTTTCTATTTCTTAGCAACTACATCTGTTTACTAAGAAGTCTCGACAATGTTCTTCTCAAAGGCGCAAAGCCACAATAAAACGATAAACGCCTTTAATAAACTCAGGTGTTTTGTTAATTCGACTTTAACATTTTCAAAACTATTTTTATTTGTTGCACAAAAATCTTGATTAATTGTTGTTGTCTTTCTTGGCAATTCTCAAGGTATATTACCCTACGCGGCCTTTATTTGCTAATGCTAGCTAATCATGGCCAGTTAAATGTGACACACCCCCCTCCCCTCCACCACCACACCCCCCCCCCCCCCCCCCCAATGTATTTGATTCAGTATCTAAACAATTGCGTAGGCGCAAAAAAGAGAAAGAATTCAAGCGCGAAGCCCGATGTTCACTCTCATTCTCCTTTCTCGCTCCCCATGCACACCTGACATGCAGACTTATCTAGCTATTTTAAGAAAACGATGTGTGAACTTGTTCAAATACTCTAGCAGTCGTTTATAGCATGCAGTGTAGCTTCATATACAACTGTGATCTGTACGAAATATTTTGCGGTAAAGTTTTCCCTCGCAGCTCTCACTGGGGTGAGGTGGGGGGGACATATAAAAATAACGGGGGTTGGGGTGATCGTCTTTAAAAATAAAAACCTAAAAGCTACCAGAATCTCGTTTTTTTTGGGCGTGGCTCAAATTCACTTTCACTCCTAAGAGGTACCAATTCTAAAACAACGCATGTCATATCCATGTCATTTTTTTGGCTAAATGCCGTAAAAGGCACCGCGATAATTTTAACGGTATTCATTTCAGAATTTAGTACCATAAAATTTGTCCCCTTAAAAGGTGCTCCTGTCATTTGTATTGCTATTGGCGGAAAACTCAGTGCTTAGCCGAGCTTAACATGCTATTTAGCCAGGAGCGCTTGATGTACTCCTTCATGATATGCCACGGTGGAATCAGCCTAACCACTCTCAGAAGCCCTCTGACATCTTTCACGCGGTAAAGATGAGCGTCTGTGGAGCTCGCTAGGCTCACAATCTCTAAAATGCCCTTGAGGTAATTGCCCACTGCAATCACGAAGATTTGTGTTCCTGTGCTCTTGACCTGAAGCGCGCGGTACAGCGTCTTTTGTTTATCCACATTTGACTGACCGTCGGTGACAATTAAAACACGCTTTCTGTACCCAGGTCGAGCGCCGCATTTGTGATTCAAAATGAGCTGTTTTCGGCATACATCAAGCGCGTCTTGAGTGTTTGTCATCCCCCTTTCGAAGGGTATCTTGCGCAGTTTGTGTACGGTACCGATTCTTGTGGTGAAATTAAAACGAACAGTCGCGTTTTGTGAGAATGAAATAGCTGCATAGCGTCTCTCTTTTTGTGCCTTGCCAGTGAGTAGCTCTAGGGCACGGAGCGTGTTTCTGTAGTCCTTGATCTTTATGGATCCAGAGGAGTCTATGATGAATATCGCATCGAACTGTGCGTATGGCTGTGTCGGTACATCCACAGACCTGCGATGTCTTCTTCTCATTTGTCGTATAACTCTGTCATCTATGCCCAAGAAGTACTTCATTAGCTTGTCAGCTGTTTCTCGGGCGGGCGGAACTTTCTGGAATCCTGCAACGTGGTAAAAACAATGTTAAAATATTTCACTCCTAAAAGGTTTTTGAAAAATCCCAAGTTTTATTTCGCAAACTGTCTAAAACAAATAGATCCTGGATAGTTAAAAACGCGCGCAATTAACATGAAGAATTTTGCAGGTAGGAACAGTTGGTATCACATTAACGCCAAATTAACTGAATAGCGATGTAAGGCATAATAGCTCTCACGCTGAGTTTTGCTTCGTCGACACGCATCTTTGTTTACTCAAAAAATTGACAAAGGAAATGCAAAGTTTTCGTTGGATTCTTGATTAAACCTCAAATTATCTTCATCCTGTTTGGTCTTTTACTGCGGTTAAAAAAGCTCTTAACCGATTTCCTATTTCACTTAAAAGTGGCAAAACTCAGATTCAAGAAAAGTCCCAAATTTTATTTTATAAAATATTGAAAAACAAATAGTACCATGTGAAAGTGCTGCTGAAGAGGTTTCATTTGAATGGTCACACCATAGGATTTCGTCCACAGACTCAAAAGTTAGAACAAATGGTAACATGCAAGAGTACTGCTGAAGAGGTTTCATTTGAATGGTCAAACACCATAGGATTTCGTCCACAGACTCAAAAGTTAGAACAAATGGTACCATGCAAGAGTACTGCTGAAGAGGTTTCATTTGAATGGTCACACCATAGGATTTCATCCACAGACTCAAAAGTTAGAACTACACTACATGTCTCCATAATTGACTCTGGAAGCGAAAGGGTTAATGGAAAATACATTTCGCTGCGATTTGTTATCTCAAGCGTCTACCCAAATAAAAGTCTCCTTTTCGGCATTTTTAACGAATTCGAATACTGCTGCAATCATTGTTAGTTCTTAAAAAAGCGACCACATCCGTGAATACGTAAATTCAGTAAGGGGTGTATCACCAAATTCAAGGAATATCATCGAAGTGAGTTCACCAGTGGAACGTCAGATTTGTGGGAAACCTTAAAAAGCGATACAAATGAAGTCTATAGAACTGGTATTTTCTTAGGAAGAGGCAAGTCATTACTTACGTTCCCAGGGATCGTAGTTTACGATCTTAGTTCGTTCCCAGATATATCCGGAACAACTCCGTAACATAACAAGCGCTAAAGCCACAGTCAGCAACACTTTCCACATTCTGAGGGTGTGTTTCAAGACTTGTTCTTGCGCTGAATAGGGCAACTGGTCAACTGGCGGAAAATTTTGAAGGGCCTCAACCTTTGAAGGGGCGGACAACTTGCCCTTTTGTGATTTACGCTAAGCCTTTTATCGTTTTCGTCGACACTTCTGGAAGTTATTATGTCAGCGTGTTAAATATTCACTGTAGTGGGTGGGTAAGAAAAGTCTGGAGCTTTTAGACGTGCCAGATGGCAGGGATAAAGGCAAAGTTCTGCCTCAGTAAACGTATCCAAATTAATTATCTTATATCTTTCTAAGAAAAATCGAGAAATTGAATGCAGATGCTGGCCTAAATTGTATAGTTTCTTCAGTATGGCAAAAATCATACTTCAAGAAATGTCTTAAGTTTTGTTTTGTGTCAAAATAATGAAAAGCAAACAGGACCAAAGAAAAATACTGTAAAAGCTTTTATTTAAAAGATCACATTGTGAGATTCAAAAGTTAGAACCACTTTGCACAGAGTCACGGGAAAGTAGTGCTCAGTAGCTTTCGTTTCGGAATAGTCACACTTTAGGATTTCATCCACAGACTCAAAGAGTTAGAACCACCTTTTACAGCATAATAAACAGTACCACAGGAAAGTACTGCTCAGTAGCTTTGAATTCATTTGAATGATCACACTTTAAGATTTAATCCACAGACTCAAAATTAGAACCACCTTGTACAGCATAATAAACAGTACCACAGGAAAGTACTGCTCAGTAGATTTGAATTCATTTGAATGATCACACTTTAAGATTTCATCCTCAGACTCAAAAGTTAGAACCACCTTGTACAACATAATAAACAGTACCACAGGAAAGTACTGCTCAGTAGCTTTGAATTCATTTGAATGATCACACTTTAGGGTTTCGTCCTCAGACTCAAAAGTTAGAACCACCTTGTACAGCGTAAAAAAAAAACGGCACCAAGGGAAAGTACCTACTTCTGAGATCCAGTACAAGAGAAGAGTGATTATCATTCGGAAAGTCACACTATCGGTTTTCATTCATTAACTCAAAAGTTAACCATTTTGCACGAAGCAAACAAAGAAAATAAAGAGTTAATTTGACGTGGCTTTATTTAATACCTATAGCAATATACGTCGACCGATGTGCTTAAAAGTTGCCCCCCACCCCGAGGACTATGTCTTTGTTGATACACAAATACACTTGCCCTAGATACCAGAGGTTCTCTCGCGGCGCGCTTTCGTGAGAAGCCGGCGAGGCGTGTAATATGATAATGTGAGAGAGACGAGAGCGCGAGAAAGCGTCGGAAAGCGAGAGTTCTAGATAGACAGTAGTCATCATTGCTGTATAACAGTATCCCAGGGAAACGGGGTCTTTATTAAAACTAAGGAAATAATAGAACCGTATTTAAAAACTAGTACAATATTCAATAAAAATGGCGATAATAATACATTTCTTTTTCTGACATAAATGCACTTTTTATTTCAACTGAGAGTTGAGACCAGAGATCAGCTTATCGAGGTACGTATAAATACCTCAGTACGCACATGATCTCACCAAAACAGTTCTAGTATTTTCGAACAGTGTTGTTTGTTTGTACTTTAGGACTTTATGCGTGGCTGCACACATTTGTGTTTGGTCTACTTTTCGTCTGGTTGTTTATAACTTTTAAAGCTCGGCTATCATGTCATCCTTAGTAACGAGATATCAGTTTGTGAACTACTTCGTCTGCACATTGTCCCGCATTGGGGTTAAACGATATCACAGATTTTATACTCTCCCTCTGTTTAATTATGATTAATCTTGTTTTCTATATAACACGACATGTTTTTTCCCGTGTCTAATTGTGTTTGTATGATCTCATCCGTCTTGTTGTTAGCTTCACTACACTGCATGCATGAACCTGCACGTTATACAAAGCTTCGAATTTTCTTTTTCAATTCTCCTATTTTTCCACTTCATCTCAATACAGCTGTTTGTAATAATATGTTATGTTTCCCAACTTTAACCAAAATTTTTAAATTATACAATTAATTATCCTAAACCTTTAAATAACAAAGTGGTTATCCAGGCGGGTGGCAATAGCGTTTTAAGTAAATTGAACTAGGGATAAATGTTCAAAAATTACGGATAATTATATTCAGTACGTTCGAGATGCTCGGACGCCTACGAAATCCTTTGAAAAGAAGAAAAAGATGCCATTAAAGATGGTGACGCCATAAAAGATGGCAGGCTGATACTCTTTTTCGGGTAGCGCTGAATATTTCATGCCTTATAATGTCAAATATTCAGTTTATTTTTTTAAACTGATCGTGTTGCTCAAATTCATTATTAATTTTTTAAATACTTCGACAGTCCAACAACGCTGGCTACTATTAACCTTGTGCCGTGTCGGGGGTATGATTACAATATTCCAAGTTGTTATCTAACTTTATATTATAATACACTTGAAGCTAAACAACATGCAGAAGGGTTTTCTCTGTGCTCGACTTTTTTTATTTATTTATTTTTTTATTTATTATTTTTTAATTTATTTTTTTTGTCGTAATCTCATCAGCAGTCACTTTTAAAGATATAAATAACATAGCTTCTTATCAGTTGTTGTCATATCATATGAAACTAATGACACATTGCTGTGTGCTTGAAATGAGCGAAAAATCCTTGCTAAACTAGATTAATCTTGAGAGCATTGGTGGATTATCAACATTATCAAGGCTATAATTTTAAAATACCTTGACAAATAAGACAAAACACGCAATCGAAAGACTGTATCCTATTTCACCCATGACCGGACCGATTTTCGTTCGCGTGCTTTCTCTAATCCATCGACACTTTGAGGTAGCTTTTGTCTTTTGTTTTTCTAGTATAATTCCTTCTTTCCAACACGACAGATAAACAAGTTTGTAAAGTTTGGTGTTTCCCTTTAACAGTCATACCCTATTTCACGTCACAATATACCGCGCTAAAACAGCCCAAAGTGGTGGTTTTTGGCGAAACATGCCTCATTTACTTTCAGCATCTATAGGATCCTGGAAGAAAAACAAATCATTAAGGATTAAATGATACAGATCTTGGTCCAAATTCCTTTAAAGCCGCCGTTTTTTTAATATTTTATTGCCACCCACCAAGACGGCATCTATTAATCGGCGAAATTGCCTGTTTATACACAAGCTCTGAATGAGTGCTTGATTCTTTACTTCTCAGTGGAAAATTTCAGTTTTCGTTCTTCCCTGATTTCAACCAGTGGCTGTTACACACGATTAGATTGCCAGTGAAGTAGCTTGTGTTTTTTTAGTAATAAAGTGAACTTGGTGACATTTTTCTAGCATCTTCACTCTTCGAAAACAACAAAGTTCTGCTTAATAGCTTTTATTCGAAAAGTCACAATATAAGTTTTCATCCACAAATTCAAAGGACAAAACCATTTTACACTAATTAAGGTTTGGTTCTAGTACTGAGGTAACGAGTTAGAACGTGACCTCACCAGACTCCATAGCATAACTCGATTGTAAACTTCCGCTACTCGAACACTCAAAGAAAACAAAAATCATTCGAGAAAGCGAAAGTTCTAGATAGGCAAAAGTAAATTACTGGTGGGAAAAAAGGGAAATTGTTTATTTCTGGCTTCGTAATCTATTGTTTTTTGTTTACTTTTTATCTGGTTGTTTACAACTTACGACAGCGCTGCTATCATATCGTCCCGAGCAAATATCATTCTTAATTCTTAAATTCTTAAATCACTGATATGAGGATTACTTCGTCTGTAGGAAAGAGAGGCTTCACATTTGGGTTAACACTTTAAATCCATGTTTCAATAATGGAGACATGTTGTGAAGTTCTAACTTTTGAGTCTGTGGACAAAATCCCATGGTGTGACCATTCAAATGAAACCTCTTTGGCAGTACTTTTGTATGGTACCATTTGTTTTTTAATATAATTTTACAAAATGAAAGTTGGGATTTGTCTTGAATTTTGATGTTTGGTACTCTAAGGAGTTGAAGGGATAAACAATATCTCAGATAATTAATCATTCTACATCTACAATGGCAAAGTGGTTATCCAGATAAATGTTTAAATTGCGAGTAATTAAATTCGGTACGTTCGAGATGCTCGGACACCCACGCAATGGATTGCCTTTCAGTTGTATGTTTTTTCCAACTCGTCCTAAAAGAAGAAAGTAAAAAAAACATTAACGAAGTCTACAGGTTTGGTAACTCAATTAAAGATGGCAACTCCCTTTTGTCGGGAAGCACTGAGCCATCAGGCATAATTATTTCATGCCTTCTAATTTGTTTTGAATGTAAAATATTCAGTGTGTTTTTTAATTGATCGTGTTGCTTAAATTCAGTATTAGTTTTTAAATACTTCGACAGTCAAACAACGCTGGCTAAAATTAACCTTGTGCCATGGCGGAGATGTATTCTTGTCACTACCAAGTCGTGTTAGTATACGATTACAATATTCCAAGTTGTTATCTACAAACGTAAACTTAAAGCTAAACAACCTGCAGATAAGTGTTTCTCTGTGCTTGATTTTTTGATAAGATTACTGTCGTAATCTCATTAGCAGCCACTTTTATTTCTATTTGCTTTTTACTTATCACAGTGTGAACAATTTCTTATCTGTTGTTATCAGATCATGTGAGACAAATGACACTTGACTTTGTGCTTGAATATTGAACCACGTACTTCAATGTTAAAACCCCCTGCTCTAAATAATTAGATTAATCCCGGGATTGACGGATTATGAAAGCTATCATCAAAGAAGAACTTGTGAAATTAGACGAAACACGCAATTGCAAAACTCAACCCGGAACAATTATTTTAGTAACATCTAGCACATCTGTATTCTATTTCAGCCATGCGGACCGGGCCGATTTTCGTTCGCGTGCTTTCTCTAATGAGCAATCCATCGACACTTTGGGGTAGCTGTTGCTTCTCTTTATTTGTGGAAGATAATTCCAGCTTTTCAGCACGGCAGATAAGCGCGTTTGTTAAGTTTTGAATCAATTTCTATTTCACACCACAAACCAATGTCCGACTAAAACAGCGCAAAATAGTGATACCATTTGGTGCTACATACCTAATGCAATATATTTTACTTTGTAGGAGTAACTCCCTCCTGTCACCCAGCCTGGGTTGAGAACATGTGTTTTTGTATATAACATAGTCTGATCATTAAAATTAAATCAATGATACAGATCTTGGTTCAAATTCCTTTGCACCCGCCTGTTTTTAACTGGTATCCAATAAGATCGGATCTTTTTAGGAGCGAAATTTCTTTTTTATATCTGAACTGTGAACGATAAGTTGATTTATTTATTCTGCGACTCGGAAATTCTTTTTTTCTTCCTTGGTTCAAATCTCGAATCTTTTTTACGAGCGAAATGTCTCATTTATATCTATAGATATTTATAAATATAAACGCTCCGAACGATGATTTCAGTCAGTGGTTGTATCATCAGCCCACTTCTTTAATTAATGTAAAATATCTTGTATTTATTTTGTACGTGGTAGAAGAAACCTTCGTGATACTTTTCTAGTGGCTCCACCGGTAGGAAAAACAACACGAGTGCATTTGCGTTTGTGCGGGACCCGCCGCTGGGAGATAAATGAACCGGAAGCATTAGTGACTCGTGCCAAATGGAGTTTTTAGATGCCACAGAAAACACTCGATTTATTTTGAAAAAAAGCTGTTAAAAGCTTATTGGGGGACAAGAGTAAACGGTTTGCCATCTGGGTACTCGTGTCGACATACGCTGCTTGTCGAAGGTTCGGTCTGTAGCAAGGGATGAAGGTTTTTGAGGGGTCATCTGCTCAATTGTAAAACGCCAGTTAAGTCAGCAAACTTAGATTGTTATGGTTTGCTTGTGTCTTAAAGACAACTTTATATGTACAGTAGAAAAAAAGAGTTGTAGTTTCTTTGTGCTTAAACCATGGCTTCTTCAAGTTTGTATTTCTTTATTATAAAATGCTCAAGGAAATGCGCGCGCTATGATTGGTTAAACCTAGTTCATTATATACCTCTTATTAGCCGAGTTCGAGGTCCGTACCGTAAATTACGGACCGAGTTTTTTTTCCTCGATTTATGGCCCAAGCGCGCTTCGCGCGCGGGCCATAAATCGAGGAAAAAAAACGAGGTTCCGTAACTTACGGTACGGACCGAGAAAAACGAGGCTAATAAGATATTTATTATATCTTTAAATCGGAGATGAAGGAAAACCCTTCAAGTCAAAAGATGGACGGCTTCATTTGACTGACGTACGTCACAAGAAAGCAAAGAGCAAATTTTATTGGCTTTCAAAAATATAGTGTGATCGTCCTCGATTCGGCGTGAACTTGCGTGGCTCTTGAATGAAAACTATGAAAACGAATTAATTTATCCTTCCATGTGTTCGATAGGACGACGAAAACCTGACACAAGGTAGTTTTCTTTGAAAAAATTCTTAGTTACTTTCGAAGACAAGTGAGTGAAAGAAGAATGAAAACGCCGCGATAAAATCGCCAAAACAAACGTGTTTGTCAAACTGGAAAATGTGGCTGTGGCAGCATTTCGGTCTACAGCGGTGAACGAAGAAACTCTCAAACTTCAAAAAGGATACTGAAAATATCTCATCAAATACTGCAAGCTGTTTTTGGCTTTTCGTTGTGCTTTAGTGGCTTCATGCCGAAACTCGTGGATGAGTTTGAATTTCAATCGCACCTGACAAATTTTCAGCGTGAGCTGCAGCAAGAGCTGAGCGTATTTGCGAATTCGCAAAAATTGTTTTCAGGGAATCCACTGCAAGGACAAACATTTCGCTAAGAAATCAAGGTACACTTTTAGCGTAATTCTGTAGCCTCAAGTTTGTTCTTCTTAGAGCCACTGCCACAAACGTATAACTAGACAAAAACTTGATCATGCAAACTAAGCTAGCTTAACAGTTTACCGATGGAAGCCGTTTTAGTTGTTTTGCAGCTTTATGTTTTTCATAGAGAAGTTTTCTTACAAAGAAAGGTACTCTTTTTTCAATGCTGAATTAAATAGTAAAAGTTAAACGAATTTGCCAAGTTACTCGAGTTTTTACAAATTACAGCCTAAAAGCTAAATACCAAAACAATAAGCATGTAAGCTTTATACTCAAGAAAATTGTCAATGCTTTTTGATTCGCGGCTAATCAGTTTTTTGCTAAAGTTATAGCTAATTTTATCGAAGAGAGTTTTTGTAACCTGACATGTTAACCCATTTAACTTCAAACGTTTTCTCTGGATAATTTTTAATGTAGAAAACAAGTTTTGTTAGCGGATGCTAGACCGATGCTGGGACTCTCAAATTTTGCGGTCCGTACTGTAAAATACGGACCGGAAAATTGACCAATCATAGCGCGCGTACTAACTGAGAGATATAATAAAACTCGATAAAGCACGCGCGTGACGTAAGGTTCATTATAACGGTTTTTATTTTATAAAAGAAATAAAAAAACTTGTTCCTCGTACATTGTTGAGTTATATAAGCACTTGGGAATTTTTAAGAACACTCGAGAAGTGCGAGAAGCACTCGCTTTCGGCTCGTACTTTTCTGCACTTCTCTCGTGTTCTTAAAAATTCCTTCGTGCTTATATAACTCAACAGTGCACTCGGCGCGTTTCATATTTCTTTAATAAAAGATGCAAGGTTCAGCATGTCATGAGAGCATTTGTAACAAATAGTATATCTCTTTTTCGGATTTAGTGTACTGGATCAAGAGACTTGACTGGATAGCTTACCTCCATTTTCTCTAAAATCCTGCACATTTTAGTTGTATATTTTATAAGGCGACAGGCTGTTAAATCAATGACTTTCAGGTGTGAAATGAACTAAAGACTCGTACCCTGATAGACTATATATTGCGGAATCGCTCCGGTAAACCGTTTACATTTGGCTACCCAACCTTTTTGGCAAAACTTAAATAAGTTTACTCCTAAAAGAGTTTACACTGATACCAGCTGGCCCTTAAAAAACAAATCTACTGCAGTTACAACTCCTTTGGTGCCGTTACTTTCGGAATTGTATGGGATAGAATCGTATGAGAAGTTCTCTCGCGGCACGTTTTCGTGCGCAGTCGGGCCTGTCGAAAATATAAGAGACATAAGAGGCGTGTAATATGAGAGATAAAAGGGCGCGCGTAAAAGCCTCTGGCACACAATGTATGAGATAGAGACTAGATAGGGTATATAGGGTCAGTTTAAGCACTTTCTGAAGTCCAGTGAGCTCATGTATTCAGGAAAACACACTTCAAGTTTGTTATGGTTTTCTATTCTGCTTTCTTTGAAAGATAACTTAACTGTACTTATTTTTTAAACTTAACTGTACTTACATGACCGGTTACTTACTATCTTATTGCTTTAGCGTCACTCCAGATTAGCTTTTACTCGTGGTTTTATTATGGGTACAGTACTACAAGTCAAATCGATAAACTTGTGTACGCAACATTTAAAGTAAACGAGTTTAAGTTGTTTTTAAAACACAACAACTTTTAAACACGTATCATAGCTTTGTCCTGCATGTGAATATTAACTGCTACAAAGCTATCTAGAGTAACTAACTGCATGCTGAGTAGGGAGAACTTAAGGAGCATGATATTGCCTTTTCACTACCAGATTCAAAACTCGGGTTTCGTTCTTTAATTCTAAATTTCAACTCCATTGCACAGCAGACATGTGCAATTCATTAGGTTCATTTTCTTTCAATGCGACCTCCGGTTCGAACTACACAAGTTCGAAACGGTAATTGCAGCTAGATGTATTCCTTTAAGTTGCACTACACTTAACAGAGCTGAGCAACCGCTCACAAAATAACTGCGGTTGGAAAGACGCGGCATGTACGTCTCGGAACACCTCACAGGATTGGCTGAGAAAACAATAGAACAAATAACAGAGCAATGGACCCTAGCTCTGAAAACAATACATCTGCGTGATACCCAGGTCCAATGAAATTAGAGGTTCTGAAGAGGTGCGTGGCATCTGGTTGGAAAGGAGGCCAGAAAAAAATGAAAATCGTCATAAAAATCAAAAAACATAAAGACGACTGCTGCAGGCCTAGAATGCCTCATCACGTGACAAACTATGACTTTATATACAGCATGATACCCATCATGCACTGTAACAGTCGAACCCAGCCCCTGCTGGTCCCTTGCTGTAGAAATATCATTGCCATTACTCAAACGCCAGAAATTACATATTTTGAGTCGCTTTCTACTGAAATGGTGGGGCGAGAATGACCATTGAAATAAACACTACTGTGCAGTACCTTAATTATGGTGCTGTACATGGTGGTTCTAATTTGTAACTCTCTCGATGAATGATTCAAATGAAAATTCATCAGCTGTACATATTTTGTTTTTTTTGTTTTTGAATGTACAGAAGGTACTCTTGCCTACTGTATGCCTTTAGTGTTCTAATATTTGAGAATACACTTTATTACCATATTTACAAAGAAAGAAAAAACTGTTTACAATATAAAATTAAATCAGAAATAGGTAATGTTACCCAGAATAACTGGAAAGCTAATCGAGCTGAGTAACAAAAAAATATATTTACAAATGAAATATACAGGTTGGCAATAAAGCATATAGATGCTATAATTAACATTAGCTAAAAAATAAATTAATCAAGTAAGGAAAAACAATACAGAAACAAAGACAAAAAACAAAAAAACAAAAAAAAACAAAAAAAAAACAATAGGACAAAAGAGATGGTACCAGATGAAACAAAGAGTTACGATTTTAACTAGATATAAGTCTGAAGGATGTTTAGTTTAATTTTATTTTTGAATATTACATGCAGTAGCTGAAATGTAATTCAAGGCATTTTGTTCTCAGCAGTAAACTTGATTCTTCTCAGCGTGCAAACTGTGGGCGCTTACTATTTATCAGAACAGCCCGGCCGGACCGCTCAATTCGTAAATATTATTCCATTATTTGCCACAACTGATCGGAAAGACTGGTAAATTTGGAAATAGCGTGCACCATTTGGATGGACTTGTAGGAACAGGTCTTCAAAAAGATGCATTCTAGTTACAAACGGACCGGTCTGGCCGGCCAGTACTGACACATGGTAAGCGCCTTAAGTATCTTCCTGAACAACCTCGTCTCCAGTTCCTTCTCTGCTATCAAATGGCGGACAGAGCATAGAAACCCATATATGGGCAAGGCTACCAAAATACGACAAGAATCGTGGAGTGTTTTGTCACATAACAAAAGATAAAATGGCGTTTTTGGCGGTTCTTTACAGCGATTGACAGCCGTGTTTGTTTTCTGGCAATCTGAAAACAACATTTCATCATATTTTACGCCACAAAAATAAGTGCTGCAGGATTTTTGGAGTTAGACTGCTGTCTGTCCCTTGTCAGCCGACCGAGCAAGTGACTTTCGACCGCTCGGTCGATAGTCGGCGTCATGCTCGCCGCTCGACTATCCAGGGAGAGACTTCCCCTTCGGCTCCGCTCGGCTCGGCTTCGCTCGCTCGGTCGATCGCCGGCTCGGCTACCCCCTCGACCCTACTCGGCTTCGCTCGGTCGATCGCCGGCTCGGCTTCCTCCTCAGCTCGGCTCGGCTTTGCTCGCCCGGTCGATCGCCGATCGCCGGAGTGATGCTCGCCCGCTTGACTATCCAGAGAGGAACTGCCAGTAGCCTATTACAGTAGCCACATAGTGCTTTAGAACCTTTCATTTCATTGGACCTGGGTATCACGCAGCTCTATTGTTTTCAGGGCTAGGGTCCATTGTTGTGTTATTTGTTTTATTGTTTTCTCAGCCAATCAGAGAAGCCCTTGTAAAAGCTGCGTACCGCCCCGCCCCGCCCCGCCCCGTCCATTAGTGTGACACCCTTGTCCAGGGGTTAGTCCTACTCCCGGTCCTCGATTATGAAAGCGGAAAAAGCCCTAGGGTTAATGTTCCCCTGGGGGAAATCAGCTGTTGATGTCCTCGCTATAACGGTACCTATCCGTGACCCAGGGCCGCCGGTATTTATGGATATACCTCCAGGGCGGAATGAGCCGAGTAATGTCCAGTAAGGACAGGGTGCTTCTCACACGGAATAAGTGTCTGTGCGTGCTACTGGCGATACCAACCAACTCCAAGATTCCAGGCATGTAATTTCCGACACCAATCACAAATATTTCCACGCCGAGCATTTTGAGTTGAAAGGCGCGAAACAGGGTGAGGTGGATATTCATGTTAGAACTTCCATCTGTGAGAAGAAGAACTCGCTTTTTAGTCCCTGGTCGTAGCTTGGAGTTTTTGTTCTGAAAGAGCTCAGTGCGACATTTCAGGAATGCCTCTTGAGTGTTTGTTTTGTCGCCGATAAAATGTACTTTGTTGGTCAGATAATGCATCGCTGTCGCAGAATCGGTGAAATCGAAAGCGACCGTCGCTTTATCAGAGAATGTTAAAGCAGCATAGTGAGTGTCAGGTCGAGCTTTTTCGATGAGGGTCTGCAGTGCTTTGACGCCTCTGTCAAAGTCTCGTTTGCGAATGGAATTTGAAGCGTCAAACACAAGAACCACATCGTAGTTGGTTTCGTTGAGACTTCTTCGATGTCGTCTTCTGCTTACACCTTCGATAAAAAACCGTTCAATTTTCTTGGCGATTACTCGCTCTTTAGGCACTCGCTGAAACCCTGTTAAAACATTTTAAAAAAGAATTATATTAATTACTATTATTACACGACTAAGACAGTCAGAGGGCCAATAACTAAAATTAACTAATCAGAATGTTCGATTGCCGGTCCAATATTCTCTAAGTATTGGACCGGGTATTGTCCCAAATGATCCCGCGCGATCCTCCCGCCGGCAGGAGTAGTGTAATAAATCTCTTATTAACCAAGCTTGCTCGGGACCGTACTGGGAGAATATCGGCCCTAGGTCTTTTCTGTACGGACCTCGCTGCGCTCGGTCCGTACTGTCAAGACCTCGGGCCGATATTCTCCCAGTACGGCCACCGCGCTTGGTCAATAAGATATATTTATCACGCTTTTTTCTTTTTACCAAAAACTTGGTGTCACCACCAACATGAAATCGGTCCCGACATAAAAGCATAAGCAAAACCGTAATGATTCGATTTAGCTCGCGGGCGCTAACTTACTTTTAGTAGCTCAATAGACTGCATAACAGTCGTGTTTTTTGCGTTGGTCACACGAATGCCCGTGGTCTTTGAACGAAAGGTCTGGAGCGAGTGTGAATACAGAGGGTGGGACTGGGGAGAGACGTTAGAAGACCAGGCCCCGGTTGTTCAAAAGGTAGATAGCGCTATCCACCGGATAAATCACTATCCAGTGGATAAGTGTTAACAAAATCCTTTGTGTTATCCACTGGATAGTGATTTATCCGGTGGATAGCGCTATCCACCTTTTGAACAACCAGGGCCAGATGTTTTGAAATTCGGTGAGACAGCGGTTGATCTTGTGACGCCATGCTAACAAAACATGCTTGTTAACAAAACGGCTCAAGGGTGGGTGGGGGATTTATTAGAAAGAGGGCGCTAAATCGAATTATTACGGTATGTCAATATTCGTTTTCACGTGACGCAAATCCTTGTGCCTCCGCTTATGCTTATACCTGCGCAGCTGGCGGTTTTTTTTGTTGGCGTGCGGGGTGCTGAATTCGCGAGCGGCAAAGCCGCGAGGAGAGCGCGAGCGGTGAAGCCGTGAAGATGGTTTTTCTCTTTCTCCTCTCCATTCCCCTCGCGGCTTCGCCGCTCGCGAATTCAGCATCGCGCGCCTACAAAAAAAAAACAACTACACAGGCTAGTCGCGAGTGAAAACAAGACTTAAAGAATTATCGACTTCACTGTTATTATTAACTTTAGTTATTTATGGTTGGTCTAAAACGGAAGCTAATTTATCCACAGTGGAATAAAAAAAAAAAACAGCAACTACTCAGGCTAGTCGCGAATGAAAACAAGACTTAAAGAATTATCGACTTCACTGTTATTATTAACTTTAGGTCGTTATGTATGGTTGGTCTAAAACGGAAGCTAATTTATCCACAGTGGAATAAGCCTAATAAACCTATTAGCTTATAGGCCCATCAGAATTTAGTTTTATCGACTGAGTCGATAAGGTAAATTGACCACCGTAAAAAGATTCAAATAGCTGACGTTTCGAGCGCTAGCCCTTCGTCGGAGCGAATCAAGGAATTGTGGGTAGTGTGTGGTTTTATATAGTAAGCGGTGGAGCTACGCTATTGGTGGAAATTTGGTGACGTGAAAAACAAATGTAGATTAGTTGAATGAAAAGCGTTCGTTGATTCCGTGGGGTTTGAGAGTGCCGATTTGAAAGATGATTTTTTGTTCTAGGTTTTTACGGCTTTCTGTGTTACCCTGGTGTAGGGAAACGCCGCAGATTGTCATGTGTTGTTTAGAATGGTTAGTAAGATTAAAATGGCGCGCGACTGGTTTGGATGCGTCTTTGTCATTTTTTTCAACGTCTCGGAGATGTTCACGAAAACGGTCGCCCAGTCTCCTCCCTGTTTCGCCAATGTATATCTTTTTGCAAAAAGTACATGTAATGCAGTAGATAACATTTACGGAGGTGCATGTAAAACGATCAGTGATTTTAATAGATCGTTTGGGTCCTGTTATTTTGTCCGCGTTGTGAATGAAAGGACAAGTGTTACATCGTGTGCGTGTGCATTTGAAAGTTCCCGGTACATCGTCAGATTTCAGTGCGCTCGTAACTAGAAAGTTGCCTATGTTTTTGTCACGTTTGAATGAAATTAGTGGGGGTTGTGAAAAGATTCTGCCAGTTTCGGGGTCGTTTTGGAGTAATTTGAAATTTTTTAAAATGATGCTTTTGACTGTGTTGTTGTGTGGGTGGAAAGTGAGGGTGAATGGAATTCTCTCGTTCTCTTCCTTCTGTGGCGTTTGTAGTGCTGACTGTCTGTCGATCTGTTGTGCACGTTGTTGGCCCGTATTAACAACAGAGTCAGGGTACCCACGTTTCTTGAAAAACTGGCACATTTCTTCTGATTTGTTGGAAAAATCAGAGTCATCACTACATAGACGTCGAAGTCTGAGAAATTGAGAATACGGAATGGCGTTTTTAACGTGCGATGGATGTGAGGATGAATGTAACAGATAACTGTGGGAATCTGTAGGTTTGTAGTGCACACTTGTGGATAAACTGTTACCGTTGATTGAAATATTAATGTCAAGAAAAGCGACTGAGGTTTCGGAAATTTCCCAGGTATATTTTAGAGCTGGATGAAAAGTATTGACAGAAGTTATGAATTAACCTTTTTGTAGGCCACATCGAAGACAAATTTTTTAATCAGTACCACGGAACCAAACCCGAACTCTACGGCCGCTACATCGATGATTGCATTGGCGCTACCTCTTCCAGTAAAGAGGAACTTAATCAATTCATAACTTCTGTCAATACTTTTCATCCAGCTCTAAAATATACCTGGGAAATTTCCGAAACCTCAGTCGCTTTTCTTGACATTAATATTTCAATCAACGGTAACAGTTTATCCACAAGTGTGCACTACAAACCTACAGATTCCCACAGTTATCTGTTACATTCATCCTCACATCCATCGCACGTTAAAAACGCCATTCCGTATTCTCAATTTCTCAGACTTCGACGTCTATGTAGTGATGACTCTGATTTTTCCAACAAATCAGAAGAAATGTGCCAGTTTTTCAAGAAACGTGGGTACCCTGACTCTGTTGTTAATACGGGCCAACAACGTGCACAACAGATCGACAGACAGTCAGCACTACAAACGCCACAGAAGGAAGAGAACGAGAGAATTCCATTCACCCTCACTTTCCACCCACACAACAACACAGTCAAAAGCATCATTTTAAAAAATTTCAAATTACTCCAAAACGACCCCGAAACTGGCAGAATCTTTTCACAACCCCCACTAATTTCATTCAAACGTGACAAAAACATAGGCAACTTTCTAGTTACGAGCGCACTGAAATCTGACGATGTACCGGGAACTTTCAAATGCACACGCACACGATGTAACACTTGTCCTTTCATTCACAACGCGGACAAAATAACAGGACCCAAACGATCTATTAAAATCACTGATCGTTTTACATGCACCTCCGTAAATGTTATCTACTGCATTACATGTACTTTTTGCAAAAAGATATACATTGGCGAAACAGGGAGGAGACTGGGCGACCGTTTTCGTGAACATCTCCGAGACGTTGAAAAAAATGACAAAGACGCATCCAAACCAGTCGCGCGCCATTTTAATCTTACTAACCATTCTAAACAACACATGACAATCTGCGGCGTTTCCCTACACCAGGGTAACACAGAAAGCCGTAAAAACCTAGAACAAAAAATCATCTTTCAAATCGGCACTCTCAAACCCCACGGAATCAACGAACGCTTTTCATTCAACTAATCTACATTTGTTTTTCACGTCACCAAATTTCCACCAATAGCGTAGCTCCACCGCTTACTATATAAAACCACACACTACCCACAATTCCTTGATTCGCTCCGACGAAGGGCTAGCGCTCGAAACGTCAGCTATTTGAATCTTTTTACGGTGGTCAATTTACCTTATCGACTCAGTCGATAAAACTAAATTCTCGTGTTTCATCCCCCCACCGACGCAGCACCACAGTTTCTCTAGAAACTAACCCCATTTATAGGCCCATCAGTTTGGTGACAACATTAGTCCGATTATACCCCCTCCTTTCTATAAGTAAGCACACCATAGTTCCCACAAATTTACACTCTGACTAAATAAACTAAAACAATGCTTCTTTATCGCAATATTTTTTTGCTTGCCAGCCAAAAAACCCTTACGAAGTTGTATAAGCCCAGGGCTTATTGCGGTATATCCCGCGGTATATATAAAACTATCTAATGTATAAAAACAAAGTGTTATTTGGAGAACGCGCAACCAGTATACAAAATATCAGACAAATTGTCTAAAAATCGCATTTATTATTAGTATTCTAGTCCCTTCCAGTCACTTTCTATTTAAATTAGACACGACATTCTGGAGGCCCGTTACACATTCTTATCAAATTCTTAGATCAACACGATGCATGTGGTATCCTCGTTTGCAGTAATTTTTTCTTCCATTTAAACATTTGTCTTGGTAATTTAAGAAAATGAAACAATAAGAAGTCAGGTTATCAGTAGAACTGTACACACATGCTCGGTAATTTGCGAAGGAAATTCCTACATATTCACGTGTTTTGACCTCAATTTTAGTTTTAATTCCGGGCTTATCGTGGCAGTGTCTAAAAAAAACATAATCTGTGAACAAGCTCTTTTGTGGGGCATTGGGTTAAAAGGCTGCCAATACCGCAGGAAAAAAATTACCGACGAATGCGTGAAAAAATTCAACAACGCACGATTGCCCGCATCAAAGCAAATCTAAACTCTTTAAATTTGATCAGAAAAACGTATTACCCCACATTTTAACATTTACCGAATTTATTTGATTAGTTTAACACACAAACGCTGTGTTTCGCTTGAAAGCTTATACTTTCGCGTCGAGAAGAGAGAAAGAGACGTTATTAGCGTCAAAAATAACCAAAACGGGTTCTAACGTTGCTATCCACACAACACTAAACGAAATTTCTTAGATGCTAGAGTAAATTACATGTTTCGTGTTGAACTTGTTACGTTGAGTCCAATAGACCAATTCGGCTAACGCATTGTTGTACCCAATTCAAACCTTCTGGGAAAAAGATTCTTTCACAATATTTCCATATAATTTCTATGTCAATGCTTCATTGGTATGGAAATATGACGAACAAAGAGTTCTAATCCCAAAAGGTTTGAATTGGGTACAACAGTGCGTTAGCCGAATTTGTCTATTACAACTTACTTGTCTGTTGAGATACCCCTCTTGTTTTCGTCCTTTCCCACACAAAGCAGTTTGAAAACGCAACAAGTAAAAGCACCGAAAATATTTTAACGGTTAGCATCTTATCCAAAATTTCTTCAAGGTTGCCTTTAATTTTTTTGTCACCACTCGCTTTGTGGACTGATTGCTTGCTGTACCCAGGCTCGTAAACTTTGCTGGCGCTCAGTGGATGAATTCTTTCGGGAAGAATGCTTGTTTTATTTGCATCAGTGGGGAGCCTGAGCGCAGACGTCTGCTATTTTTTTCTGCGTGAAGCAAAGGACATAAGAGACGTCTGTGCGCAGGCTTATCAGTGGGTGGAACTATAAATAACTGAATAGAAACACTTGCGTTTGGGTTGTGTTTCACGCCTTTTAGTGCTGAAAGCTAATTTTCGGTTGTTGTCTAGAAACTACGAATTATCCTGCAAAATTAAATTAATTTACCAAAGTGCCAAACACCTTTTTGTGATGAAAAATATCCCATATTAGATGACTAAAAGAGAACAGTAATGTGTTTGTTTTTTGAAAATAATGACATTTTTCTATCAATTTGTTTTTTCTTGCAACAAGAAGGTGAACACAAAAACGCAAAGTTGTATAAAACGCAAAACCTGCCGAAATTATAATCCCAAAGCAAAAGACGACGAACACAATATCAAACGGTCCTATCCATCCACATACGCCTCACATGCCTTCAAAACTCGTACGCTGTATTGAATTTTTCATTCTTCTCAAATCAACACATGCAGATATTTTGCCGCCATCTTAATTTTCAGAGCCATATCACGTGGTCGCGTGTCAACGAATCAGACGTTTTTCTCCAATGAACTATAATATATGCGTTCATTAACTTGCATGCACTAATGCGACCAAAAAGAAAACGCGGAGGCCAGTTGCGGTTGCGCCACAAGCAAAAAATGTGAAATATAAATTAAAGAATATTTCGGCTTCCGTGATAGTCATCGGCAGTGTTTAACCCTTTCATTCCCAGAGTCAATCATGCAGACATGAGTGTAGTTCTAACTTTTTAGTCTGTGGACGAAATCATATGGTGTGACCATTCAAAAGAAACCTCTTTGGCAGTACTTTTGCATGGTGCCATTTGTTTGTCAGTATTTTACAAAATGAAATTTGGGATTTTCTTAAATTTTGAGATTTGGCACTCTTTGGATTGAAAGGGTTAAAGGGACACTGTCCCGGTTGAAATATCGTGTTTTCATGATAATGGCCAGGAGCTTGGTTTCAGCTTACTTTATTATCTTGAAATTGGAAGAAACCATCGCTAAAAGCGATAGAAGCAAAGAAATATGAACTAAACAGACAAAATAACGGCTAGAGAAGTCAAAATTTCACAAGAATGTCAAGTTTGATTTATTGCCGACAGGCGGTCAATAAATCAAATTTCATGATCTGTAATCCACTTCAATCCTTGCAATCCTGCACTTTATCTCCAAACTACTACTTTTGTTTTGCTTCACAGAATCTTTTTATCCAACAAAGTTGTATATTTGGTAGCATTTGGCGATATAACACGGAAATAAAGTAAGGGAAACATTGCTATTTCGGCGGAGAGTGTCCCTTCAAAGGTAACTGATCATTTCCATGTCAAAGGATATTTGTTCTGCACAGATTGAATTCATATGCGTCGAGAGGAAGATAATAGCCAAATATATCTCAAGTAAGCACTTGACTTAAGTGCACTTGACATTCTCAAGTAACAGTTGGATTCACACTTGATGACAAAGTGTACTTGAAACATCAGTTGTCATAAGTGCGGTGTAGATTATACTTGTCCTCGTATTTTAGCTGCTTTGAAATAGACACGTTTTAATGGTCACAAAGTACGGTTCAAGTATGTGCATTTTACTCTTTCACATTCAAAGTTGGTTTCAAGTGCGCTTGAAATTTTCCGCGATCAGATTAGCTTCCGCTGCTTCATCGTTTACATGACCGAACTATTAAACAAACCGGGCAATAGTCCCAGTACTTTTTTTTAATTTGAGAAACAGTCTGCCGAGGTTACTAGCAAGAATATGTTCAACTGACGCGAGGCAAATTCGCAACTGAAGCGAGCAACTTGTTCGGCAACTTTGTTGTGACGCATTGTTATTTATTTATTTTATTGATTTTATTGATTGATTGATTGATTTATTTATTTATTTATTTATTTATTCATTTAAGGGGACACTGTCCCGCCGAAATAACTAAATTTTGCTTACTTAATTTCCATGTTATAAACAACTAAATTGGATAAAGAGATTCTATAGAACAAAACAGATTGAAGCAGTAGTTCGAAAAAAATGCGGAATAACAAGGATGGAAGTGGATTTCAGTTCATCAATTTTGATTTCGTGACAGGCGGTCAAGAAATCAAATTCTGATGGAATTTTGAGTCTTTTAGTTAATTTTAGTTCTTATTTCTTTGCGTTCATCGCTTTCGGCTCTTTTTTCTTCTTATTTTAAGATAACGAAGCAAGCTTAAAGCAAGATGCTGGCCATAATCATGAAAACACGATATTTCAGCCAAGACAGTGACTCTTTAAGTTTGCGAAGTTGCGCGCAAAGTTCATCCGACTGTACAAGGTTATCGGGGATAGCCGAAGGAATTGTTTCGCCAGACAGCTGTTCGGGATTCTCATATCGCCTCAGACTTTCGGATTACAATTAGACCCAATAAAGACGACGCCTGATGTGCTCGAGAAGATGAAAAATGCTAATTTTGGTTATTAGAAAGTCCAGCTAGAAATTTCGGGAGGCAAATAGTTCCCTTCAAAAATCTTAAAAAAAATACTTGAGCTAACTTGAACTTTTTCGGTGATAAGGATTTTGTCCCGAATACTTTTGGTTTGTTGTATTCTCAGCTTAAAGGGGCATTGTCACGCAGATTTTGCTGTGTTTTGGTCAAAATACACTAAATATATGACAAAGTACCTTTGCTCAAACATAAAATTGCTTTTAGAACACCAAGAAGATAATATCAACTGATTTCTTCAAGGAAGAACAAACCATAATAAGTTTTTCTGCGATTTTTCCACGACTCTTGGAGTTGCAATCCATTTCCATCCTGGCCATCCGCAGCCAAAGATAACGAATACTAGTTTCTGTGCACTGGTAGAGTATTTGTTAACAAAACTAGACCGTTATTTTAAGGTTTCCATTGAAACAAATATGTTTTTTGGCTTTTCAAAGTGATACTAAAAATAGCTGACAGTGTCTCTTTAAGGCATGCAAACAGATTGACATTTAGTAGCTGCTACAAATATCCCTTTAAACGGCATTAAATCAAAAACGGGATTAATTCGTAATCCAGGCAAAATTATTTTCAAAATCCGCCGATCCGTAGGTTTATTCACCTCCACTCCCCCCTAACTTTCGTTTCACGAGAAGACATTGCCTTCAACTTGTTATCTCAAATTTCTGCTCATAAAAGTATGGCTATAAGCCCCGTTCAACATTTACACCAGCTTGATTTAGCTTCTTATCTGTGCTCTCAACTACCCGTGAAGTGATAAAACGATTCTGTGGTTGTTAAACAAATCACACACGCACGTACGCGAAACTTGTTGTCAGCTCATTGAGTCCATTGAGGATAAATATTTTAATGGCGGTATAAATGCATATATTTAAGTATGAGATACCAGATGGGCGGTTTTCTAGGAAATTTATTTTCCAGATGGTGTTCTGAAGATTGCATGCTGTTACCTGTGAGCAAGAATTTTAATGAAGGATACCGTGGTTTTAGATTCTTCGTGAAAAACGAGATCGTTTTAACGCATGGTTTCCGAGTCGCTCGCTTTGGTCATGAGATAGCCTCAGGAAAAACCAGAGGATATGTTTCTAATTAAATCTATGTAACTAATCCCTTTTACCTGAACGAAACCATTCTTGAACTTTTTAACCGATTGTTCTAGCACCTGAGGTAGTTCCTGTTTATAATTCACCGATTCTTAGTTACGTGGCCGAGTCCTGGGCTCATGCGGAGTCGCTCTGTTACCATTAAATTGCTTAAGTTGTTTCATGGTAGATCGAAATTTTACCTCCGACTCTCATCGGAGGATCTCTGAGTCATGAGAGGCGGCTTTACTAATCGTAGGCTATAGCTAAGTTCAGCTCATGTGCCACACTTGTAGATAGTCCAACCGGTCTGCCTCCTACCAGAAAGGAGTTCTCAGTTGAATAATATATATTTTTTATGTTTGAATGCTTTGCCCCACAAGCATCTTGTGCCGTATTCACTTACCGCGGCAATCGGGAACATTTACATCTTTTACATGTAAGAATTAAATATAATATCACGTAGTTGTCGCCGGTCTATAGAACACGGACATTCTGGACGCGGTCCAAATAGCCAAGTGTTTTTCAATGTTGTTTTTCCTTATTTGTTTCCAGTTTTTAAACCTTGTAGTTGATTACTATTTCTTCTGTGGATAACATCCGGGAGGGAGGGGGGGGGGGGGGGGGGGGGGGGGGGGGGGGGGGGGGGGGGGGGGGGGGGGGGGGGGGGGGGGGGGGGGGGGGGGGGGGGGGGGGGGGGGGGAGAGAGACTCCCATATTCTATTGACGGAATTAATCGTCGGGATTGTTAAAAGGAGCACACAAAAGGTACCAGATACCCGTTTGGTAGGTGTGGTTCACATTAATTTTTACCCCTGAAACTGAAGTACCAATTTTTTCTGAAAAGTTTTCTCTGTCAGCTAAATACCTTAAAAGGTGTCAGAAAAACTGACGGTAGTCATGGGGGTGGTGGGGGGGGGGGGATTCTTGCTGATAGCTTTAATATATACAGCCGGTGGAATCCCGATTTTTGGAACCTCCAAGGGAAACAGAAATTCGTTCGAAAAATCGAGGGTGAGGGTGGAATCAAATCTAATTCAAGGGAAACGAGTTTTGGTTCACGTATTTGGGATTCCACTATAGTTTGCGAACTGCATGTTTGTGATCTCAGGATAGAGCAGTATGCATTGATGTTGATTGACTGGTGGAAAGAACTCCATAGTGTTATTTCTTTCGGTAATCTAATATTCTTAGTGCAGTGTAGGTGATGAAAACATGTCATCCTGTTTCTAGTATCACTGAATTTAATGAACCCATATTATGACATATGAATCCATTATTGTCTGTAATATTGGGACGTTTGCTTCTCTAGGATTCTCAAACTCATTAATAATTCATGACGAGAACACAAAAGAAATCACTATCGTGAAGGACGTTTGGATACCCGGTCTTAATTTGCATAGATTTTGGCAATTTTATTCCTTCGTTTTCTCCGCATTTAACGATCAGTTTGAGAAGCTATATCAAACACTCGAAAACATCTTGAAGTGGGTTAAAAAAAAACTGGTTGTGCCTTGTTTTTCAACCCACTTCTCGGTGTTTGGATATCCTGATGAAACACTCCTCCTCGTGTTTGATATAGAGCAGTTTTCAATTGACTGTCGAAAGTAATTACACAATTGCTTTGGTTTTGCATTGCTACGCTTTGTGATTGGCTAAAAAATCTCGCGCCACTTTTTCGACCAATCAGAAGTAAAACCAAAACCAATCGTGACTTGCTCGCACGCGTTTTCCCGCGCTTGGCGCCCGCGACATGTAATTGCTTCGAGCTCTGATTGGTTTATTGGATTGTTTACGACTGCTGTGATTGGTCAGAGTAATTACTTTGGTTTTGGTTTTACGACACTCAATTGAAAACCGCTCTATTACTTAAAATAGTTTTAAGGTACCAAGTACCCCTTTTTTTCGGGGGGAGTAGAAGTTGAAGGCAATCGTAGACTACAAGCGATACAGTAACCTGCGATCTCTCGTAGTTTTTCTAAGATCAAATGTCGAAATAACTTATATATTCAATTAATTTCAGCGCCAGATCGACTGAGTGTAGAAACTTGTTTACTCTTTGTCAAACCCTTTACTCTCAGAGCCTGTTATGGAGACATGTGTTGTAGTTCTAACTTTTGAGTTTGTCGACGAAATCTTATGGTGTGACCATTCAAATGAAACCTCTTCGGCAGTACTTTTGCATGGTACCATTTGTTTTTCAATATTTTATAAAATGAAATTTGTCATTTTTCTTGAATTTTGATTTTGGGCACATTTGGGCGTTAAAGTGTTGAAGATGAAATAAGATATTCAACTTACATACCAGCAGTGTTTTCAGTTTTTTTCTTACAAGGCAATTAAAGGAATGGTCGCCGATCTTGAATTATTATCTTGTCTGAAACAACGGGAAATAAGAGGACCAGAGCAGGTTATTTTTGGATACAATTGAAATAAGTTAATCCGTGAACACTTACGGTGTCGGTGTTTTTGTTGTCCATGGAAGCGCTGTTCCCATACGTAGCATGTTATAACTTGCGTAAACGCGTAGAATGTAATAAAATTAATAAACCAGAGTGCCATTTGCTACTTTGGCCTGTGTAAAAAGCTTGTGCAACCTGTAGCTCCAGCAAAAGTTGTTTGTTTGTTAATATTCATGCGCTTACACTAGTCGGTTATCATAAATGCGGTCATAGCACATCACCGACGGCCCTTGATAGCTCAGTGTGGCTGTAATGCCGAGGGCTATTACAGAAGAAGGACCTGACATGTTAAACACAGAGCGACGCTATAAAAGGGCAGAACACGCCCCCTTTCCAGCACTTAGTTAGCTTGAATTTCAAACAGCATTGTCGGACCACCGAAAGCCTGCGATGTAACGGTTACGGAACAGAACGGCCCCATAAATGTTTTTTGGGATGTAAACTATTTCTTTTGTGTTGAATTTTAAAACCTTCATGCAAAGTATACCGAAAGCTAATACCCTTTTCCATACAAGCTTTATAAATCTTAAAGGAAATTTAAATATTTCAATCGAGGAATTTCACGATTTGTAAAGTATTGTACCGTAAACTAAATACTGTACATATGTCAGTAATTGCTAGAAGTCTGTAAATCAAAATGTCTGAA
Organism: Dendrophyllia cribrosa; assembly: GCA_024195265.1. Lineage (NCBI taxonomy): Eukaryota > Metazoa > Cnidaria > Anthozoa > Scleractinia > Dendrophylliidae > Dendrophyllia > Dendrophyllia cribrosa. The sequence continues at coordinate 42,834,022 of JAJLRJ010000006.1, read as the reverse complement.
ATGTATACTATGTATTCGCGGCTGTCAGCATTCTCGCTAGTATGTAAACAAAAAATCAGATGGGAGACTAAATTCGAGATGGCCGGGCCACAGATGCTGCCCCCCCCCCCCCCCCGGTTATAGGCCCATCAATGTGGTAACAGAACATTATTCCAGTTGTACCCCTTCCCCATATATAACGAGCCACAATTCCTAAACAGCAATTCTTTACAAAACTTTACACCAAATTAACTGACTGAACAACGCTTCTTTGTCACATTATCTTTTGCTTGCCAGCCAAATGACCCTTACGAAGTTGTATAAGCCCGGGGCTAAACAGCGGCACTTATATTACGGTACGATATTACAGTTACACCGATGACTCGAAAAAGACACCCGGAAAAGTAACGTCTAGGGAGGAGGAAGGCCAACTGAGTTCTATCAAGCTAGGTAGCTTTTGTTAGAAATAATTGATATTAGATTGAAGGGCAGCCTCGACAGCGAATGCGAAATTACGAAAAGTATCTTTAACAGTTTTCAACGCTACGAAAACGATTGCGTTCGTTGCAGCTCTCCACCTTCTCGAGATTTTCTCAGATTAATCAAAATTTAATTTTTAACACGGATAAATAAAAAACAATCATTGTTTAGAAGCTACAGTGAAATACGTGAAGCCATATCGCAAACGTGGATTTCGTAGCGAGAATGAATCTATTAGCGAAACAATTTTTAAATTGACGATTTTTTGCCGCACTTGGTCTTAATTATACCACTGATTTTAGGGAAAAAATCATACATTGTGTTATTCGATAAGATCTGGTAAAGATCGCTGAACTTTGGTGATTAGGAAATCAGACAGTCTAATGCAAAATTAGGTAGTTACTGAACAATCGAACAATTTTAAAAACAACATTTGACTATTCATTGCTTAGTTACGCAAATAAACATTTGCGATGCTGCTTCACGCATTTAAGACGCAAAGCTGTTTTTATAACCTTTGTCAAACACGAAATGCTTATAGAACACCAAGAGGAAGATATCAAGTGAATTTTAAAAGAGAGAATCATCAACACGCATATATACTTAATTATTGCCTCACATACATGCTAGATTTCATTGTAATGCAAATGAGTAGAGTTAACCGTGAAAAGGGCTATTGCCTATTATGGGGCTTTAGAATGCTTTGTTTTCATCAAGACATTTCGAACAAGCGCTTGCGATAAAGGAATCTTTTCGGCCATGAAACAGAAGTAGTAACGGAATCGGGCCTTAAAAAATGGCAGACGAAGAGTCAGAAGATGCTGACAAATTTTCGGAAATTCGGATGATTATGAAAGTGATTTAGATCTCGGCTTTTGACGAGGCTTATCATGTTGTGAGGAAGCTAATGCAAGGGCTTGAAGGAAAAGGATTCAACCTTTTCGTGGATAACTGGTATTCAAGTCCACAACTGTTTCAAGATTTGGCGGAAGACAAAATTTTAGCTTGCTGACGGCTGTGCTTGCTAACAGGAAATGCCTACCAAATGATATAATGAATCAGAAGGCCAAAGAAATCAAATCAATGAAAAGGGGACAATCTGTATTTAGACAGAAAGGACGCCTTACTACCTGTACATGAAAGGACGGCAAGCATGTTCATGTGTTGACGACAATGCCTACAACTACTGTATGTTCAGCAATAACGAGGTCAGTCAAAGAGAAAGGGAAGTGGGTTCAAAAGAAAGTACAGAGACCTGCACTAATAGAGCTGTACAATCGGTACATGGGTGGTCGATCAAGCTGACCAAAGGGTCCGAAGCTACCAGCGCAGTACCAAGACCTGGGTATGGTACATGAAGTTGTTCTTTTACCTTCTGGAGGTTGCCATCATGGATGCATTCCTGCTTGAGCTAAAAAGCCCTCACCACAATCCCCCATTGACAGCAAAGTCTCGTTGCATGCTTGCGTTCAGACGTGACATTATTGTGAAACTCATTGGAGAAGAGTTTACAGAAAAAGAAAACTCAGTGGAAAATCAACCACCAGCAGCCGCAGAAAAAAGGTTTACCCTCCAACTGGACCATTTCCCTATTTTACTACCAAGCAGGTCTCACTGCAAAGTGCATTTGCAACTTGTAGATACTGCTTATGCTTGCTCTGTCTGTAATGTTAAGCCTGGTTTTCACTAGCGACGCAAGCACAAGCGCAAGCATAGGCACAAGCATAAGAATTCTGTGCAAGTGAAAACGAACGCAAGCACAAGGACAACGAAATATTCACCAGCAAGATTTGATCATTGTTATGAAACCAGGTTTTTGTGTAGTTGACTGATGGAAAACATGAATCTATTTGTTTTACTCATTGACTGACAGCTCAAATAATGTTTTTTCGCTTGAAAACGAAACGAACAGTTTTCACGGCAACGACGTTTGTAACCGGCAAGATTTGTAGAATCAAGGCAAGCAAATTAAGTGAATAACTCACAAATGACTTTCGAAGATGATTTTCTTAACTAACCTTTGTTTTGTTCAAAAATGTCTTCAAATCATATCATATCACTGCTTTTTTCTTGTGCTTGTATTATGTTCCGTTTTCACATACGACGCAAGTATAAAGCCTGGTTTCCATATAATCGCAGCGATCGTTACGATCGACGGTCGCTGCGATTCTTGCGACCCTTGCGATCATATGGAAACCAAAACGTTGCGATCGTTGCGATCTGTTGCGATTGCGATCACAGAGATAGAAAAATTTCTATCTCTGCGATCGCAATCGCAAGGATCGCAACGTTTTGGTTTCCATGTGATCGCAAGGGTCGCAAGAATCGCAGCGATCGTCGATCGTAACGATCGTTGCGATCGTTGCGATTATATGGCAACCAGGCTTAAGCGCAAGCACAAGGATCAAAATATTTTGATCCTTGTGCTTGTGCTTGCGCTTGTGCTTATGCTTGCGTCAAGCTCGTTTTCACGGCGAAATAAGGGCTCTTATGCTTGCGCTTATGCTTGCGCTTGTGCTTGCGTCGCTAGTGAAAACCAGGCTTTAGAATGTGTCCAGCACCCTGCTTTCAAAGATTTCACACTGAAAAAATTACTATTTCGACGATCCAGACAGACAAGAAACTGATGTTGTCAGGGCCAGGGGTGTCAGGGCAAGGAAACGAGCGAGGGGTCATCTTAGTGTGTGAAGACCATTTTATCAAATTATAAGGAATTAGAACTCCTTTGCATAGTTATTAACTTTTCTAGTGTTCATACCAAAACAAAACTGACATTGTTGTTGGTATTCCTTGTTACTCATAGACGGTAATTTATTCACTAAACGTGACCGCCAGAGTGCTTTGTTTGAATTATCAACAGGTGGTGTTCTATTTGACATAAAAGGAACCCCAGAGTATCAAATAAAAGCTTGTTGAATTTAATTTTGGGTTTTGCTAACTATTTAGGCACAGAAAATCACATGCACATTGTTGAGCAGTTTTAAAACAAAATTTAATTTTTCCCTTTAAAAAATAGCCTTATTTTTCTATTATTTTCCTAACCTTTATGTGTATAATATTTTGTGAGTTGAATAAAAATTGACTTGACTTGAGTTAAGACGTTTTAATCAATAAATGCCATTTTATTTTTTTATACGTATTGTGAAAGAAGGACTCATAAGCTTTAATTTGATGTGTAGATTGCGTAGTTATGGGCAAAATTGATTAAATTAATGAACATTTTTTGTCGTCACCTAAAATAAATGCAGAATAAATAAATACAGAACTCTAGGATACAAAGAGTTAACGCCTTTAAGGCTGGTCTTGATCATTTTAAGTTATCTAAACCTGATTCATCTAACGGATTCTGGGAATTATCGGAACAAATCTTTAATAGAATAAGCGATAAAAGTGAACATGTAAATTATTTACTAGCTAATCGCGATGTTGCCATGCGGCAAAATATCTTGTTTTAATTCTATCGTTTTCTTGCTTTTATAGCCTATTAAATCTAAGTTTTTTACAATAATACATTTTTATATTTTTTTTTTCACGTGATTGTAAATGATTTTGTTGATAGATTTTTTATTAGAGATGTCCTGAATGCGATATAATAAAGTAACCTTATCTTATCTTATAATCCGAGTTTTAACGAGTTTTCCAAGACACAAGGCGATAAACTAATTGGTTTAATTTTTTCAAGTTGCGATCCTTTTCCCGGTCCTTTTCCATCCTGGCCATCTGCAGCCCAAGGCACTTTTTTTACTCTGAGAACACTAGTAGAATACTTTTAAACAAAACTGGACCATTTTTGGAAGGTTTCCACTGATATAAATATGTCTTTTGGCCTTTTAAAAATAATACTAAAAATGGTGACAGATCCCCTTTAAATCCTCTATTGAATGCGCCGATACCTTGTATCCTTCGCCCTTAAAATATCTTGAGATTGATAAAGTAAGATTGTTATCTTCTTCTTTTACCATTTAATTAAGGTAGCTAAGTCTCACTTTTTCCAAATGTATGTTATTCGATTTGAAGGAGCAAATACTCCGGGTATCCTAACTCCATAGCAACATTTTGATAGTAGTTTTTGGCTAAGTTCGATGCTTTTTTAAAATGTTAATATGGCTCTTAAACAATACAATACAATGACTTTTCCTTTATACACGATAAAAATTAAAGCGATACCGCTTGTGACATCAGCAATAAACGTTTCTGTTGGGATAACATGATTAATTGTTTCTTGCTTGGAGGCTCGATAACTTTATGCCAAGTTCTATGCTTTTTGAAATATTAATATGCTCTTAAACAATACAATACAATAACTTTTCTTTTATACACGATAAAAATTAAAGCGATGCCGCTTGTGACATCAGCAATAAACGCATCTGTTGGGACAACATGATTTATTATTTTCAAATTTCTTGTTTCTCCTTTTTAGAGTCAATTGCTTCTGTGCCAAATCCTTGAGTCTGCAATCTCAGATGTCAGCGATCGCTCTGGTTCTCCTCCTCCAGTTCACGACTTGGATCTCGAGCCTCGCTTTGAAACTGAGGCGCCATTCAAAGATGACGTGTCGATCGCAAGTGAGGCTTCTAGCAGTACACTGGGATCTACCCCTCCTAAAGTTCAGCCAGTGTAAGTAACGGTGGCCTTCATTTATGGGTGGATTAATGTGTCAGCTGACTCTGACTCGTCCCCAGTCGCCTCTCTTGATGGAAGACTGGGACGAGACTGGGAATGAACGTCCTAACAAAATTTGACATTTTCTAGCTACTAGGCTAGTACGTTCAAAACTTTGTCTTATGGGGCACTGTCACGAGGGCGCATGCGCCAGTTTCTCGAATCGAAACTTGAAAAGTTCAACCTGAATTTTTCAAGTTGAAGTGTCAATTTTAAAATGGCGTCAACTAGTGGCGGCGGTCACGGTGGAAAACGAATAAACTCGGGACGGAAAATGATATTTGAAGTAAGTCTGGTCCGCGCATGCGAATCCGTGAAGGGTACTCCCAACCTTCGCCGGTGTCCTTCGGAAAAAAATTCGTAGACGCGCCAGTTTTAAGAGTAATATGACAAACTATATATCAATAGAAAGCTCAATAAATGTTTTCTTTTACAAACGGTCAGGAGCCGATAATCGACCAAACGACCGAGGGTTGTTCAATTGGATTTATCGGGTATCGAATGCCGTGGCAAGACCGAAATAGCTGCACAGTGTTATTCACAAGGGATCAATCAACAAAACCGTGTCAGGCTTTTTTGATATTCTGATTGGTTAGCGAGATATCTGCGTCTTAAGTCAAGGTAGCTAAATACATGCGAGACGTGTTCCGTAAATGGTCGCCACTGGAAAAATATTTTAAATATCAAAATTTCCTGACACGGTTTTGTTCGTTATTATTCCAGAAATATTTTGGCAAATTGCAAAAAAAAAATCCTTCAAATCTACATACCCTATAAATTCATTTTAACAAACCCTCGGTCGGTTGGTTTATCGGCTACTGGCAGTTTGTAAAAGAAGAAGTCGCTTAATTATATTTTTTAGGGCAAATTACATTTATTAATCTTTCTATTGATATATAGTGTTATATAGTTTGTCATATTACTCTTGAATCTGGCACGTGTACAAATCAGGACTCGTTTATTATACAACTTCTTGTTTCCACCTCCAAGTAATATTTTTTTACAAGTCAATTGACTATTAACAGTTTTTATTTAGTATTTCTTAAATTGACTATCCTTAAACTGTGAACTGCGTATTGTAAATTGAAGTAGAAGCCAGTAATGTAAAGTCCTGAATTGGCGTCATCTTATTGACATTTGTAAATTCAAATCTCTTTTAACTCACTAACGGGACGTTAAAAACAAGAAATATTTCACTATTCGACTTTTAAACGTACATTAAGTTGATTACTGAAAAGAAAAGAAATTTGGGAGTAAGGTGCACTTTAAGTCTTGCCTTGTTCTGCCCCGCATCAATATTAATAGTAAGATTATTACTGTTTTTTTCTTCTTCTTTTTTCAGGAAACCCAGCGAAGAAGAGCACAAGCGTACACCAGAGCCATCAGCGTCTTACGACGATGACTTAGAAGACGATGTACCGCTGACCGAATCAGCAGCGTACCTCAAAATGGTGAGCAGTACTCGTTCAGAGCCAGATGATGATATCAGCGATCTCCTGGGGAATTCTGGGCCGCAAAAACAGGAAAGCGAGGCTGACGAAGATGTTGAGAGGGAGCTGGCGCGAAGTATATCGCCCCCGGTTACGTCGCCACGTACGAGATCACCGAGCCACTTGAAAGGCGGAAAACAGAAGCCGAAATTATCATTGTTTGATACTGGAACTACCACTGCTGTTGAAAAAACCGACAAGAAAGACTTGGGCGACAGTTGGGGAGACATATCAGACTCGGAGTCCGCAGTATCACCGGCATTATCGCCTGATGGTGGACTTGGGTATATACCTACTGCGCTGGAGAGTAAGGAAGGGCAGCAAGCAGGGCAGAAGGAAGACAAAGACAATGACAAGAGTGAGAAGTCAGCCAATGACTCCAAAGCGAAGAGAAAAACAGGTAAACTGGACACTCCCGTGTAAACACTCTTGAATGACACGTGTCTGCTTAGGAGAGCTGTTCGCTTATTGGACGGAAGGGGTGGGGGGGGGGCACGACCGAGTCTCAACTTATGGGAGATTTAAATCTTAAGGCCGGTTATTTAAAGTAGGTTTAGACGGTGTTAAACAAAACCGCGGTCAAAACTAATTTCAATTTCGCCAACCCTAATATGACCCACTTTTAAACAGAGGTCTATTAATTGTTTTAAACACAGGTCTAAGTTAGTGTTTTTATATAACTAGGACCAAGATTGGGACCATCTCCGCTTTGGGACAGGTTCCGCTTTGGGACAGGTATCTACAACTAGGAGTATTACTACTCCCCCCTGGATGGGCTGCCGGTCTAAGGAAACAACATGGCGGCCGAGGCCAGACCTTGAACCACTGACTTATACGCTTATACTGACCAATACGCTAACCACTAATTAACGCTATAATCCAGCGTTAATGATGATTCGATGATTTTTGTTACTTTTTCTCGTAGATTTTTGGAATAATTCAGACACAGAGTCCGAAGTGGATTTGCAGCTCAGTACCGGTGGATTCGATCAAGACGATGACGATTTTGATTTTTACGGTTAATTCACAAGATCCAAGAGAGAAAAAACCTGCGTCGCGTTCACACTGTACAAAGTTCCTGTCACAGACTAAAACGGACGCAGCGTTCATGTTTATGGGCCTTCACTCGTCTTGTAGCTCACTGCTGTGCTGTGTTGAACTCCATCGTTGGATTTTACAACATCTAAAAGACAGAATTCGTCAATTAAGTTAATTAATGCGCAATTATGCTTTATTCTCATTAGGAGAGAAGTCATAGCTTTAATGTCGAGATCTACAATGAAAAAGTATGAGACTATTTTTTAATCTCTTCTTAACTCTTAAAACTTTGGGGGTTAGGGCGACCATTGAGTAAGATTTTACTATTGCAATAGTATTGCGATAGCAAAATTGGGATATTATGGCAATAGTTAGATCAGTATTTCGATAGTATTGCGAAAGAAAAAATTAAAAACCAGACTTGCAAAGATTCACTTGTTCGTCCGCCATAATTGTTTTAGCGCGCTACGTGATCTTAGGCCCCGACCACACTAATGCGTTTTCGTTTGAAAACGCATACGTTTTGATACGTTTTCGCCTATCGTCCACACTAAAACGCCCGAAAACGCTGATGAAAACGGAGACTTTTGAAAACGCATTGTTTTGAAAACGCTTCGTTTCTAGTGTGGACAGGTGAAAACGGAGACTTTTGAAAACGATGACGTAAAGAGCGTCACATGCCATCGGTTCCAGTCCAAATCGGAGCATCTATCACTTTTAACACATGCGCAATCCCCGGTCCCAGTCGTTTCATTGTTTTCGACCTTTTTAGTGTGGAAAGGTGAAAACGATGCGAAAACGCTAGTGTGGGCGAAAATATTTTGCTTCGTTTTCTTCGAGATGAAAACGGAGACTTATGAAAACGCATTAGTGTGGTCGGGGCCTTATTGAGTGCCCCCCCCCCTCGTATGACGTAACAACGAAAATGGTGCTGTTGGATTGTGTTGTCCTCGCCTTATAGCAATGTACGACACAGACAATTTTTATTTCATTCATTGTATATTTCAATCAATAATACAATAAGTATAATGCAGCCAAACTGCGTTCGTTTTTTACCCACTATTGAAACTATTAATAGTCAGGCCAAACTATCGTGATTGTTATCGATAGTTGATTTTATACTATCGATAGTCGCTATTGCGACACCAACTATCACGATTCATTCATTCATTAAGTTTATTTGTCATTAACCACATTAAAATATATGAATAGTTCGATGTATCGTTACACCCTTAAAAAATTAACGGTCCAAAGGGTGCGAAAATTGTTTGGGCTCCGACTTCATATCCATGTCGATCCACGGATTGGCGGCCACCACGCATTTCAGTTGTTCTTTTTCAATTCGTACCGTAATGATTCGATTTAGCGCCCTACTTCCGTGTTGCTTTTGGCTTTTTTCATTCACATAACCGTACGTTAAAGATGCTACACCAGAAAGCTGTATTATAGGAGAAAGTGACATTAAAGACCATTGTTATCGTTGTTCTAACTATGCGAATTGCAGATTTTCTGTTAGTATCATTAAAGTGCTTTTTCACGCTTGCATAATTTTGTCCAAAAAATTAAAAAGGAAGAAGCGCTCCATCCTCCAATTTAGCTTCAAATGAGCATATAAAGAGGGCCAAACGATGTGTTTTGTTGTCTCAAGCCTTAACTCATAATAGAGCAGTTTTCAATTGAGTGTCGTAAAACCAAAACCAAAGTAATTACTCTGACCAATCACAGCAGTCGTAAACAATCCAATGAACCAATCAGAGCTCGAAGCAATTACATGTCGGCGGCGCCAAGCGCGGGAAAACGCGTGCGAGCAAGTCACGATTGGTTTTGGTTTTACTTCTGATTGGTCGAGAAAGTGGCGCGAGATTTTTTAGCCAATTACAAAGCGTAGCAATGCAAAACCAAAGCAATTGTGTAAACTGCTCTATTTCATCAAGTTTCAACAAAGAAAATGATATGCGTGATACCCTGCGAGCAGTGGATTCTCCTACGCCGAGCTACGCCGAACGAGAGAGAAACCACTGCGAGCATCCGTTAGTTTCTTTGATCGAGCCGCCGTCCATCGCCATGGACGAATAAATTAACTTTGAACCGGTAAAGCAAGTTTGCAAACTTGTTTAGCCTCTCACGCATGCACTCACCCGCCGGTATAATTTAAACAAGTTTCGAAAACGCCGACTTTTCACGCCATAAATTGCTCGTTGAAACAAAACAAGTTCGATAGAACATATTTTTAAAGTTTTTCCAAGTTACAAACGTCGAAAAAATGAGTAAATAACGCAAACTTGCCGAGTTTTTAGCCCAAAAGGTTTTTCAAATTATGATGGCGTGATTAGCGCGCGCATAGCACAGCTCGATGTAAAGAAACCGTTCAAACACAAAAACAGATTTTAAAGCCATCTTATCGTTAACTTTCGATAGAAAGGATCGTTGCATTGAATACAGTGTTGTTTAATCTGCCAAACTTGACAAAGTAATCAAAATTTTCGCCCTTCCTTTGAAGATAATTTTAAGTTTTTGTTTTCTACGCAAGGAACCATTAAATTGCCACGGGAAATATTTTTCCCGCGAAACGAGAGGAACTAACGTCAAATGCATCACGTGGGGCGTCACGTAGCTGCGCATGCTCGATAGAAAAGCTAACGGATGCTCGCAGTGGTTTCTCTCTCGTTCGGCGTAGCTAGCTCGGCGTAGGAGAATCCACTGCTCGCAGGGTATATGCGTGACGGTGGTTTGGAAACATGTTTTCTTTTGTTGTTGTTTTTTTCTGTATTTAATGATCACTTTGAGAAGCTATATCAAACAACTGAAAGAGTGTTTCATCAGGTATCCAAACTACAAACACCTCGAAGTGGGTTAAAAAAACTCGGCTGCAACTCCTTTTCCCAACCCACTTCTCGGTGTTTGGATATCCTGATGAAACACTCTTCCTCGTATTTGATGTACACATAATTGCAATAACGTCATAGAGAAATGGAAAAGGGCCAATAGGAATTAATTAGACATACAAAATACACTGATTCCTGCCGGATTTTAATAATTCTCAAAGCATGCACAAGAACTATGTTAAAGAACAGGTTTTTGGATGAGTGTACCTTTACGGCCAAGTGGAATTTAGAATTTCGTTTTCCGTATTTGGGTTTTCGATTTCAGTTTTTCGACTTCAGTTCTCGGCATTTAGGTTTTCGAATTCAGTTTTTCGGTAGTTCAGTCAGATTTAGGACCATTTAGCATTCGAATTTCGTTATTTCTTTCATTTGTTATTTCTGGTTTGCCACATTAATGTTTTGGCATTTAATAGATTTAGACTTTTCGTATTCAAATTCCGTTTTTTATCATTTAATTTGTTTTCATAAATAAATAAGTTCGCTGGTTACTGCAGTTTTTCAGTTTGTCTTTTTTCTAGGTCTCGAAAAGCATTTACCTCTGTGATCTGACTGATGTAAACGTATTCTTAACCTGCGCTTTCATTCAACCAAGACCTACAATGTAGCTCAGCTCTGACAGAACTTTCGGCCTTCGATTTTCGCCTTTCAGTTTTCCATTTTGCCTTTCGCCTTTCGCCTTTCGCCGGACAGTTTGGGAAAGTTTAACATACCGCCGGATTGCATGAGCGCCATCGTCGTGGCCATGCATGGACAAGAAGAGCAAGAAAACACCTATATGCCCTCTTCGAATAATCCAGGGGGGTTTTCCGCTGGTATCAGAGGAGCAAGACGTGGTAACACTGCTGCTGCCTTCTTTCTCCTCCATGCTTCAGTGAACCTTCAAGTTCCTTGTCAAGGTTTCAAGTTATGTCCAGAGGCCGCAGCAAATCCTTCTCTAGCGGGGGTTTTGCTAAAAGCAGGCCCGCGGCCAGGCGGCCTGCGGCCCGCGGCCCGCGGCCCACGGCCCACTTCACGGCCCGCGGTCCCGGCGGCCCGAGGTCCACTTCACGGCCCGCGGCCCTTCGGCCCGCGGCCCACTTCAAGTTTTTCAAGTTTTGTCGAATTTCCACAAATGTGCTGTTGAAAATAATCGCGTTCGAAGAACGCAATCCTAATTTCGTGTTGGTTGCCCTGTGCCTTCCATGCAGAAAAATTTGAGATTTTTTGGTGTCTGGTCTTCCAAATGGCCGCCCCTATTGCTTTTTTAAGGGGCTCATTTCCGCCGGAAATTCCTTCGAACGCGTCTCCATAATCTCTGATTTATTACTACTAATACATATGTCGTTCGTATTCGTGTTCATAGCGGAGCACTCGCCGGGCCGAAGGCCCGGCTGCGCAGCCCCATACTCATAGAACCCTGCCCGTCATTTTTCATGGTCATGGCTAGCGGAATGTTTCGCGGGCGCGCGTGTGCCCGCCGCCCTCCGCCCTCCGCCCTCCGCCCTCCGCCCTCCGCCCTCCGCCCTCCGCCCTCCGCCCTCCGCCCTCCGCCCTCCGCCCTCCGCCGTCGCGCAGGTAGCTCCGTCGCGCAGGACTAGCTCGCGGGCGCGTATGACGTCGCAAAACATGCGCGTACGACTACGACGTCATGTTGAAACCAAAGCGAGGCTTTTTTTTCGCGCGGTTACACGGCCGACTGTGACGTCAGCTGGGAAAACACTTTGATGTAATAATAATACTTTAATACTCGACCTTGGCTAAAAGAATTACATCGAATTTACAATTTAAAAGATAACAAAAAGCAAACGTTACTATACTATATACAATATACTTGTATGCCTTTATACTATTTACTTGTGCAGCCTTGCCCCGCGCTGGATAAATGAGTCCCTATTTCTATTTGTACGCGGTACGGGCACATGTACCCGTTGGGATCTAAGACGGTACGAGTGCGTAGCCTCATTAATGAATCTCCTACATGGGTGGTCCTCTGAGGCTAAAATATTATTAAAAGCTTGCACAGTATGTTTATCTCTCCTAACATCTAGTGGCTCTAGGGTCTTTCTATCTAGGCCTAGAATGTCAATACATCGATTTTGTACGTGCTGTAAATCCTCAACCAGATAATTCGGAATACCACCCCAGATGGGCGAGGCATACTCCAGAAGTGGGCGTATCTTGGTAATATATGTTGTCAGTCCAACTTCTGTAGGCAGGTTAGCTTTGCGGCACGCACGTAGGAAATAAAGTCGCTTGTTCGCTCTAGATAAGATCTCATCTATATGTATATTCCACTTTAAGTCCCTTTGAACATGTACTCCAAGTAACTTGAAGACCTCTACTCTCTCTAACTCCACATTTCCTATCATGATAGAGCTCGGGACTTGTGAAGGCTGATATTTCCGAAAACTTATCCACATCTCCTTGGACTTTTTAGCGTTTATTTCCATTTTGTTCCGGTCCGCCCACGCTTCCAAATTACCCATTACCTCTTGCATGTGACTGTCGCTTCCGGTAGGCACCAGTTCGTATCGGGTGCAGTCATCGGTGACTTACAGGTATTAATTAAGACGCCCCGTGGACAACAGTCGTCAATGTCATTAACAAACACATTAAACAGAGTAGGTGAAATTACCCCGCCCTGTGGGACACCAGCTATAACCTCCCTCTTCTGGATACCACCCCTGGGAGTTTAACTTGCAATGACCTCCCAGAAAGATAACTTTGAACCCATTTCCAAAAACTGCGAGATACATTCATGGAAGCTAGCTTCTCTAGTAAAATGGCGTGATCTACGAGATCAAACACCTTACGGAAGTCTATAAATAAGGCGTGAACCCCGCAAAATGGACTGTACGGTTCGGTGGCATTGAACCAGTCTTGAGTTATACTCGTGAGCGCCGTCACAGTAGACCGCTCCTCCCGAAATGCATGTTGGGTAGCGCCAATCTTCAAGTCACTTTTGTTTAACATTAGTTGGACTTTCTCAAGCACTTTCGCAGTTTGGGGGAGGACAGAGATTTGTCTAAAGTCATTGTTGATATCCGTTGGGTTCTGAAAAACATTTTATTGACCACGCTATCAGTAAAATTGAACATGCGATGATCGAATTCAGAGGCGGCGAAGCGTTTTTAAACGTGGGGGGGCTTATCGTTTACCAAGCCAAGAACATACCCCTACTCAAATTTTCCAAAATGTCCTTTTCGTAGTTCGTTGGCAGAAGCAAACCTCTTTGCAATCTTGACAGTGTCCAGTGTGTCCGTAGTCGATTTGTGACAATGCATTAGCAGGCAGTTGTTCAGACGATCGTGCTTCACGGAGCATCTTAGAAAGTTCTTAAGTCGTCGGAGGGCAGAAAATGTGCGTTCTGAAGTCACCGATGCCACAGGTAATGTCAAATACAGCCTTAACAGTTTGTGGACCTCTCCTAGTAGCGTTTTGGTGACAGCATTTTTGTTGAAAGCTTCGCACACGGTTCTTATATTTGTAACCTGACGTAGTGGGGTACTGGGGTAGCGATATTTTAGGCACGAAAACGTGGGGGAGGGGCTACAGCCCCCCAGCCCCCCCCCCCCCCCCCCCTGCTCCGCCGCCTATGGAATTTCAATTCGCATTCGCTTCTGTCTAGCATAAAACATCACATACATGTCTCAAATAAATGTTTTTCTCAGATATTGTGTCTGAAACTTTCTGAAAGGGTGAAGTTTATAATTCTTGTGCAAGAAATTCAATATCTGAGGACATGAAAGGCGATATTTACTTTTAGAAGGAGCCGCTACGAGTTGAAACTCGATCATCCCTTCAATTTTACTTATCGCGTGGTTAACAAAATGGTTATCACGTGATAAGATTTCAGTTGCCTTAAGTTCAAATTTCAAACAGCTGTTTTACTGCTCTAGTGGTTTTTATAGTATACCTTTACCATAAGAAACGCTTGATAGACTAGTCTCGGCCGAGAAGGGAACAGACTCGTCCCGCGGGGCAAACCTTCTAATGTTCAACGCTATTACATACGTTACTAACAATCTGCGTGGCAGGGGTTGACAGAAGATAAAGAGGGAGGGTGCAGAAAAAAAACCCGACCCCTCTTTTTCATCTCCTGCCTCTTTCCTCCTCGTTTACATCTCCTGCGTTTGTAGGCTAGTTACTATAAGATGTCTGTAATTACATTCGACATTATCTATCCATTTGTCATATCCCATGAATCTTTATACGCTTCACGCATGCGCATTACTTGCTTCTTGCCATGTGCTTGCGGACATGTTGATTAAATTGTGTTGAGTTCTCGGTGATCCTGTGTCTATTTTGATATACAAACTCCCGGTACATTACAAACTGGCGACGAGGATAAAGAATTTAAGTACCAGCGATGACTACACAGCAATTTGGCACTTTGGAACCGTTCGATGGAGCTGACTTTACGGATTACAGTGAAAGCTTGAATGCCTACTTCATCGCACATAACATCGGTCAAGTTGCAGCTGACGCCAGCGCAGCAGTTAAACGAGAGGCAGACAAGAAAAAAGTCGCCGTTACAATCTCCTTGATCGGTAAAACCACTTACAGTACGCTCAAAGATCTCTGTCTTCCTGATTTACCCGCTGACAAAACTTACGAACAGCTTACAGAAATTCTGAAAGACTACTACAAACCTAAGGTACTTGAAGTTGCAGAGACCTACCGCTTCCATCACACTGTACAAAGTGAAACTGAAAGCGTAACGGAGTATGCAAACAAGCTCAAACGCTTAGCTGTGAACTGCAATTTTGGTCCTTACCTTACAAGAGCCCTCAGAGATCAATTTGTTGGGGAAGTGAGAAGTCAAACTACTAAAAAGAAACTACTTTCAAAAGATAAGACATTCGATTAAGCCCTCAAGGTCGCTCAGGCCGATGAACTGGCTGAGAAAGAATCTAAGTTACTCCAGGGCAACACCAATACTTCCGGCGCGGGAATTCTGCCTGTAAATGCTGTTTACAAAAAAACTTTTCCTGCCCAAGAAAGCTAAAGGCAAACAGATTCTAAGTTTAAAATGGGAGGAAAGCAGTGTTTTCGGTGTGGCTCTCCACAACATTTGGCCAACAAGTGCAGGCATGTCGAATCTACATGTAATTACTGTGGCAAGCCTGGGCACCTGTCGAAAGCATGCTTCAAGAGAAAGAAAGAATTGGGTAGTAACAACACCACTCACCAAGTAACAGCTACTCCAGCATCAGGAATATGTACCAAGGAGGAGCAAGAGAATTCAGCCCCTTCTTGTACAGTTTATATGAAAAATGTGCAATCTTCTGGAAATTCGTCCATTACACCGCTCTTATACAAACTTTCAGTTACAATTCAAGACCAGGAAGTCCCTATGGAAGTTGATACGGGTAGTTCTGTGACATTGTTGAGTTCTACTGATTTTACCAAACTAGGAGGACAAGTAACTACACTCAGACCTCCTACAGTGCTTTTGAAAAGCTATACTGGGACCATTATCCAGTGTTTGGGTGAGGAGGAGATGGATGTCAAAGTTGGAGACCAGGTGGGTTCCCTGTTAATTCGTGTAGTTCAGGGACCATCACTCCTGGGGCGGGACATAATGTCCAAGTTTACATTACCTTGGCAGAACATTTTTAGTATGATTTCAACTGCAGCTGAGGATATAGTTCAGCAGTACCCGGATTTGTTTGACACTAGTTCAGTGGGAAAACTTAAAGGAATCCAAGTGTCATTGCGAGTAAGCGATGAGAACCCTGTGTTCACCAAAGCACGAGTAGTACCATTTGCAATTCGGTCTAAGTATGAAGAGGCCTTGGAGAAACTGGTAGGAGAGGATATCATTGAGAAAGTAGAGCATTCCGAGTGGGCATCACCAACAGTTCCTATTGTTAAAGCAAATGGGGACCTGAGAATTTGTGGAGATTATTCTGTCACCATCAACAAATTTTCAGTCCTCGAACAATACCCCATACCCACTCTGGAGGAACTACTGAGTGCATTGTCTGGGGGAAAAAAATTCACTAAGATAGACCTTTCTCAAGCATATCATCAACTAGAGCTTACGCCAGAAAGCAGAAAGTACACCACAATTAACACTCATTTGGGCTTATACCAATACAAGCGCCTGACTTATGGAGTGAGTAGTGCTGTGTCAATCTTCCAACGCACTATTGAAAATGTCCTTAAGGACCTTCCAGGCTGCTGTGTCCGTATTGATGACATCCTTATTTCAGGAGAATCAGATGAAATCCATCTGGAAAACCTTCATCGAGTACTAAAGCGATTACAGAACTGTGGTCTTAAGCTTAACCCTGATAAATGTTTTTTCATGCTGGATAAAGTTGAGTATCTTGGTACCACCATTTCTGCTGCGGGGATTTCACCTACTGCTGAGAAAGTGCAGGCAATAAAGGATGCAGCACCTCCAACAAATGTTTCTGAATTACAGTCATTCCTTGAATCAGCCAATTTTCTACGTAATTTTGTGCCGGATTTTGCAAAGTTGGCTTCGCCTTTGTACGGATTACTTCGTAAGGAGGTGCCATGGAGATGGTCAAAACTGGAACAGGACGCTTTTGATAACATCAAGGCTGCTCTGTGCTCTGATTCTGTTTTACATCACTATGATCCTATGGCTGAATTAATTCTACAGTGTGACGCTTTTTCAGTGGGTGTGGGAGCTGCGTTATTGCAACCGGGACCTGATGGTGCTTTATAACCTGTTGCCTATGCATCCAGGATACTAAACAATGCGGAACAGAATTACTCCCAAATCGAACGTGAGTCATTAGCTGTTGTCTTTGGCATGACCAAATTTCGTCAGTACCTGTTAGGTAGACACTTCACACTTCTAACAGATCATAAACCTTTAATTACTTTACTTGGGGAACACAAGCCCGTACCCCAGTTGGCAGCACCAAGGATCAAAAGATGGGCACTACTTTTGGCGGCTGCTTATGACTATACAATTGAGTTCATAAGGGGCAAAGACAATGTGTTTGCGGATTTTTTGTCTAGGAAGCCTATTAAATGCAAGCAGTCTGCTGCGGAACAGGTAACTGTAAATGTGATGTTTATCGAAGAAGATCAGTTTTTAAATGCTTCAGTAGTTGCTATGGAAACCATGAAAGACCCAATTCTTGGAAAGGTGCTACAGTTTACCCAGCTAGGTTGGCCAGATAATCCGGAACCCATGTTCCAACCTTACTACAGCAAAAAGCTTGAACTCTCTCATGAAGATGGTATCCTCCTGTGGAACTCGCGAGTTGTCGTACCAGAGTCATTACAGAGCCTTTTATTAGCTGATCTGCATGCAGAACACCTGGGTATGGTTAAAATGAAACAATTAGCTCGAAAGTACTTTTGGTGGCCTGGACTTGATAAGCAAATTGAGGAGACAGTTAAATTATGTCCTGCTTGTCAAGAATCTGCTAAATCGCCAGCATCCACCCCAACTGCTTCATGGTCCTGGCCCGGGGGGCCATGGAAACGATTACATGTAGATTTTGCAGGACCTTATTTGGGCAAGATGTTTTTAGTCGTGGTGGATGCTTATTCCAAATTTTTGGAGATAGTACCCATGACTCATGCCACTAGTGCCAACACTATTACTGCTTTGAGACACATTTTTAGTTACTTTGGTTTACCCGAGCATCTAGTAACAGATAATGGGACTCAGTTTGCGAGTGATGAATTCCAAACATTTCTAAGGGAGAACGACATTCTTCATACTCTCACGGCTCCAGGACATCCTGCGACAAACGGTTTAGCAGAACGCTATGTGGGTGAATTTATGGATAAACTGGGAAAGATCGGAGATACAGGCGAGTCTGTGCAAACAAAATTAGACAGGTTTTTGTTGACTTACAGGGCTACACCTACCGCATTAGGAAATACTTATGAACAGACAGCCTAGAATACGATTCAGTGCACTAAGAGCCAAAAGTTCAAAACAGGAAGTTAGGGTTTTTCAAGACAACCTTGATAACCAACCTCAGTTTACACCAAACCATGCAGTTTTTGTGCGTAATTTTGGCAAAGGAGCCAAATGGATTCCAGGAACCATTGTTGGAACAGTCAGTCCCCGGAATTTTGAGGTTCAGGTCGGAGACATTATCTGGAAGCGACATCAAGAACAATTACGTCCACGATTTATACCTTCCACACTTAGGTCAGAGTTTGTTCGTGAACCCCAGCTACCTGAGCAAACTGAAGGGTTGACCCCAGCAATAGGGGAAAGGCATGTTACAACACCAACCCTTTTGCAGCCTAAAGAGGCTATGCCCGTACTTGACACCCAGCCATGGATAGACTGGTTGATGCTTCTTTTACACACTGCAGGACTCATCTGTGCGAGATTCAGAGCTTCAAGCATCAACGCCTGAGCATTCGGAGCGGAGATACCCTCTCAGAGAGCGTAAACCGCCTCAGAGGTTCTACTAGTCTTTAGAAAAAAATTAAGTGGAAACTGTTCAAGTGACTTTAAGACTTGTTCCTATTAGTTCATTGCATTGTATTTTTATCGGGTTCAGTTTTTCTTTTCCTTTGCTTCAAGAGAGGGCATTTGTCATATCCCATGAATCTTTATGCGCTTCACGCATGCGCATTACTTGCTTCTTGCCATGTGCTTGCGGACATGTTGATTAAATTGTGTTGAGTTCTCGGTGATCCTGCGTCTATTTTACACCATTACACCATTATCTAAACGAAGTCTAACTTAGACCGCGGTTTAAGACAATAAATGGAACTCCCTATCTGTTTATAAGTTAGTCATTTTAAATAGATGAATGTTTTTCGCAATTCTAGTCTGTGTTATATGCCTTTCTCGACACTTTTTACAGTAAATAACGTTTAAATATTAGGGTTGGGCAGATTGAAATTGGTTTAGACTGCGGTTTTGTTAAACACCGTCTAAACTTCGTTTAAACAACCGGCTTTTTTTTTTTTAATCAGAATTCCTCAGTTCGGTTGTTCTGTGCCTGGAATTATGACACATCTACATTTACATTTACCACGCCTTCAATATATCACAGTTCTCACTTGAAGGTGGCTTCGAAGAACATAGTTCTCAGAATATGTCTTGATCTTTTTATGTTAATGGACGCCTTCTGTTGGATAGCTGGATCAAGTAATGTAGATTTCCTTCATTCACGAGAGGCAAACAAGTAGATAACATAACATAGAATTTCAAGGGAATAATCGGCAAATGTCAGCAAGGGGATTAGTGGACAAGTAAACAAGGCCAAACCATGTATTAAATTGCCATTAAAAACAATTGCCGTTGGATACAATTCTTGGTTTTCACTTACGCCATATCGAAATTCAGGGGCATTAAACAGTAGATTTCGATTCCAAAATGTTTATGGAATTGTAGAGAGTTTAAAACTACACATCTTGGCCAAATGTTGAAGCACAAAAGCATTTCGTTCAAGAGTTACAGGCGAACGAGTATTAGACATTTTTAGTAAGAAATGAATGGAGCGGCCATCTTGGTGCCCAACTTAATGGGCACCAACATGGCAGCCAAAAATTCAGTCTTAATTACACCAAAAATCTCATCGCAAAATATTGTTTTCACTATAAGTGCCATTTAATCGGCTTATAAACATCTATAATACAAAACTAACTTTCAACTTGTTCAATTTTGTTTATTTTCACGGCTTATCTGAAATAGCGTGACGAATTACGTGACACATTTAAAACCTTTATAAATCGGAAGCAAAACATCGTTAAAATCTGAAACTTTTTGTGAAAGATTATAACACTGGTATCCACATACCATGTTAGAAACAGCTTTGTAGGACGTATACTTTAGATTTGTTAATTTTTATGACGTCATGTGAAAACCAAGAATTATGGCAAAACAAATTTAGTGAGATGCACAGATTTTTTATGCACATCTTCACTCATTGTTCCACTGCGTAATGAATAAGTCTAATAAGACAAAGTTGTAGCATTTAGCTTACACGCTTACAGTCGGTAATGGATACATATTTACATAAAATTGTTATGAGAAATTGGAACTTCTGGAAAATAAACGAGTATTAACAATCACTACATTCCTTCAAATAGGTTCCCTTTCAGATTTTCTAACACAAGATCATACGTGGTACTGTATTGCTTGTTGGTAGTTTTCGAGAGAGGAGATGATAAGCACTGGTGAGACTAGCATAGGCCCGTCCTTTTCTGGCCTTATCGCCCACTTCAACGGCAATGGACAAACGTTCTATGTGTTAGTCTACGGCCTCTCGGACCTTCTCCCGCCTTGTTATCCATCTCTTTCACAGTGGAGATACTTAATGACTTCTTGGTATTTCCCAAGGCGAATATACATGTTGCCGAATCGATATTGTAATAGGCCCGTCCACCTCCGGCACTGTCGCTCAGGTTTCTGCAATAGACTAATCTTTGTTGTGATACTCAATGGCTTTCTGGGAGTTTCGGAGCCGTTGATAAACAATGCCGACATTCTCTTTAGCCCTGTCGCCTACTTCTTTGGCAATTAAAGCTATTAAATTCACATACCTTAAGCCAAGAAGGCGTGCGATCTTTCTCGAACGGCTTTTTGTTTTACAAGAATCCAGCGTAGTTTTGCTTTTCGTGTAGCGTTCGTACTGCTCATAGAATGCAGAATTATGAAGGGTTCTTTAGTGAGCCAAATCCGCATGTCAATGCCGCTTTGTGGATAAACGCCATGTTGGTCGAAGTTATGACGATGGCCACGCGTCGAAATGTTTCGCAGTTTCTTACAGGCAAACGAGGGAATGTGTCCTAGCTTTACCCATCTTACAACAGACAGAACAGATGGAGATTGTCCTTTTTAAACCTTCTTTACTACAGGAAGACAGAACTTAACAGCAGATAGAAAAGTCAGTCACAATATTTCGGATTTCTTTATATTTTGTTCAAATAATCTCTATAGTGAAGCATTTTCAAAACTAACATTAAAAATTGTAACGGCGCTTTATTTTTTTCGAAAACGGGCAAAGCTTGAAAAACGGCAAATCGGCGGCCTTTCAGTTGTGAAACTGGCGAAAAATTACACATTTTCATCTCGCTCATGCAGAAAAACGCGATGCCATACATTACTAAAATGTGGCCACAACATAAACACGCTCTTTTTCTTCACACTAGTGTTATTTACTTTGAATTAGCTGTTGAAATAAGAATGTTTCGTCCGTTAGAAGTAACATTATTTTTTCCTTTTAAAACTTAGCAAATTTGAACCAATTTCGACGCCGTGGAAACCCAATTGGTACGTTGAGTTTGAAAACAAAATCAAGACAATCTTAAAGCACAACTTCTGTTGTTTACTGTGGTAAAATATTTCTGGCGGCATTTTAAAAGTGCCACGTCGAGAGACCAAAATGTGAAGGGTAGTTTGACAGGAAAACTTGTGACACGAACCAGCGCCGACGCTACGAACAAACATGAAATGCGCAAAAAATAGTTCCTTTGAGATAAAGCCTTTTTCAGAATTGTAAAGACTTCAGAAGAACTTTTTCTATCCTTTGCTAACTTAAAATGATATCTTTTAAGCAGTTTGTTGGGATACGGGAGTAGAGACACGAACATCATGTTGTGCGACCTTACAAATACAGTAACAGTGATCAACACTTACCGGCTTTCAAAATTAAGCTGTCCCGAGCCTTGAATTGCACTTATAATAAAGACAATCCTGCACTCCGATCCATTATATTGCTGTGTTTGGAATATCTGAGCCTTGTAGATCATATCATAGCATTATTTACTCCAAATTTGTTAAAGGGGCGCATGTCACAAGTTCTTGAAATTTTCAAGTTGAACCGTCAATTTCAAAATGGCGTCGACTAGTGGCGGCGGTAGCTGGGAAAGAACCAATTCGGGACGAAAGAGGAAGTTCGAGGATCAAGCAGAATATAAGATAGCGTGGTCTAGAAACCACAAACGAATATATTTGGAAAATCGGATATTTAGGTCGTGGCTTCAGGTAGCCTGTGAACAGGCTTCTTTTTGGGGAATTGGGTTAGGTTAAAATCGGCGAGCGAAGCGAGTCGAGCGCGGACTAGGGAAGAGGGAAGGGGCGGCGAAGCCTGTGGACTCGCCTTTTATGCCGCCGTTCCATTATACCAGAGTCTGGTATCATGAGCTGATTGGTCAGATCACTTGGTGTTGACAGGCATGTGGTGATCGACGACACATGTTGACATCTCAGATGCCTGGCGCCCTACATTTGCATAATTATTCCATTTGCTGGCTCAAATGATAAACAAACACGGCGACTCGTTGCATGCAATTTTCAGATCTCGATTTGGAGAAAGCTTTGAACGATTCGTTGCGAAATTTTTCGCATATACCGAGACTTAAAGAAGAGCAAAAGCTGTGTCTAAAGTCTGTGGCAAAAAAGCAAGATGTTTTTGGAATTTTGCCGACTGGATTTACAAAACAGTCACCATGTGCAGATTATCTGTTGGATGCCAAATCAAACGCCATTACAAAACAACAGAGGTTTATCCTAGCTCCACTGAGACACTACTCAACTACAGAACTTACTAAGGAGCTAAATTTATAATTCATGATTTCATTGCAGTGGAATTATAGACTACGGCTTTTTGAGACTCGGATCTATATGCCTATTATACCGTGTGGCCGGAAACACTACACTGTATAATCCGCCGAGATCAAAAAGTCAATATCATCGAAGAGAACAAATTCATAACTGCGATCTAAAGGCGCGATTCTCTCTGAATTCTTACTGGGAAAGCTTTATACTTTGGGCTTTTTAAATACTTTTTAGCGAAGAGTGGGAGTCGTGTTTAGCCTGTCTATTTTTATACTACTACCGATGCATTCAACCGAATAAAAACATGACAACTTGTTGACATATTAATTAACTTGTTCACTTGGGGGCGGAATGGCGGCATCAAAGGCGAGTCCACAGGCTTCGCCGCCCCTTCCCTCTTCCCCAGTCTTTTAACCTAACCCAATTCCCCAAAAAGAAGCCTGTTCACAGGCTAGGCTTCAGGCTAAATTCGATGCCGGGTATGAAGCTTCCAGTGACAGCGACTTCGTCGCCCATTTGTTGTCGTTGGAATATCGTCGAAGGTATGCTATGTTTTCATGACTTTGGCTTCAGTTTGCCCTCCTCAGGACGAGTGGCTCCTTGACGGAACCAAAAAAATGAAAAATGAAAGGGAGTAAAGGAAAGAAAAATGACGAGCCTACGACACGAGGTATTCCCAGGCGGTCACCCATCCAAGTACTAACCTCGCCCGACAGGGCTTAACTTCGGTGATCGGACGAGAACCGGCGCATGTCAACCCGTGACAGTGTCCCTTTAAAACAACGGTCGCTAAATGACAGTTGGGAAGTTTCCCACAATGTGTTGCAAAGAGATTGCGTGACGCGTAGCACACTGGAATTTGCTGCGTACTTATGGCATCGGTCAAGGGAAGAACATCGCCGTGGAAAAGGTTTCAGGTCAGTGTCATTTATAAAGTGGGCTGGGGGTCCTTTAGTTGTAGAACTTGAGGTTCTAGTGGGGTCCGAGTGCATGCCTTCTATATTGATTTTTGACGTCGAGAGGCTCGAAAGTGCTTTTTACATCACAGTCAATACAACATATTTTCGGAAAAAAATTAGTGAAATTCAAAGATATGTTTTCTTTTTAGCCACTATTTCAGACATTTCAGTCACAGTCACAGTCACAGGAGTAACGTCCGTTATTGGAAATGTCTTATAATAAAGTCTGTTTCCTTCGTTGTGGTACACTTTCAATGTTTAAATCGTCTTACAAGTATATTTGGTAGATAAATATACAAGTCATTTGTGAAGGTGGGGGGGGGGGGGGGGGGGTGGATTCTGAGGCGTCAATACTGCATTATATTGACGGCTAGTTAGGAGAAAATATATTTCGTATTGGGCGGAGTAGCAAAGCGACGGAGCCTAATACGGAATATATTTTCTTCCAACACCGTCAATATAATGCGGTATTGACGCCCGCAAAATCGAAATTATTTTGTATCACGATTAAACATCGTCTAGATTTTTGAGACGTCAATGCGACTTTATATTGACGTCTCAAAAGCAAGCAAAAGTATCGGAGAATCGTGATACTTTTACAGATGTGAGCTACAGCTGGCTGTCAGTTTTGTTTTCGGCTGGTGGGTTTAAAGCTGTTTTTGTGACATCTCCACCGCTAGTTACAGTCTTAACAGCCACGTCCGATGACAAGGAAAACAGTGCTGAACCACCAACATCCAATGTATTTTCATGCCCACGGGAAGGCTGCATCCCGTTGGGGAGGGGGGGGGGGTACCCCCCAAAAAAATACCTATACGGGTATGCGCAGCCTAACGGGGTCGTAATTTTGGGACTCCTGACCTAGAACGAACGGGTATCCATTTTAAAGCCTTTTTTCTAGAACGAGGTATAATATTTCGAACGCACGAAAGCATCATAAGATGGTGAATCAAATTGTCGATCGTGGCTTTATCTTGTGTTTGAAATCGAAGGAATTAAGTGTTGATTTGTGTAGAAGAAGAATTGTCGTATTTTGATGAATAAGTCGAACAAACAAAGAAACAACATTTAAAAAAATGGGCTATTGAAAACTACGCAATTTCTACGAAATCTAAGTTGAATACTGCGAAAAGCTCCCACATGAGATATATGTGCACAGGGCACAGTCAGCGGTCATTCAGTTATAGTAATGGCTTCTACAGATCAAATCGTTAATGTCTTGGTCTCGCATAAGGGAGGACTTAAAGCAGTCAACATAAGAAGCGTTATGAATGTGAGGTGGCAGATGATTCCACTCTGGGACAGTGCGAGCAAAGAATGATGCTCTGTAACAACTCTTGAGCGCTAGGATATTCCCGGGGGGGGGGGGGTATTCAACAAAGTTTTGTATGGGGATACTCCGCCCCGAGGTTCAAACCCTTATCCCTTCATATACCAGGTAAAGGTACCCCTTTCATATATACCTCTCATTGAAAATGATATATCTCTTTCCCCTTTCATATAGCCTTTACGTGCATCTTTTTGATATATTTTGAAAGGCCCTTTTTATAATAATAAAGGTAAAAACGGCAAACTCATCCTTACGGCAAGAAGAAAAGATAGAGACAGAAGTGAAATAAAAAAACAAACAGTTGAATATATATTCAACTGTTTGTTTGTTTGCTTTTTTATTTCACTTCTGTCTCTATTTTTTCTTCTTGTCGTAAGGATCAGTTTGCTGGTTTGCCGTTTTTACCTTTCAGTACTATTTCAAGATTTTTACTGATCCAGGTCTACGATAGATCCGGTACTCTTCATTGGTTTGTCGTTGTGGTTTTACCGTTATTATACCGTTATTATTTTCGCTACCCTTTCCTATTCTTCGTAAAATCCCTACCCTTTCATATACTTCAACTCGTAAAATCCCGACCCTTTCATATACCTCCAACCTCAAAAAGGTACCCCTTTCGGGCGGAGCATCCCCGTACAGCCCATTGTAGGGAGTACCCCCCTCCTCCCCGGGAGAATATCCCAGAAGTGGTGTTGACCTTGGGATTGTCTAGTTACACGCCCGCTCTTGACCAGAATCTGACTTTCAAACGTCCACAAGGCCGTGGACAATCAGGGATAGGCGGCTGACAGCCCTGCGCGCTTCAAGGCTCTGCCATCCGAGATTGCATATCATTTGCGTATAATTTTTCTAGAATGGAGTGTTAAAAATTGATCTATTTTTAGAACGGGGGTAACATTTTGAGTGCAAATTCTTTCTAAAACGGGATCTAAATTTGGAGACCTGGACGGTACATACCCAGCCAAAACATATCCGAGTACCCGCAAGCTCTCGGGGTCGGCAACGGACTCGCTGTTTTGGGGGTTGAGGGAGGCCACCCGTACCCCTTCCCCCCAACCCCTAAGCCCGGGAGCCTTGCTCGCAGGCTAGTACCCCCCCGGGGATGCATCAAAGTGTTTCAACGGCCGTCCGCCCTGGAACGCCATCTGTCATTAGAAGCCTGCTCCATGTCACCGGAGAGGCACACCCTAATGAACCTGGCCAAACAACAGTACGCCACCCTCCTCAGCGAAGGCGTTGCACTTCTCCTTTTCTTTGCAAGTCTCAAGCTCAGTTAGCAGCTCAAACAAAGGCCAAAGCCTCAAGGCGGGCTGGGTGCTAAAGGAAATGAAAAAGCCTTTGCTACCGATTCAACGAAAAGTCGGCCAGGATGTAGTCACAAAAGAAATGCGTCGTGCCCGTGCCCGGCAGTGAAGAGAAAAGCGCCACCGATGGCCCTCACTGAAGAATTTGAGGATATATATAGTTGCCCTTGTAAAGCTAGAAAATGAAGGGCCAATGTAACGCAAGATTGCTAACCGCTTTTACGGTTTGATTTTCTCTTGTAAGAAGATTGAAAAAAGCCTTGTGTGATGCATGAATTTCTTTTCCGCCTTAAGGCTGTGCAAAAATTTTTTTTTCGAGATTATTCCATACTTTTCTTTCGCTCGTTGTGGACGATCTTTTTTTTTCTCTACTTTTGCTGTGCAGCAATTTATTTTTTGGTAATTGCCAAAACTTTTCGCCCCAGGGAGCAAAGTATTTCTCAAATTTCAGTGCGCTACGCGTCACGCAATCTCTTTGCAACACATTGGGACTGTCATTTAGCGACTTTTGTTTTAACGCATTTGGAGTATTAGCGCTATGATAAGATCAACAAGGCTCAGATATTCCAAACACAACAATGGAGTGCAGGATTGCCTTTATCATAAACGCAATTCAAGGCTCGGGTAAGTTTAATTTTCTGATGAACTATTAACGGAAAGCGGGTGAGTTTTGATCGCTGTTATTTCAATATAAGGTCGCACAACATGCTTTTGTCTCTACTTCGTATCCCAACAACCTGTTTAAAATATATCATTTTTAAGTTAGCAAAGGATAGATAAAATTCTTCTGAAGTCTTTGCAATTCTGAGAAAGGCTTTCTCAAACTACCCTTCACGTTTTGGCCTCTAGACGGGACACTTTTAAAATGCCGCCAGAAATATTTTACCACAGTAAACAACAGAAGTTGTGCTTCAAAACTGTCTTGAATTTGTTTTCAAACTCAACGTACCAATTGGGTTTCCACGGCGTAGAAATTGGTTCAAATTTGCTAAGTTTTAAAATGGAAGAAATAATGTTTCTTCTAACGAACGAAATATTCTTATTTCAACAGCTAATTCAAAATAAATTACTGTAGTTTAAAGAACAAGAGTGTGTTTATGTTGTGGCCGGATTTTATTGATATATGGCATCGCGTTTTTCTGTACGAGCGAGATGAAAATGTGTATTTTTCGCCGGTTTCACAACTGAATGGCCGCCAATTTGCCGTTTTTCAAACTTTGCCCGTTTTCGAAAAAAAACAAAACGCGTTACAATTTTTAATGTTATTTTTTAAAATACTTCACTAAAGAGATTATTTGGGCAAAATATGAAGAAATCCGAAATGTTGTGACTGTCGCCCAATTTTCAAAAATTTCAGTCATTGGCTCTTAAAAGCTCTAATATCTTTCTTTATATGTTTTTGGTTGTTTAAGTATTACACAGTGGGAAAAGCAGAAACTACATAATTGTTATTAACATCGCAAATGACAGTTAGAAAGTAACACAATCCTCCCGATAAACCATCGATACCAACAGGAGTTGCAAATTTCTTCTTATAATCTCTTTTTCCCTTTTTTTTAGTTTCAATGAAAACACTTTTGCCTTGTTCTGGCTGCAGCATATACTGTCTCTCTACATGGTCCATTGAACGTTTCCGTTTTGCTTTCTATTCCTCAGCAAACTCTCCTTCCTCGCTTTTGCTTTTTCTTCGTTCCATTCAAACGTCACAACTCGCTTTCTATCTTGATGTTCTTTCTTGGTACTTCAAGGCTTATTCGATGTAGCTTCACAAAAATCCGTAAACGGCACCCTTTCTCCTTTGCTTGAACAGGAAAGTAAGCAATATCTTTCACAATGGAGAGATGTTTGCTCTGATAATCAATGGCTTCTTTGTGCTTCCCAAGGCGCATATACGTGTTACCGAATCGATATTGTAATAGGCCCGTCCACCTCCGGCACTGTCGTCCAAGTTTCGGCAATAGACTAATCCTTGTTGTTATACTCAATGGCTTTCTGGAAGTTTCGGAGCCGTTGATAAACAATGCCGACATCCCCTTTCGTCCTCTCGAGTAGTACTGTAGCTCTTCCAGACCTCTATTTTTATTGGCCCCGTAGTACTGTAGCTTCTATTGTGTTTAGCTCTAGGGCTATTGTTTGTGTTGTTTAACCTATTGTTTCGTTAACCAATCACTGAGCTTGTTTGGAAAGGTACAGCCTCTCCCGTCCTGTCGCCTACTTCTTTGGCAATTGAAACTAATTGACATACCTTAAGGCGTGCGATCTTTCTCGAACGGCTTTTTGTTTTTTGTTTTACAAGAATTCAGCGTAGTTTGCTTTTCTTGTAGCGTACATACTGCTCATAGAACGCAGAATTATGAAGGGTTCTTTAGTGAGCCAAATCCTCATGCAAAGCCGCTTGTGGATAAACCCCAGGTTGGTCGAAGTTATGACGATGGCCACGCGTCGAAATACTTCGCAGATTCTTACAGGCAAACGAGGGAATGTGTCTTACCTTTACCTTTTTACAATAGAAAGAACAGATGGTGATCTGTCCTTTATAAACCTTCTTTACTACAGGAAGACAGAACTCAACAGCAGATAGAAAAGGCAATGCTTTTTGTTGTTTAAGTATTACACAGTGGGATAAGCAGTAACTACATAAATGTCATTAACATCGAAAATGACAGTTAGAAAGTAACACAATCCTCCCAATAAACCATCGATACCAACAGGAGTTGCAAATTTCTTCTGATAATTTCTTCTACTTTTTTTATATTTGTTCCTTTTTATGGTATCGGGGTTGCTTCGCGTCTCCTGAATTAGTGTCCAAACACGATCTCTGTTAGTTTCAATGAAGACACTTTTGCCTTGTTCCGGCTGCCCCATATGCTGTCTCTCTATATGGTCCATTGAACGTTTTTGTTTTGCTTTCTCTTCCTCAGCAAACTCTCCTTCCTCGCTTTTTCTTTTTGTTCGTTCCATTCAAACGTCTTAACTTGCTTCCGATCTTGTTGTTCTTTCTTGGGACTTCAAGGCTAATTCGATGTAGCTTCACAAAAATCCGTAAACGGCACCCTTTCTCCTTTGCTTGAACAGGAAAGTAAGCAATTGCATCGGAATACGTTCCCTCTTATTCTTATGAAAATGCGGCGTTCTACTGCAAAGCAAACCTTTCAAAGCTCTTCGTTCTTCTTTATATTTTTTCCTTCACGGATGTCAAGGAGTATCCAGAACAGCGACCATTTGCAAAATGAGTGAACCTCTTCCTGACTCCTTTCATATAGTCTCAAGCAATGCATTTATTCTAGTGGTATGACGTAATTTTTGGCCAATCCTAACTTCCCACGTCATAATCACGTGGTCTGCATATAGTGGAGATTTGGGTAACTTATTTTTACGTTCGTCAATGTTCTCTAACGACGATTGATCGACAAACAATGTCAGCCAAGGTGATCACGCCACTTGTCATATGACAGACTTTAACCATCACATTGCTTTCACGTGTTTCCGTTCGCTGCACCGCGTGTAATTTATGTCACTTCCTGTCTTTTTGTGTATCTTCTGCCAAAGAAAAAAGTAACAATTTCTTTTACTTTTACTTTTACAATAGGGGCTCGTCCTTCACCAGCCCTGTAAACAATTTCTGTAGCAATGGACAGGTCTTTCTTGTGGTACTGTATTGCTTGTTGGTAGTTTGCGAGGTGATGATACGCACTGGCGAGACTGCCATAGACCAGTACTTCTCCTGCTCTGTCGCCCACTTCAATGCATTGCACAGACTTTCTTTGTGGTTGTCTACGGCCTCTCGGATCTTACCGAGGCACATTTACGCGTTGACAAGACCGCCATACGCCACTTCTTCTCCCGCTTCTTTGTCAATATCTTTCACAATGGAGAGATGTTTGCTCTGATAATCAATGGCTTCTTTGTGCTTCCCAAGGCGCATATACGTGTTACCGAATCGATATTGTAATAGGCCCGTCCACCTCCGGCACTGTCGTCCAAGTTTCGGCAATAGACTAATCTTTGTTGTTATACTCAATGGCTTTCTGGAAGTTTCGGAGCCGTTGATAAACAATGCCGACATCCTCTTTCGTCCTGTCGCCTACTTCTTTGGCAATTGAAACTAATTGACATACCTTAAGGCGTGCGATCTTCCTCGAACGTCTTTTTGTTTTTTGTTTTACAAGAATTCAGCGTAGTTTGCTCTTCTTGTAGCGTACGTACTGCTCATAGAATGCAGAATTATGAAGGGTTCTTTAGTGAGCCAAATCCGCATGATAGAAAAGGCAATGCTTTAAAAACTCTAATATATTTCTTTACATATTTTTTGTTGTTTAAGTATTACACAGTGGGATAAGCAGTAACTACATAAATGTCATTAACATCGAAAATGACAGTTAGAAAGTAACACAATCCTCCCAATAAACCATCGATACCAACAGGAGTTGCAAATTTCTTCTACTTTTTTTATATTTGTTCCTTTTTATGGTATCGGGGTTGCTTCGCGTCTCCTGAATTAGTGTCCAAACACGATCTCTGTTAGTTTCAATGAAGACACTTTTGCCTTGTTCCGGCTGCCCCATATGCTGTCTCTCTATATGGTCCATTGAACGTTTTTGTTTTGCTTTCTCTTCCTCAGCAAACTCTCCTTCCTCGCTTTTTCTTTTTGTTCGTTCCATTCAAACGTCTTAACTTGCTTCCGATCTTGTTGTTCTTTCTTGGGACTTCAAGGCTAATTCGATGTAGCTTCACAAAAATCCGTAAACGGCACCCTTTCTCCTTTGCTTGAACAGGAAAGTAAGCAATTGCATCGGAATACGTTCCCTCTTATTCTTATGAAAATGCGGCGTTCTACTGCAAAGCAAACCTTTCAAAGCCCTTCGTTCTTCTTTATATTTTTTCCTTCACGGATGTCAAGGAGTATCCAGAACAGCGACCATTTGCAAAATGAGTGAACCTCTTCCTGACTCCTTTTATATAGTCTCAAGCAATGCATTTATTCTAGTGGTATGACGTAATTTTTGGCCAATCCTAACTTCCCACGTCATAATCACGTGGTCTGCATATAGTGGAGATTTGGGTAACTTATTTTTACGTTCGTCAATGTTCTCTAACGACGATTGATCGACAAACAATGTCAGCCAAGGTGATCACGCCACTTGTCATATGACAGACTTTAACCATCACATTGCTTTCACGTGTTTCCGTTCGCTGCACCGCGTGTAATTTATGTCACTTCCTGTCTTTTTGTGTATCTTCTGCCAAAGAAAAAAGTAACAATTTCTTTTACTTTTACTTTTACAATAGGGGCTCGTCCTTCACCAGCCCTGTAAACAATTTCTGTAGCAATGGACAGGTCTTTCTTGTGGTACTGTATTGCTTGTTGGTAGTTTGCGAGGTGATGATACGCACTGGCGAGACTGCCATAGACCAGTACTTCTCCTGCTCTGTCGCCCACTTCAATGCATTGCACAGACTTTCTTTGTGGTTGTCTACGGCCTCTCGGATCTTACCGAGGCACATTTACGCGTTGACAAGACCGCCATACGCCACTTCTTCTCCCGCTTCTTTGTCAATATCTTTCACAATGGAGAGATGTTTGCTCTGATAATCAATGGCTTCTTTGTGCTTCCCAAGGCGCATATACGTGTTACCGAATCGATATTGTAATAGGCCCGTCCACCTCCGGCACTGTCGTCCAAGTTTCGGCAATAGACTAATCTTTGCTGTTATACTCAATGGCTTTCTGGAAGTTTCGGAGCCGTTGATAAACAATGCCGACATCCTCTTTCGTCCTGTCGCCTACTTCTTTGGCAATTGAAACTAATTGACATACCTTAAGGCGTGCGATCTTCCTCGAACGTCTTTTTGTTTTTTGTTTTACAAGAATTCAGCGTAGTTTGCTCTTCTTGTAGCGTACGTACTGCTCATAGAATGCAGAATTATGAAGGGTTCTTTAGTGAGCCAAATCCGCATGCAAAGCCGCTTTGTGGATAAACCCCAGGTTGGTCGAACTTATGACGATGGTCACGCGTCGAAATACTTCGCAGATTCTTACAGGCAAACGAGGGAATGTGTCTTACCTTTACCTTTTTACAATAGAAAGAACAGATGGTGATCTGTCCTTTTTAAACCTTCTTTACAACAGGAAGACAGAACTCAACAGCAGATAGAAAAGGCAATGCTTTAAAAACTCTAATATATTTCTTTACATATTTTTTGTTGTTTAAGTATTACACAGTGGGATAAGCAGTAACTACATAAATGTGATTAACATCGAAAATGACAGTTAGAAAGTAACACAATCCTCCCAATAAACCATCGATACCAACAGGAGTTGCAAATTTCTTCTGATAATTTCTTCTACTTTTTTTATATTTGTTCCTTTTTATGGTATCGGGGTTGCTTCGCGTCTCCTGAATTAGTGTCCAAACACGATCTCTGTTAGTTTCAATGAAGACACTTTTGCCTTGTTCCGGCTGCCCCATATGCTGTCTCTCTATATGGTCCATTGAACGTTTTTGTTTTGCTTTCTCTTCCTCAGCAAACTCTCCTTCCTCGCTTTTTCTTTTTGTTCGTTCCATTCAAACGTCTTAACTTGCTTCCGATCTTGTTGTTCTTTCTTGGGACTTCAAGGCTAATTCGATGTAGCTTCACAAAAATCCGTAAACGGCACCCTTTCTCCTTTGCTTGAACAGGAAAGTA
The DNA here is from genome assembly GCA_024195265.1 of Dendrophyllia cribrosa. NCBI lineage: Eukaryota > Metazoa > Cnidaria > Anthozoa > Scleractinia > Dendrophylliidae > Dendrophyllia > Dendrophyllia cribrosa. The sequence continues at coordinate 42,800,703 of JAJLRJ010000006.1, read as the reverse complement.
AGCAATTGCATCGGAATACGTTCCCTCTTATTCTTATGAAAATGCGGCGTTCTACTGCAAAGCAAACCTTTCAAAGCCCTTCGTTCTTCTTTATATTTTTTCCTTCACGGATGTCAAGGAGTATCCAGAACAGCGACCATTTGCAAAATGAGTGAACCTCTTCCTGACTCCTTTTATATAGTCTCAAGCAATGCATTTATTCTAGTGGTATGACGTAATTTTTGGCCAATCCTAACTTCCCACGTCATAATCACGTGGTCTGCATATAGTGGAGATTTGGGTAACTTATTTTTACGTTCGTCAATGTTCTCTAACGACGATTGATCGACAAACAATGTCAGCCAAGGTGATCACGCCACTTGTCATATGACAGACTTTAACCATCACATTGCTTTCACGTGTTTCCGTTCGCTGCACCGCGTGTAATTTATGTCACTTCCTGTCTTTTTGTGTATCTTCTGCCAAAGAAAAAAGTAACAATTTCTTTTACTTTTACTTTTACAATAGGGGCTCGTCCTTCACCAGCCCTGTAAACAATTTCTGTAGCAATGGACAGGTCTTTCTTGTGGTACTGTATTGCTTGTTGGTAGTTTGCGAGGTGATGATACGTACTGGCGAGACTGCCATAGACCAGTACTTCTCCTGCTCTGTCGCCCACTTCAATGCATTGCACAGACTTTCTTTGTGGTTGTCTACGGCCTCTCGGATCTTACCGAGGCACATTTACGCGTTGACAAGACCCCCATACGCCACTTCTTCTCCCGCTTCTTTGTCAATATCTTTCACAATGGAGAGATGTTTGCTCTGATAATCAGTGGCTTCTTTGTGCTTCCCAAGGCGCATATACGTGTTACCGAATCGATATTGTAATAGGCCCGTCCACCTCCGGCATTGTCGTCCAAGTTTCGGCAATAGACTAATCTTTGTTGTTATACTCAATGGCTTTCTGGAAGTTTCGGAGCCGTTGATAAACAATGCCGACATCCTCTTTCGTCCTGTCGCCTACTTCTTTGGCAATTGAAACTAATTGACATACCTTAAGGCGTGCGATCTTCCTCGAACGTCTTTTTGTTTTTTGTTTTACAAGAATTCAGCGTAGTTTGCTCTTCTTGTAGCGTACGTACTGCTCATAGAATGCAGAATTATGAAGGGTTCTTTAGTGAGCCAAATCCGCATGCAAAGCCGCTTTGTGGATAAACCCCAGGTTGGTCGAACTTATGACGATGGTCACGCGTCGAAATACTTCGCAGATTCTTACAGGCAAACGAGGGAATGTGTCTTACCTTTACCTTTTTACAATAGAAAGAACAGATGGTGATCTGTCCTTTTTAAACCTTCTTTACAACAGGAAGACAGAACTCGACAGCAGATAGAAAAGGCAATGCTTTAAAAACTCTAATATATTTCTTTACATATTTTTTGTTGTTTAAGTATTACACAGTGGGATAAGCAGTAACTACATAAATGTCATTAACATCGAAAATGACAGTTAGAAAGTAACACAATCCTCCCAATAAACCATCGATACCAACAGGAGTTGCAAATTTCTTCTGATAATTTCTTCTACTTTTTTTATATTTGTTCCTTTTTATGGTATCGGGGTTGCTTCGCGTCTCCTGAATTAGTGTCCAAACACGATCTCTGTTAGTTTCAATGAAGACACTTTTGCCTTGTTCCGGCTGCCCCATATGCTGTCTCTCTATATGGTCCATTGAACGTTTTTGTTTTGCTTTCTCTTCCTCAGCAAACTCTCCTTCCTCGCTTTTTCTTTTTGTTCGTTCCATTCAAACGTCTTAACTTGCTTCCGATCTTGTTGTTCTTTCTTGGGACTTCAAGGCTAATTCGATGTAGCTTCACAAAAATCCGTAAACGGCACCCTTTCTCCTTTGCTTGAACAGGAAAGTAAGCAATTGCATCGGAATACGTTCCCTCTTATTCTTATGAAAATGCGGCGTTCTACTGCAAAGCAAACCTTTCAAAGCTCTTCGTTCTTCTTTATATTTTTTCCTTCACGGATGTCAAGGAGTATCCAGAACAGCGACCATTTGCAAAATGAGTGAACCTCTTCCTGACTCCTTTTATATAGTCTCAAGCAATGCATTTATTCTAGTGGTATGACGTAATTTTTGGCCAATCCTAACTTCCCACGTCATAATCACGTGGTCTGCATATAGTGGAGATTTGGGTAACTTATTTTTACGTTCGTCAATGTTCTCTAACGACGATTGATTGACAAACAATGTCAGCCAAGGTGATCACGCCACTTGTCATATGACAGACTTTAACCATCACATTGCTTTCACGTGTTTCCGTTCGCTGCACCGCGTGTATTTTATGTCACTTCCTGTCTTTTTGTGTATCTTCTGCCAAAGAAAAAAGTAACAATTTCTTTTACTTTTACTTTTACAATAGGGGCTCGTCCTTCACCAGCCCTGTAAACAATTTCTGTAGCAATGGACAGGTCTTTCTTGTGGTACTGTATTGCTTGTTGGTAGTTTGCGAGGTGATGATACGCACTGGCGAGACTGCCATAGACCAGTACTTCTCCTGCTCTGTCGCCCACTTCAATGCATTGCACAGACTTTCTTTGTGGTTGTCTACGGCCTCTCGGATCTTACCGAGGCACATTTACGCGTTGACAAGACCGCCATACGCCACTTCTTCTCCCGCTTCTTTGTCAATATCTTTCACAATGGAGAGATGTTTGCTCTGATAATCAATGGCTTCTTTGTGCTTCCCAAGGCGCATATACGTGTTACCGAATCGATATTGTAATAGGCCCGTCCACCTCCGGCACTGTCGTCCAAGTTTCGGCAATAGACTAATCTTCGTTGTTATACTCAGTGGCTTTCTGGAAGTTTCGGAGCCGTTGATAAACAATGCCGACATCCTCTTTCGTCCTGTCGCCTACTTCTTTGGCAATTGAAACTAATTGACATACCTTAAGGCGTGCGATCTTCCTCGAACGTCGTTTTGTTTTTTGTTTTACAAGAATTCAGCGTAGTTTGCTCTTCTTGTAGCGTACGTACTGCTCATAGAATGCAGAATTATGAAGGGTTCTTTAGTGAGCCAAATCCGCATGCAAAGCCGCTTTGTGGATAAACCCCAGGTTGGTCGAACTTATGACGATGGTCACGCGTCGAAATACTTCGCATATTCTTACAGGCAAACGAGGGAATGTGTCTTACCTTTACCTTTTTACAATAGAAAGAACAGATGGTGATCTGTCCTTTTTAAACCTTCTTTACAACAGGAAGACAGAACTCGACAGCAGATAGAAAAGGCAATGCTTTAAAAACTCTAATATATTTCTTTACATATTTTTTGTTGTTTAAGTATTACACAGTGGGATAAGCAGTAACTACATAAATGTCATTAACATCGAAAATGACAGTTAGAAAGTAACACAATCCTCCCAATAAACCATCGATACCAACAGGAGTTGCAAATTTCTTCTGATAATTTCTTCTACTTTTTTTATATTTGTTCCTTTTTATGGTATCGGGGTTGCTTCGCGTCTCCTGAATTAGTGTCCAAACACGATCTCTGTTAGTTTCAATGAAGACACTTTTGCCTTGTTCCGGCTGCCCCATATGCTGTCTCTCTATATGGTCCATTGAACATTTTTGTTTTGCTTTCTCTTCCTCAGCAAACTCTCCTTCCTCGCTTTTTCTTTTTGTTCGTTCCATTCAAACGTCTTAACTTGCTTCCGATCTTGTTGTTCTTTCTTGGGACTTCAAGGCTAATTCGATGTAGCTTCACAAAAATCCGTAAACGGCACCCTTTCTCCTTTGCTTGAACAGGAAAGTAAGCAATTGCATCGGAATACGTTCCCTCTTATTCTTATGAAAATGCGGCGTTCTACTGCAAAGCAAACCTTTCAAAGCTCTTCGTTCTCCTTTATATTTTTTCTTTCACGGATGTCAAGGAGTATCCAGAACAGCGACCATTTGCAAAATGAGTGAACCTCTTCCTGACTCCTTTTATATAGTCTCAAGCAATGCATTTATTCTAGTGGTATGACGTAATTTTTGGCCAATCCTAACTTCCCACGTCATAATCACGTGGTCTGCATATAGTGGAGATTTGGGTAACTTATTTTTACGTTCGTCAATGTTCTCTAACGACGATTGATTGACAAACAATGTCAGCCAAGGTGATCACGCCACTTGTCATATGACAGACTTTAACCATCACATTGCTTTCACGTGTTTCCGTTCGCTGCACCGCGTGTAATTTATGTCACTTCCTGTCTTTTTGTGTATCTTCTGCCAAAGAAAAAAGTAACAATATCTTTAACTTTTACTTTGGTTAAATGGCTCTTACCCAAGATTAGCATAGCCCTTCCTTCTAAGAGACTGTCGCCCACTTCTTTGGCAATTTACTCTTAGGCTTTTTTGAAGTTTGCGAGGCTTTTATAGGCCTTGCCAAGATTACAACAGAACTGTACATCACTAATCCTGTCGCCTATTTCGTCGTCAATGGACAAATAGCTTGTGTGGTACTTTATAGTTTTTTTAAAGTTTCCCAGTCCATCGTAAGCATTGCCAATACTGCCAATAAGGGCTCGTCCTTCTCCGCTCCTGTAACCCATTTCTGTAGCAATGGACAGGTCTTTTTTGTGGTACTGTATTGCTTGTTGGTAGTTTCCGAGTTGATTATAAGCACTGGCGAGAAAGGGATTGGCCCGTCCTTCACGGGCTCTGTCACTCACTTCAATGGCAATGCACAGACTTTCTTTTTAGTAGTCTACGGCCTCTCGGATCTTACCGAGGCACATTTAAGCGTTGCCAAGACCGCTATAAGCCACTCCTTCTCCCGCCTTATTACCCATCTCTTTCACAATGGAGAGATGTTTGCTGTTATACTCTATGGCTTCTTGGTACTTCGCAAGGCGAATATACGTGTTGCCGAATCGATATTGTAATAAGCCCGTCCACCTCCGACACTATCGCCCAAGTTTTCGCAATTGACTAATCTTTGTTGTGATACTCAATGGCTTTTTGGAAGTTTTGGAGCCCTTGATAAACAATGCCGACATTCTCTTTCGCCCTACAGACGTAGAAGTAAGATCCTATTTGAAAAACCTGCATTCTATTATTCTGTATAAACTGTATTTTTTTCGGGAAACATTCATCACGAGTAGAGAGACCTTGAGAAGGTTTTCTTCCAAGGCATTATTGCGATTTTACAAACTTTCCTTTAAATTAAGAAATTTTTACTTGTTTCTTTGCTAACATTTTGCCTTCGTTTCTACTTTTAATTCACAGGAATGAGTTTGCTCTTACTATCACTTGCGTCGTTTTTGCTGTTGTTTTTCTTTTTCTCTCCACTACCTTATGAACACATAATAGAAAAGTAAAGCGATGCCTCTTGTATGGCCCTTCGAGTGGTTATCTGAGGATCATAGAACATTTTTCATGCTTTACGGGAACAAAGTTTCGCTATTCAGGATGAAATTTTTGTCTGCTCGAAACTAATTTTTGCGATGTTTAAATCGAGCTACAGAACATTACAAAGCAGTGGATAGGAATCAGTTATAGGTTCCGGCAATTCTACTTTTTGACAAAAACTTGGATTAAGAAACGACAGAAGACAAGGAAATCAGCTTCTTTATTTGGGTTTCTACACGCTAACAAAAAACTATGCTACCTTTTTACCGATTTCACTCGCTTAAATAAAAAATGATGAGAGTATGTTTTAGATTTGTCTCGGATATCGCCAAGTCAATTTTCTCAACTTTTTGTCTAATTTTGCTGATCACGAAAAAGTCAAAAACAGAAATTTCTCGAGTTTTTTCAGACAGCTGTCAAAAAGGCGCAAAAGCCAGAGACAGGTTGCATCTCTCTGTTTATAGAGGTATTCCCAGTGCTGTAGACTGCAAAGGCAGTTCCATTGAACTCCTTGAGATTGGACCCGTTGTTCTCCGTTCCCAAATATACAAGGCCAAATATTAAACTGCCCTTACTCTATAATGCGTCCGCAGCAGAGTTTCGGCTGTCTCAGCACTGAAGCTCCTTCCCCCAATTTCTTCCAGGGACACTGCAATAGCCAATTGTTTTCAGTCACAGCTCCAGTATCGCACATTCCTACCGCTCCTTCTCTTCTCCGCCCTTCTTTCTCAGCGACGTTGTTATTCTCTCTCCATGGAAGCTTCCACAGCTCTGCCTTCACTACACTTTTCAACATAGCTGCAGGTAATATGTATAAGCCATAGCCTGCGTAGCTGGCGGGATTATTACCGGGGTACTGTTTTGGGTCGTCCGCCGCTAAATTCTTCTCGATAGCGGGTCTGCCAAAAAAAAAAACCCGGCCAAAACAGTACCCCGGTATAAGAATCTTAATTAATGTTTAGTTATTTTATATTAAGAGCGTGTAGGTTGCAGTGGTTGCGAAGGTTGCGAGATAGGTAGTTTAATGTTTAGTTATCTATTAAGAGAGTGTAGGTTGCAGTGGTTGCGAAGGTTGCGAGATAGGTAGTTTAATGTTTAGTTATTTTATATTAAGAGCGTGTAGGTTGCAGTGGTTGCGAAGGTTGCGAGATATATATTTTAATGTTTAGTTATTTTATATAAGAGCGTGTAGGTTGCAGTGGTTGCGAAGGTTGCGAGATAGGTAGTTTAATGTTTAGTTATCTATTAAGAGAGTGTAGGTTGCAGTGGTTGCGAAGGTTGCGAGATATATATTTTAATGTTTAGTTATTTTATATTAAGAGCGTGTAGGTTGCAGTGGTTGCAAAGGTTGCGAGATATATATTTTAATGTTTAGTTATTTTATATTAAGAGCGTGTAGGTTGCAGTGGTTGCGAAGGTTGCGAGATAGGTAGTGTCATATCCCATGAATCTTTATGCGCTTCACGCATGTGCATTACTTGCTTCTTGCCATGTGCTTGCGGACATGTTGATTAAATTGTGTTGAGTTCTCGGTGATTCTGCGTCTATTTTGATATACAAACTCCCGGTACATTACAAACTGGCGACGAGGATAAAGAATTTAAGTACCAGCGATGACTACACAGCAATTTGGCACTTTGGAACCGTTCGATGGAGCTGACTTTACGGATTACAGTGAACGCTTGAATGCCTACTTCATCGCACATAACATCGGTCAAGTTGCAGCTGACGCCAGCGCAGCAGTTAAACGAGAGGCGGACAAGAAAAAAGTCGCCGTTACAATCTCCTTGATCGGTAAAACCACTTACAGTACGCTCAAAGATCTCTGTCTTCCTGATTTACCCGCTGACAAAACTTACGAGCAGCTTACAGAAATTCTGAAAGACTACTACAAACCTAAGGTACTTGAAGTTGCAGAGACCTACCGCTTCCATCACTCTGTACAAAGCGAAACTGAAAGCGTAACGGAGTATGCAAACAAGCTCAAACGCTTAGCTGTGAACTGCAATTTTGGTCCTTACCTTCGAGAGCCCTCAGAGATCAATTTGTTGGGGGAGTGAGAAGTCAATCTACTAAAAAGAAACTACTTTCAGAAGATAGGACATTCGATCAAGCCCTCAAGGTCGCTCAGGCTGATGAACTGGCTGAGAAAGAATCTAAGTTACTCCAGGGCAACACCGATACTTCCGGCGCTGGAATTCTGCCTGTAAATGCTGTTTACAAAAAAAACTTTTCCTGCCCAAGAAAGCCAAAGGCAAACAGATTCCAAGTCTAAAATGGGAGGAAAGCAGTGTTTTCGGTGTGGCTCTCCACAACATTTGGCCGACAAGTGCAGTCATGTCGAATCTACATGTAACTACTGTGGCAAGCCTGGGCACCTGTCGAAAGCATGCTTCAAGAGAAAGAAAGAATTGGGTAGTAACAACACCACTCACCAAGTAACAGCTACTCCAGCATCAGGAACATGTACCAAGGAGGAGCAAGAGAATTCAGCCCCTTCTTGTACAGTTTATATGAAAAATGTGCAATCTTCTGGAAATTCGTCCATTACACCGCCCTTATACAAACTTACAGTTACAATTCAAGACCAGGAAGTCCCTATGGAAGTTGATACGGGCAGTTCTGTGACATTGTTGAGTTCTACAGATTTTACCAAACTAGGAGGACAAGTAACTACACTCAGACCTCCTACAGTGCTTTTGAAAAGCTATACTGGGAACATTATCCAGTGCTTGGGTGAGGAGGAGATGGATGTCAAAGTTGGAGACCAGGTGGGTACCCTGTTAATTCGTGTAGTTCAGGGACCATCACTCCTGGGGCGGGACATGATGTCCAAGTTTACATTACCTTGGCAGAACATTTTTAGTATGATTTCAACTGCAGCTGACGATATAGTTCAGCAGTACCCGGATTTGTTTGACACTAGTTCAGTGGGAAAACTTAAAGGAATCCAAGTGTCATTGCGAGTAAGCGATGAGAGCCCTGTGTTCACCAAAGCACGAGTAGTACCATTTGCAATTCGGTCTAAGTATGAAGAGGCCTTGGAGAAACTGGTAGGAGAGGATATCATTGAGAAAGTAGAGCATTCCGAGTGGGCATCACCAACAGTTCCTATTGTTAAAGCAAATGGGGACCTGAGAATTTGTGGAGATTATTCTGTCACCATCAACAGATTTTCAGTCCTCGAACAATACCCCATACCCACTCTGGAGGAACTACTGAGTGCATTGTCCGGGGGAAAAAAATTCACTAAGATTGACCTTTCTCAAGCATATCATCAACTAGAGCTTACGCCAGAAAGCAGAAAGTACACCACAATTAACACTCATTTGGGCTTATACCAATACAAGCGCCTGACTTATGAGTGAGTAGTGCTGTGTCAATCTTCCAACGCACTATTGAAAATGTCCTTAAGGACCTTCCAGGCTGCTGTGTCCGTATTGATGACATCCTTATTTCAGGAGAATCCGATGAAATCCATCTGGAAAACCTTCATCGAGTACTAAGGCGATTACAGGACTGTGGTCTTAAGCTTAACCCTAATAAATTTTTTTTCATGCTGGATAAAGTTGAGTATCTTGGTACCACCATTTCTGCTGCGGGGATTTCACCTACTGCTGAGAAAGTGCAGGCCATAAAGGATGCAGCACCTCCAACAAATGTTTCTGAATTACAGTCATTCCTTGGATCAGCCAATTTTCTACGTAAATTTGTCCCGGATTTTGCAAAGTTGGCTTCGCCATTGTACGGATTACTTCGAAAGGAGGCACCATGGAGATGGTCAAAACTGGAACAGGATGCTTTTGATAACATCAAGGCTGCTCTGTGCTCTGATTCTGTTTTACATCACTATGATCCTATGGCTGAATTAATTCTACAGTGTGGTGCTTCTTCAGTGGGTGTGGGAGCTGCGTTATTGCAACCGGGACCTGATGGTGCCTTACAACCTGTTGCCTATGCATCCAGGATACTAAACAATGCGGAACAGAATTACTCCCAAATCGAACGCGAGTCATTAGCTATTGTCTTTGGCGTGACCAAATTTCGTCAGTACCTGTTAGGTAGACACTTCAAACTTCTAACAGATCACAAACCTTTAATTACTTTACTTGGGGAACACAAGCCCGTACCCCAGTTGGCAGCAGCAAGGATCAAAAGATGGGCACTACTCTTGGCTGCTTATGACTATACAATTGAGTTCATAAGGGGCAAAGACAATGTGTTTGCGGACTTTTTGTCTAGGAAGCCTATTAAATGCAAGCAGTCTGCTGCGGAACAGGTAACTGTAAATGTGATGTTTATCGAAGAAGATCAGTTTTTAAATGCTTCAGTAGTTGCTATGGAAACCATGAAAGACCCAATTCTTGGAAAGGTGCTACAGTTTACCCAGCTGGGTTGGCCAGATAATCCGGAACCCATGTTCCAACCTTACTACAGCAAAAGGCTTGAACTCTCTCATGAAGATGGTATCCTCCTGTGGAACTCGCGAGTTGTCGTACCAGAGTCATTACAGAGCCTTTTATTAGCCGATCTCCATGCAGAACACCTGGGTATGGTTAAAATGAAACAATTAGCTCGAAAGTACTTTTGGTGGCCTGGACTTGATAAGCAAATTGAGGAGACAGTTAAATTATGTCTTGCTTGTCAAGAATCTGCCAAATCGCCAGCATCCACCCCAACTGCTTCATGGTCCTGGCCAGGGGGACCATGGAAACGATTACATGTAGATTTTGCCGGACCTTATCTGGGCAAGATGTTTTTAGTCGTGGTGGATGCTTATTCCAAATTTTTGGAGATAGTACCCATGACTCATGCCACTAGTGCCAACACTATTACTGCTTTGAGACACATTTTTAGTTACTTTGGTTTACCCGAGCATCTAGTAACAGATAATGGGACTCAGTTTACGAGTGATGAATTCCAAAAATTTCTAAGGGAGAATGACATTCTTCATACTCTCACGGCTCCAGGACATCCTGCGACAAACGGTTTAGCAGAACGCTATGTGGGTGAATTTAAAGATAAGCTAGGAAAGATCGGAGATACAGGCGAGTCTGTGCAAACCAAATTAGACAGGTTTTTGTTGACTTACAGGGCTACACCTACCGCAGTAGGAAAGTCACCCTCCGAATTACTTATGAACAGACAGCCTAGAATACGATTCAGTGCACTAAGAGCCAAAAGTTCAAAACAGGAAGTTAGGGTTTTTCAAGACAACCTTGATAACCAACCTCAGTTTACACCAAACCAAGCAGTTTTTGTGCGTAATTTCGGCAAAGGAGCCAAATGGATTCCAGGAACCATTGTTGGAACAGTCAGTCCCCGGAATTTTGAGGTTCAGGTCGGAGACATTATCTGGAAGCGACATCAAGAACAATTACGTCCACGGTTTATACCTTCCACACTTAGGTCAGAGTTAGTTCGTGAACCCCAGCTACCTGAGCAAACTGAAGGGTTGGCCCCAGCAATAGGGGAAAGGCCTGTTACAACACCAACCCTTTTACAGCCTGAAGAGGCTACGCCCGTACTTGACACTCCAGCCATGGATAGCCTGGTTGATGCTTCTTTTACACTGCAGGACTCATCTGTGCGAGATTCAGAGCTTCAAGCATCAACGCCTGAGCATTCGGAGCGGAGATACCCTCTCAGAGAGCGTAAACCGCCTCAGAGGTTCTACTAGTCTTTAGAAAAAGATTAAGTGGAAACTGTTCACGTGACTTTAAGATTTGTTCCTATTAGTTCATTGCATTGTATTTTTATCGGGTTCAGTTTTTCTTTTCCTTTGCTTCAAGAGAGGGCATTTGTCATATCCCATGAATCTTTATGCGCTTCACGCATGTGCATTACTTGCTTCTTGCCATGTGCTTGCGGACATGTTGATTAAATTGTGTTGAGTTCTCGGTGATTCTGCGTCTATTTTGATATACAAACTCCCGGTACATTACAGGTAGTTTAATGTTTAGTTATCTATTAAGAGAGTGTAGGTTGCAGTGGTTGCGAAGGTTGCGAGATAGGTAGTTTAATGTTTAGTTATCTATTAAGAGAGTGTAGGTTGCAGTGGTTGCGAAGGTTGCGAGATATATTTTAATGTTTAGTTATCTATTAAGAGCGTGTAGGTTGCAGTGGTTGTGAAGGTTGCAAGATATATTTTTTATTTAATGTTTAGTTATTTATTAAGAGAGTGTTCGTTGCGAACGAGATAGATGTTTTAGTTATTGCCCCCGCAGGGTTTTGGCCCAGAGGCCAAAACCCGAGGAGGCACCCTAGCATTCCCGGGTGTATACATACAAGGACAAAGAATATTTGTTGAAAAAGTAAGAAATGTGTTTGTAGTGGGCGAAGCATTCTCGATTTGACGAAACTAGGCGCGCACGGTGGTCTCGGGTAATATTTTAGCAAGCGCGCACGGTGGTGTCGGGTAATTGCAACCACCAGGTCGCGTTTCGTCACCTTTGAGCTTCGCCATCTTCTAGCAGCATCTTGCGGGTGTGCGGAAAACTCAGACCCAGCGGAAAACTCAGACCCCGCGAGATTACAAGACGTTTTCTTCCTAGAAACCTTGAAATAATATTAAAAAACTGATTGTTGGACACATCGCATGCTTTGAAGTGCTAAAATAATATCAGCCTCGGAATTCATCTAAATAAACGTGTTTTGTTGCGATTCCTGAATGGCGCTCTCTTCAGGTGTTTGCTCAAGCGTAAAACACGCAACTTCGTCTAGACTAGACTGCAAAACAGTCGTTTTTTTCCGCTGGCTCGCTTGCAAATGCGCGAAGCGCCAAAAGCGTCTGAAGCGTGGATACCCGCGCGCGAAGCGCGCGAGCCTCACACGGGCGTGTAAGGCGTCTCTCCCCAGTCCCACTCTCCATATTCACACTCGTTCCAGACCTTACGTTCAAAGACCGCGCGCATTCGTATGACCAACGCAAAAAATACGACTGTTTTGCAGTCTACGTCTAGACAAATCTGAGCGCTTCTACACTCGCAAACACGGGAAATCCGTTCTTTCTAGCACTATGGATAACTATGAATGAATACAAGTGACTAAATTTGACTAAAATTTTCGCGACTCTTTTTTTTAATTTTTTTTCAGTGAAAAGTAACCGAAGTGCCGGCTGCTATTTTAAACCATGTTCATAGTTTTTCCCTGTTTGATCGAAAACGATGAACCGGGCAAGATAAATATCTCGCTGTTATCTTCAGTTGCAAATTAAAGGGATAGTATCATGAGGTTCCACGCGCGGCACTGTTCACTATTCTTGCACCGGAATTTTGGGCATATCACTGTTAAAAGTGATTTTTTCTTTCTTTTGGCTATCAAAACGGATTTTTTTGATTCAACAAATACCTCCACTTCTCGACGGCCTTTTTGAATTTGCGGAATCAAACTTGAAAAGTGGGCCGACGTTTTCAAGTTTCGACCTCGTGATACTATCCCTTTAACAGGAAGTGCATTCTGTCGACGACTAAATTGCAGTTCAATTGTTCTGACAATCTCGTACCCAGAGTCCTCAGGCTTCTTGGTCAGCTGGGCCGTCGCCAGGAGAGACTCTGGGATAATGGAATAAATTTAAATTTTTTCATTGGCTGTTTACAACAACAATGAAAGTACGGAAGTCGAATGAACCGGAAGCCTTAGAAAAATTTCTACTTTTCTTATTGGTTCTGATTTAACAGCGGAAGTCAACTGAAACGGAACAAGATTGGGCATTTTTTTCGTCATCTCATATACTGCAAGGAGCTTCCATGGATCATTTTGGCCGCTGCTGTGGAAAATTGATTGAAAAAAAAAGGACAAATTCTATCCTAATGTACCAGTCAATTCCAAGACCGCCCATCCCCCCCCCCCCGGGCATACCCCGGGCATTTGACGAGAGGTTAGCTCCGCATAGTGGGGCATTTGACGTGAAACGAGGCCCGACGGGGCGGGCATTTGACTTCAACAAAAACGTTGGTCAGCGGTCGCAAGGTAAAAGATTTCGTAATCCTTTCTTTCCGGTTCCAAGTGTCTGTTGACTCGGTTGACCTTTGTCGTATTAAAAAAAATAAATATTCATTTATATTTATATTCTGGAGTGAACTAAATCTAGCTAAGAGATATATAAACAACAGACAACAGCACAAGCAAAGATTGCAAGATATTTAAAGTGAACATGAAAGAAAATATATGATTTATATGTTGGTCGAATTCAAAACCACAACTGAAATAGCGGCATGCATCTTACAGCATACGTGATCTCACCTCGAAAACAATCCGAACAGCACTAGTTTATAGATTTGTCTTCGCAAGTCTACAAAATAATGTTAAAGAAAACCATCCAGATCGGCTAAAAATTGTTTTGACTTCGCAAATAGCGTTTAAAAACAACTTCAGACTTTACATACAGGCTTCGTTGGCACCGAAGTTGCCAACTTCGTTTCAAAGTTCGCAATTTGGTTGGCAAACTGACAGATGTAATTGACAACTTCGCAACGTAGTATCAAATTTCCCAATGAACTTGGCAACTGGCACGGCAAAAGTAAGCTGAAATCCACTGTAACTAGTTACTTTAATCCCTCCTTGCCCGGACAGTGGGGCATTTGACGCTCTGTGAAGCCCTGCCCGGTGGGGCATTTGACCGTATAAACTGCCCACATAGTGGGGCATTTGACGATGTTTTTTTAAAAAAGTCAAATGCCCGGGGGTTTGCCCGGGGGGGGGATGCGCGGTCTTGGAATTGACTGGTACATAAGCTGTTTTGTGAAAAAGCCACAAGCGAAGGATACCTGAAGCTGTTCGAAAGTACGGAAATATTAACGTACAGAAAGAAGACATTGATGTTCTTTCGAGCTCAAAATGCCGCGATCCTGTTATTTTGCAAGATCTGTAAATTATATAATAGCGAGGATCGATCGAAAGAAGGATTCAGGTTTAGAGTTGAAGAGATCCATCGCAGATCGAAGTCCCTCTCAAACAGCTGTCTCTTCTTCCGTATTACCTGACTTGAAAGGGAGGTTTTTCGAAAGCACACACAGAACAAGAACTGGAGTCTCCCTGCAGTTTCAGACGATTAACTCCCAAAACCTAAACGCACCCACCAGCAGAGGATCTCTCTGAACGTGGAGGTAATTAAAAATAAATTACACTTTCTAAAAGTATACTGTATCGATGTCAAGCCGCCGCGGCCTGTCATGAATACTCCTTTATTTTCAGATAACTATTTAGTAAAATTATCTGAGAATGCTAAACCACTGGTTAATTATTATATGTCATTTTTATACAGCCATGTTCCATTGTACAAAAGAGAAATGAAATTTGTGCCAGTGGTATCCGGGGGGGGGGGGGGGGGGGGGGGGGGTACTCGGGTATATTTTGGGTGGGTATGTGCCGCCCAGGTCTCCAAATTTGGACCCCATTTTAGAAAGAATTTGCACTCAAAATGATACCCTGTTCTAGAATTAGGTCAATTTTTAATACCCCGTTCTAGGAAAAATGGCTGCTGATAATTTGAAGCTTTCGTGCGTTCGAAATATTATACCCTGTTCTAGGAAATGTCTCTAAAATGGATACCCAGTTCTAGATCAGGAGTCCCAAAATCACGACCCCGTTGGGCGGCACATACCCGTATAGGTAATTTGGGGGAGTCCCCCCCCCCCCCCCCGGACAGTGGTACTAAGGGAGCATCAGCCAACCCAAGAAACCGTGAAGAAATCCTGGAGAAAGTCAAAGGTGAATAAATTTGTTAAATTATACAACATATTTTCCTCTTTTAACCAAACTAAATTGTTTCCAATTAGGTGCAGATGCTTGGAATTCATTGCCCAAATTCTCATAGATATCCCAAAAATCAAATTAAAACAATATAAATGTTTTTACACCTAACAATAAATATATCGAGTAAATGGCTTGCATGTATTTTTGACTTTTAATTGGTAGGGATAGAGCGAGGCTCGTCACCCAAGTTTAGCATTAGCGGATGAGGGATGGTGTGATCCTGCTCAGGTATTTGGCACCAGGGGAGTGAATTTAAAATACAAAAATAAATTACATTTAAGCTATATATTTTATTTTCAATGATAACAAATCTGAAAATATTAAACAATTGGTTAATTGTCATTACCATAGCAGTCACCTCCTTCTGTGCAAGATGTAAGTGAATTAATCCATGACCTCAGAGAAAACTTGAGATCTACATTAGGGGGTCCTGCAAAGGGAGTTAACCATCACTGCAAAACATAGGGATATAAAACTATAGGAGAATAGGGGAATATCTAATAAATACATATAAAATATAAACAAAATAAAAAGTAAAACAAAAAATAATTAAAAAATAACTGGCAAAATTCTAGATTGTACCTATAGAATTCATTTTGTGGATCTAGAGTCTTTGACAGGTTTGAAGTTCTCGTGCAAATGCATTGTGCTCCAAGTCCTTTGCAAGGTTAAGGCCGAGGTATATGTTTATTTGAATGAAATTTTAAGAGGTTTAAGGAAGGGATAGAAGAAAGAAAATGATTTTTGGAACACCAACAGACAGTTGATACCCATGCAAGAGCACCGCAGGTTGCTAGCGGACTAACTTGGTGTTTGTCTATTAATAATTAACTACAAATTCTAATTTTAAAACTTCACTAAATCTTCAATGTTTCATATTTCTTTTAATTTTACAATCCTTTGATAAAAACTACTTCCTCCCAAACATACCCAAAAATCACCCATAAATTTACAAAACACCCCATAACATAGATTCATGAGATGAGCAGAGAGTTTTTGGATTGCTCGAAACGTGAACGAGATATTGCCATTAAAGCCATGTCAAGTGGTGGTAAAATGGCATTCATGTGGACCCCCTGCCTTAATTACTTCTGTCCCAGGTACTGTACATGTACCTTTAAAAACTAGAGATTTACAATAATTATGCTCACTTAATTAATGTTTATAAGTCACAGTGTGGGCCAACAAGGGTGGAGCTTAACCCAGTTTCTAAATTGAATCATGGTCAAACTACTTCTGCCTGGATGGGCTGGGATGCTCTAGTTCATTACACAGGCTTTATCCTGCAGCACTGCATGTGTTCAGTGGTACCCATTTTATAAAGAGTGTTTTTCATAAAAATTCCTCTGTTGGTCAGATGATTTACAACTGAATTTTTTTTCCACCAGCTAACAGAAAATACAAACAGACCATTGCAGAAGGAAGCAATCTGGAAACTCTGGTGTGCCTTAGAGACAAATATGCCCACTGATATTGCTAAAGCAGTTATGCGATTACTAGTGTAAAGTCATGCATTAAATACAATGACTTCCTGGAAGAGATTGATGAACTGAGTGCTGTGACCTGTGTGTGAGAAAAGATGGAAAACATGGCCCCTCTGGGCCGAGTTGTTCAAAGCCTGATTAGCACTAATCCTGGATTAACTGTCAACAGAACATATGAGTTGTCATGGTAATTAACCCTAGATTAGCACTAATCGCCCTTCGAACAACTCGGCCCTGTTTTGTATGTCCCCAGACAAAATACAAAATCATCCCTTGAGAACTTTACTTTAATTAGTGTACTTGAAGAGATTAAAGAAAGAGCTCCAGACTTGCTTGATTTTATTGCCACTGTTATAGGCCTAAAATTAATGATGTATATACCCGCCAATGAAGGGAGATCAGTCTTGTTCAAAAAATTATTTCTTTCATCCATGCAATTGGACACACAGTCCACTAATTAGGACTAAATTACTTCCAGACACCAATAATATTGAAAATAAGAATATTTTTTTGTTGACCAATAAATTATTATTAGTCTTCAATTTTGTCTTGTTTAACAACAAACAGTTATGTATAATAAGACCGCTAAATTTTTTTTACATGCACTGAATCCAATATAATATTGTATCCATTTTTAAATTAGTAGGAATATAATTTCAATAATAATAGCATTATACATAATTGAATATTTTGGATCCAGACCTTCAGCTAAGGGAGGGTAGTGCTCTTGAAGGCTCCACTGTGAATGTAAAATTCTGTGAAGATAATTCCAGCGAAGCACAGCAATTTTACAAAACATAGGGAGGGCAGAGGTTGGCCTGGGTGCCCCCTCCCCCCCCCCTACCGACATCCAACACTGCAATGTCATATTAGGCACTTTGCAGCTGTGGGTCACGACATGACAACTGTTTTTTTGTGTAGAATTAAACAAGCAAAAGTATTTAGCAAGCCCCAGTATTAAATAGACTCCCTCCAAATTTAGGAACACCTTAAATTAAAAGTCAGGGATCTCAAACTTGGGCAGTTTTAACAAATTTCTTCATATAATATGCTCTTTTCATTTCATTTTTTCAAAGCTGCAGATCCCATAGTAAAAATTAGGTTACAATGACCTCTCAGATGCAAAATTCCTAATCTACACTGTATTGTTTATGACAACAGTTCACATATAGCATAATGTTTTATTATGTAACCAAATACATTTTAATAATTTTTTTTATTGTTTAGACATTTGATAGCAGTACATCTGATTATGGATAGATACAGTTCTCTTGGTTTGGCACAATCTTGCCTTACACATTGCAACATGCTGGATGACCTAGGTGATGGTCTAGTGGATTGCGCAAGGAAGAAGGTCCAGAAAGGGCATGAGTTGTGGATAACCTAGCTTTGACAATTTTGACTCTCGAAAATAATCTTGACCAACATTTTTGTCAAAGGTTATTCAATGCCAACACAGAGATCAGACCACAGCAAAATCAATTCTCTTCATGACCAGCCAATGCTGCACTCCATGTACCTACAGGAAATCCATGGCCTTTAACACTGAAATAATTAATTAAAGTAAAATTAATAAATAAAAATAAATATTAAGGAAATATTAAATTAAAAAATTGTAGAATTTGAATATATGTTCAAATCTACATTGTATACAACGACAGTTGCAGTTTAATTACTGGAAAAAGCAGTATATTCTTTTCAAAAGCTTACAACCTGAAAAAGTACAAGGTGGAATTTTATACCCCAAAAATCCTAAAAACCATACACTCCTGTCACTTTAAACCAAAATAATCAACATTAAATTTTAAGCAAAGGCAACTCCTATTTAGCACTTTCAATAAATGACAAAAGGATATTTAATTGGCATTCTCCTTTAGTTAATACAGGTGCCTTGTGATTGCGCTAAAAGAATGAAAATTTCTGCCACTTCCACAATCAATCAGAATTAGAAATCTGACAAAAAAAATTGTGATTAGCTACCATAAGTATCCACAAATGACTTAGCCTGCGTGGCAAGCATTAACGGGGGGGGGGGGGGGGCACGAAAAAGGAGGGGGGAGAAGGGAAAGAACACCTGCTATGTCGAGAACTGGGCTATTTGTACATGTATTATGCCCACCGATTTCCTGGTAATCAAATTATGTCAACTGTCTATATGTTCACCAATCAGAAACTAGCACGTGCTTTTCAAATGGCTGACTTCACACAGAATTTACTATGTTAACCACCCAGTGCAAATTAGACAATCTGAATTTTGCAGCCACCAGCATTCGCAGTCCAAATGAACAAAAGGGGGTCATTATTGTTGACGCCTGTTCCCTCTCTCCCCCCAGTTGTCCTCACCAGATGCCTGCTACACAGGCTACAAATTACTTGCTCCTGGTGACATTTATTTACACTTTAAAGGGGAAGTGTCACAGGGATTTGGTGTCATGTTAAAAATAAAAAAATGCTTTTGTATTAACAGAAATTGAAAAATAATGGTCCATTTTTGCAACAAAGGACCACAAAATGTACCAAAACTGTCAATAAGTATATCTAGTCTTTAGACAGACTGGGTTTAAATGAATAATGCAACTTGAAAAAGCTTAGCCTTTTTTTTTCAAGTTCCAACATTTTCATCTCCAAAATGAGCTAAAACAGACCATAATTTGTTCTGACTTTCAAGGATTGTTTTTTTTGTCTTGGTGTTTTAGTATTACTTTGTAAATAATTAAGGGTATTGTAGCATGGTTTTGACCAAACGAGGTCAAAATCACAGTGATACTTCCCCTTTAAGTTCTGATTGGTTAATTGGATCGTCTACCTCAGTTGCCAATGAACAGAGTGATTACTTTTATTTTGGTTTTATGACACTTGATCGAAAACCACTCTTACTACACGAGCAGTATTAGTGAGATCACGCAAAGGCTAGCATGTTTGAGTACAATAACAATATAACAATAAATTGATTCACTGCAAACTTTTCAAATGTTTTGTCATGCTTTTTCATGCCTTGGTTGTTCAAAAGGTGGATACTGTTATCCTTTTTTTTTTGGGGGGGGGGGGGCGGGGGGGGGGGTACTTGGGTCAACTTTTGATTCCCCATTGTAGCTTATTCTGTGCTCAATATTATTATAGACCCTATTTTGTGATCCCACCTTATTCACTTTGTATTTATCAATTATGCATCCTTGGTCTTTCTTATTTTCAATTTCCAATGAGGCGGTCATTTGAAAAATTTGACCCCATTCTTATAAGCACTCTGTTAATAGTCAATCCAGTCGTGAAATTTGCAACCTCATCACGAACAGCACATTCACCTCCGCTGGAATCTTCCACACCGACTGTCAGTGAACCATGAAGCAGGTCACACCTTTTTCGTTTTATAGCTTAGAGATTTGATCTCTCATGAGAGCGTTTAATGGAGACAACAATACAATTTACCGTCATGAAGTCAAAAACTCCCGGCAGAACCTGGTATATCAAAGAGTCCCCGAAACCAGTCGGAAGGACGGCAAAAACATCTCTTCGTTTCAGGACAATTAATTATACGGCTTGACGTTGCTCTTTTTTTAACGATCTTAACCCAAATCATGCAACGACGAGGAAATTGCTTGCTAGACAGTACCTACATTGTAGACAGTGTTTAGAATTGCTATTTTACAAAAACGAACACTTACCGAAAGGGCCAGACACTCCGTCTTTCACTTTTTCTTTCAGAAATCCACTGAAATTTATTACTTTAGGGGCATGTTTGTTGAAACATTCCAGTACCTTGTGCTACATAAACATTTACTTCAGCTTTCTTGCCGGCGTTCTTTGCTCCTTGCCGTGTCTGCCTTTCTGGGAAATCTGACTTCCGTTTCTGAGCGTAGGCATGCGCACTAAAACCGGATTCCCAGATTTTCTGGGATAAAAATTCCATTATCCCAGAGTCTCTCCTGGCGACGGCCCCGCTGACCAAGAAGCCTGAGGACTCTGGGTACGAGATTGTTGTTCTGACAGCATATTCAATCAAAGTAAATCTGCACTGGTGGGGTGATTGCGTGACAATAAAACATTTTACGCGAGATGAAAAGAATTGATCATGAGTGGAGTTTATTTCTTTTGTAATTTCGTGGGGTCTGAGTTTTCCGCTGGGTCTGAGTTTTCCGCCGGGTCTGAGTTTTCCGCACACCCGCATCTTGCAGCATTTGAAGGTCTTGCATTTACGAGTTCGCGTTTCGCCATCTTCGAGAAGCATTTTGAGGTGAGTATTTTGCACTTCAGTGATTTCTTTGAATTCAAAAGCATTCAACAGTACTGAATAAATTTGGTTTGTCAGACACAAATCAGCAACGGGGTCGACAGACTCGATCCAACAGATCGCAAATATCTCAGAACAAAATGATGGAGCTCAACTCAAACGTTTGTAACACTGAAAACTCAGAGTTGCATCGATATTGTCAGATCATTATATTGTCTACAAATACATTGTTGCAAGTTTGGTTATTGTTGTAATGGTTTCTGGTGACCTGTTTTTTTTTTTCTTTTTTTTTTTCAAAAATTACACGAATTTAATAACATACAATATGTTGCTGTTACACAGAATATAAATACAATACTATATGATTGTAATAAAAAAATAATAATAATAAAAAAATTTACTCCATTTTCACTGCATATGTATATTATATTATTGCAGTGGGGAAGGACTAGAAGGGAAGTTCATACGAAACATTCGAGCTAGTCCACCCAAGTGTGACACTGAGAGTGGTCACAGCCAGAGTTTTGTTACGTCCTCAATGGTTCTTTTACGTCCCCATGGGAGACGGGACCGCCATTTCTACGTGGTCATCCGAGCCACGTGAAGGTCTAACGTGAAGATTTACAGATAAATATGTCGACTACTTAGTACATGGATGTTAACTTCAATAAAATGCTTGAAACGTTAATTTTTCAACAGTCGTATGCACAGTATTTATTCCTCGCGAAGCGAGGGCCGAAGGCCCGAGCGTAGCGAGGTTAATAAATTTGTCGTCCCTCGGGAGCTGAGCCGCGTGAATTCGAGCGAAAAATATATTTATATATATATATTAAAGAAATAAAAAACGCGCCGAGTGCATTATTGAGTTATATAAGCACGCGGGGATTTTTAAGAACACGAGAGAAGTGCAGAAAAGCACGAGCCGAAGGCGAGTGCTTTTCGCACTTCTCGAGTGTTCTTAAAAATTCCCAAGTGCTTATATAACTCAACAATGCACGAGGAACACGTTTTTTTTTTTTCTTTTATAAAATGAAAACGGTTTTAATGAATCTTACGTCACGCGCGTGCTTTATCGAGTTATAATGAACTCGGTTTGACCAATCATAGCGCGCGCATTTCCTTTAGCATTTTATAAATATATTTATATACTTGATGGTGTCCTGCAGTTGCCTGGCAACAAAAATCGCGACCGCTGACAATGGCGCACTCTCATGTTTATTCATGGAGGTCGTGCCGGCGGCCGTTTACCCAGTGTAAAAATGTTTACTTTCGGTGAAACACAACCAATTTCTGATGCAAATGAGAAAGAACAGCAAACACAACAACGCTGAATTCAACAAGTGGCTGGAAATCCTTGTCCGAGAAAATTAACCACCGAAACTCCGCTGAACGGTGACTTGAAATTCAGCGCGATCGAGCAACGAAGAGACAACGAGAGCATAGATTACAAAGACTTCGAACAGCCTAGGCACACCGTTTGACTAGGTTCAAACGCCTTGACAAAATGCCGCCATTAGAATTCTGAACGAAACCGATCAGGAGAGGCGACACCGACTGGAAGTGTTGGACAAAATGATTCTGTTTGTGGACGCAACGAGAGGCGGCAAGAATTACACGATCAGCTAAATAAGCTTACTCGTGACGAATATTTTTCATGCCTGATACGCAGATACGCCTGATACGGTAGGGAAAAGCAAACACTGATTCACGGCAGGAAAGACTCAGAGAAGAAGAGCGATTAAGAAATGTAGCTCAAATCACCGGCTTTTGCAAAAAAAAAAGATTTTAAGTGGCTAAACTACTGAGAGGATAATCAAACTGAAAAATAGTACACACTGTAATTTGATGTTTTTTGATATTCTCACTAAGGTCACTAAGGAACTTTTTAAATGATCAAAACTACAGATCACACAGGTAGAAATTATTTCCCAAATATACAACATTTACATGATGTAGCATTGTTTGTGAATGAACTGAGTGAAATGTGCTTTGTATACATATACGGTATCTTGAGTTTACAGCATTCTTTGTTCCACTTAGAAACGTACTGCCGATGAACATCCACCACAAATCGTATAATTTGTTTATTAAAGTTGAAATTGCAATTATTCGATCTAAAACAAGACAATACAAAATCGTTTTGTAACTATGTATAACTTAATTCTCATACAATGATGTGACTCCAAAATAGCTCAAAATACAATTTCACAATCATAATCTACTTACTTCTGTGGCGGGCCGTTGGCTACAGGTTAGCCTGATACAGGTTAGCTTAACAGACTTGATACGGGTTAGCAAAATAAAACGGACCTGTTCTTCTGAAATTGATTTACTGACTGAAATATGACCTAAAGTACAAAAGCTTAAATGTCAATCAATGTTCCTAATCCTTTATGCGAATCAATGTTCTAAATCACGTGGTTCTCAATCATCTTTAACGAAACATTCTCCGCCCCGATAAGGGCGTAGTCCTTATCTTTATGGATCAAACCCTTCTGCAGGGTGGATGACGGCAATCTTGGCAACTGGACGGTTATATTCTCCTGTGGCTGTCTTCACTCTGACGTTGCGCACTCGTCCGTCCGATCCGGGGTACACCTCGAGTACTCTTCCGACAGCCCATTTGCCCCGGACAGCGTTGCTATCGGCCACGATTACAACATCATCTACTCGCACATTGCGCTTTTCTACGTGCCACTTCTTCCTTGGTATTAGTGAGGGAAATACATCTCTGCTCCAACGCTTCCAGAAGGAGTCGACTATCCTCTGTACAAACTCTACTCTTCGTCGCGGATTCTTTGTGTCGTTGAATGGACCCTGAGGTACTTCCGATGTCGCGCGTCCCAGAAGTATGTCATTTGGACATAGATAGGCTCCATCGTCTGGGTCGTTAGGAATGCGACCGATGGGGCGCTGGTTCACCAGGTTTCCGACTTCTAACAGGCAGGTGTACAATTCGAACGGTGTCAGGATTTGTTCACCTATCGATTTCTTCAGAGCGCTCTTACAGCTCTTGACAAGCGCCTCTGCGCATCCATTCTGATGCGGAGCAGCTGGGGTAGTAAATAACCACTGAATGCCTTTCTCTGAGCAGAACTCGCGGAGCTGAACAACATCTAAATTCTTGATCATTTCAGTAGATAGGAAAGAAGGGTTCTGGCACACTCCTCGGCCGCCCCTTTTTAGCACAAATTATTATTCTTTCCACTTTTCCGCTACTTTTAGCACTAACTCTGAATTTGCACGCGCGCGCACGAAAATTGTTCCAAATTTACATATCCTGACTCATAAAAATTATTAAAATCATTGAAAAAAAGCTGCTAAATTTTTAGCATAATTCACTTATCTCTGCAAAAAATCAACACAAATTCCATAAAAAATTCGATCAAATTCCATCTCATCCAAAAAAGTCCCACAAAATTCATCAGAATTCCATTTTGTTTGACAAAGAGCGGCCTCAGAGTTGCGCCAGAACCCTTCTTTCCTATCTACTTGTGGTGGGTGAATGAGGGATAAAACTTTTCTCCCAAAAAGTTTTCAGGAAAAAGATTTTTTATTTCAAAAAGTTTTCAGGAAAAAAATATTTTTTCTCCCAAAAACTTTTCAGGAAAAAAATATTTTTTCTCCCAAAAACTTTTCAGGAAAAATATTTTTTATTTCAAAAACTTTTCAGGAAAAATATTTTTTATTTCAAAAAGTTTTCAGGAAAAAGTTTTCTCCCAAAAAGATTTCAGGAAAAATATTTTTTATTTCAAAAACTTTTCAGGAAAAATATTTTTTATTTCAAAAAGTTTTCTCCCAAAAAGTTTTCAGGAAAAATATTTTTTATTTCAAAAAGTTTTCTCCCAAAAAGTTTTCAGGAAAAATATTTTTTTATTTCAAAAAGTTTTCTCCCAAAAAGTTTTCAGGAAAAATATTTTTTTATTTCAAAAAGTTTTCAGGAAAAATATTTTTTTATTTCAAAAAGTTTTCAGGAAAAAGATTTTTTATTTCAAAAAGATTTCAGGAAAAATATTTTTGATTTCAAAAGTTTTCAGGAAAAATATTTTTGATTTCAAAAGTTTTCAGGAAAAATATTTTTTATTTCAAAAACTTTTCAGGAAAAATATTTTTTATTTCAAAAACTTTTCAGGAAAAATATTTTTGAAATCAAAAAAACTTTTCAGAAAAAATATTTTTGAAATCAAAAAAACTTTTCAGGAAAAATATTTTTTTATTTCAAAAAGTTTTCTCCCAAAAACTTTTCCTGAAAACTTTTTTTTTATTTCAAAAAGTTTTCAGGAAAAATATTTTTGAAATCAAAAAAAGTTTTCAGGAAAAATATTTTTTATTTCAAAAAGTTTTCTCCCAAAAAGTTTTCAGGAAAAATATTTTTATTTCAAAAAGTTTTCAGGAAAAATATTTTTCTCCCAAAAAGTTTTCAGGAAAAAGATTTTTATTTCAAAAAGTTTTCAGGAAAAATATTTTTATTTCAAAAAGATTTCAGGAAAAAAATATTTTTTATTTCAAAAAGTTTTCAGGAAAAAGATTTTTGATTTCAAAAAGTTTTCTCCCAAAAAGTTTTTGGGAGAAAAAATATTTTTCTCCCAAAAAGTTTTCAGGAAAAAGATTTTTTATTTCAAAAAGTTTTCAGGAAAAATATTTTTTTATTTCAAAAAGTTTTCTCCCAAAAAGTTTTCAGGAAAAATATTTTTTATTTCAAAAAGTTTTCAGGAAAAATATTTTTCTCCTAAAAAGTTTTCAGGAAAAAAAAAAATTTTTTATTTCAAAAAGTTTTCAGGAAAAAGATTTTTTATTTCAAAAAGTTTTCTCCCAAAAACTTTTCAGGAAAAAGATTTTTTATTTCAAAAAGTTTTCAGGAAAAAAATATTTTTCTCCCAAAAAGTTTTCAGGAAAAAGATTTTTTATTTCAAAAGTTTTCAGGAAAAAGATTTTTTATTTCAAAAACTTTTCTCCCAAAAAGTTTTCAGGAAAAATATTTTTTCTCCCAAAAACTTTTCAGGAAAAATATTTTTTCTCCCAAAAAGTTTTCAGGAAAAAGATTTTTTATTTCAAAAACTTTTCAGGAAAAAGATTTTTTCTCCCAAAAACTTTTCAGGAAAAAGATTTTTTATTTCAAAAACTTTTCAGGAAAAAGATTTTTTATTTCAAAAACTTTTCAGGAAAAAGATTTTTTATTTCAAAAAGTTTTCAGGAAAAAAATATTTTTTTATTTCAAAAAGTTTTCTCCCAAAAACTTTTCAGGAAAAAGATTTTTTATTTCAAAAACTTTTCAGGAAAAAGATTTTTTATTTCAAAAAGTTTTCAGGAAAAAATATTTTTTATTTCAAAAAGTTTTCTCCCAAAAACTTTTCAGGAAAAAGATTTTTTATTTCAAAAACTTTTCAGGAAAAATATTTTTTATTTCAAAAAGTTTTCAGGAAAAAAATATTTTTTATTTCAAAAAGTTTTCTCCCAAAAAGTTTTCAGGAAAAATATTTTTGATTTCAAAAAGTTTTCAGGAAAAATATTTTTTATTTCAAAAAGTTTTCAGGAAAAAGATTTTTTATTTCAAAAAGTTTTCAGGAAAAAGATTTTTTATTTCAAAAAGTTTTCAGGAAAAAGATTTTTTATTTCAAAAAGTTTTCTCCCAAAAAGTTTTCAGGAAAAAGATTTTTTATTTCAAAAAGTTTTCTCCCAAAAAGTTTTCAGGAAAAATATTTTTGATTTCAAAAACTTTTCTCCAAAAAAGTTTTCAGGAGAAAAGATTTTCTCCCAAAAAGATTTCAGGAAAAAGATTTTTGATTTCTCCCAAAAAGATTTTTGAAAAAAAAATAAAAAGTTCATTTCAATTGGGAAAAGAAGCTGTTTTTCTTCATCAACTACTTTTTATCCCCCTGAATTGGAGGAGGAAAAATTCATTTCAATCTCCAATGACCAATAGCCAAAGTGTTCACTCCATCATCCATCACAACTCTCTTGTCATCATCAGCACTCAAAGCCACTTTCAAAATCTGCTCAGTGAAAATCTCATGCAGATGTGATCGGAGAGAAACATTTTTCATTGGAGGAAATTTTTCACCATGAAGAACGCGCACAAAATCTTCATGTGAAATCCTATTTTTAACCACATTCTTTTTTGTTCCCTTTGCTTTCTTGATTCCTTTTCCCTCATCCATCTTGATGGAATAACATTTTGGTCTCAATCCAACAAATTCACGAATGATTTTTCCTCCTGCTTCATCTTTAAACATTCCTAAAATTTTCTTGTTTTTCCCAACGGGAAAGCCATTTTTCACAGCGAAATGATCTTTCGGATATCCAGATGTGTCAAACCATTTCTCAACATCTCCAGCAGTATCAGCGAAGAAATCATCCGTCTCAATCTCCAAAATCAGGGAATCTGTATCAGAATAGAGAACTTTCACACTCTCCCATTTTTTCTTCACATAACCATAATGAAATTGAAACATATGAATTTTGGAGAGATCAAGAATTGCTGCTCCAACAAAGATTGGTTTATTCAAAACGACTTTTGTTTTTCTCATATGAACAGCTGCAACTTTATCTCCAAACTTGGCTGCGTGTTTGAAGTTGATTTTTTTCACCAAGTTTGCTTTTTTCTTCCTATCATTCACCAGTTTCATGTCAATTCTGTTCCGCACATTTTCCATGGTTTTCCCGTAAACAGCATTGCTTGCCAGTTTGAAAAGATCTTTCTCAAAATCATTTTTGGCTGCTGTTCTCAGTTTCGCATTCCATTCAATAAAAGGTTTCATGAAAGCTTCATTTCTGAATCCAATTCCCCTCCAAATCTTTTTCAGTTTCATTCCCAGGGAAAGAAAGAGTCTCAGACTCCTTCCATCCAAAACCATTTTTTCTTTATCCATCAAGTTGGGAATTAACTTTTTGAATCCGCCAACTTCCAAAAGTTCAGGCGCCAAAGGAAAATCATTGTGGAAATCATGATTTTCCTTTGGATATTCCAAATCAACTTCCAGGACACATCCAAAACCTTCATCATCAATAATCTTCTCCCATTTCTTCAAAACCCCTTCACTCAACCATTCAAATCCTCCCACAGGGAGTGGTTGCACCATCGCAGTTGGATAAAGGGAATTTGCATCGAGATAAACGATGAACTTTGATGGTTGGGAAGGATCAAAATCTTCCATAAATTTGTTGTTTGCCTGAGAAAATCTGTGAAAGACTGTGGAAACTCCTCCACGAATTTGCCTTTCAAAAAACCGAAACATTTCCACATCTCCTTCACAAATCAATTCCAACTCAACTCCTGTCATCTTCAACATAGCATCCCAAAAGAAAGAGGGGGCAGTCAAAAACCATGCGGGGTCCAACAGATAGTTTTCCAACAAAACTTTCCTAAAATTTTCCACCACATCTGTCAGGAGAAAAACATCCGTCTTCAAATAGAGATCATGATATTCTCCCATGTTAGACATCCCAAATTTTCTCCAGACATTTTCAGCATGAGCAAAATCTTCATCTGAAATTCCTTCTCCAGACAACTGGGAGAAAAAAGCATCTTTCCCAGGAAGTTCACAATTAAATTTCTCAAATGAATCCATGAATTCATAGGGAAAAACTCCTTTTCTGGAAAGCAAATCAACATCAACATCATCTGGGAAAAATCTTTTTAAGCAATGCAAATCATTTTTTCCCAAATTTCCAACAAGATTTGCCAAAGAAGAATTCATAAATTTCAGGGAGTCAACAAAGCGAATCTCATGTTTCAAATCATGTTTTTTTCCCTCTTCATCTTCAAATGTTCCCCAAACAATTTTCAGGGAGAAAGAAACATATTTTTCGTCATTGTTTGGGATTGCATCAATCTCCCCAAATTCATTTCCCATGTTTTTGATGAAAAGATGGGAATCATATCCATCTAAATTGTGAATGAAGACTGGAGTGAAATCTGGCACTTTCGCTTGCAGATTACAATATTCATGAGCAGCTCCGCGAAATTCCCCAGTCAGATGACAATGATCAGCAACTTTTGTCTCCTCAATCTTTTTCCTGCAAAGCCAACAAATATCAGTTTTCTGGAATGCTTCCTTTTCTCCTTTCTTCCAAAGAATTCTCTTCCAATTTTTTCTCAGCATTGGTCTTCGCACATCATTCAGAATCCATTTCACCTGATCAACTAATTTCACCAGAAACTCTCTCCCAACATCATCTCCTTCTTTTCCACGAAAGAAAACTGGGGAGAAATCAACCCCAACTTGGCTCACAGGAAGAAAACAAAAGCTGCAGGGAACATGATGCTGAATTTGCTCTGTTTTTTCCCCAATTTTCTTTTCTGTTTTCTCCAAAATCGACTCAAAATCAGCGTAGATGACAAAGGGAACGGTTGTTGCGCATTGAACTTTCTTGAATTTCATGATTGATTTTTCTGGAGGGAGAACAGCTTTCACTCCATCATCCATGCAAAATTCTTGATGAACATCGAGTGTTTCTTTGGAGTTGAATGAATTGAGACAACCATCACAAACATGCCTTTGGTTTTTATTTTTTGAATCTTCCCCAAACCACAATCGATTCAAATTCTTCACCAAAGCGAAATGTTCATTTTCTCCGCTTTTCAGTTTGAAAAGAATCACATGATTCTCTTTCTTTTCCCTTGCTTTTCTCAAAGTCACGATTTGTTTCCCATCAACAATCCCCAAGACATTCACAGAAATGTTATTTTGTCTTTCAAATCTGTCAATGTCTCTCCATGAAATGGGGAATGAAATTCCTTCCCAATTGAATTCCTCGCATTGTTTTCTCAACAAAGGAGTGATTCTTTGTGGATTTTTCTCCACTGGATTTTTCCATCTTCCAATGCACCACTTGAAGCACTCATCATCATTTTCATTTTTCATGTTTGTTATTGCTTTTTTTGCAGCAAGCCAATCAGGAAGTGGAATGAATTTTCCAACAGTCATTTCATCCAGATGGATTTCCAATCTTTCAACTCGCAAGAATCTCCAGTTGCTTCTTCCCCTTTGGAAATTCCGCATGTTTTCCAACATTCTCTCATTCATTTCTCTCAGCAATTTTTCCAAGTCAGTTCCCTCAAAAACTTCTTCAACCAGGGAAGAAAAGAAGGCATCATTTTCAATGGCTGTTCCCTGCGCCAAATCATGAGAAATCATTCTGCAAACCAAAACCATTTTCACTTTGAACCCAAAATGTTTCTTCAGAATTTCAACCACATTTCCTTTCACGTTCTTCAAGAATCCTTCTGCGGAATATCCTTCTTTTCCCTTGACAACAAAAGTAGATCCACCCAACCCCCGTTTTTCTTCAATATCAAACTCAGGTCTCTTCAGCATTTCTCCAATCTTCGCGTTCAACTTCAAAAGTTTTTCCCGAGCTCTTTCCTTCAGATTCCAATCAACTCTTTTTTTCATCTTTCCAAACCAGGAATTCATTGAATCAATGGATGACTCAACAACTGTCGAGATTCTTTCTGGAAGAACTTTTTGAACAGCTGATTTCACTTCGGGAAAAGATGTTTTCTTGATGATTTTTCTCTGTGGGTTTTGCAACTCTTTTTCCAGATCAGCTTTTTTCATCCGGGAGAATCCAACCATTCCTTCCGAACGTGCACGATCTCTCAATTCTTTTAAAGTTGGCATTTTGAATGAAAAAGAAAAAAAAATGTTTTCATTCAAAATGAAGTTTTCAATCCAGGAAGAAGGAAAAGAAAAGCAGATTTTTTTCACATTCAAAGAAGCATCAGAAAAAACTGGCATTCCGAATTCCACCATTTGGAGGTTCATCAAAAACAATTCAGAAAACAAAAAGTTCACCAGAAAATCAGACAAAAAGTTTTCTTCATTCAGGAAGAAATAACAGATGAACCTTTTCTCCAAGTTGATGGAGAAGATATTTTTGATTGTGATGAAATAGAAAAGTTTGGAATTTCAAACACAGTTTTTTTCAATCAAATTCTCAGGAAGAAAAACCATTTCCTTGATTCGGAGGAGATCTCTCACCACATCACATGGAAATCTCCTGAATTTGATTTCCTTATTGATAGATTGAGGGAAAATCAAAGGGATACAAAAATCATTCAAAAGACTAAAAAGAAATCATAGCCAAAATCAACCATAAATCACGCTTCAGTTTTTTGCAAATGATAAAGACCTTGTAGACCTCATTGAAAAAGTTTGAATTTTCATTTCCAAGAAATGAAAAATCAATCCTCTTCTTCTTCATCTTCAAAGTCATCAAACGCTGAAACGTTTCCATGGAATTTTGTTACAAAACAAGAATTGATTGAGCATGTGATTGATTGACAATTTCCACAAAAGATGCGTGAAATGCGGAGGATGACATGTCCTGTCAGTTTTTCTCCAATGTGGTCATGGGGATCGAAACGAATGGATTTTCTTTGTCCAACTTCCCCTTCACCAAATTTTGAGAATGGAACTGAGATGTTGCCTTTTCTGTCAGTCCACAGCTTGCTCCAAACTTTTTCCATTTCACTTCGATCTGTTTTAATCAAGTTGAAATCAGTGGATGTGAATTTCCCAAATTTTGATTTCAGTTTCAAAACTGCTTCTTTGTTTTCCATCGCCAACTTTCTGATTTGCGTTTCAATTTCCTGAAACTTTTCCTTGAGTTCAGGAGGAGATTGATTGAGATTGATTGCTAATGAAAATCCGTTTTCATTCCTGAAGATTTTGAAAATGCATTTCTTGAGTTCAACTGTGATTGGCTTCTCATTGATCCGGAGAGGAATTTCAACAAATGGATGTGTTGTGTTTTTCAGAATTGGTTCTCCCGTTTTGATTTCACTTACTTCAACATTCATTTTCTTTGGAGGAAAAAAAATAATTTTTTTTTTATTTAAAAATGGAAGCAGAAGATTTCGAAAGAACGATGGAAGACAGTGATTATATTATAGAATTGATGAATCTCAGATTTCTGGATGATTTTGCGATAGAAATTATTCTAAAAATTAGAGAAAGAGGTGAACACCCAGAGGACTTAATTAATATGTTCACGGAATATGATTTTAATGGAGATGATTTTGAATACGGTGAGTTCTCAGCATCAGAAATTGTTGAACTGTTTATGGAACCCTCATCGCTTGGGAATGTGATATGAGATCACTCAAACAACAAATCATATTTTCTCTCAAACTTCTCCAAATCCAATCCCAAATCAATCACAATCCCATCAACCACCTCCATTGCTGGAAGGAATTCATTTCGAATGAATTTTCCACTTCTCAAAACAAAACGCAAATAAGTCAATGTTTTCTCATAGGTTGTAAACGCGAACTTCGCCATATCAATTTTATTTCCATATTTCTTCATTTCATTCCCTGTTTTGACAACCAATCCTGCACCTGAAATCACTCCCAAAATCACAGGATTCATTGTCACTCCCCCCGCAATTGCACCAATCGCAACAAGAGCGGAAGATGTCAAATTCACAAACAAATTCATCTTTTTGAAATGTTTGTGAGCTCTTTTCAAACACCAAAATCGTTTGTGATAGAATCGGAAGAGTTGCTTGATCTCTTCCAGTTCTTCTTTCTCAATGTTGGGGTTAATGTGGTTGAAACTGAAGATGCTCTGCCTTCGCTGATCACGGCTTGGTCGTAAAGATTTAATTCTTTTGATGCTCATTTTTAGACTTCAAACAATAAAGAAACCCGGTAACTAAAAGATGTGGGAGGGTTTGTGGTGAACGGTCTGACCTGAATAGAATCCAATGCCTTCAATGGGAGATTAATCGGTATGGTTTGTGTTCTGCCGTCTTTGGGTGATGTGAAGGTTCTTTTTGCAATTTCAACGCTGATGGGTGGATAAGATGGGTAGCCTCGATGCGTAGCATAAGTAACAATTGACTTTAAGGTACAATCAATGGGAATCAACAAATCATCATCATCCCCATTAAATTTGATATATAATGCTGGCTGACCCAGATGCCCACTCAAGAAAAAAGATGATTTATTTCCGATTAGTTGATAACCATTCATATCTAAATCAGTTTGCATAGTCATCGTCTGATTTTCATAAACGAAAGGAGCATCATAAACAGAACTTGGCACATCTGATTGAGAACCTTTGACGCCATAAATAATCAGATTTGCTGGACCTTGAGAAGCTGACGACTGCGTTCCTTGCCATTTCAGATCCAGATATATGTGATTCATTGACATATTTTTTAAGGTCAGCTTCTGTTTTGATCAGTTCCTCTGCCAGAGTTACTGTCTTGTTATTTAACTGTGTATCAACATATTGTTTTGATGTTGCTTCATTGGATGTTTTTGGATCGGGAAGACCAACAAGTTTTTCTCCTCCCATATCCAATTCCCCAGTCATTGTTCCACCTGATAAAGAAAGCTTATTAGCTGCCAGCCCGGAGACTGCCGTGTCCACATATTTTTTGTTGACTGCTTGATCGATTGCTGTTGGATCTTTCACGTTGAAGATGAAATTCGTTCCCATATCCAAGCTTGTTTCCATTGGAAATGTTTCTTTTCTGCTGACAAAAACATTCTTTGCATCGTCATAGGAGATCAGATTGTTATAGTTTGCGGAAAGATCCTCATAAGTCTGCTGTTTTGATTGTGTGACATGAAACAGTCCTTTCAAATCGATGTCTTTCGTCACTTCATGCGTGTGAGCAGGTGCAGCTGGGTGATATTTTTTCAGCGTTACCATATTCACAGCAGAAAGATCTTGATTTTCATCAGTATCCAGATTTGTGATCAGTTTCCGATCCATGTCAATCTCTCCAGGAAGAATCAGTTTCTTTCCCCTGAGATCCAGATCTCCAGTCATATGGGAGGATCCATCAACCTGCAAAGAATCTGCTCTCAGTTGAATCAGTTTGGTTTCCACACTTCTGTCTAGCGTGTCAACTTGATGTTTTGTGACTGCATCACCATTTGCTGTTCCTTCAGCGACATTGACTAGTTTTCTGTTTGACATGTCATAATCCCCTGTGGATGTCAGTTTAAAACCAACTCCTGGCAATCCATCTTTTCCATCTCGACCCCCTCGGGAAGTGCTTGTTGTTTCAGAAAGCAATCCATTTGAATAGCTCATTTTAAAGTCTTTCATCAAAGTTTTTGGCAATGAATTTCCTCGACTTATCCACATAGAGGAAAGAGAATGGATCACGCGTGGCTTTCAGATAATCTTCTTTGGTGATGTTATTCTCCCTGCAGATCGCGGTAATTTCTTTGTTGCTGGGGAATTCAAAGATGCAAAAATGTGAGCAATTCAGTCGAATATCTTTTGGTGTTTGGAAATAGCTTTGTGAAAGATAGATGATAGAACAATTCCGGTGCCTGCCTTGGATAAAATAATCAACCAGGGGTTTTTGATTCTTTTCGCAAACAAAATCATCGAAAACAACCAGCTTTTGATTCGCCCCAGATAATTCAGAAACTGGGATGATTTCATCCGGGGATGCTTCCACAACATCATACCCAGCTTCTTTGCTGATTGGACGAAATGTTTTCAGCAGATGTTGATATTTGGTTTGGTCAAGATTTTTTGCATAGAGATAAATTTTATCGTAGAAGAGCAGCGGGCGGAGGATCATATCCAGAAGAACATTTGTTTTCCCCGATCCTGAAGGGCCGCAGATCAACATTCTGAAAGCTCGATCCGGCATGAAGGGATGAAGCTGCGCGAAATTTGTGATTGGGTCATGGCAATCATAATTTGGAATCTTCATTTTATTTCCCAGAAGACAAATTCAGATGAACATCTTGTTCTACATCATGTTCTACATCATGTTCTACATCCCAAATTTGTATTTGTGAGACATAAAATGAGTTTATTGAAATGGCAAAAACTTGCAAAAAGCAAATCTGCTTTGGGACGAAAAATTAATTTAGTTCACGATGTCATCACCCAGAAAAAGTTGGGTGAAGAGACAAGTCAAATCGGACTTGAAAAAATGTTCAAGCCAGTCACATCGAAACTGGATGATGTTGTGGCATCGAATTTGAGGCAGCCAGCTTTGCTAGTTCGGAGGAAAAAACAAGTCGTTGGAGAAAAACCAGGCATAGATTATTATCCCGAAGTCGATCCATTTGAAGAGATGGATGTTGGCGGTTTGTTTGATGATGAGATTGTGCCACCGCAAGCAGCTAAACAAATCCCAGCAAATCCACCCTCCTATGCAGAAATAGCAGTCGATGAAAGTGACGCCCCACCTGAATATGAAGATGAATCTCCTGATTATGCTCTGGCACCGGGTGATGAAAAAGAATATGAAACGGACGCAAATAAATTAATGAATGAAATGAACATCGACAATTATAAGATAGTGGATATGATGCTTAATGATCCAGAGGTATCACCAACAAAGAAAAAAAATTATCTTGAGAAAACCGTTCTGCCTGCTGCAAGACACAAACGATCTCAATTAAACGGTTACAAAACATTTTGGACTAAACTGGCCAACAGGGGGCAAATAACGGCAGAGCAAAAAGAGATAAAACATGCAGGGATAGACCGGTTTAGAAGAGCTCTGAATGCTTATATAACCTTTTATGGCAACAAAGCAGAAACATTTCAAGGCTCGGGAATCAAAACTCGAAGAAAAAAAGGTGGTTCTGTTCGTTTTTTCTCCAATCCCAAAGATCTTCTCCAGAAACTTGAGGTCATCATTGGCTCCATTCTTGCTGGGAATACAAACGTTGGCATCAGAAATACTGGAGTTGCAATTCTCGATCTTCTCCTGAAAGAGGGGGTCATCAACAAATCCCAGCATGAGAAGCTCTACAAAAACTATTTCAAACCTTAAAATGGAAATCGAAAGAGAAATTGTTTTATCCTCCTTTTCCGTCAAGACAGGCGGAAACAAACCAGAAAATTTCACAACACAATTCTATCGGCCCATTGCTTTGGATCCAAATGAACAATATGTTGTTGGGCTTAACAGAGTCATCAATATGAGTTTTACGTGGTATAACATCAATGCTGGACGCAAGAATCAACTGATCAGGTTCAGCTCCGACGGTGGGAAAACATTTTCCGATATCACCTTCCCAGCTGGAGTTTGGGAATATGAGGGGATGAATAACTTTATTCAAGAAGCAACAGTTGTGAAAGAAGCTGGAAAAGATGACATTTTCCCAATCAATCTTGCTTTTAATACAACAACCTTCAGAGTAACAATCACACTGGCAGAAAATTATCAGCTTGATCTCACCCAATCCAACTTTGGTGATCTCGTTGGTTTTGAGAAAAAGATTCTGAAGGATAAAGTCAACATTGGCCCCAGAGTTCCAAACCTCAGTCAAGATACTGATATGTTAAACGTTCATTGTGATTTGACAAGTGATTCGCTTGTTGATGGAGCAGAGAGTGATATCATCTTCTCCTTTTCAACATCTGTTCTGAAGCCATCATATAGTTTCACGTTGGAGCCCATGAGAGTAACATTCAACCCTGTGAATAAAAACACAATAAGCTCCATTCGAATCTATATCACCGATGGTCGAAGGCGAGTTGTTGATTTGAATGGAGCTGATACAGCGTTCTCACTTTTATTGAAAAAGGTAATAAAATGAAATCATATGAGTTCTCTCGTTATTATCACCCCAAATTGGGGCGGTTTGTTTATCGACATAAAGGATCTGGTGCTATTGTGGATAATATTTTTCGCCCAATGAGAGCAGTGGCATCAGCCGTTTTCAAGAAATTCGCTAAACCCATTGCGAAAAAAGCATTGGAATCAGGTATTTCTCACGCTGGAGATAAACTTGGTAAAAAAGCAGCTGAAAAATCTGGTGATTTGATCATGAAAAAACTGGGAAATATGAGAATTGGGAGCAAAAAACAACCAGCTCGACCACAATCAACCCCTGCGTCAACCTCCGGAGCGCGACCGAAGGGAGAAAGTTCTGATGATATATTGAACAGGTTGATTTCTGGACAGGGAATCCGAAAAAGAAAAAAAAGAATATAAAATGGCTTTTCGATCGAATGAATATCTTCAAAGAAATGAATTAGTGCGCTTCCAGCTGGATGACACAATCAGAGCTCCAGCTAATGGGCAACCTCAAGACAAAGGTGGTTATAAATTCACAATTAATGACCGATCTGCATTTTACGATTGGTATAATGCTTATTTCGAGGTGCAGTTTCAACTCCAAAAACTGGCGGATGGTGCTGGGTATGCAGCAGCTGACAGGATCACAGTGATCAATGGCGCTCATTCCCTGATTAAGCACATAAAGATTAGATCTTCAGCAAAGATTGTTTATGATACTGATAATCTGCACAAGGTCTGTTTTGCAAAGAATTTGTTAGAATACTCCGATGACTTCAGCAGATCAGTCGCCAAGAACAGTTTCTGGTATTTGGATACGACTAGAACAACAGCTGTTGGAAATGCTGGATTTGAAGCGAGGAGGTTGCAATCTCAAGCAGTTGAAAACAATGGAAATGGTGGTGCAAAGAACATCAACGTGATTATTCCTCTGAATCGTTTTTCCTTTTTCGAAGAGTTGGAAGATAAGATGCTTGTACCCATGCAGCTTCAATTTGAGATAGCCCTCAATGCTGATGGGGAACTCATTCATATGGCAAACGGCGTTGATGCTGGAAGAGTTGTTGTGAATCGATTTCTGCTTTGGGTTCCAAGGCTGACTCCTAAAGATTCTCTCGCTGACAAATTTGTCAGCTCATTCCTGAAAGAAACACAATGGAAATATCTGAGAGAAATGTATCAGCAATCTGCTCCCTCGCAGTCATCAGGATTTTTCCAGATCTCAGCGAGCATTGACAATGTGAGGCATATTTTTGTCTGGCTGAAAAGAACCGATCCGCCCAATGATGACCGTGCAGAAGATAACCCATATCTGATGGACACTTTTAAGCTGAATGCGGCAAATAACAACTCATCCTTGTTGAACTGTCGATTGGAATATGGAAATGGTGTTTTCTACCCGGAAACAGAGTATGACAGTGAAAGCAAAGTAAGAATATTCCAGGATGTTATGGCTTATGCAATGCGGAAAAATGATTTTAACACTGGAACACAGCTGAATCTAGCCAATTTCAATTCTCTTTTCCCATTGATTTATTTCGATCTGACTTATCAAACTGAAAAACCAACAAGAGATCCCAAGCAGTTGATATTCAGATATCGATTGAGCGCAGATGCAGCTGCAAACTTCAATGTACATGCGATAGTTCTCTATGAAGAAATGGTGAAAATTAATAAAATTGGAAATGAGCTGGTCATTGTGTGAGGGCTGTGAGCGAGCAAAAAACATATGTTATCATTTAAAATGACAACATATCACCCATATAAAGTAAATTTGTCTGAAGGGCAAAAACAAAAGCTTGGAAGAGCATTCAGAACAAACATGCCTATCACCCTGAGATTGGGTAGTAATCAAACAAGCGGAAGTGATGAGCTGATGCTCACGACAAATCAAATAAAACGGATCAACAAAGCTGCGGCTTTGGGAAAGGGAGTTGAAATCAAGGTGTTGAAAACGCAAATCAAAAAGGTGATGAGGCAGGGTGGAAGTCTTCTTTCTGCTATTGTTCCTTTTGTGAAAACATTGGCACCCACCCTTGGTAAAACACTTGGGTTGTCAGCATTGGCTGGTTTGGCGAGTGAAGGAGCAAGTCAAGTCGTCAAAGCAATAAGTGGAAAAGGCGGCGGTCAGGTGGGCGGGTTTCTCATCCCCCAAGATAAAATTCAGAAACTGATTGACAATAAACATTTGTTGACAAATAAACAGAAACAGGACATTTTGGTTGCCCTTAAATCAGGAGGACAGTTGGTGATGAAACCATCCGCAAAACAGTCTGGTGGATTGTTGGGAAGTGTGCTGGCATCCATTGGAATCCCATTGGCACTTGATATGGTAAAGAATTTGTTTGGAAAAGGAGCGCCGCGCGTTGGCCGACCAAAAGGAAAAGGTGCCCCCAGAGTTGGCCGACCAAAAGGAAAAGGAGCGCCGCGTGTTGGCCGACCAAAAGGAAAAGGTGCCCCAAGATTGGGAGCATATCCTTTCCAACCTCCTCCATTTGTTGGAAGTTGGGGACGAAACCCTGTTGGGATGGGTAAAAAAAAATCAAAAAAGGGCAAAGGACTTCTGTTAGGGACGAACAGCCCATTCAACAACATCCCAATTCTTGGGGCAATATTGTGAGGCCCAAATTTGTAATTAAACCGCTGTCAAATATTGATCTGTTGAATTGGATTGAATATCTGAGGATTCCCAATTTCAAAGGGATCTTCGCCAGGGATGAAGTCGTGCCCCAAAAACACAGCCCCTGCATCATCAATCTTGATTCACTTGAAAATGCAGGAACTCATTGGGTTTGTTGCGCTCCGGGGAAAAAATTCACGTGGTATTTTGACTCTTTTGGAATGGGATTTCCCAAAGAATTCAAAAGTTCCAAACCGGTGATCTGGAACACAAGTCAGTATCAAAATATCAACAGTGTCCTTTGCGGGTATTATTGCCTCTTCTTCCTCCATCAATGGGCGCAGGGAAAAGACTTTTATGATATTCTCCAACCTCTCAGTCTGACTGATACAATGCAAAATGAAAGATTCATAAAAGAATATTTCGATTGAAAATGAAGTCATATTGCGTGAAGGAGAAAAAACAAACTGAATGTGTTGAGCCATCTGGAACCATGACCGCAAAAAATGGAAGAAAGATGTGGTTTTGCCATTGCGCTTCCTGTGGAATCAAAAAGACAAGATTTGTGAAGGCAAAGCCCTCGGGAAACTGAGTCTGCCCTCACAAGGTGGGGGCTTTGGTGAATTAGCATTGACTGGCGTTGCTCATGCTCTTCCCTGGCTCGGGAAAAAAACAGTTGAAATGGGGAGATATGGAGCCAGTGAATTGTTGCGAAATAAGAACACTCAAAGGAAAGCATTGGATTTTGCTTTGGATAAGATGAAACCATTTCTTGCCAAAACCTCTTCCGATATGCTGAATCAACTGTCCACGGCGATTAGACCAAACAGAAAATATAAGACAGATCGAGCTGATTTGGATGGAAGAGGATTGGATGTTCATAACTTGATTGGGAAACTGCCAAGGCCAAAGAAAGGTTTCACTCTTCCCGGACACAACTATACCGGCCCGTATAACCCATTGGATAAGCAAGTCAGATTTGACGATACTGGAAAGATTCTCGAAATCTGGCAGCAACCCACAGGAAAAACAGACGCAGTTGCTATGCAACATGATGTGGATTATTCAGTTTGCGCAAAGAAAATCAATCCACGCAAATGTAAAAATAAAGCAGACAGGAAAATGGTTGCCGCTTTGGATGCG
The DNA here is from genome assembly GCA_024195265.1 of Dendrophyllia cribrosa. Lineage (NCBI taxonomy): Eukaryota > Metazoa > Cnidaria > Anthozoa > Scleractinia > Dendrophylliidae > Dendrophyllia > Dendrophyllia cribrosa. The sequence continues at coordinate 42,760,560 of JAJLRJ010000006.1, read as the reverse complement.
ATTCCCTGGAAAGAAAGACAGTGGGGTCATGCTTTAGCGAGAAATACCATTGATGCAAAACAAAAACTTGGTTTGGGTGCCCCAAAAAACGGGAAAAGATTTTGAGTGAAGGCTGGACTCAAAATCTGGCAAATGAACTTCACCAGCCAATCAGGAGAAGATTTCCAAAGAGAAGAGTTATTGCATATGGTGTTGACAACATTTGGGCGGCTGATCTGGTTGAGATGGGGAAATATTCGAGGTGGAACAAAGGAATAAGATATCTCCTGATGGTGATCGATGTTTTCTCAAAGTTCGGTTTCATTCGCCCCCTGAAAGACAAGCGAGGACAAACAGTCGCCGATGCTTTCCAATCTATATTCAGGGAGCGAAAACCGAAGATGCTTTGGACTGATAAAGGAAGTGAATTTTTCAATGGAACTATGAAGGATCTCCTGAATAAGAATGGGATAAAATTGTATACTACAGAGAACGAAGAAAAGTCATCTGTGGTTGAACGTTGGAACAAGACTATGAAGGAACGACTCTTCCGGATGTTTTCTGCTAACAATAATACGGTGTTTTTTGACAAACTAGATGAGTTAGTGGATCAATATAATCACCGTTTTCATTCGAGCATTCGGATGACCCCAACGCAGGCCAGCGAACGGAAAAATGAGAAAAAGGTTTTCGCTAATCTTTTCGGAGACATGATTTATGCAAAACACAACCCAGCAAAATTCAAGATCGGCGATAAAGTCCGAATTTCAAAATACAAACGAAAGATATTCGACAAAGGTTTCACCCCGAACTGGACTGAGGAGATATTTGTCGTTGATGAGATTTTAAACACAAATCCTCCGACGTATAAATTACTCGATCTGTTGGGAGAAAAAATAACTGGATCATTTTACGAGGCGGAAGTTCAAAGGACAACGCAAGATATTTTTCGCATTGAAAAGGTTCTTCGCTGGGACAAGAAGAAAAAGAAAGCCTTGGTTAAATGGAAAGGATATCCCGTTGGATTCAATTCTTGGGTTCCGCTAAGTGATGTGGAAAAGCTATCTTAGAAAATATGAATGTTTCACATTCATATTTATGAAATAACACCTCTTTCCTTCAATTCCCGGTGGATTTCCCAGAGGAGATCACTTTGTTTTTGGAGTTCATTTTTGAGAATCTTGTATTCCTCTTGGAGATTGATGAATGATTCAAAGAGGAGTTCTATTGTGTCTTCCTCTTCTTCATTTTGCTCTGCTTCTTCCATCTCCGAATCAGAGATAATAAATTCCTCATCAGATGTTGTTGGGGTTTCATCTTCGCTTATTGATTCATCCTCTGAGCAGGTGAGGTCGCTTCGCTCGTTTTCATCATCCATTTTGAGTTACAAGATTAAAATTTTTAATAGATATCACTTCCTCGTGGAAAAATCTTTTTGGGAGAAAAGTTTTTGAAATAAAAAATATTTTTCCTGAAAACTTTTTGAAATAAAAAAATATTTTTCCTGAAAAGTTTTTCCTGAAAAGTTTTTGGGAGAAATCTTTTTGAAATAAAAATATTTTTCCTGAAATCTTTTTGAAATAAAAATATTTTTCCTGAAAACTTTTTGAAATAAAAAATCTTTTTCCTGAAAACTTTTTGAAATAAAAATCTTTTTCCTGAAAACTTTTTGGGAGAAAAATCTTTTTCCTGAAAACTTTTTGAAATAAAAAATCTTTTTCCTGAAAACTTTTTGGGAGAAAAATTTTTTTTCTCCCAAAAACTTTTTGGGAGAAAACTTTTTGAAATCAAAAATCTTTTTCCTGAAAACTTTTTGAAATAAAAAATATTTTTTTCCTGAAATCTTTTTGAAATAAAAATATTTTTCCTGAAAACTTTTTGAAATAAAAATCTTTTTCCTGAAAACTTTTTGGGAGAAAAATATTTTTCCTGAAAACTTTTTGAAATAAAAATATTTTTCCTGAAAACTTTTTGGGAGAAAACTTTTTGAAATAAAAAATATTTTTCCTGAAAACTTTTTGAAATAAAAAATATTTTTTTCCTGAAATCTTTTTGAAATAAAAATATTTTTCCTGAAAACTTTTTGAAATAAAAATCTTTTTCCTGAAAACTTTTTGGGAGAAAAATATTTTTCCTGAAAACTTTTTGAAATAAAAATATTTTTCCTGAAAACTTTTTGGGAGAAAACTTTTTGAAATAAAAAATATTTTTCCTGAAAACTTTTTTTGATTTCAAAAATATTTTTCCTGAAAACTTTTTGAAATAAAAAAAAAGTTTTCAGGAAAAGTTTTTGGGAGAAAACTTTTTGAAATAAAAAAATATTTTTCCTGAAAACTTTTTGAAATAAAAAAATATTTTTCCTGAAAAGTTTTTTTTGATTTCAAAAATATTTTTCCTGAAAAGTTTTTGAAATAAAAAATATTTTTCCTGAAAAGTTTTTGAAATAAAAAATATTTTTCCTGAAAACTTTTGAAATCAAAAATATTTTTCCTGAAAACTTTTGAAATCAAAAATATTTTTCCTGAAATCTTTTTGAAATAAAAAATCTTTTTCCTGAAAACTTTTTGAAATAAAAAAATATTTTTCCTGAAAACTTTTTGAAATAAAAAAATATTTTTCCTGAAAACTTTTTGGGAGAAAACTTTTTGAAATAAAAAAATATTTTTCCTGAAAACTTTTTGGGAGAAAACTTTTTGAAATAAAAAATATTTTTCCTGAAAACTTTTTTGGGAGAAAACATTTGAAATCAAAAATATTTTTCCTGAAAACTTTTTTGGGAGAAAACATTTGAAATCAAAAATATTTTTCCTGAAAACTTTTTGAAATAAAAAAATATTTTTCCTGAAAAGTTTTTGAAATAAAAAATATTTTTTTCCTGAAATCTTTTTGGGAGAAAACTTTTTGAAATCAAAAATATTTTTTTCCTGAAAAGTTTTTGAAATAAAAAATATTTTTCCTGAAATCTTTTTGGGAGAAAAAATATTTTTGGGAGAAAAAATATTTTTCCTGAAAAGTTTTTGAAATAAAAAATATTTTTCCTGAAAACTTTTTGGGAGAAAACTTTTTGAAATAAAAAATATTTTTCCTGAAAAGTTTTTGAAATAAAAAATATTTTTCCTGAAATCTTTTTGGGAGAAAACTTTTTCCTGAAAACTTTTTGAAATAAAAAATATTTTTCCTGAAAAGTTTTTGAAATAAAAAATATTTTTCCTGAAATCTTTTTGGGAGAAAACTTTTTGAAATAAAAAATATTTTTCCTGAAAAGTTTTTGGGAGAAAAAATATTTTTTTCCTGAAAAGTTTTTGGGAGAAAAAATATTTTTTTCCTGAAAACTTTTTGAAATAAAAAATCTTTTTCCTGAAAACTTTTTGGGAGAAAAGTTTTATCCCTCATTCACCCACCACAAGTAGATAGGAAAGAAGGGTTCTGGCGCAACTCTGAGGCCGCTCTTTGTCAAACAAAATGGAATTCTGATGAATTTTGTGGGACTTTTTTGGATGAGATGGAATTTGATCGAATTTTTTATGGAATTTGTGTTGATTTTTTGCAGAGATAAGTGAATTATGCTAAAAATTTAGCAGCTTTTTTTCAATGATTTTAATAATTTTTATGAGTCAGGATATGTAAATTTGGAACAATTTTCGTGCGCGCGCGTGCAAATTCAGAGTTAGTGCTAAAAGTAGCGGAAAAGTGGAAAGAATAATAATTTGTGCTAAAAAGGGGCGGCCGAGGAGTGTGCCAGAACCCTTCTTTCCTATCTACTCATTTCGCCCAGTTCTCTTGCTGTACCAACCATCTGTGATCCGTTGTCGCTCATAATCACCGCTGGATAGCCTCGGATTGAGAAGAATCTACGAAGTACCTGCATAAACTCCATCGTGGAGCAGTTAACCGCCAGCTCTAGGTGAACAGCTCTGGTGTTCAAGCAGGTGAAGATTACTCCATAGTGCTTGGTTGTCTTGTTTCTTCCTATCTTCACATTGTAAGGACCAAAGTAATCACAAGCAGTGTAGTAGAACGGCGGGGTTTGCGGTGCTAGGCGAAGCAAAGGGAGATCTGCCATTCGCTGCGTTTCTGCCTTATGTGCCATTTTCCGACAAAATACACACTTGGACTTCACAGACTTGCTGAGCTTGTTGGCCTTGAGAATCCAGTATTTTCTCCTTGTTTTTGCTGTTGTAGTCGCTACTCCAGTGTGACCATACCTGTGCATGTTGCTTGTTATCAGCAGGGATATTCTGTGTTCATTTGGGAGGAGTGCGGGGTGTTTCTCTTCGTAGGACACTATGGCTTCGCCAATTCTGCCCCCAACTCTGATTATTCCTTTATCATCTATGAAGGGACTGAGCGACTTGAATTCACCTTTCTCTAGGCGACTGTGCAGGGGTTTCTGAGCTTGCTTGATCCAGAACGTCTCCGCCCCTTGAAGTTCTTCGGGGTTCAAGGGTCCTTCCCTTCCCTCTTGTGCGTGTCTTCTCAGTCGAATTTTCTCTGCTAGCCTGCTTATTCGTGCTGTTACTCGAATCAGTTTCCTCCAGCTGGAGAATGTGGACGGATCAATTGCATTCTTTTCTTTCACAGTCGAGACCGTTGCCACTGTCTGGCGACGCTCCATGTCTTCATCCGGGGTGGGTAGAGAGAAACCAATAGGATCGTAGATCCGAGCAACATGACTTAGGACCATCCTCTTTGTCATCTTCACTGGTACATGGCTCGGTCTGTCTACTAGCTTCAGCAGATCTGCGTTTTCTCTGAAGTGGAACTTGTCTGTTTTGAAATTCCACGATGTTCCCAGGACCCTCTCCTCTCCTCCTTGAAACACATTCATTCCTTTCTCTGTCTCATTATTATCTTTCTCTGTAAGCTTCTTGTTGGAGATCCAACCCTTGACTCTAAACCCTCCAGTCTTCAAGACCTGGTCTATGTCTTCCGTTAATTTCCGAGCTTCTTGAACAGTGTCCACAGAATCGCAAATGTCATCCATGTACGTGTTGTTTGTGAGAACTTCAGCTGCTTCCGGGTAATCAGCCTTGTTGTCTTGAGCTGTTTTTCGCAATGCTATCTGCGCCATTGCGGGTGCAGGCTTGTCCCCAAACGTGAGAACTGTTTTGACATAAACGTCGGGATCTCTGTTCGTTTCCAGATTTCTCCACAAAAACCGGTGGACATGTTGATCTCTCTCGGGGATAAGTATCCTATGATACATCTTGGAGATGTCTCCCATGACTGCCACTTCTTTCTCTCGGAATCTCAAAACTACTCCAAACATACCGTTCAGGAGATCAGGGCCTTTCTTCCAATAGTCATTAAGTGAATGTCCTTGATACACAGAGGATGAATTAAAAACGGTTCTCACTGGCGTGCTCTTTTTCTCTGGCCTTAGCACCGCGTGGTGTGGAATGTAATGGACAGGGCCTTGATAAGATTCCTGTTCTTTCTTTGACAGTTTTCGTGAGAAATTCATCTCTTCCATTTCCTCCATTTGCTTGCAGTAAGCTTTGACTTGTTCAGGATTCTTCTTGAGCCGCCGCTCTGTTGATTCCAATCGCTTCATCGCTAACGCTTTGTTGTCCGGTAGCATATTAAGATCCTTTCTCCATGGGTATGGGATCATCCACTGGTTCTTGACCTTGACGCATGACTTCTCTATCAGTTTAGCTTCCTCTCTTTCTGTTTGCGTCAACTTGTCCGCATCGCAGACACAAGGTTTTACCTCCACACCCATAGCTTCCGTCTCCCAGAAGTCAGACAAGTCTACTGGAGAGGCATACTTTACGTGCAATATACGGGTCACGTCAGAGGTTTCTTCTGGATTTCCTCCAAACACTACCCATCCGAGTGGAGAATTACGGGCTAGCAGATGATCAACTTGTCTCGTTTCACCAGCATGCATGTGTGCGTGATCTATGCCGATAAGAAGGTCGACATGTCCCTTGCCGCGGCGAAATTTCGTATTTTGTAGACCAAGAAGCTCCGGTATGTGTGAAATCTTGACTGTGGAGATCTCGTCGCTGATACTAGGAATGCTGATTGCCTTTACTGTGAATCTCTTATCATTATCGATGGAAGTTAGTTGAACTTTGTACTCTTTTGTTTTCATCGTTTCTTCCTCTCCGCCAACTTTGGTGATGGTTACAGCTGCATCCTTTCCATTTAGACCAAGAGTCTCTGCAGTTTCCTGTCGTATTAAACTTATCTGCGCGCCGGAGTCTAGTAGTACATTTCCACGTTTGAAGAGACCGTTTGCACTGACGATGTTCGCAGAGAGTACTGGTAGTATGGCTTCCTTTGTATCGGCTGCCATGGCGACGCCAATCTTAACGGCATTGGTCTTGTGAAGTAGCTGGTGGTGGTTGTGTGGACACTGTGTTCCGTTCTCTGTTTTTGTGCATTGTCGGCTTCTGCTGCAATTATCCATTCTGTGATCTCTTCCAGCTCTTTTCAAACAGCTGAAACACACGTGGTTAGCTTTGGCGGTCTTGATACGGTCATCGATGCTGAGGGCTGCAAATTTCGGGCATTGGTCGGGCCAGTGTGTTGAGGTTTTGCACAACCAACATTTGTACCAGGGTGGTTGATCGCTGTCATCACCACCAGATCTTAGGTGGCTGATGATACGCTTGTTGGGTGGACCAACTCTGATCGGGGCTGTGGCGCGCATTCTCGACTTCATTTCCACAGTCATCCAGGTCATCAACGCATGCAGTGTAGCGGGTTTCTTTTCCTTCTCAAGATCTCTGGCCCAGACTTTTCGATCGTCGGCACACATCTTCTGTTCAATGATGGACAACATATGGCTATTGTCCATATCACTCGGCAGGCCAACTTCTTTTAAAGTGTTGTAGCATCGCTTCACGAGATGTACTAGATCGCAAAACCGTGCGTCTTCTCCTTCCTGTAGAGCTTTAAATTGGACAATATCTTGCGTGATAGTGTCTGAGACGAATCGCGGGTCCCCATAAATGGAGTCTAAGTACTCCCAGGCGGCAACGTAATCGGTTCCAATTCCTTTTATGAGCTCTAGCGGCTTATCTCTTAAGCATGTACGAAGCAGCGTGATTGCATCTCTCGGTGAATATTTGGCCTCAATCGCGTGCTTGAAATCAGAACGGAAGATTGCATAATCTCGTACATTTCCGGAAAAGATAGGCAGCTTTGGTTTTTCGAGCTTGAAAGTACACGCACCGTTTTGATAATGGGATTGCGCTGTATTGACAACAGGAAGTGTGGCGGCGTTTTGGTCAACTGATTCAACGCTGTTTATTGCCTGATTTTGCACATCGTTAGCAGTCTGGGCACTTTCAATTACAACTACTTGACCACCTGAGGAATTAGCACTTGATTTAGAGTTAACGGTGTTGACAACAGGAAGGGTTTGGTCTACTGATTGCATAGTTGAAATTCCATTGCTGTGAGATTCCTTACTGTTCATGTTTGCTACCGATTGCATAGTTGAAATTCCATCATTTCCATGCACCCCAATGCCCGCAACTTTCCCCTTTGTACTAGTTAAAGAGCCATTTTCGTCTACATCCGTCGATTTTGTTTTCTCTGCACTATCAATGAACATTTTCGCATCTACTTCTACTCTCATGAAGGTTTCTTGGCATTCGTCGAGCCACTGCTCTTCCGTTTGGTACTCTTCATCGTTCTCAATTAGCTTCGTGTACTCATCGTGTTTCTCCACTAAACTTTCATAAGCTTCATGGAACTTAGCTAAAGACTGCCTTACCTCTTCTGGAGGTCTATGATTCTCTACTGTATATATCAACGCCTTTTTCAATCTTGTGAAGGCCGATTTGGCCGTGCGTCGATCTGTCTTGGCTTGCTTTAATGCGGCTTCGGCCATGTGCTTTTCCTGTTGACCAGTGCTGTCGCAGTCACAGAAGTTCTTTTCTATATGATGGTCCAATAGAAATCGAATGAAATGTTCCACTTAGAAACGTACTGCCGATGAACATCCACCACAAATCGTATAATTTGTTTATTAAAGTTGAAATTGCAATTATTCGATCTAAAACAAGACAATACAAAATCGTTTTGTAACTATGTATAACTTAATTCTCATACAATGATGTGAGAAGCTTAAATGTCAATCAATGTTCCTAATCCTTTATGCGAATCAATGTTCTAAATCACGTGGTTCTCAATCATCTTTAACGAAACATTCTTCATAAAATAGTTCAATAAGAAATAACATTCGAATGGTTTATTAAGGAGAATTCCTGTTTACAATTTGGATAAAAACATTTGTTAGGAAAAAAATAATTTTCTGTTAGCAATCATGACCAGCTAATGTATAGCAACTGTATACATGTAGGTAAACACATGACACATCAACATTACTGCTTCATATTTTAACAGGCCGAAGAATAAGTGCTTCATATTTATTATTGGAACAGCGATCAGTATTTTAAATCTCCTCACAATATCAGTGTAAAAGCAGGTACATAGATTATGCAAATTGAGAACCTCATCACCTTCAACATGAGTTGTCTGTGGCCGGAAATTGAATACAAATTCACTATAGTTATATGGCTATGTGAACTGTATTGACACCAGTAACGAGAATGTACATCAACATAGTAACCTCCTGTGATCTCAACCATTCAAGCAAATAGAGAATTGGGTTACCAATTATTTGATACCCAGTATATAGAACAAAAACTATAGCAGTATTTAAAGGGAACAGGTTAATTTGGGAAATAGCACTCACAAGCTTCAAAAATGGAATTGAATTGAGACAATCTGAATAAACAGAACACCACTGCATATTGTCCTGGACCCATGTCCACAACAGTACTTATACATCCACTTTCAGACCAATTTTCCTTTGGTGGGAGGGGGGGGGGGGGGGGGGGGGGGGGGGGTAGAGGAAGGGCCTGAGGATCGTTTGGTACCCAGTCCCATAGCAGTTACAGCGACCCACAGCTCAAAACCCAAAACTGACCAGCACCAGCTCCCATTTATTTTATTTTAGGAAGACAGGGCATAAAGTACAAGTTAAGTGGAAGAGACTGGGAACGAAAATGTCTCAACTTTAAATTTTGGGGCCATTGCCAGCAAGCAACCCAACCTCTCCATTTAAGTCAGAAATTCCATCTCTCCCTCCCACATTACTAAAATTTTGCAGTGCATCTTCCCCCGAGCTTCGCGAGGTTCTGCGAGACACGTATTTCTAGTATTCAATACATATCCCATAAACAGGTTATCAAAAGCGGGGGCAGCTATAGTGAACACTATTTCTAGTTTATAAAGAGAGTGAAGGTTGCGAAGACCATCGTGACGTCACGGAGAGAACATGCGCGCGAGGTTGTCGAAAATGGCGCCGTCACTATTTGCAAATACAACTTTTTCAAGCTGGTTTTTCTACTTATTCAAGCTTCAAAGTGTTTAGTGTTTGGACAGAAAGGTGTAACTATGGTGTTCCTCTCTTTAGAGGTAAGTCAATTTTGATTGTAGTTGAAAAATCATCCGTATGGGTCAGTTTTAAAGGGTTTAGGTCATTTTCCTCGATCGAGTGGAGAATTGTGTGCGGAAAAAATTGCCCTTTTTTCGAGATCGGTTTAATATAGAAACGTGAAACTTGGCCCAGGAATAGGTTATTTCCATAGAAAAACACCTCATTTGAAGATAATGTCGAAGAATCAACAGGAAATTAAATGATCAGTCCATTTGAGTGTCATACAGCATGCGCAGGGTATAAGTTTTAAATTTAAAATAAATCTCTGTTAATATGTCAAAAGATCATGGAAAGCTTTCACAAAGCTCTTTGTCAAGGCAAGGGCCGAGGGATCGACTTTTAGCATGTTGCAGAATGTAAATAAAGCACGGTAACTTCTTGTAAGAGCTTAAATGTCATGGATTGTGTCGTTTTATATGGCCTGGGTCATTACAGAATGAATTGGTGCAAAATTCTGAACTTCATAATACAGATTGCTGGCAGTACAAGTTTTTATGCCCTCTTAAAGGGTTTCCTGGAAAACCAGGATCGAGGATCGAGGATCGAGGATCGAGGATCGAGGATCGAGGATCGAGGATCGAGGATCGAGGATCGAGGATCGAGGATCGAGGATCGAGGATCGAGGATCGAGGATCGAGGATCGAGGATCGAGGATCGAGGATCGAGGATCGAGGATCGAGGATCGAGGATCGGGGATCGAGGATCGGGGATCAGGGATCGAGGATAAAAAAATTAAAAAATAATAAAAAATATAAATACAATAATATATAAAAAATATAAATAAAAATTTAAAAACGTGATACATATTGTGAATCGCGATCGTATACAGGACAATTTCACATGCCTGCCGAGTCACAACTCCGGACTCAGTACTTGTTCATTAACCATTAACGTCAAAAACTGAATTCAATTTCCACCCAAAATAGTCCAGTATGCGGCGGCGCTAAATGTTGTGTTTGAGTTCTAATAACAAGCTAAAAGGTAGTGTTTCGAGATACGCGTGATCTTGGCAAGATCGCGCCGAGATTTCGAGCTTCGCACCACGACAGGTATACTACTGGTATACGTTGGATCACGTGAATGATCTTATCGGCTTAAACAAGTGAATTAAGAAACAACGTAGATCACAGCGAAAACCTTTGTGGAGCATACTGTCGATGAATTTCAGGAAAATATCTCCGTTTGCTGTAGCACATACGTGCAAAACCACACTAGAGTCTCGTTGTTCAAATTGTGTTTGCATTAGATACTCTGACCCCGACTCTAACTAGGTTTTTTCCACGTCAAGTTGACTTCTGAGTTTTATTTTATATTTTTTGTTTCGACTAGTCAGATTATTTTCAGTTGTGTTTTATGTTGGAAAATGAAGCACTTTATCCCAGTGATACTGATCACAATAGCGAGCAGATCGGACGTGACTATGAGCTGTTCAGCAAAAACCGCGGGTGTCTCAATTCTTTAATAAAAGCTTCAATTTAGTAACAAACATAACCTTTTAAATTGTATTTATGTACCGTTAGGATGCCTCCCTCGAACAAACGGTTGTAATAAATTTGTAATAAATAAACAACACGGTTGTTTATTTGAGTAGATAAAAACAAACCATGGCCAGGAGTCTCCTGCCATTGCTAGAAATTTTGCTGTTCCGTCATTTTAACAGTAGAAGAATCCCCGATCCTCCGGTCATCCAGTAGCCCCTCCCCTTTAAACCGGATATATGAAATAATAAATAATATCCCCCTCCCCCCAAATAAGGGACGAACCATGTTGTTTTTGAGGGAGGGGGGGGGGGGGGGGGCAAATATGAAAAAAGAATTCCTGCACAACTTTTGCAGAAGACTGAAATATAAAAATCCTGCATAGCGGCACAAAGCAAAGAAATATATAGCAAGCTAGTGAAATAAAATTCATACAAAGCGTTTAGTCACGAGAAAAGAACATTGCCCAGCCAGCCCCTCCACCTGCCTAAAATATAATGATCCATCCCGGGGATCCTTCCCTTTGCGGATTGTATACATTGTAACAACACCGCAGTCAACTGGAGGGCGTCTGTCAGAGAAATTATTTATACGCGCAGTTCATGTTGTCGCTCATTCATTTTAAGTTCAACGGAACACAAACTTTAATACAACAATCTTTATATTGTCCAACCGATGTGTATAGGAAAGCAACCATGTTACATATTTTATTTCCTTGCTGTCACGGTTGCAAAACCGCAATTAAAGAATTGAGACACCCGCGGTTTTTGCTGAACAGCTTATAGTCACGTCCGATCCGCTCGCTATTGTGATCAGTATCACTGGGATATAAGTGCTTCATTTTCCAACAAAAAACACAACTGAAAATAATCTGACAAGTCGAAATAAAAAATATAAAATAAAACTCAGAAGTCAACTTGACGTGGAAAAAACCTAGTCAGAGTATCTAATGCAAACACAATTTGAACAACGAGACTCTAGTGTAGTTTTACACGTATGTGCTACATCAAACAGAGATATTTTCCTGAAATTCATCGACAGTATGCTCCACAGAGTTTTTCGCTGTGATCTATGTTGTATCTTCACTTGTTTAAGCCGATAAGATCATTCACGTGATCCAACGTATACCAGTAGTATACCTGTCACGGTGCGAAGCTCAAAATCTCGGCGCGATCTTGCCAAGATCACGCGTATCTCGAAACACGACCTATTAGCTTGTTATTAGAACTCAAACGCAACATTTAGCGCCGCATACTGGACTATTTTAGGCGGAAATTGAATTCAGTTTTTAACGTTAATGGTTAATGAACAAGTAGTCGGGAATTGAGAGTCAGGCGTGTGAAATTGTCCTGTATGCGAGTCACAATATGTATCACTTTTTTTATTTTTATTTTGTATTTATATTTATTTATTTATTTTTTTTATCCCCGATCCCCGATCCCCGATCCTCGATCCTCGATCCTCGATCCCCGATCCCCGATCCTGGTTTTCCAGGAAACCCTCTTAAAGAGGTATTGTATTATTGTTGTTGAGTATCGATCGCTTCTAGTATTAGCAAACTAAACTAATTCAGAAGTGTAATACACTAGAGTGCACAGTTAAAAACAGAATGCTTTCCATCGAAACTCACTGTATACTGAATTGACATGTACTCTAAATATATTCTCCCGTTCCTCCTTGAAGATTCACCATTTGTCATTGTTTTTATAGGCTTCATCCTTCATATGCAGACTTGTAAGAACTTCTGGATAGTTGATTGGAAGGCTTTGTTCCCTGGTGCTTTTCTTGTTACAGTGACTTATTCTCTACTGTTACAGTCAACTCATTTATAAATCTGGAAGTCTGCTATTTGATCTTCAATGTGACTACATTTTGTTACTTTACTGACATTATTAACAGTCATGGTGTTATAATAATAACATATTGCAAAATATACAGGCCTTTTTCTGATGCTGACTAATATATTTTCTTAAATAATGACATGGTTGGAAACTGTTATTTTCTGAGAGCACTCGGTACATGACTTTCAGAATGCACTCGCCAACATTTAGTTTTTACTAGGCAGGTACAAAAGTCGGAACGGATCAACTCGGATCGGATCGGATCGGACCGGATCCAATCCGGGTTGGATCAACTCGGATCCAGTCCGGGTCGGATCAACTCGGATCGACTCAAATCATAAAAAAAAAAATGAAATAAAAAAAAAAAAAAATTTTACCCAATTTTAGGTTAAAATTTCTCTCAGAAATGAGCCAAATCAAGTAAGCTTTGCAAAGTTTAGAGCTCCGTGGCATTCACCCGCCATTTTGTTTCTAGTGCCAGTTTCTCTCGGATCAGGCGTGCGTTCTCGAAAGTCCTGAAAACTTTTCGGATCTGAAAAGCTGTGTTACTTGCAGAATGTTTACCAATAAATATTTGGTTTTTGTTGATTTTGAAAGCTAAACAATAAAATCTTACGTTTACTACACAACTTTAGCTGATTCGTGGGCTGAAAACTTCAACTCCTTTCGTTAGAAACTACATTTAAAAAATAGCTTTCGGTCCCGAAAAGTTCACGGGAGTTTTGAGAAACGCACGCCAGATTACGAACTCTTGGTTTCGTTACACGCTCCATCGATCGATCATATAAACCCAGCTGAAGACGAGGAAGGCGAGTCAAAAGTGACTTAAACATGGTTTCCACCTCGATACACCCACCATAAATAAATTCATGTCGACTCAGGGTTAGTTCGACGGTAAAGAAACTTCCTTTTCGCTACGCAACCACAAATTCTATAAACTTGTGACAAAAAGCAACATCGCCTGCTGTAAAAAAAAACAATATGAACATTCTGAGTTACAGAAACCATTTTCTTTAAATTAAACATTTTCATTGAGAAAGATGTCCTAGATTTTACCTTCCTTGCCTTCAGCTAGCTAGCTGGGTCCATGTTTATATGATCGATTGATGGAGCGTGTAACGAAACCACGATCTGAGAGGAACTGGCACAAGTAAACAAAATGGCGGGTGAACGCCACGGAGAATGCCATGGAGCTCTAAATGTTGCAAAGCTTACTTGATTTGGCCTTTTTCTGAGAGGAATTTTAACCTACAATTGGGTAAAATTTTTATTTTTTCTCATTTCATTTTTTTTTATGATCCGAGTCGATCCGGGTCGATCCGAGTTGATCCGACCCAGACTGGATCCGGTCCGATTCGATCCGAGTTGATCCGTTCCGACTTTTGTACCTGCCAAAAGGAGAAAGATAAATATTTTATGTGAATGCTCGAGGTAAATTAGACTGTGTTCATTTTGACTTGGAAAGGGGACAGGAAAGGAATGAGGCAATTATTTAAAATGTTTTTAATAAAGGTCACAATAATTTGGAGGGATATTATGGGCCAATTATGATCTAAAATTGGCAGACTGATGGAAATTTGCAAGTTGCATAGGGAGCCAGGACTAGCTAGAGACTAACTGTTGAAGTTACTAGCTTAGAAGCTATTCACCTGTCAAACATGCATTATACTTGCCAAATTAAATTTTCACTTATATTGTAGTTGTGTTTTGTATAAACATATTATGCGATATGCTCACATCAAAACAACTGTGCAGAAACCTCCATGCCAATTGAAGCAGAAGTAATATGGTGGATGACATTCAGCGTTCAAGTGTTTTGCATTTATACAATTTATTCACAGTTTGATTTCAGTTGCATTATAGTCAAAGTATTCCAATAATTAGTGGAAATACATAAACCACCAGCCAAAACCAAATTTTTCCTAGTCTGGCTAAATGGTTTCAGTTAGTCTTGAACCCCTTTACAGAAATTCAGTATAAAGTATACTTATGCAGCATGAAGTAAATTATTTCTTGACTTCTTCATTTTGACCTTATTAACAGTGAAAACCCATATTTTCAGTCAAGCTTTTAAATATTAATTTGTCCAGATTCTTTGCAACCTGGTTACTTTCTACCAAAATGCAAGGTTCTAAAATGGCTAAAAAATGCTAGCTATGCAGCCAGCTTTGTAGTTCAACCTCCATCTTGGTTGGATAAGAAAGTCCAGGGTATGAATGAGCCTTCTTCAATTTGTGGTCAGCTGACTCACCACTACAAAATCGTTGTTTTGACGGCCATTGTGAGGTTCTGTAGTTCAACAAGCATTTGCTTTGACTGCTCTGTGTTTAAGAGAAAGATTTTGCTTAATTATGTGCCTGAAGAACAGCAAATACGGATCAGCTACTTTTTAGAAGCAGGTAAGTTATAAACGATTGATAATTGCACTGAAAGATTGGCTTCTAATAAGAGTGTGGTCTTATAATAAATGATTCAGTCCTTGAGATGCACCGTATAAAAACTAGCATAGCTTATACAACCTCTTTTGCCAAGATTACAATTTTGATGACTCGTTACAAGGTTTACAATCGTCACAAAATCAATTTGAATTTGGTCAGTTTTAGTTACGTTTAAAGAATGAATAATTAAACCTTGGAGCTCTATCTCAGGAGCTCTCGGCCAGGATATAGTTGCTGCGAAGCACCAGCTTCGCAGCAGACTAAATTTTGAAAGGATATTATGACATCAAGAACACGTGATTGCTGGATACCAAAGTCCTGAGGCAAAAAAATATGTTTGTCGACAAAACTTTGTGGTGGTCTCAGAACGGCCTTTGTTTTCAGTCGTTTTGTTTACCACGTGAAAGATGTGACAAACCCCCCCGACTCCCGTTTCCGTTGCACAACATAACATAAATAAAATATTAAATGCTAAACAAATGCAGGAAAAAATTCAAAACATGGCATTTTTTATCAATTGTGACATTTTTCTTTTAATTTTTAGTCATGTCCCCGTTGTTTCGTGACACGACCGTCTGTTTGGTTTGTTTACATATTTTAAATGAAAATAATTCGCGATGGCCAAATTCGCAAATTTCTGTGCTACCTTAAGAAAGCTTTAAGGATACAGCACCATTTTAATAGATTTTGGAATATCCATGCATTGCAAGTAAAGCCCGGTTTCCATATAACCGTAACTACCCCGTAACTGCCGTAAGCCGAACCGGCGGTAGCACTGGGGCACACCGGCGGTAGTTCTATTTTTAATGGAAACATTCTGTTCCGGCATCTGGCATGACCGGCGGCACAATGTCCCATGTGCCGGAAAGTTGAGTTGAGTTCAACTTTTCCCAGCTTTACGGCACCGCAGGCTTGATAAGATTTTAATGGAAACACATGCCGGCGGGAACCGGCGACAACCCAGGGGAGTTGCATTGTTTTTATGACAACACATGATTATAACTGTCCAATCAAATCGCAGCCATTTCCGTGCTAAAAGCTTGTCACGGTCATGCGGTCAGAAATGGAAACACACAACTGTGGCTGCCGGCGGTATGTATACGGTAGCATCCCGGTCACTGCCGCAGTGCTACCGGGGCTCGCTTGCAGCAGTTACGGGGTAGTTACGGTTATATGGAAACCAGGCTTAAATTGAGGTCTTTCTGCATGTACCGGTACCCATGGTCTTCTATTGTTTGTGAGGTATTGTATTTTTGGTCTCGTTTTGCATTTGTATTATTGTCGTTTTTTGTTCCTTTTGTTTTACGTAATCTGTGCTCCGGTAAATGCAGAAGGAACCGTAAATTGTGACTTTTAAACTGCAGACAAACATGACTGAGGCACTGCTCTAATCCGGGTCTAAACAAAGTAATTACTTTGCTTTGGGATTTACGACACTAATTTGGAAACAGCTCTATAATTAATAAAAGTCATAAATCACATCTTCGCAGCAATTCACTTTCTATAAGAAACTACTAGTACATACATCTGTGTACTAGCACTCACTCACAGTAACACTCAAAGCAAGCAGCTACTTTAAAATCCACAATATGTTTGTTGTAGCTATTGGACTCAGTGACAATTGATGTAAGATGGAAGCACCCTGGACCACAGGTACATTTACTTGAAGTGTTTAACAGTCATCAAAGAAACATCATACCACGCTGTTTATAAGCTAAGTGAAGAAATTTGAAAAATATAAAAGACAATCATTCCTTTGAATATTGATCTATTATTTTGTAAATCTGTAGCTCTCTGTTGTACTTGATACATCTGATTTTCTCAAAAACTAAATGTTCAAAAAATTTAACTTTCATCAGCATTTTTTATACATGCACGCTCTGTTATTAGTCTGTATTAACACTTGTAATGTTACCTTGAGCTGAAAAGTATACACGAAGAGAAGTTAATAAATGTCTGAAAGTTTAAAAACTTAATTGTGCAAGTCAGTGGCTGGTATAAAAGTAGCCTGTTGTTCCTTATTAGGAATAGTAGACTGTTCACAGTCCCCTATTTTCCCGTATGTCGTCGAGTTCGATCCTTCATTTAGCCGCCATCTTGAATGTCACGGCGAGATAAAAACTGGGGAGAGCTGTAGCCCCAACGCCCGTCCCCGTGAGATTTTTTGCACTCTCCCCAGCTTTCACTCGCCATGAAAAACAAAACTGGCAGCTGACTCAAACTTGCGATCAATCTCGACTGATCACACGAAAAAATAGGGGACTGTGAACAGTCTATAGGAATAGTGCAATTATATTTAAAGAATATTTGAAGTATACCTTAAGTATACTTTATTTTAAGTATACTTTATTTTAAGTATACTTAAAGTATACTTACCATAAAGTATACGTCAAGTATGTAAGTGACCAAAATTATAGTACTTTAACCCATTCACTCCTGAGAATTTTTACGTTTTTTAACGATTTTCTGCATTCACACGCCCCATAGGATTTCGTGACTCCATATTTGAAGTTACCATTGAAAGTGCTGCTGTTCTAAAACACTGAAGGCTCGAGTTTACTGAAAACGTCATTGTGACGATCTCATTTTGCTTCGTTGATTTGCAATAAAGGGTCCAATATGAATTATCTACGATTTTTGGTAAGTTCACAGCCATTTTTCATCTTTAGTAGCTGCCTGGTGAGCATCATTAAGCTTGGAGGTAGTTCAGAGTCCACTTCTCAATGAAGCGAGTTAGTTGTTGTACTTCGTTTACGAATTTGGCTCGTTGCTCGTTGAACTGGAAAAAATGGCCGCCTGGAAACGAAGCAGCTTTGGGACTCGACTCTGGATGAATTTCTCGACCTACCGCGGCATATTTTGGAAGTTGCGACCACAGGAGAACACAACAAGCGCGAAATTTCGGCGGTGGGTCGGAGTGGCTGTGGACTTAGTATAAATATGAAATGTGTGCGGAAAGAAACGAACGCTGTCAAAATTCTTGGCCATTTCCCAGCATGCAGTGCGGTGGTGATATTGGAAATTGAGGCAAGGTCAGTATGCATTAGAACGAGAGGCTAGAGCTCGGCCCGAGCAACGAATAAGAGCAAAAAAATTCACTGCTAAGCTAGGACTAGGACTGAATTTTGCTGTGAATGTTGACTTTTGGGTTTGCCATGATGATTTGAATAAAAAAAACTAAAGGCAAAAACGTGATTTTTGTTGTTTTTCTATGACGTTAAAAACGGTCATTTTTGTTATTGTCCAAATTCAAACGCTGATATTCTGCAAAAATCGCTGACTTTTTTGTGTTTATTGGGTATCTCAATTTGAGGACTTTCTAGTCAATGCTCAGAACTGCTAAATAGGGCAATGTTCGCGCGATTGAGAAAGTTGCAATTTTTTAAAGCAGTGGAGTATTGTACGGCCGGTTTTGGCCGGTGTAGGAGCGAATGGGTTAAGTATACCTCTGGTGAGTGTACTTAAAGTGTACTTTAAGTACAAATGAAGTATGCTTTTCTGTTTGAAAGCTATTTGAAGTATACTTCAAATATACTGAATTTCTACAAGGGAGTCTCTTAGCCCACTTGCATAACTAGTTCAGGCCACTGGCTAATTCAGTATATCATTACGATGCCAAGAAACTGCCATTGAATACTGTGGCATACTGCAAAATATACAATTGCTTTCCAGGCTTCTAATTGGCTGCATTCTTCACAGCATGGGATAAAAGGGTTTGTCATTTCACTGAATGCCATGTAGCTTCTTGTAATAATAATAATGTCAGGAATTTTAATTATTTCCATTATGGTTGCTGTGGCAACAGCGACAAGGAGATAGTGGTGACACTTTTTTATAACCTTGCACCCCAGTGGTCCACTACGGTGAAAATGAGGTCAGTAAAATTAGCTTTATATATTATTGGGTTATTCCAGAAAAATTGCACACACCCCCCTAAAGATGGCACAATTTTTTTAACCCCTCCCTCCGCCCGGATTTCCTGGCCTGCTTGACCCCCCTCCCGCCTGGATTTCCAAGCTCAGAGAAGAAGACCTAAGTTTGGAAGACCTAAATTTACAGGTAATGAAAAAAATATGTGTAATCGGATTCAGGAGATCCTGTTTTTATAATTTTCAAAACTGTGGTGATTAGTGCTACAAACTTTACTAATCGTGTAGAATCGAGGATTTTTCTGTCTGTCTGTCTCGGTTTTCTGAAAGTAACAATGAATTGTTTGAAAACCAATGATGAGCGGAAGAAGATATCGTCGAAACCGTCGGCAGTCTCGGGAGAGTCTCGGCATCCAATCAAAACAAAGTGACGACAAGCCGACTCGAGCATGCATCTATTCAAATGGACAGACTGCAAATCACAGTGTAGTTGCTAAATATATATATATATAAATATACAATTATGTATACAATGTGCCCTCCCGGTTATTACCATAATGGCTTTATGGCAACTCCTGAACTTGGGCACAGGATGTACGGTTACACATTGTTAAATATATATCTGTGTCGTAACTGTTCATCAGTAGGATGCCGAAAATGTGTGCAATTCTACAATTGGTTACGGCTCCATTAAATCCTATACCAATTGCAGAACATTTTAGGAGGAGCCACCCACAATGTGAGCACAGTCACGGACAACACAAATAAGTAAGGAAAAAAATGCAAAGTGAAATTAAGACGTTATTTAACGAACTAAGGGTGCGTTCCTTTGGGATGATCCGGAACCGGATCACTGATCCAAGATCACTCGGATCATGAATCATTAAAGGAACCGATGAATCCACTTTGGACAAGGATTCATCGGTTCCTTTGATGCAGCATGATCCGAGTGATCTTGGATCAGTGATCCGAATCCAGATCATCCCAAAGGAACGCACCCTAAATGCACACGTCAATTAAATAAACAAATAATGCACGCGCACAAATAATTAAATAAAAACGCGCGCATACATGTGCCCAGATACAACTGAAATACAAATCTTACTACTAATTACGTAATGTTGCATATCAAGCCTGGATTGCTAATCTCATCTCACGCAGGGCTGCGCCATACTTCTCTACGATAAGACTATGGCGACTGGAGAATTTATTAAATTATTTCCGAAGTAGTTTAATTGGTTTCAAAGCCTTGTTGAATGAGACGTAATGAAATTGCGCAGAGTCTATCTATGAAGTCAATTTTGGACGTGCAAATTTTAGCATATCTCACTAGTTGAGATATGTAAACACCGTAAGCTGGATTGGCGGGAATGTTGCTGTCCATATGAGGAAAGTTGACAATCCGGAATGCAAAGTCATCTCTCTTATCATAGATGCTGATACGGAAAGGTGTATGACTTTATGCAAGACTTTCAGGACTTTCGCTGTATGCTTTCGACGACGCTTATTTTACGACTGGTTTTCAAGGGTTTTTTGCTATCCATTCGACTTGGTAATGTCTAGAAGTACGCTGGAAAGCAGT
The DNA here is from genome assembly GCA_024195265.1 of Dendrophyllia cribrosa. Classification (NCBI taxonomy): domain Eukaryota; kingdom Metazoa; phylum Cnidaria; class Anthozoa; order Scleractinia; family Dendrophylliidae; genus Dendrophyllia; species Dendrophyllia cribrosa. Next base: position 42,739,910 of record JAJLRJ010000006.1, on the reverse strand, counting down.
TGAACATGGACGAAGGTTCTTCTCCGGGCCAACGTAATTGCTGGATCTCTGTGCTGTGGAACAAGACGCTGTGGGAGCGTACACTTGGGCGCTTTTGAATTAGGCATATTGGAAAATAAATGTCTTGGGAATCTGCATACACGTTGGCCACCCCGCAACTTAATAATTTGCATCATATTGAATAATACTAGAGGTTACAGATTGTTATGATAATGCTGCGAGCAGATGCTGGGCAGTAAAACATAACGGAAACAGTAAATGTACATACAGATTTTGATAATTTCATAAATTTATTCATTGGGTCAATTACCAGACCATCATTTTCGAATTACATACCATTATAAGTAGTTCTTTGTGATCCATTGTTCAATCGGCAAACCGGCTGAGCACGTAACAACGCTGAAAAACTCGTAAAACAACATTGCCTTCCCCGTGAAATGTCACTTATGCTGTGTTTACACTTGGGCATTTACTGAGGTAAATGTTTACTGACTTAACCTTGGCACATTTGTTCAGTGTTTATACTGACTCAAATAACCGAGGTAAACCTGTCATCAATCACAATTCCTTGTGTTTGAGCTGCAAACTCCGGTCTCAAGATTTCAGCGGCTCTTACTTCTGCAGCACCTCAAGAAGTCAAGGCGAAAGCGATTAATTTTACTTCAAATTGCTCTTAGAAAGAAAAGGCGCGCCAGACGTGCGGCCGAGAAACCAATTCTGGTTTGAAACTCTTTTGCAGAACTTCAGAATATCCAGACGTACGTTCGATTGGTCCGGATCTGGCAAAGAAGGACACTAGATTGCGTGAATGTATTCCGGTAAACAAGCGAGAGGTTGTGGCATCGTGGCGATTGTTGTTCGTTGTCGTAAGGATTAATGTCTTTCAGATCTTTGTTTTTTGCCATGACTCGTAGATTCAAAACAAACGTCGCGAAAACGTGATCGAGACTGATGCAATCTCCACACCACGGGTTGTGAAATACTATGCGACCACAAGCGGACATATCTGTCATCTCGACCTTGGTTACCGACCTAAACCATGCCTGATCACAGGACTTATCGAACTTTTACCTTGGTTAACTTTCTATTGTCTTGGGCGGCGTTTACCACGGTATCAGGTGGCGTTTACACTCGCAAAATATTTACCTTGGTAAGTAAACTCCAATACCTCGGTAAAACGCTCAAGTCTAAACACGGCATAAATCGTTCGTGACCTTGATGAATGCTCTTTGTGATCCATTGTTCAATCGGCAAACTCTGAGCACGTAACAACGCTGAAAAACTCATAAAAGAACATTGCCTTCCCCGTGAAATGTCACTTAATCGTTCGTGACCTTGATGAATGCTTCCAGCAACAAATAAGTTTGAATTTGGCATGATGCATTTGCAAATAGAAACACTTACTTTGAAATCGTTTGCGGGGTATTCTGCAATTGCTCCGTTAACGACAGAAGTGATAATTTAGGAAGAAAAAAACGAATTTAGCCCTTTGAAATATATTTTTTCAGTTGAGGTAAAAGTGTTGCAATTTGCATTTTGAAACCTTTCCAGTAACGCATAACGCAGCTATCCGATATCTCAGATACTTTCTTAATACCCCGTTTAAACTGCCCAATAGAACAAACGCTTTTTAAATCTTGGGGCAAGTTGTTCCACAAACAGGCCCCGCTGTAGCAAAAACTTCGTTTTAGGTAATTAGTATTTGGCTTGGGCAGCGAAAGCTTTCCTTCAAGATTTCTTAGGTTATAATCATTAACGTGGCGTTGAGTGAAGAGACATTGAAGATAGTCTGTAGACTGCGAGTAGTCTCTCTTTTTCCGCTAAAGTCAGTGGGGTTAGCGCGATGTGCGAGCGGCGATGCCGCGAGCCGCGAGTAGCGCGGGCGCCAGCTTTTTCTCGCCTGCTGGCGCCCGCGCTACTCGCGGCTCGCGGCTTCGCCGCTCGCCGCTCGCACATCGCGCTAACCCCACTGACTTTAGCGGAAAAAGAGAGACTGCTCGCAGTCTAGATAGTCTGGGGCAAGTTCATTCAATGTTTTATACATAATTAAAGCTTTCTGCTTTTTACGACGAAGAGACAGCTTCTCCCACTTAAGCATCGCGAGAAGGAGGTTGGAGCTCGTATCAAAAGATGATTGAGTAATTACTCTGGCAGCGCGATTTTGTAATTTTTGTAATTTATCACTCAAACAGCCACTCATACTATCCCAAACCGGGCTGCAGTAATCAAAATGTGGTAATATTAAAGCATTGTAAATTTGAACTGCAACATCCGTCGGAATAAAAGGTCGTACACGTTTCAATGCACCAATGGCTGAAGAGACTTTCTTGCTTATCTCGTCAACTTGTTTAGACCAAGAGAGTTGTGCATCAATGGTAAGACCCAGAGATTTAGTATGGTCAACTCTCTTGATCGTCCTGTCATCGATACTTATATTAATCTCCTCACATTGGGCATTCAATCTCTGCCTAGATCCGATTATCATTAGCTCAGTTTTGGCCACATTTAAACTTAATTTGTTGGCTCTCAGCCAACAGGTAAGATTGTTAAGTTCAGAAGTCACTGCCTGGAAGAGGCTACGCAGCAACCCGCAGGCAGTTAGGGAGATCGTTAATGTACATCAAGAAAAGCAAGGGACCCAGGATGCTACCCTGCGGTACTCCACAAGTAACAGTGCTGGCAGTTGACAGATTGCCATTTACATTTACGGTACATTTAATAATTAATTTTTAATTATTAACTTAACTGATGATTCTCCGTGTTTAAATAAAGATTTACATTACATTATATTTCATAAAACTGATCTCGTAATCAGACACACGAAAATATATCCAAAAAAGTGTTTTCACATGACGTCATAAAAATTTAAAAATCTAAAGTATACATCCTACAAAGCTGTTTCTAACATGGTATGTGGATACCAGTGTTATAATCTTTCACAAAAAGTTTCAGGTTTTAACGATGTTTCGTTTTCGATTTATAAAGGTTGTAAATGTGTCACGCAATTCGTCACGCTATTTCAGATAAGCCGTGAAAATAAACAAAATTGAACTAGTTGAAAGTTATTAATGAATTAAAGATGCTTATAAGCCGATTTCATGCCTCTTATAGTGAATACAATATTTTGTGATGAGATTTTCGGTATTATTAAGACTTTAAAGTCTTTAAATTTTTGGCCGCCATGTTGGTGTCCGTAAGTGGGACACCAAGATGGCCGCTCCATACATTTCTTCCTAAAAATGTCTATACTCATTCGCCTATAACTCTTGAATGAAATGCTCTTGCGCTTCAAAATTTGGCCCAGATGTGTAGTTTTAAACAATCTACAATTCCATAAACATTTTAGTATCGAAAACTGCTTCTGAATTTTGATATGACGTCAGTGAAAATACTCTATATCGATTTGTGTGACGAGGTCGCCGGGAGTCACCTGCCGGCGTTAAGAAAATCTGGATCGGATCACGGACCGGATCACGGATTGGATCACGGATCGAGCTTTAATGTGTCGCAAACTTTTAAGAGAATTTCACGGGTCACGCAGTCGTTTATGGCTGTTCTCTGCGTCTCTATTGTTCTTAAAGCCGTTTTAGAAGAGTCTCTGTACAGCGCATCAGAAAAAGAAGAGGGGCTCTCTAAGCCTAAAACGCACTGTATTAAAACAAAGTTCGAAAATAAACAACATGATCACGCACTGTTGATTTTACATTTCTTAACTCGTTCCAATGCGCAGTTTAAAGTTAACCCAGGTAATTTATTTTAAAGACCTTTTTACTGAGTTAAGTTTTGGGGAATTTGTAACCGATTTGCTAAAAAAAATCCTAATTAATTAACTCGCTGAGTGCAGTCAGATTGAAAAGCATGACGTCTTGCGTGACAAGGCAAAATCAGAGTCCCGCTGACATCCCGCCAAAGCCCTGTTTACGTTTAAGTTTACAAGTCGCATCGCTGGTGGGAGCAATTTTACTTAACAAGTCTCATCGCTGCCATCATGGCCTCTCGGCTGGACAAGGTGATATGCTTCTTTATATTGTGATCAGTGTTCAGTTTGTATGATTCACTACATATCTTTAAACTCAGATGAAAGACTACAACACTTGTCCAGACCGGGGTCCAGACGTACCCGCCAACTGTTGCTGAGTTTAAACAGTGTATGGAGAGGGCCAGTCACCGTGATCTCCGGAAGACGCCCCAAATGGCAACGACCAAATAGGGCACCATAGGCAGCTATTGTCGAAAACAGCAGCGATCTTTTAAAAAACCGGCAATATAAGCTGAAATGGCTGAAGGATTCCAAAGCCTTCAAGTGCTACGGCTGCGTGTCTGCATTCGCATCTGCAATTTGCATCTGCCATTCGCATCCCTGGCGAAATTCCCGAGCCCCCAAATGACGTCATAGCGTCAACAAATGAGTATCGCTCATTCATGAAAGATGGAAAACTTCAGGTTCATTTCGGGCCAACGCATTACCACCTCCTTTCCCGATGTATCGTGGCAAAGAATGCCGATTTTAATCCACAGACCCACCGAACAATACGCTTAATAGTTAAATATATTTTCAATAGCAGCCAGGAAGAAAAATTTGAAAAAGTGATTGTAGGTCAAACAAATTATATTTTTTGTACTGTTACTACTATTCCTGTTACGTTTAAAAAAGAAAAGATAGGTCGGTTCCCACTCGGTCTATTATTGATATGAGTTAAATGGATTTTCAATAGCAGCCAGGAAAGAAAAATTTGAAAAAGTGATAGTAAACAAATAGTATTGTTATAAAAGAAACTAATTGATTATTAAAAAAATGTTGTTTTGACCTTATTTTATTATGGGTTCTACCATGATCCGATCCGTGATCCGATCCGTGATCTGATCCGTGATCCGGTCCATGATCCGATCCGTGATCCGGTCTAGGTTTTCTTAACGCCGGTCACCGGCCTGGTTGTCGTTTCCATTCATAAAGCGAAGCAAACGACATCGCAAAAACTCGTAAGCCACAAAACCGTCTAAAATGGACATCATTTGCGCCCAAATTGCGTAAAAGACACAACGTAAACATAATGTTGAGGTCAGTGAGTTTATTTCTACATTAAAGCTTTATTTTAGCATGTATAAGACTAAAATGAATTTCCCATACAAAGTCGAAAATCGTTCGTTGCGAAAGAACCATCATACACTAAGCTTGGGCTGCCTGTGGCTTCACAATTTCGAACTGCAGCTGCACACGGTCAGCGGAAAGCGCTAGAGCATGCTCTAAGGCAACAAGTGATTAGCCAATCAGCGGTTTTTCTGCCTTGCCCGCTTCCGTGCCCGCCAAAAATTGAGGTGAAATTGCTGAAAGAGTATGTTTGCTTGGCGTTGAGGAGAATCATCATGGAGATACAGAAGGAGCAGGATAACGAGGAGCAGGATAGCGAGGAGCAGGATAGCGAGGAGCAGGATAGCGAGGAGCAGGATAACGAGGAGCAGGATAGCGAGGAGCAGGATAGCGAGGAGCAGGATAGCGAGGAGCAGGATAACGAGGAGCAGGATAGCGAGGAGCAGGATAGCGAGGAGCAGGACGATGAGGAGCAGGTCAGTTAAGCTTCATATATATTACAGATCACTAGTAATTAACTTAAGCTTATACAGTGGAATCCCGATTTTTCAAACCTTCAAGGGAAACGGAAATTGGTTCGAAAAATCGAAGGTGGTATTGACTGAAATCAAATCCTAGGGAAACGAGTATTGGTTCGAATGATCGGAAGTTTCGAAAAATCGGGATTCCACTGTATATGACAGTTACCTATACCCGGAACGATTTATAAGACTGTTTGGTACTTTTGTAAAAATTTCACTAACCATCGATTTCACGCGACCTTAATTCAAATCAAAACTCCTCTCAGCGACCCTTCAAATCAAAACAAACTCCTCTCAGCCGTCAAAACTGCCGAGAAACCGACTTTGTTTGGCTTTGCTCGCTTGTCTTCAAACCGTTTGAAAAATTTTATAGAGCGCCTCGTTCCTCGTGGCGATTTTGTTTTCGAAGCTAAAACTGAATGGATTTGTTAGCAAAGCGGCGATTGATCAACGACTTGTGATCGTCTCATCGAGTTCATTTTTCAAATCGAACTTGATCACCCTGTTACTTGTTTATTTCAGAAAACTGCTTCACTGCATAATTTTCTATTTTAATTAAAACTAATACACATTGTTTGATCACATTTTTATATTTAGGAAGTGTAGGAGAGGACCGAATATTGTCAGAGAGTGAATTCCATAGTTGAACAGCAAAGTATTTAATAGAATGTCAAGACCATAAATTGTAGTTAGCAGCTTGGGGAGGAACAGAATATGATTGCCACATAGGTTGTAGTTGGCAGAGCAAAAAGTAAACATACCTTTCATGTACTTCGGAAAAGTAGTTAAAAATAGGCTTTAGTAAAGTAAAACAAGGATGCACTGTAGATGTCTATTATAGAGAGAAATTGAGTTTACAGTGTCCAGTAGATGGCTATAGAAAGAGTTAAAGTCATTAAGCATAAATCTCAAAATTTGCTTGTTTAAAACTTCTAGTTTGTTGGTATTGTGGGAACTGCAAAATTGTCATACCAGTGTGGTAGAATAAAAGCCCTGTAAAGGTTAAGAAGTGTGTCCTTTGAAATTAACTAGTAGTCAAGAGTACTGAGATTAATGAAAGATTGTCTGAACTGATGTTTGTGACATTTTAAGCATACAATGTACATGTGTACTGTAATATGGGAACCCTTGTGATTTGCATGTACAGTGTATATGTAAGTTTGAGCCTAGGAGTATGTATATGTACAGTGTAGTGTGATAATTCGGGTCGGTAACCAGTTGATTCACTCAGTAGTCAACTTGCCCAGAGGTTATTCATCCAGACTGAAAGTCAATTTGCCTGGCATAAGTTACATGTAGAGTTAAATAGGCCATGGCACAATACCTGTCACCTACTGTAAGTACAGTAGGGTCATACTTATGTCTACTTTGTTAAAATAAAGAAATACATGTATCAACCGGGCTTGTCTCTCTTCGATGGGATCAAAATATTTATAAGAAATTATGAAATGTGTGTGAATTGTTTTGCTGTTTACAAAGATTTTAATACATGTATGTCAATAATAATTAATAATTAACAATTATTTTCTTAATTAACTTAGTCATAATGAATGTTATACAGTGTACATGTACTCAGCAGCTCATTATTAGCATTGCATTTTGTTTATAGTAGCCATGGCTCAGAAGTGTGATAGCTGGGGAAAATTCCCAGCCCTAAAATTAATATTAAGAGTCCTGGCAGCTTTTTTTTTACTAGGTTTTGCCAACTTTCCTTAGTAAGTAAGTTGTACAATGTAACAGAGTAGTCTGTTCAATCACTTCCTCTCTTTTCTTCATACCAAATTTTGATCTTGGTTGGATACAAGTACAAATTAAAACTGTCATTTCAAAAAGCTTATACTTGTAGACCCAGCATTGTCTTCTTAAGGCAGCACTTTTTCAGTAGTCTGTGAGAACAGACGCTTTTTCTGACCGTTTGACCTGCCAAGAAAAAGATGTCTGTGAACCCGACCTGAGCAATGATTTCTGTGATGTTATAACAATATAAGAACATGTTACACATGTATTTGCATAAGCATGCCACTGACTGCGGACAGATTAGGGTCCAGTTTCTATACATGTCAGTCTGTGAAAGAACGATGCAGATCAATGTCAGGTCAATAAGATGTTTTCAATCTCATACCAATCAAGAAAAACCACAGAATGTTTTAATATTTTAGAGTTTGCATTAATTTGTAAATTATCTTTGATGTTGAATTTTTATCTTCTCTTAGTAAAACCAATGTTCTAAAAACAACAGGGTGAACAAAACTGCTAACACTAAATGGAGCCAAAACAAGATCGTACATTTAGCATGGCTCAAAATACACATATTAGAGATGACCTCCATGGCTGTAGTCTGTTGCATGTGATGGTTAGATGATTTTATTCAGAAACCATAAAATCCTCTATACCAACCATACTTAAAACAACAACATCTGCACAAAACATATTACACTGTATAACACTTGACTCTCAGAACTTCAAACAACAGACATTTTAGCGGAACAACTGACAGTAATGACAGTTTTATGTTTCTGTCACATTTTGGCTTACAACACAATAGGCAAGGCTTGAAACACCACAAACTTTCCTTTCAGGTGGGAGATTTACAAAATATCACATTTCTTTGTATAATAACAAGTTACACGGTAATCCTCTTGCTTATTGAGCTTCTAACATCTGAAAACTTATAATACTTTTCTTAAAGTGCTACATTTATCCCTAGAATCAACATCTTCTGCTATTACTTTCCTCAAGGAATAAGTGCAATCTCCATGCCTCGTGCTCACAATTCATCTGTGTTGGCTTCTTGAGATATGGAACTCAAGTTGTGATTGGATGGGAATAACTGACATCATAGAAAAATAATGCATTCCTAGTTGGGTTGTCAATCTTTAGTTTTCCAAGCAGGTGAAACAAGAGCATCTACATGTACATGTAGCTCCTCTTGCAGGCTATTTTTCAGAGCCTGTTGTATAGTCACAAAAATACATTTTTACATGTACCCCGCATATACATATATCACTGTTTTAATATACATGTACTAATTAAAGCACTTTGCAACTTATACCATACATTTTTTGACCTCATGTTATATTCAGGATTCGTTTATAAGAAATCAAGGAGAAATGTGTATTTTGAGTGGAGAGAAATACATTCACTTCAGTGACTTTACCCTGAAGTTTATAGCTGAGGTGGAAGGAGCTGATTCCAAAGAGGGTCATTGGCTATGTGCATGTGAAGCAAAAATGCACTTCAAACATCTTGATAGAAGGTCAGAGAATACTGTATCTTAAAGTGCATATGAAGTAAAAAAAGAATTTCCATGGTTTGATAGTGCTTTACTTTCTTTATCTAAATTTGTGGGTTTCATCGAAAAGATCCTTTCCACTGTGAACTTATTCGGCTTGAAAGTTTTGAATTTTCCACCAGAAAGTGTCTCTATCAAGCGCACGGCCAAAGCTATTGTATTACAAGGCTGTGACGTAGAAAATACTTCAACTCACGAGTGTCATGGCAGTAAAGGAGAAGTCTTCGACCTCGGCGACTCTCTGTCTGTCTGACAGAGACTCTGTAGAAGACATAATTTCATCACAGTCTGACATTCCTTTGAAGAAATGGAACGAAACAGACTGTGAGCATACAAAAGAACGAATCTCAAGGATTTTCTACGTCATTAACACAATGGATATCGATAACTCGTTCCCAGTCCCCGGAACACTGATTTTTGCAAATTGTGCTACTTTGGACGGCAAAAAAGAGGCCTTAAATTTTTTTCTGACAAATTTCTTTTATCATTTCGAAATAAAGACATAATATCCGCAAAAAAAGACAAAATAAAAAATTACTTCATATGCACTTTAAATTCTAATCCCATTCAGTATGCAGGGGTTTCAATGGAAGCCAGCTACCGGTGGTGTACTGCAGCCTACTTTGCCTCTCACCGCCGGTTACTGAAACTGTAACTAAATCTCATATCACAAACAACTAAAAATGCAACAACTTCAATCCCTAGAAATATCTTGACTGTCTCACGTCTCACTCAATTTCATGCTCAGAATGCTGGAAATTGCATTTCCGAGAATCTAAATTTTAGATTTGAGACCCCCTAGTGGGATGGGGCCTTTCAACCCTTTATCTGTCACAGCCGCCTATTATACCTTGGCCAGCTGCCTTAACTTAAATGTTATTGAAACCCCTGGTATGAAACTTCTTAAAATTATTGTTTGTTGTATTGTGTTGTTATTTACCAATAGAAGGATCGGTATTGTCGAAAGCATCATGTGTAGAGGGATATAAACAAAGATGGTAGGTCAGTGGTTTATAACACATGACTGGTGTACAGAATGTCATACAGACACAGTAGTTTAATTCCCATCCAGGACTCTGTAGGTTTTTTTCTTTGTCCCACGCATGTGATACTATGAACTCAACATTACATTCTTTCTCACGTCATTAGATCATGTATACCCATTCTAAATTTTATTTTTTAATTTGTTCCAAAAGAGTTCCTGTGCCAAATTGATGCTTTTTTCTCATCTGTAACAACAGATAGAAAGTGGTGTCACAATACATGTATATCAATCATGCTACTGGTACAGCTGTACATGCATGGTTTTGCTTTATGGTATTTAAATAATCAATATCATTGTTTTTTTTAGGCAAGTCATTCTACCAGCAAGCTGCTTTGACTCAAAAAAACGCGAATTTATCAAGACTGTTAGAGAGCAGTTCTCAGGAGGGTTGTTTAGCCTTGATTGCAATTCAACAAATAGAGATATTGTTGTTCTATATGATTTTTTAAAGAAGGAGTACCAGGAGAATGGTTCACGAAGGAAATGCTATCTGATAACACATGTTGGATATCAGAATGATGGATACTGGTTTATCTCTGAAGAAGTAGGTGGAGTCCATATAATACTACAGTATAAATTATGTAAACTGTACTGTACATATATATTGATGAAGCTGTATCATTTCATACTCTTACAAGTGCAAATGATGTCTGTCCATAACCAAACTTTCAAGTCAGATCATATGGCATGTTACTACATGTACAATATGTGTGTTTAAGGCCAAAAAACTACACATTTGGAAGGAAAAATAATTTTGGCCTAAGACGAACCAGATAACGTTTTGGGTTTGTGATTTTAATTATTTCTTTTGAAAATGTTTGATTTTCTGGCCTGGTAAACTAATGGATCTCTTTTAATTACATTTGCCTGACATTCTTGTCATTTCAATGCCTGAAATAAATGACAAAGTTTTTGCAAAACTTTCCCAAGAAGTCCCTTTTTGCTTTTCAATAATAAATTTATTATTAAACTTCATAAACTTCAAAGACAAGTGGCTTTGAAGTGAATTTTTGCTCATAAAAATTTACTATAATAACACTTTTCATGTAATTACATTTATACAATAATAATTATTATGATCTTTAATTTTGTTTAGTTGCAGTTTAGAAATGGAAAGTGCCTTCAGCCAACAGAGCACGAGTATGTCTACAAAAGTGGTGATCTGAAAGGCATGTATACTGACATACAGGAAGAACTGATAACTTCACCTGAGCATTTTCATGGCACCATAAAAAGGTACACCTACATGATATACGTACAGTTATAATATGCTACACATGTACTGTAACCTCCAGGTTGCATTTTTTTATTTTTTTTTTATTGTGCAAAACATTTCAGAAACGTTACAACTACACCAACTAACACTCACAAACGTATCTTACATCTTGTACATTGTTTAACTACACTTTACAGTGGGTAGGGACAAAACGTGGGGTACCCCATGGCCTAGGCCATGGTGTAGGCCATGGGGTAGGCCATGGCCTACCAGTGGTTAATTTCTTTAAAAAAAATTCTAAAAAATAAATAAATAATTCCTCTTAAATACTGTAAAATCTCTGTGTTGTCTGTTCCAGCCTTGTACCACTTCATACAACTTAAAGACACGGAGTTTGTACTAAACGGAGGGGTAGACTATTAAAAGGTGCAGTTTATTTGGGGGGGGGGGGGGGGGGGGGGGGGAGAGGGTGGGAAATCTAAATCATGATTCTTGAAAGCAAAAACGGATTTTTCACTAAAATCCTAAGTGATAATGCATCCAGAAAATCCAAATCCGAACGCAGCGGCTACTTCAGATAAGATCTTAATACTGATGATTCATGCCGGAGAAAGGATTCGAAAAAAAGTACTACCACAGGGAACCCAAACGCTGTATTACCTATAACATAATCATTTGATAATAATGTTATTTCCCTGTGTCTTATTGAGTTGTTTTGGAGCTGCGATTTGAATCAGAGCGAAGACGGTTGACCTTGCACGTTTCTGCCGCTTGGTAAATACGACGCGCCTATTACGTCTCAAGTTTCCATGCATTATTATCAACTCAAATTTTCCATTTATACCATAACTATTTTATATTCAAACTATCCTTGGGGGAGAATCTCGGGTTTCAATTTATGCACCTTTTTATAGTCAACCCCTCCATGAACCAGGGCTCGAGACTTACAGTAGCCAACTAGCCAAAGTCTAGTAAAAATTCAGTTTTGGCTACGGATTTTGGCTTTCACTAAGCCATTCTGGTTAGTGAAAATGGAACTGCACTGGACAGAAATGAAACTGAAAATTATTTCATATCAATCGCAATTTAAGTAAATTGAGAGAACAGAAACTAGCACATAGACTGTAAACGGCATCATATTATTTAATGCTATAAAGAACGATTTTCCTTTTTTGTTACGAAAGCAACGAAGGAAAGAATGAAACTGCTCTGCGCTGTTGATATATCATGTGTGAAATCAAGCGGAACAGCTTCCAGGCATCACGTTCATTTAGCATAAATAATGAGGTCAAAGAGGTCACATACGCGTTTTTCCAAAAAGAAAGAATCTTTCTTGTTCGAGAGTTTGAATGATTTTGAAATTAATTTCATTTTTATATATACAAATTCAAAATAAGTTAAAACGGAGTAAAATATGTTCAATTCGGTTGAAAACAGAAAACCTGAATAGCAGTACTAAGGGGCCAACCATTTTACTTTTGAGGGGGGGGGGGGGGGGGGGGTGGGTGATTTGGTATGGGCATGAATTTTTTTTTAAACTGCTTAATTCACGCTGATTTTTTTTTCTTGGGGTATGTGCTTGCAGAATATTTTTTTCTCCCTCGAACATTCTGCATGAAATTTTTTTTTGGTGGATAGGTTGGTAAAAAGGCATCCATTAAAAATCAAATTATAAAGGATCTGTAAAAATCTTTGAAGAAATGTATTAATTTTTTATATATTAAAGAGTTTTTGACTGACCTTTATATCACTTTGGTTGTCCGACATTTACTGTTTGAAGTAAGTACTGTTTGGATAATAGCCTAATGGGGATCCACATTTTATTGTTTTTAGTAGTGTCTTTTACTGAAAGACATTTTTTAAGAAATTGTGTCATTAGCTTTGTATTATACACTTTAATTTATATGTTATTTTGCGTCTATCAGACTATTAGAGACTGACAAATTTAAGAGATTGTTTCATAGTCTTTGCCAAATCACAAGTTGTCTACAGTTGAAATAGTTTATATTAATAGAATAGAGAACTTTATCTTTGCATATTTGTATCAACTAGATATTTTAATAATAAAGTTTACTTCATTCCTCGATTTAGAGTGCACTTAAAACATTGTTCTTCGAATATCAGATCACAACACCAGCCGTGATCTTGAATTTGACAAAAATGTACCAAGATTGGTAACCACGGGTGCTATAAATTTAAAGAAAAAACAATCTGAGGGGGACACATTATTGTGCTATGAATACCTCTTTTATGTAAAATACCCAAGTCCAGATGCTAAAATCTTTCAACAGTTTGCTGATACAAAAGTTCAATGTGTCAGTCCAGGGAACATCTTGCCAGAATTTTTTTTCCAGCCCACTGTACGTGCGTGAATTTTTTTTTGGGACAATGGTCTTGTGCAGGAATTTTTTTCTCACGCATATGCACTTGCAGGATATTTTTTTTCCAAATCACCCATCCCCCCCCTCAAAAGTAAAATGGTTGGCCCCTAAATGTCTCGGAGATTTTTTTTTCTCCTTTAACTGTCGCTGTAACTCCCCACCCCTTTACCACCCCCCATGCAAGTCTGGACAATGAAAATTTATTTTGGCTAGTGAAATCAAACCTGTCACTAGCCACTAGGCTAGTAAGCTAAAAGGTTAGTCTCAAACCCTGCAAACTCTGTCTTTTAGTTCTATGAAGTGGTACAAGGCTGGAACTCTTGAACACAGAGATTTTATGGTATTCAAAGAGGAATTATTTATTTATTTTTTAGGATTTTTTTTAAAGAAATTAACCACCGGTAGGCCATGGCCTACCCCATGGCCTACCCCATGGCCTAGGCCATGGTGTACCCCACGTTTTGTCCCTACCCCTTTACAGTAATGACAATAGTGGTTTCCACAAAGAATAAAAAGTTCTTGTTTTACCTTTGGAAAATAATATTGATTTTTGCACTGTTATTTGTGTTTTTACAAACTCAAAAAACAGGGCAAGGTTAGAAGTTAGACTCTACCTTTTGTACAAAAATATGCCTTTTAGCAAGAAGTATAAAGTAATTGAAGATATGAGTTTGCGACTTTTCAGGATCATAACCATACAAATTTCCTAATTCATCTAATAAGTAGTTGTCGTTATTTTGATTATTCCACCAGCTTAGCACTGGAATCCAGAAATCCTGTATAATGCTACAGTTAACTAACATATGTGGCAACGTTTCTATTGCATTGCAATGTTTACAAAGGGGAGAATCTGAAATCTTCATTTTGTGTAACCAATTTCTATGTGGTAAAATATTATGAATGATCTTATTCTGGAATATACTTAATTTTGTTTCTCGAGTTATTGTAAATGGCAGTCTGTAAATCACATTTGCCTTCAGTTAATTTACTCACTGTCAAGTTTTGTAAAAGTTATCGTTTCCAAATGGCTCGCCATCGTGCTTAGACTCGCTCCTCAACCCGCAAGCCAGCAGAAAAGCTCTCTTCTCTGACAAGTGAGGTGCTTCGCCTCTGCCTTCAGGCGCTCAACCTCCCCATCGACGGTTCCAGGCAGCAGCTAATTTCTTGTCTAAAAGCTGCATTAGCGAACAATACCAATCGCTCCGCGCGAGCCGCCACAATTAATCGGGTCGGGAAGCCAGCCAGGCGCAGATGAGCGTCGACTGCGAACGTAACACCATCCATGCGAGCCTCCCAGTCTGCTGCAGATCCACCCGTCCTTTCCGAGAACGAAAGTGTCGATGAGGACAATTCTACGCTGTCGGACGACGGGGCTTCCTCACTTGACGACATAATGAGCGTTCGCGAGACCACAAACGCGGCATCGAAGTCGCCAGCCTCGCCATTCTCGGACGACCAACTTCGCGTCCTACAACACACGGTCGACGTGTCAATCGAACAAGCCCTCAGGCACATTCGCAGCCAGCCGACTGTTTCCCCAGAAATTCACCCTGTCCTGCCCTCGTCACGTCCTGCGGGTACCGCCTCTCCTCTTGGTCTCCATCGTCCTTTGGATCGCTCTCCTGCGGGGTGAGTACGTTGACTTTTCATTACTTTTGCCAGACTCGTTAACTCACCCCCAGGCCCCTACCCTCCAGTTTCGTTTGGAAGACTCGGCCCCAGGCACCACGGGTACCCCAATCACGATGGTCCGCAAAAAAAAAGCTGTGATTAATTCTTTTCACGAGTGGGTCGACGCCTATACGATGTTCATGCTCTTGCTTGTAACCGCCTACCCTCGGAGGGCCGTGGAGTTAATTAAGTATTTTCAAATCATCAGTAGAGTGGAAGCTAAGTTTAGGGGGCTCGCCTGGCTCCACTACGATGAACAGTTTAGTCGCCGCGCCTCCCAGGACCTGACCCTTAATTGGGGTCTCGTGGACCTGGAGCTGTGGACTGTCACCTTTTCGGGCCAAGCTAAACCTCACTGCTTCCTGTGTTCCAGCCCCTACCACAATCAAACAGACTGCCCCGTTGCTGACCCCGCCCGCCGCCCAGCCAGGAGTCCCGGTTCATCAACCTGCTACAACTTTAACAAACCTGGCGGTTGGTCCCGTCGGTCCTGCCAATTCCAGCATGTGTGCAGCAGATGTCGCTCTCCATCGCACTCCATCCTGCGCTGCAAATCCGGACAACCTGAGCCCAGGGCCCAGCTCTCCAGCGACCGTGGCAAGAAGTAAAGTACTCCAGCAGTCTCGTTCCCAGCAACCTTCAGTGTCCACTCCAATCAAGCTTGATGTCCTTGAACATGAACTCTTACGCCACCCTGATCGTACCTTTGTTAATAATTTACTTAATTCTTTAAGATTTGGCACACATGTAGGTTACACTGGTCCCCAGTCCCCTAGGGTATCTCGCAACATAATTTCCGCTTCCCAACACCCTGAGGTAGTGACCAGTAATCTTGCTAAGGAGGTTAACTTGGGGAGGGTAGCGGGACCTTTTAGCTCACCCCCTCTCCCAACCTGCAATGTCACCCGGTGGGCGTGGTCCCTAAGAAGCACACCTCTGAGTGGCGGACCATTTACCACCTATCCTACCCAGAAGGGCATAGTGTTAATGACTATATCCCAAAGGACCCCTATTCTCTCCAATATGTCCGGGTGGATGATGCTATACGCGTTCTTAAGTCCTTGGGGCCGGGGTCCTACATGGCTAAGACTGACCTTAAGTCAGCCTTTCGCCTCATCCCTATTCATCCCGATGATTGGAACTCTTGGGTATCTATTGGAAAGCCCAGTTTTATGTGGACCTTTACCTTCCCTTCGGGCTCCGTAGCGCCCCTTATCTTTTCAACCAACTTTCTGATGCGCTGGAATGGATCCTAAAACACAATTACAGCCTACAAAATGTACTCCATATTTTAGATGACTTCTTTGTAGCTGAACGCTCCCGGGTACAGTGTTTAACCTCCTTTAGCACCCTTTTACGGGTATTTATGTCACTTCGAGCCCCGGTAGTGGCCGCCAAAACTTTGGGCCCTTCCCAGGTACTAGAATTTATGGGGATTGTTCTAGACACTACGCGGATGGAGGCCCGCCTTCCCGATGATAAACTTACCCGTACCAGGGATCTTATTGCGTCCTTTCGGGGCCGTCGGTCCGTACGCCTCGTGGAGTTACAATCCCTCATTGGCACCCTACAATTCGCGTGCAAAGTCGTCACCCCGGGTAGAACGTTTTTACAGCGCATTATTAATCTCACTAGGGGGGTCCGTAGTCGCTTCCATCACATCCGCCTAAACAAAGAGTTCTTTAAGGACCTCACCATGTGGCAAGCCTTCCTTATTGGGTGGAACGGTCGTTCCTTCTTCCTTGACCCAACCGTTACCCCCTCCCCTGACATGGAATTTTTACCAATGCTGCCAGTACAGTAGGGTTTGGGGGATACTTTAATGGGAAATGGTTTCAGGGCAGGTGGCCAAACCACATAGTCATTAACAAAGAACGGGGAATTAGCATAGAATGGCAAGAACTCTTCCCCATAGTGGTCTCTTGTGCCATCTGGTACCCCCACTTTGCAGGGAAACGCCTACAATTCTGGTGTGATAAGGAATCCGTCGTTTCTATCATCAACTCGGGTCATTCAAAGGCCCCACGCATCATGGACCTTCTCAGGTTCCTAGTCCTGATTTCCATGAAACACAACTTTTTTGTTAGGACATGCCATGTCCCAGGGGTTTCTAACGACATCGCTGACGCCCTCTCACGCTTTCAGGAGGTGCGTTTCCAGGCAGCTGCTCCCAAGGCCGATCGGGACCCTTGCATCATCCCGCCTTCGTTAATGACCCTCTGAAGGACGAAGTCTTAATGTATGCCAATTGGGGTCTAGCCTGGAGAACCAATCGTACTTATGGCTCTGGCGAAAGACGTTTTATACGCTTTTGTCTCCTGCACCGTCTAGTAGATGAGCTTGGTGACATTCTCCCCGCTTCTGAAGGAACCCTTATTTACTTTGCTTCCTACTTAGCAAGGTCAGTCCGTCATAGGACAATCAAATTGTATCTTGCAGCTGTGCGTAATCTCCACATTTCCTGTGGGCACAGCGATCCTCTAGTGGGTAAACTGCTTCTTAAAAAAGTTCTGCGGGGTATTCTTCCAAGGTTACCAAGGGCAACAACGGATCCTACGTCAACCCGTTACCCCGGGGGTTTTACTTGCTATTCGTCTCTTTCTCCAAGCCTGGTTGGGTCCCAAAGATTTTTCAATGATTTGGGCCGCATTCACTCTTGCCTTTTATGGCTTCCTGCGCTGCAGTGAATTCACCTACCAAGGGGTTCACACGTTTTGCCCTCGTTTTGACCTAAGTACCGAATGTGTGTTTCACCCCAGTCTGGCTAGCACGCAACACATTATTGTTACTCTTAAATCGTCTAAGACCGACTCCTTTCGAGCGGGTCAGTCTCTTCTCATTGCCCGGGCAGACACACCCGTGTGTGCCGTTGCCGCCATGCAACAGTATTTTCAATTTGCGTGTCCTTGTCCGGGTCCACTTTTTTCTTTTCAATCCGGTAGACTTCTCGCTAGGTCAGCCGTTATCTGCCTGCTTCGTGACGCCGCTCGTCACGCTAGGCTCCCCTATCATAGTCTTAAGGGTCATAGTTTTCGCATAGGCGCTGCCTCCACAGCGGCTGCTGCCGGTTTGCCAGATTGGTTGATTAAAGTTCTAGGCCGTTGGTCTTCAGACTGCTACCAATTGTATATAAGGACACCACGACAGGTCCTGCTGTCTGCAGCCCCCAGGATGGCTAGCATTCTTAAATAATAAATGTTTATTTTTTCCTAGAAGTTATTTTAATTTTATTTGTTTTGCTTGGGGGGATACCCGCTTCGCGTGCCTCTGTGGCGGTTAAGTCTGCACAGTGACTTCCCCAAGCTTAGTTTACCAGTTTATTCTCATTTGTTACCATGCGAAATCTAGGCACTATATAGTACAGCCTCAGCCATTGGTTTTGGCCACGAACACTGTCTAGCTATAAAATGCAATGTAAAAGGTTCAAAGTCACATTTGCCTTCAGTTGATTTACTCACTGTCAAGTTTTGTAAAAGTTACCCTCCCTCCCTCCCTGTGTCAAATCAATAAACTTGGGGCCACTTCTCGGGGATAGGCGATCGGTTAAGTCTACGCAGCGACTTCCCCAAGCTTAGTTTACCAGTTTATTCTATCGTTTTTTCATGTTATCAACCTGCCAATATTCCGGTCCGATCCAGCACCGCTGGTTAGATAGGTGAGGCGCAATAGGTCGTTTAGTTGTTTATGTTTGCGCGTTGCTGGCCTTAGGTTTCAGCTCGTAGTGCTGCCGCTGTAGCGCGTTGCTGGCCTAGTTTTCAGCTCGTAGCACTCTAGTTTTTAGACCTGCCAATACTCTTCTCAGAGTGGCGCATTGCTGGCCTTAGGTGTGCTGCCGCTGCAGTGCATTGTTGGCCTAGGTTGCAGCTCGTAGTGCCAGAAGAAGTGAGGCTTTAAAAGGTCACGCAATGGAAGTCGCCTGTCATGCCAATCACCGAGCGGTGTCCCCCTATTTAACGCCAATTGTGTCTGGTGGTCTTTATTCTACATAAGTTATGGATTGAATTATTAACCAATTATGAAGACGCTATTTGGAGGTTCAATTTAACGGAACAGTGACATTAATCGCATTTAGCCTCGTATCAGTCACACCTAGCCTGCTTAATCTAAAGCTAGCTAAAGGTTCTTTAAATTTTGCCTGAATTAACCTCCAGGTTGCATGTTTTTAACAGATTTATAATAGAAACAAGAAGAACACACCCCTCCCTAATTCTCATATAACCCCCATGATGCCTTACATAGTCTATTACCCTCTATCTACATGTATCCCCTGGAATATCTGCAGTGAAATTATGAAATAAAGAATTGTTTATAGCAATTACCTAGAACTGAGCTCTCTACCTTCAGATCTGCAGTCCACTCTCTATACCACTACACCACACAGGACAAGGTTGACAGATGGCTTAAACTTCTTTGTATTATTGCTCCCGAACTCCTCTTGGCCAACATTTAATTTGTGCAAAACTAAAACTAGTTTTCCAAGAATGCCCAATTTTCATTTGTTGCGTTACTCTCTAACTGTAATTCCCATTTTGACCCTATTAACAATTTCCAACACCTTTCAGTCGCTGCTTCAGTTGCTTGCTTTCTCCTTCAGTTGCTGCATACAGTTGTAACTGTGATGATCTCTCTCTCTTTAACTAAAATTAATATAAGCTTAACATTGACCAATCAATAACAAAGAAATGTTTAGGGTCAGTGAGAACTTTTGCTATGAAGAAAGTAAAAAAGCAACAAACAAATTTCATCCACTGGTGATATGGCATAAATATAAATCTCTCTTAATTGTTACATTTACCAGTTTCGCTCTCTTGGGTTTACAGGTTTTTCGATCTTGTCAAGCCAGCATTTGGCATAAATGAAAAATCGTTCTTAGCTGCAGCTGCCTTTCTTATTTGGAGGCTTATTTGCAAGGCAGATTGTGAGGATGATACAGGTAAATACAAAAACCTATCATGAAAATTATTTATTCTTTGGTTGATAAAAAGTCAATCATGATATTTTGATTTGTTTTTATTTAATTTTCTTTTAAGTAACAGAGGGCAACAACTATTGGTGTGTCTAATTGACAGTTATTTATACTTGGCCCATGCACATGCAGTTATAGCTGTAGCTATAGCTTAATAGCTATTTTTTAGCTACAGCTATAGTTCTCCCTACGTTATCGACCTTAAATAAATTATTACTATTACTATTTACTCTTACTGATATGTTGCCTTGGTTTTCACTTACAGTGTAACCGGTTTAATAATTATGAAAAATTAAATTGTCTATTATCTCAAGAACAACTCCGAACTGTCTGAATAGAACCTTCCTACTTTTTTTTCTTCATTCTTTAACGAGTTCTAATCAAGCACACATTTATTTCAATCTGGGAAACACTTATTAACTCATTCGCTCTTACACCAGCCAAAACCGGCCGTACAAGAATCCATTGCTTTAAAAATTTGCAACTTTCTCAATCGTGCGAACATTGCCTTAACTATCAGTTGTGAGCATTGACTAGAAAGTCCCTCAAATTGAGGTACTCAACAAACACAAAAAAGTCAGCCATTTTTGCAGAATATCAGCGTTTGAATTTGGACAAGAACAAAAATGACAGTTTTTAACGTCATCGAAAAGCAACAAAAATCACATTTTTGCCTTCATTTTTTTTTTATTGAAATCATTGTTGCAAACCCAGAAGTCAACATTCACAGCAAAATTCATTCCTAGTCCTACCTTAGAAGTGATTTTTTTGGCTCTTATTCGTTGCCCAGACTGAGCTACAGCCTCTCCTTCTAGTGCATCCTGGCCTTGCCTGGAATTTTCAACATCATGACCGCACTGCATGCTGGGAAATAGCCAGAATTTTTTGACAGCGTTCGTTCTTCTCCTGCGTATTTCATATTTATACTAAGTCCACAGCCACTTCGACCTACCACCGAAATTTCGCGCTTGTTGTGTGCTTTAGTGGTCGCAAATTCCGAAATATGCCGTGGTAGGTCAAGAAATTCATCAGTAGTGGAGTCCCAGGGCTACTTCGTTTCGGAGCGGCCATTTTTCCAGTTCTACATGTACGAGCAACAAGCTAAATTCGCAAACGAAGTACATCACCTTACTCGTTTGTTTGAGAAAGTGGACTCTTAGCTACATGTACCTTCACGCTTAATGATGCCATAGTTAATTAACTATGATGATGCTCAAGATGAAAAAGATCAAAAATGGCTGTAAACTTACCAAAAATCGCATACAAACTATGTTTGAGTCGTTCTTATAGCTCAACGAAGGAAAAGCACTACGTCAGAATGACGTTTCTATAGTAAACTTGAGCCTTCAGTGTTAGAACAGAACTTTCGATGGTAACCCCAAATATGGAGTCACGAAATCCTATGGCTCGTTTATATGCAGAAAATCACTCAAAAACTTAAAAATTCTCAGGAGTGAATGGGTTAACTTTATTTTTCCTGCTATCAAATTTGATCAGCCCTATATACAGGTTATTGACTCCAGGATCTACCCTTGTATCAATATATGCAGTACATGTAATTTTTATTTCAGGGCTCGATACTAACTTTTCAGTTTACTAGCCTAGTGGCTAGTGACAGGTTTGAATTCACTAGCCAAAATATATTTTCACTAGCCAGACTTGTACAGGAGGTAGGGTGGGGGGGGGGTGACAATAACATGATCATGTCATACTGGTTAACAACAAAAATCTACGAGACTTGGAAACACATTGATCTTTTAGTTTCTTCTACACCTTACGGATGTTCTAACGTACGGAAAAACGTCGAGAAGATAAAACTGACATCTTACGAACGAACAAATGTACGGAAAAACATCGAGAAGATAAAACTAGCATCTTACGAGCGTACTAACGTACGGGAAAACATCAAGAAGAAAAAACTAACATCTTACGAACGTACTAACGTACGGAAAAACGTCGAGAAGATAAGACTAACAACTTACGAACGAACAAACGTACAGAAAAACGTCGAGAAAGTAAGACTAGTAATACCTTCATTACGAATGTACGAAAGTACAGAAAACGTTGAGAAGATAAAAATAACACCTTACGAACGTACACTCTGTACCAACGAAGGAGAAAACGTAAGATAAGACCTTATTACGAACGTACTAATGTAATGTACGGGGAAGCTTCAATAAGATATAACTAATATCGTACCGAAAATTGTTATGAAGACAAGATTTACGTCGTACGTAACGAAACATGGAGAAACGTAGAAAGAACAAGACTGTTACTGTACTAAATGTTCTGAACTTCACTACATTAGCACATTTTTCGTAAGAAATAGCCGGAACAAGAATTGAAATAGCCAAGTAGAGATCCTGGTGTTCCGGCTCTAACAAAAACTTGGTCACCCAGGAAAAGAAAATCGGTTTCCAAAAAAAACTTTATCGCTATTTCAAATTATTGGTTAAAGGCATTAAAAATATGATATCTGTGACTGTCTACAGTTTATACAGCTATGTTTCACGGTTTTTGGTCTGTCAATTGGCTTTTGCGATTCATCAGAAATAATTTTTAGTTTGGTTCCGTCCGGTGCTTTACGATTTTCACTAGCCCAAATGGCTAGTGAAAGCAAAAATCCACAAGCCAAAACTGAATTTTTACTAGACTTTGGCTAGTTGGCTACCGTTAGTCTCGAGCCCTGAATTATTTATTTAACTATTTGACTTATAAAAATGGACGAGTACAACCAGGATAAGACATATTAACAAAATAATATTTTATGCACAAATGCTCTGAAATCAAACGGCTACCCCCAGTTGGGTCAACTTTTGCTGGGTATGTGCCCATTATAGTCTATTCTGTGGCCAATTGTAGACCCCATCTTAGTCACCTTTGAGTAAATGTAAATTTTGCAATCCCAACTTAGTCACTTTCTGTTTAGCCATGTACCTTGAGTTCGGAACCCTTTTAACTAGGTCATCCTCAAATGAATTGACACATTTATTAAATGTAGAAGACTTTACTCTTCACCTACAAACCTTCTGGTACATTTGTTAACCGAAAATATTTACAAGCTAAAACTGCCCAAAAAATTTCTAACCCCAAAAAATCCTGACAATTTGCGACCCCATTGTAGTAACTCTATTAAAAATGCAACCCCATTACAGTCAATCCAGTCATGAAAATGCGACCCCATCCAGCGGCACATTCCCATTAGCCCATTACTAGGAAGTACCCCCCCCCCCCCCCCGGGCTTTATTGTCTGATATGAAATGATTACTATAACATTACAGCGACTTTGGTTTCAGTTGGCCGATCAAAGCATAACATTTGCTATTCTTCGGTGAAAAGTAGCTGGCAAGTGTGGCCAAAGTGCTGGCAGCCGGCTGCTATTTTGAACCCTGAAGAAAGAACATATTAGAAACACCAAAACCTATAAAAAAAGGTTCAAACATTGCCATTCATGGATGGTTGAACAGCCACTTTATTGACTTTAAAAATGCCTAGTATGTAATCGACAAGGGAAATTTTTGCGTAAAGAAAACACTGGAATCTTGGCATACCGCAATTACAAGCAAAGCAGGCAATAACTTGAAACAATTATCTAGGCAATATTTAATTCTTTTTCGAACTTCATACAAAGATCGGTTAATGCAGAAATTGTGCATTTTTCCGCAAACAAAATGCAAAAAATGCATCATCAAAATTTTAATGCGTCCCAGGACGCAAGATGTTGACTTAAAGAACTCACTACACTTACTTTGAATCTTGCATAGAATGCTTGGGACCCCAATTTGACTGGACATGTGGATCCGAGGACCCAGATTGAAAAATCCTAGTGCCATCCCTGTTCATATTAGCATTTTCCCCCCCAAAAGTATTTTTATTGTTTTTATTGTATTTTTTCTACTTCACACTTTTAACTGTATATATTTCCACGTTCCAGCTTTTTATTTGTTATTAATTTTTGTCAAAGATTGCAGACTGGCAATCAATACAAAACTGTAGCTCATAAGTTTAAACTTTTAATAACAAGAGAACGTTTTTTTAAACTTGTAAATATTTGACTTATGCTACATTACTATTGTAGAAAATAACACACAAAATTGTCACTCAACAGAAGCTGCAGCCAGCATCGGTTTGATTCAAGGTCAAGATAAAAGCATCGGAAAGACCACAGCCCTGAAAGTCTTGGCCTATGGCCAAGGACTTACAGAAAAGCACCCTCTACTAGTATCGCTTGGTGATCAACGTCTTTCAGGGACGTCAATGTAAGTCTGCAACACACAACATACAGTGAATCTACATGTTACTGAATACTTAGAAATAATAATTATTAAATATATTATGAAGGACAGCTGTACACTGTAATATCAAAGTGGGAATATAACTTGAATGAAATACTCACAAAAGAACCATCTAATAAATGGGAGTTGAACCCACCACTGAGCTATGGGAGCCTTGGTTCATGACTGAATCAAATCAAGCAAGTAACATTTTTCAGAGTTTCCTTAGTCTATGTTTGGTCTTAAATCGGCTGATTATCATGGTCAAAACCTAATTGGCAGATTTATGTATGTGACTCCCCTATAAAAGTGATGGGGGTGATCATCATACATGTACCTTTAAGGGGTTAAATTCATGGTTTGGTACCACTTAGGGTGTTTGAATTGAAAATAAATGTAACCACTGTCAAAGTTATTCTGATACCCTTTGGGGTATTACGGTAACCCAGAAAAATATGATGACAGGAAGAACTTTATGCATTGAGCTGGCATTAACAATGAATGTGGAAAAACAGGATCAATGGGGTTTCAAAATGTGTTAGTGAATCAAAACCAGATCTTTGCAGGACTGTCATATTAACTCAAACAGAATTAAAATAGCAAAACATATTAAATAATGTGTTGTGCAACAGACTCAAATACCATTTTGTTTGAGACCTAAGTGTTCTTGTTTCAAGCTCACCCAATCAAAGGTTCATGAATGAAATACTGTTTGTTCAATGCTCTGTATTCTGTCTTATAGTAATACAATGTAATATGTATCATTGTGCAGTATTCTTCTTGTTTAACATGACATGTCTAGACATCTTCTATATGTACACACAGGTACACAACTTCACTGACTTCTTAATTGTTTTCTTTTATAGTAAGAAGATTGGCAGAATAGTTGGTCAGACAACTTTGGTTGTTTTCCTTGATGATGGGGAAATTAAGAACCAACTAGCAGAATATCTTCTGCAAATGCATGGTGGATTAGGCCAAGGTTCATTGGCCCAAGGGGATGTTGTTACAAGGGGCAGTATTCTTCTGACATCAAACAAGCCTGAACCACAACGGTATTTTTTTACACAGATTTCTTATGTAGTGGTTCATAGAATTATTTTCAAAGTACTTTAAAGACCTGGAACAATACCACCAATTTCACTGCTACATGACCGTTTAAATCCAAACTCCTCTAAGCATACAGTTGGCAATAGACTTCTGTCATTCATACCTTATAATTATGGGAGGAGCAAGGAAACCAACTTCGTTTTTTTTTTTTTCACATGGCTTGCTTGCATTCAGGCCATTTGAAATAGGTTATGGAGCACTTTGTTCCTTGTGGGGATTTTGAAGTTGAAACTGAATGGATTTAAATTGCATATCAATGAAATTGATGGTTATTAGGAAGTTCTTTTATTTGGTGCAAAAACAGCAAGAATTTTACAGTAAAAAAACAACAACAACAAAAAGACCTGTTAACCAGAACCTTTTATTCCTATGTGGCCAATGCTTAGAGGATTTGTAATTTAGTTGGTCATTTGCCAATTAATCTTGCTACTGTTGAATTCATGTAATACTATTGTATTGTATTCTCATGAAATGTTTTATCTCTGAATCTAGATTAGATGGAAGGGTAATTAAATTCCCATTCAAAAAAAGTGCTCAGAGATTTTCGAAGGAAATCGAAAAAGCAATAGAGGATTTATTCTCCTTCATTAAAGACAACAAGGTATTTACATGCATTGTGTGAACTTTATGCACATGTCATCACCTTTCCCCGGGATTCAGCCCCAGGACAACCAGGGGGATTGTTTTATCAAAAATAGCTGACCATTGCAAAGTTGAAAATTTTCCTCTTGGGTAGGGGGACCTTTTGAGTCAAAGTCTCATATCCACCTCCTTAACAAGCTGAGCCCGACCTCAGGACTGAAAGGAATAATTTTTATTAAAGAGACTTACATAAGGTTACACAAGGGTAAGGACTTATCAAAAGATGAATGAATGCCACCGAGTAGATAAGAAATCAAGTCATGTAAAGAAACCATGTCCTTCTGCATTTTACTATATAAACCTCTTAGTACAATCAATCTTCTTCTTCGACATATTTACATTTAATTTTCTCTCTTCTATATGTTTTGTTTTTTGTAAGATCAGTGCCAGCTTTTTTTATCTTTTTTTCATATTAAACGACAGACTGCTATTTTTACAGTATGTGCATGTTAAAGAGAAAAAAAATGGTAAAATGTGTTTTACATTCACAATAAATTTGCTAACAATAGTAGAGTCATGGCCACATAAATAATGACATTGCTGTTGTGTATTTACACAGTTCGGCAGAGAAACTGAATATAGACGTCTGGTATGCAACAGAATAGGCTGCTAGGGCATTAATTGCATAATTAATTGTATAAACGATACAAAACAGCAGAATTCTGTGGGAACAAAGCAAACATGGCCTGTAACATTTTATGTACTAGTATTTCAGATAATTGTATTTCCTTTCTAAAAGACTTTATGAAGACCATTTGAGGAAAACTCAGTATAATAATGGGAATTTATCTCAGAACACAATGACAGTTTTCTGCTTCTTTGAAAATCATCGAGTCTTAATTCACACATGGCTTTAGGTGTATATCAGAAGTGTTATACTTGCAGTTTATCAACTTAGAACCTTTACCTTTGAGTCTTAGTAGCAAATGTTTTGACTTTGAAAATGTCGAAACCTGGTCGGCAACAAATATAAAGTTTTCTTAAGGTGATTCCATTGAAAAATAAGTTATAATGAATTTTTTTTAAACTTTGCAATTTGGGTAGTGAGTTATTTATTACATCTAGGACATAAAAAAATATATCATAAAAAGAGGGGATCACTTTGCTCGTTTTAGTCATAGAGCTGTACAGTAGTATTATATGATAGCAGAACAATGTTACAGTGAAATGCCTTAAAGTTACTGACAAAGAGAAACTTATGAAATAATAGAGCGATTTCAGCATCTGCAGGCTGGCAGTGAAGTGCCTAAAACTGGATTGTAAATATGCTATTCCATGAAAATATTTAAAAATATTTCATGGAGTGTAGAATTTTCTTGAAATACTTAGAATAAAAAAGATACATGTAGGTCACTGCTGTTTAGGAGAAAACAATCACTTACTTACTTGCGAACTAAATCCCCAAAAGAAAACCTCTTGGCTCAGTACACAGGCTCGTGCATGCGGAAATGACACAAGATATTATGCACAGTAGTGATGTGCAATGCAATACTAGGGAATCATCTTCAATTGTACCAGTTTGTTACCTTAGTAATTTTGAATAGAATGTCTTAAGTAACTAACTGCAGTTAGTATTTTAAGGCGATAAACAGTAATAGTTAAAAATACATGAGCTTACCGCTTTAAATAATTTTAAACTCCATTTGATAGTAGGAGCCAGTTCATTACATTTATGGTTAAACTTATTATATTTTTGGTGAGTCAAATTATTACTTTTTAACATTTATGGTTAAAAGTTTATTACATTTTATGTTAATCATTTATTACATTAATTTATCTTATGGTTGATTCTGAAATACATTTATAGTGAGTATTAATTGTATGATTGTTATTACATTTATGGTTTATACACTGCCAGTATTCACAGACATTCCCTTGGTTGTCCCGGGGGGTTGACCCCCATGGGAAGCCGATGACATATGCATTAGGTATTTGACTTGGTTTTAATATTACTGATTTATAATCAAAATGATAATCATTATAAATCATTATTATTATCATTAAATTGTTATTGTAATTTTTTGTTATAATTATTAATAACAATATTAATCAATGAGTTTTTCATTTGAAATATTTCGCAAAAAATATTTCTTGAACAAAAAATAACTAAATACTTTTTTTTTTCTCGTAGGGATTGCTAACTTTGTGGGCTTTAAAATATTCCACTGCTTTTAAAGATGCAAAAAAAAAACACCTTCTGGAGATCGCAGATTTGCTTCATGAAGTTCTCCCCAATGAACAAGCAAGGTGGTTGAAGGGTGTAGCTGGTGTAATACTGACCCAAGCTATGGTTAGTGCCCTTCTGACTTGGCCTTCATCCCCTTTCTCTAGGGTTGACAAATTTTACATTATTTTTTTGGTAGTTTTCACAGTACAGTGTACATGTTTTTGTAAAATTCACAGTAATTGTTGCTGCCGTTCTGACTTGTCCTTCGTCCCCTTTTTACCTTGTGAATACGTGAAGCCTAGAACAAGTTATAGCAGACGGGACAAATATGCAAATTTTCACTCTTTCTTTCCATCACTCATGAGCTGTAAAATTTTCTTGGTAATTCTGCTGTCCAGTGTATAAGGCTTTCGCATATATTTTGACTGTTCCAAATGCGATAGGTAATGATCACCTGCTTTACCCATTGGGACAGCATTGGAGGGAGGGGTGGGTGGGGAGTTAGAGGCAGTTGGTGGTGGGGGGGGGGGGGGGGGCAGTGGAGCAAAGCATGTAGGAGAGGGGAGGGTTCAAGGTTGTTTCCTATTCATCAGTTGGCAGTTAGGGGTCTGATTCTAGTCTTGTGACAGAATTTTTACATTGTTTTTGCAGTTCATTATTTTTGTAATATTCGCTAGGCCAAAGCAAAAAAATTGTGCATTTAGTAATATTAATTGAAGCTGTGCAATGAATTTTTTGGTGAAAAATCTTTTATTTAGAGAATTTTGTATTCGCAAGTTGGCTCATAAGAAGCCAGTGTTTCTCCCTTATTTATTTAATCAATTAAAAAATTAAAAACATGGGGAGTGGTTGCCCAAGTTTCCTGAGCCAGAGGCTCATGTTAAAAATGCTCAACTAGAAAAAAATAATAATAAAAAATAAAAAAATATCTAGAATTAAATATAGACTATTCCTAAACAATAATTTGAAAATGTAAACAAAACCAGATTCCCTCTCATCGCTCTACTTTTATTTGATTTTTTATGTAGTTTTTAATATGTAACTGGTGTTTCGGTGGAGCCACGGTGGTCTAGTGGTTAGTGCGTCGGGCTTTCAACCTGAAGGTCGATGGTTCGAAGCCTGGTCTCTGCCGTCGTGTTGTTTCCTTAGACAAGAAACTTTACTCCACACTGTCTCTCTCCACCCAGGTGTATAAATGGGTACCGGCGACAAAAAAATGCTGGGGGTAACCCTGCGATGGACTAGCATCCCATCCAGGGGGGAGTAGCAATATTCCTAGTCGCTTCATGCTACAGAAACCGGGTTAAAGCTCCGGCCGTTGTGAGCCTTCTGGCTCGTGTGCGCGACTTTACTTACTTAACTGGTGTTTTACCTCGAAAGTTGATGAAACAAATTATTCTACACTAAATAGAAGTCGCTACTTTAAGTCTGTTAGCTGTAAATCTTGTTGTTGCTTTGTTTATTTATACGCAAAATTACTCATGTTTCCCATAATGTTCATAACTTAACAAATATAAAACAATTTTTATTGGTGATTTGACAACTGTCAGTACTTTTAGCTTCATAAGTCCTCAGAAATATTCCTTAGTCTTCACTTCAAAGCCTCTCAATTTTATTTGAGACAAACTTAATGCATTTGCGTATCTGTATTTAAAACTAATGAAGACTTGAAAGTTCATGTCACCAGCAATTACTTTTATTATGAAATTTCTAGTTAGAATCTGTTACATTGTAAAATAATGGTTTGAACCAAGAAGTATCAGTAGTCTGTCAGGTGTGATCGTCCAGGTTAGTGTAGTTTTTAAAGAACTATTGTTGTTGACAATGACTGATATTTCGACAACCTGAGTGGAAATTATCTTCAAAGCTATGTAAATTGTAAATTGGTATCGATGTCTGGCGGTAGCTGTCATTGGTCAGTTTTGCCACGGTGTTATTGGCTGTTGAGACTCTAAGTCACTGATTGGCCACACCAAGACTCAACTTAAACAAATGTGACTACAATGCAATAAAGAGGGAAAACATCACAAAACAAAACTTTTTCCATCCTTCAGGGGAGACTGAAAACTGAGTACTCTTTTTTCCTGCAGACTTATTCACTCAGTGGTGCCTAAACATAATACCAATGGAGACTGTTGTTTCAAGTGTTGAGGTACATGTAGCTCTGTCTCGTCAAAGTGATCTATCAGAGCCGGCCAAGGAAAACACTTCTACACTGTACTACACTAACCTGGACAATCACACTCGAAAGACTGGAATCTGTTGTCCTTTGCTGTATCGCTGAGGCAAAGAAAATAATCCAATTAAAAGTTCATTATTTATTTACCTAAAACTTTTATTTTTCAGTTATGCATAACTTCAAACCTTGGAGATGATATACCTTCCATAGTCAAACAGCACCTCTCATTTACCAAAAGAATGACAGCTCCCAGCTCTCTTCATAAACTTGAGTTGGCTGTGTTTCAACAGATACAGTGTGATAATCCATCTTGCACCAAGGTACTGTAACTAGCAGAGTCTAAATACTGCATGTCTGTGAATTTTCTTTGAATGCCCTCCTTCCCCCCTCCAAATCCCGCAGGTACTGGTCGCTCTAATAATTTACATTGGAATGAAGCAGGATACAAGACTGAAATTTGACTACTTGTATTTTAGAGTTTTTCCTTACCAAATAAACTAATCAACAACTTTTAAAATAACCATTAAAGAAACACATGAAAAAGAAAGTAGACTATTGGTTATATTCACGACAAAAATATAAGAGACATAAGAGACGTGCTCCGTAATTTTTCTCCTAGGAGCCCACAAATGTCTCATAAGTTACGACAAACAAACAATTGACAACTGTCTCGCTTAATGCATGCAGTTGCCAGTCATCTGTAATTTATTTACCCTCGCAATTCCACGATCATCAAACATCTGTATCCTTCAAAAATAAAAAGTAGGTCGGTAACTTTACTAGTGTAATTGAAATATTTACATTTTAATCAAGAAAACTTAGAAAATATTTGGCAGTTTTTCAAATGTAAACAACATCTGTTCAAAGACTTGACTCGCCGTCAAACAAATAGCAAAGAGATGTTCTAATTTTCTTTTAAAATTAAAATAAAGTGGAATCCTCAGTGGAAACGGAAATTGGTTCGAAAAATTGAGGGTTTGAAAAACTCGGGATAAAATTGGACTGAAGCAAGTACCAGTTTTGGTTCGCCTGTATCGGGGGGCTCGCGAAAATTTGGGACTTCGCGTGTGACATGTTTCTATATTTAGGATTTACGCTTGAAAAAGAAATCCCCACTTGTGGCTGATTTATTTGGTATCTGGCCTGGTAGACTACATGCACAAAGTTAATTCTTACAGTTGTTACATTAATCAGTTCATATTTGATTTGTTTACTTGTAATTGTTTGAATTTCAATAAATCTTGCCTACACTGTACAAGTCAAGCAGTAAAAATTTTATCAGTGTATTTTAAGATGTAAACAACTCTAGCGGTCTCGGTATAAATACATGTAAATCACTAATCTCGACACCGAAACTCAACTTTTCAAGGACTACCAGTCGCACTGGCAGGAGTGATTCATCCTTCAGCAAGGCAAGCTGACACATAAGTAAGGTTTTTGATCCAAGTGCGAGATCTTTCGCAAACATCATGTCGATTTGCTCTGCCGTGAGCAATCAACTGCAGTCTGGAAGTAAATTGGTTTGCGGCGAGAGTTTCATAAATTAATTGGTGAGTTTTTTGGGGCAAGCTTGCCCCTGAAAAGGACCAAGCAGTTTTCCAAATCTGCCATTATACTCAAGTGAAGAAGAGTACAAGATGAAAACCGTTCACAAGTTCGCAAGTGGTGCAACAAAATTCCGAATTAAGTTCGCAACTTCGTTTCGAAGTTCGCAGTTTGATTGGCAACTACGTAATCAAATTGCCAAGTTCGTCGCCAACTTCGGAAATTCCGAACAAACTTCGGAACCCGTTCGTCAAAAGTTATGTGAAACCCTCTGTAAAATCGTTTAAAAAACAAAATTTGGTTTTTGCCCCTAGGTCTGATAGCTTGCTCGCATGCTTGCAAGCTACACATTTAAAAAGAACATTTACTGTGCTGTAGTGTTTACCTAAGTTGAAAAATCTATTTGAAATCCGCAGACCGGTTTTAGCTTTCCACACTGAGTTTGAAGTCAAAGAATTGATGAGTAAACCGATTTCAAACATTACATCATCTAGATCTCTCTCTTATTTTAAACAATGCATATTTGTGTCACGCTAGGACATGTTTTTTAATTCGTTGAAACAAAATTTGATTTATTCGAGCTTTAACAAATAGCAGCGAAACTTCACACATTTAACAACAACATTTGCTGAGCTGTACCGTTTTCCAAAGTCTTGAAAAATCCACTCAAAGTCCTCTAGAGCTAGAAGCCTTATGCACTGGTCAGCAGAATTACCAAGAGAAGTTGACAACCAGCCCAGCGATTGAGTGAATTTTTTCCTAAATGCCACAACTTTACAAGTTGTAAAAACAAAAGAAAAGATGCTTGCACAGCTAAATTTAACCAACAAACCAAACTAACCGGCATATAAGATCCTTATTAATAAGAAATGCACCAGTCCTAGGAAAAGCCAAGTGAAATGGATTAAGGACTGCGAATCTGAAGACATGGAGAATTTTGATTGGAGGTCAATTTATTTATCACCTAGGAAATGCACATTAAGTGTTAAACTCAGGAACTTTCAGTTTAAGTTGCTCCACAGAAGAATCGCAACAAACTCCTTTCTGTTTAAAATTAAATTTTCTGACACTGATCTTTGATGCTTTTGCCAAAAAGCCCAGGAAACGTAATCCACCTGTTCTGGGATTGCCCGGTAACAAATGCTTTTTGAAATAATGTACAATATTTCTTAATTTCAGTTGATCTGATACAAGCCTCTCATGTTTTAAAAAAACTTGAATGTTTAGGTTTCGCAGGAGAAAAACTAAAAAATTCTAGTAAATCATTGCCTACTTCTGGCTAGATATTATATTTTTAGCTGTAAGTACAAAGATACTAAACCATCTATATTAGAATACATTTATCAGATTAAAAGTAATCTAAAAATTGAAAAACAAATCTCAGTTACAACAGGAACGCAGAAAATATTCAATCAGAAGTGGCACAAAATACTTCAGTCACTGTGATTACTCAAATGACTTCTCCATTTATTGTTTATTGCTTTTTAGATATCACAAGATTAATAACAATAATAATAATAATGTTTTGAACTCTTCTTTCATTGCTGACGCGATATTCCTAGTCTGTAATTTCCCTTTCTTTTTTCTTGTGTGAGTACTGTATTGTAAGCAGTTTGCCTCATTGTAATTAAGTTATACTTTTAGCATTGTACTGTAAATCTTGTAGGTAGTTTCTTTTGTTTTGTATCTCTGTATTCTGTTGTTGTGAAAAATAAAAATAACGTATGAATTAAAAAAAAGCCTCCTTTCAAAACCACCTGCAGCGCAGGTCTCCCAAGCTCACCGTTTGTGTACCGTGTCCGCTGAGAATTACAAGAATTTGTATGGAAATTGCTATAGGTTGGAAAAAATTAACATTTATTTGCCAATTAATTAGAAAATCAATAAAAATACAGTGTTACTTTTGTCATTTTCTGTGTCTTGTTGTCTGTCTGGAGTGGTAATTTTAGGTGACTTTCTTACCCTGTTCCTTTCTTCATACTTCATCTTGTCTTTGGAAGAAAGGAACGACTGGAAACGATGAGAGGCAGCTGTTTCTAATCATTAAATTTTAATGCATGCTAAAGAAAAGCTTGCTTTAATTGCATGTCATTTTGACCTTTTTAAAGCATTCAAAACATAGGATTCAATTAATCACACTGTTATATACAGTGTAGTAGTACATGGTAAATGAGCAAGATATCGCTGTACATTTAGTACGACATTCTGCAGGTAAAATTGTCGGGGTTTAGATTTAAACTTGCATTTTATTTTGCACTTAATGTGAGAAATGGTTCTTTATTGTAGGTGTTACAGTGGATAAATTCAGCTGTTAAAGTTAGTGGCGAGGAGAGCACTAACTCGTATCCTGCTATTGGTGTAAAATGCACCATGATTAGCCAATGGCAAGATATTTCCTCTCAGGTAAAGTAAATGTAACCCTATATAAATTTTGCTTGTACGCACTGCAGAGCAAGTATTCACTGTAAATGTCATTTAGATGATTTAACGTGTGCTTCCTGCTGGCGTTGCTTGCTTGAAGATGTCAATTTAATATGGTGTTTTCATCTGAAAAACCATCCTGTGATTTTCTCAACTGTTTGTGTAGCACTTTGTTGGTTCCTCAGGTTGTTAACCAAAGTTAAAATTTGTCTACAAAAGAAGGCCAGAAATGTTGATTACTTTGTCTTTGAGGAGTGCTATTTCTGGTTTCTTCAAGAACAATTTTTGGCAACAATAAAAATTGGAAAGAGTGCTGATGTGCCAGTCCCATTCTGCATCATACATGTGCATGAATAGCAAAGGGAATGAATAGCAAAAGTTCTTTGTTGGCGAAGCGAAGTTTTCCACTGGGCATATATTTAATTTAAGTGTCCGTTAAATATTTAGGTCCAATTTCATAATAAGCTTTAAAAGTCAAAATTAAAATCTTTGAACTCTATTTTAGATTTAACTGGGAGCCAATGTAGTTCTTGCAATATATATTGATATAATATGTGCGTACTTAGAATACACAAAAAGATGGGCTGCGGTACATACACATACTCTTTGTCCTCTTGTGTACTCTGTTTTTTTTTAAACGAAAGCAATTATTTCTACTTCTGTCAAACAGGAAATAAAGAACTTGATTAAAAGTGCTGGGTATTCTGCAAGTGACATTTCTATGGCATTCGCCAACAAAGACCACATTGGAGAATGTTCTATAGAAGACCTTCGCAAACGCAGTGAAAAGTCTAAGATGGCCAAAGGGCTAAGGATACCTTTGAAGATGCTGAATAAAAACCTTGTTGAGTTGATCGACATGGGTAAGTCTGTATGTACTGTAGTCAGTGAATAGTGAAACGTTCTACTAGGGTAGTAAAAATAGGCAAGTAGTAGCCCCTAAGTTGCTTAGTTTCTCTGACCCTTTTAAGACGAGTAGCCCTTTGGAACAGAAAGACTGTTCAGCAGTTATCTGACCCTAAAACGAACCAGTCGGCCGTTTACTAGCTGATCTTTGTTAACCCGTTTAACAAATTTTCATTAGTGTACGTTTTCCATAGAAGGACACATTTATTCAGTTGCTATTAGTCACAATTTAGTTACAAATTATTGGAATACCGTAAACCTCCAAAAATACCCCCCCCCCCCCGACCCCCACCGAAAATAAGCCCCCCTAATTTATAACAACAAATTCCTTCTAATAATAAGCCCACGGGGGTGTTTTAAATACATTATAGAGGAGTCATGTTCAACTTACAGTACCGCTCGCGTGTATTGCAGCACCTACACGCGCGTAAAATGCGTGTAAAGTCCGTGTAGTACACGCATTTTACACGAACTTGACGCGCGTGTACACGCGTGTAATAGAAAAGCCTAATTACACGTGTATGCGTGTATTCCCTTTTTTTAAAAAATGCGTGTATTTTGTGATTCAAATGCGTGTAGTTTGTCAAACAAGAATTCGAGAAGCGACTACATAACCAACGGGAGGAAGCGAAATCACAACACCGCGCAAATAGCGGATCCAATATTGTTTATTATGGACTCGAGTATCAATGAAAAATATTACTACTTCATGAAATTGTTTTAAAAGTCAAACTAAGATGAATTCCTTCCGAACTAAATGATACCAAAGATGGGCGAAAGTATTTGACTCGACAAGGCTAGAAAGTATAAAGCAGTTTGACTGCTGTAATGTCCGTGTTTCGGCCTGCCAACAGATAGCGCCCAAACCGCGACGATAACGTCTTCAGTATTGACAGACCACTTTGAAGCTAATTGTTCCTCGGCAAAAACTCCGTAGCGTAGCCAGAGCCCGGGAGCCAGAGTAGCCATATCGATTCGCTACAAAGTCGTTTTGCTAAAACATTCAACATCTGAAGTGAAATTCGAAGATGTTGTTTTTAAGCTTACATAAATAAAGGCGACTGCGATGTTGTCATCCGTCCGACTCAAAGTGAATTTCAAACGAGGAGTCAAATAAACAGAGGATCGTACGATCTTTTTCGCCTGATCATTTTTTAAGTCCATCAAATATAAATTTCAATTGTGGAGTAAATTTCAAGTGTAAAATCTGTGCTAGAATAGTCGGCAAATGTCGCAAACACATAAAAAGAACGACGGTAGATTTTGGTCACGTGCTAGGCAACGAGATCTGCTAACAGATCGAATTTCATTTCAAGCATCGAATACGTTTCTGATTTAGGACGTTATTACTTGGGCGGAGCGACCAAGTATTAAAATGCAGTTTGGTCGTCGACAAATGTGCAGTATTGCGCAACTCTGGGGATGGCGGGATTGTTCAAACCTTCACCGCGGTCACACGTCCGAGGCGTTTTTCGTTTTATTTGGTGGGATTCATTTAGTATTAAGTGGAAACGTGGGCAACGATGTATAAAATAATTAGTTTATGTAACTATCTTTTCATCTTTCCGGCTCAAAATAACGAGCTTCTTTTCCATCGTTGAAAACTGATCAAAACGCTTCGTGCCTGAGCACAATTGTGTTGGCAAATGGCGCCAACAGTTCTGCGGTTCATAGTTTTCAAACGCTTAGAACTTTTTTTAGTAAACTTTCAAAACGTTTAGTGAGTTGAAAGTGTATTGTCAATATATGAAACTTTTAATAAACAGTGAAAATGACAACCTTAACTTTGAAGTACTTTGGTTAACTTTTGCAAATTTCTCTCGTTTAACCGCGGTGGAGTACACCTGTTGTTTGTTGATGCGAGGCGAACGTCACAAAGTGCGAGTCGTGTTTTCTCTGTTGCATCTAACAGTTTCATATTCAATATGCGTAAAGAAATTACTCAAGAAGACACTGCGAAAGTATTTGACACTCGCTATTAATTCTACGATACCTTCATGACGGAAACCCACTAAAACATGTTCAAACGAACATGAAGAAGATAATTTAGACGAATACATACCTAGCGCTTATTTAATAAGAAGTGAACAGAGGACAGCGAAGGAAGAAATATAAGCGTGGTAGGAATCCCAATTAATTTCACTTCTTTCGGTTGTTTGCCTTTCATTAATTTTTATTTCGTGAAGTTGAAGGAACAGAACAGCCAACTGAAACTTTGGGTGCAAAAATTCACCGCCGAGAGAAGATGTAAACAATGCACGCGTTGTCTTGCGAGACGTTACTTGCGAGTTTTGCTTCCGCTAGTGAATGTTTCTCGGGCGAAAATAACCTTAAAGCGATCACTTTTTCATTTAATATTCTTTTCTGTGTTTCGGATACAGAGGAATAAAAACTGGATATATTTTCGTGTGACTGATTGCGAGATGTTTTATGAAACAGCTGCGTTATGCGTTCTGGAAAGGTTTCAAATTACTTTCACATTATGCAAATTGCAACATTTTTACCTCAACTGCAAAAATATGTTTCAAAGGGCTAAATTTGTTTCTCTCCTCCTAAATTATCACTTCTGTCGTTAACTTTGATTAAAGTTATAAGTTTCATTCAAACTTTATTATAATAACGGCGGGAATACTTCCAGCAAAACTTTCAATTGGAAAAGTTGTTTTGATCTCGGGTCCGGACCAGGCAATTACATCATGGCTTCGAAATTTGCGGCTACATTTGCATTCACTTCAAAAGTGTCAGAAACACAGACCAGCTAGTTACAAGATTAAGCTAAAACCAATAACAACCATCGGGAAACTCTGACATACGGCCTTTTTTTCAACGGTAAGTACAAAGTAGGCATCGATTTGTATTTTTCAGCATGTACTCGTCTTTTGACACAGTTGACACGCTACTTTAATAATTTACGTGCGATCTCGCACGCTATTAAAGTGTACTGTGTCTTCTTGTTAGGACGGTTAACGCGCTTCTTTGTTAGACTGCTCACACTATCCGAATACTCCCTATCATCAAACCGTGAAATAACGTGCATGCAGATTCCCAAGACAATTATTCTCCAATATGCCTAATACAACGACGCCCAAGTATACGCTTCCACAGCGTCTTGTTACTTGGGCGGAGCGACCAAGTATTAAAATGCAGTTTGGTCGTCGACAAATGTGCAGTATTGCGCAACTCTGGGGATGGCGGGATTGTTCAAACCTTCACCGCGGTCACACGTCCGAGGCGTTTTTCGTTTTATTTGGTGGGATTCATTTAGTATTAAGTGGAAACGTGGGCAACGATGTATAAAATAATTAGTTTATGTAACTATCTTTTCATCTTTCCGGCTCAAAATAACGAGCTTCTTTTCCATCGTTGAAAACTGATCAAAACGCTTCGTGCCTGAGCACAATTGTGTTGGCAAATGGCGCCAACAGTTCTGCGGTTCATAGTTTTCAAACGCTTAGAACTTTTTTTAGTAAACTTTCAAAACGTTTAGTGAGTTGAAAGTGTATTGTCAATATATGAAACTTTTAATAAACAGTGAAAATGACAACCTTAACTTTGAAGTACTTTGGTTAACTTTTGCAAATTTCTCTCGTTTAACCGCGGTGGAGTACACCTGTTGTTTGTTGATGCGAGGCGAACGTCACAAAGTGCGAGTCGTGTTTTCTCTGTTGCATCTAACAGTTTCATATTCAATATGCGTAAAGAAATTACTCAAGAAGACACTGCGAAAGTATTTGACACTCGCTATCAATTCTACGATACCTTCATGACGGAAACCCGCTAAAACATGTTCAAACGAACATGAAGAAGATAATTTAGACGAATACATACCTAGCGCTTATTTAATAAGAAGTGAACAGGGGACAGCGAAGGAAGAAATATAAGCGTGGTAGGAATCCCAATTAATTTCACTTCTTTCGGTTGTTTGTCTTTCATTAATTTTTATTTCGTGAAGTTGAAGGAACAGAACAGCCAACTGAAACTTTGGGTGCAAAAATTCACCGCCGAGAGAAGATGTAAACAATGCACGCGTTGTCTTGCGAGACGTTACTTGCGAGTTTTGCTTCCGCTAGTGAATGTTTCTCGGGCGAAAATAACCTTAAAGCGATCACTTTTTCATTTAATATTCTTTTCTGTGTTTCGGATACAGAGGAATAAAAACTGGATATATTTTCGTGTGACTGATTGCGAGATGTTTTATGAAACAGCTGCGTTATGCGTTACTGGAAAGGTTTCAAATTACTTTCACATTATGCAAATTGCAACATTTTTACCTCAACTGCAAAAATATGTTTCAAAGGGCTAAATTTGTTTCTCTCCTCCTAAATTATCACTTCTGTCGTTAACTTTGATTAAAGTTATAAGTTTCATTCAAACTTTATTATAATAACGGCGGGAATACTTCCAGCAAAACTTTCAATTAGAAAAGTTGTTTTGATCTCGGGTCCGGACCATGCAATTACATCATGGCTTCGAACAGAAACACAGACCAGCTAGTTACAAGATTTAGCTAAAACCAATAACAACCATCGGGAAACTCTGACATACGGCCTTTTTTTCAACGGTAAGTACAAAGTAGGCATCGATTTGTATTTTTCAGCATGTACTCGTCTTTTGACACAGTTGACACGCTACTTTAATAATTTACGTGCGATCTCGCACGCTATTAAAGTGTACTGTGTCTTCTTGTTTTGACGGTTAACGCGCTTCTTTGTTAGACTGCTCACACTATCCGAATACTCCCTATCATCAAACCGTGAAATAACGTGCATGCAGATTCCCAAGACAATTATTCTCCAATATGCCTAATACAACGACGCCCAAGTATACGCTTCCACAGCGTCTTGTTATTTATGGAATAATTTCTGATAGTCTGCAGATTTTTTAACACATTTAAGGATAAATATGCTTTAAGAATTCACGGAAAAACGAATGCCAATTTTGTGTTTATTTATTTTAGTTTTGAATTCCGAGACAGTCGACAGCGCCGCTAGTTTAGCACAACAGGGATATATTCAGCAGACTTGCGTTAACGGACCTTTCGGTCTCAGATCGGCGGTAAACTGCTTGCCGAAAATTCTTGTCTGTATAATAAATACAGCAAAGTACATTGTAAGAAATCGAATTCAAAACTGAGGATTCAAAATGCAAACGGAGTCGCCACGAAGTACGCGAACGATACAGTAAATGTTTTGTTCGCTTTTCACGCACACTTAACGGCGCCGCTTGTTATGCGTTAACGAAACTTTATCTATCGGTAAACAGCTTGCCGAAAATTCGTGTCTGTAAAATAAATACAGCAACGTCCACGACAGATAGTACATTGTAAACGGAGTCGCCACGAAGTACGCGAATGATACGGTCTGTACAGTAAATGTTTTCTCCTCTTTTCACGCACTAACAATGTGGTGATTTGCAGTTGAAGGATTTCGTGTAATTTTACACGCAATTCCATATCCACTGCGTGTAGTTTGTTACACGCAATTTCATATCCACTACATGTAGTTTGTTACACGCAATTTCATATCCACTGCGTGTAGCTTGCCTGTTACACGCGCGTCAAATTCGTGTAAAATGCGTGTAAACTGCATGTATTACACGCGCTTCACGCGCGTGTAGTGCTGCAATACACGCGAGCGGTACTGTAGACATTGCTGTTAACTATCATCAACACAAAAGAGAATCGCCAGTGTTTATAAGTTTACTGTCCTTTTCAAATTTCTCTTCCCACTCTTGATCTGTTATACATGGAACTTACAAGGCAGTTCAATGCCACCGCCTTGAACACACACTCCCTCTGGTGCAAATGGCTCGAAAAATGTTAAGACACAAAATGCCATTCGAAAATAGCCCCATTGATTTTTTTAAACGAATATTTCCAACCAAAAAGAAGACCACCCAAATATAAGCCCACCCAAAAATATGCCCAACAAAATGGGATGTTGGGCATGTGAAAAAACTGAAGACTTTTTTTTTTACTAAATTTTTTGAGAGTAACTCTTTTATCATATTTTTAATTTTTTAGATTCTAGTTTCTTAGGTATATCGTTAGTTTTTTAGTTTCTAAAGTTTCTTAGATTGAATTTGTGGTTTTAGAGATAACTTAGTCTTTGTAAATTGCCTCGAGCAAATAGTGGATGTGTGCACTATATAAATGAACTATCATTATTATTATTATTATTATTATTATTATTATTATTATTATTATTATTATTATTATTATTATGTGGGGAGCAGGGGTGGTGTAGTGGTGAGAGCACTCGCCTCCCACCAATGTGGCCTGGGTTCGATCCTCGGACCCGGCATCATATGTGGGTTGAGTTTGTTGTTTGTTCTCTCTTTGCTCCGAGAGGTTTTTCTCTGTGTACTCCAGTTTTCCCCTCTCCTCAAAAACCAACATTCTAAATTCCAATTCGATCTGGATAGAAGACCTGCATGAAAACCAGCTGCGGCTGATGTGGCTTTCCTCTCTAAATGAAATATATATAGCTATTTATTATTTATTTTTATTATTTATTATTTATTACCGGTATTATTTATTTATTATTATATACCTCTTATTAGCCGAGTTCGAGGTCCGTACCGTAAGTTACGGCCATAAATCGAGGGAAAAAAACGAGGTTCCGTAACTTACGGTACGGACCGAGAAAAACAAGGCTAATAAGATATTTATTATATCTCTAAATCGGAGATTCTAATTCTGTAGCCTCAAGTTTGTTCTTCTTAGAGCCACTGCCACAAACGATAACTCCGAACTTAAGTTTTATATAACTAGACAAGAACTTGATCAAACTAAGCTAGCTTAACAGTTTACCGATGGAAGCCGTTTCAAGTTGTTTTGTAGCTTTACGTTTTTCATAGAGAAGTTTTCTTACAAAGAAAGGTACTCTTTTTTCAATGCTGAATTAAATTATAAAAGTTAAATGAATTTGCCAAGTTACTTGAGTTTTTACAACTTACAGCCTAAAAGCTAAATACCAAAACAATAAGCATGTAAGCTTTATACTCAAGAAAATTGTCAATGCTTTTTGATTCGCGGCTAATCAGTTTTTTGCTAAAGTTAAAGCTAATTTCATCGAAGAGAGTTTTTGTAACCTGACATGTTAACCCATTTAACTTCAAACGTTTTCTCTGGTTAAACTCATCATCAATAGATGAGCTTGGGAGCTGGTGCCTAGAAAGCTGGTGGGGGGGCCTTATGCGATTCCAAGGCAAGCAGGGAGGTATCCATGGCAACCCTGAGAGCGGGAACCACCCCTACGTGCAGCCCCACCAGGGCACCGTCACACAGTGGAAAACTTACCTAACCTGATACTTACCCAAGTCCACCGGCTGACAATGGGTGGGTGGGGCTGGGCAAGACTCCGCGATGATTCGCTTAACAGCAAGGCAATAGTTCTACCAGCTGAACACGCCAGGAGCAAAACGTAAACAAAAAAAAACAGATTGGGAGCGAGGTTAACATGAAAACGAGGTAAGAGTAGAAAACTGGGATGGACTGGTCGCTGGACTGAAATCAACCTCGTTCCCAGGCTCTTCTCGGCGATGCTTTTTAAGATGGCGCCCGCCGAGAAGACCCTGGGAACGAGGTTGGACTGAAATTTCGCGCCATTTTTATGCCATTGCTGCTTGTCTGATTTGTTGTTCGCCGTGTTT
Source organism: Dendrophyllia cribrosa (assembly GCA_024195265.1). Taxonomy (NCBI): domain Eukaryota; kingdom Metazoa; phylum Cnidaria; class Anthozoa; order Scleractinia; family Dendrophylliidae; genus Dendrophyllia; species Dendrophyllia cribrosa. Next base: position 42,696,832 of record JAJLRJ010000006.1, on the reverse strand, counting down.
TGTAGTCAGTGCGGATCGAAGTTGTTTGGTGATGCCAACTAATTTGTTCTAATATGTGGGTATTCCCTGAAATCTGCTGCTAAAGTCGTTCCGAGGACGTCATCTGCTCCCAAAACTGTAGGTTTTGATGAATTTAAACTCCGCAAAAATCTCCCTGATTACTTCATTTTCATATCCAAAATGAAAATAATGAGTAATTATCTCCCTTTCAGTCTGAAATGTTTCCGCCATTTTAACTTTAGGCCATTCTTGTCCCCAGAGCCCTTCTGGTCCTCTTAGCGGTGCGGAGGACGTGCACGAGAACATGATTTTGGGCGCGAAATTTCAGTCAAGCCCTAAGTCGAGCCCAGTTTTCTACTCTTACCTCGTTTTCATGTTAACCTCGCTCCCAATCTGTTTTTGTTTGGGTTTTTTTTTGCATTATGCTTTTTTGTTTGCATTATGCTTTTTTGTTTGCATTCACGATGGTCGGTTGCCATGGGTTTTCCTTCCCGCAGCTTCAAAGCTTGCTGGCGCAAAAAGTATCAGCGGTAGATCTTTCTTGAAGTGAACTGCCTTTCAAAAATGGCGGCGAGTGGAAGTAAGCGCCAAGACATTTAAAAATCTAAATTCTCTAGGTATAGAGTTATAGACCATGAAATAAAAAGAGGGTCCGTTTTTGTAATAGAAATCAAGTGGAATTAAAATTCTCCAAAGAAAACGAGTAGATAAAAATAGTACGATTTGTCGAAAGGAAACCCAACTCTGTCAACCGTTTAATACAGTCCTTGTTACGCTATGCGAGATATATCGACCCGATGTTGCAGCAGTTCAGGGCTGCTCACGGGAGAAATGCTCGAGCTAGTATGACCAATATTGTGTAGTTTTATTAAGGCAATGGGAATTTCTATTTCTTCCAAGATAATAACTGGGCTGTCAAGTCCTCCAATGTTATTTTAAAATGCCAATTGAAATTTACAAACACCTTTGGGTTTCGGTTTACAAAGGATACAGAGGGAGCACGGACAATAGAGAGACGATAACCCTGAAGATAACAAAGGCTAAACCAGCGGCAAATATGATATTAAATCCAGGCGACTTTCAGGGGAGAATTTTCTCTCAAAGCGCTACTTCGAAAAGATAACACAAGATGGTCGTGTGATTAGATCCCAATTGTCCCATTCATCTGGACTTTTCATTACAACAGGTCACAATTACATTTTGAGTCGATACGATCGAAACGATTTTGCTATTAAAATAATTCACTTTGCAGAAGCGATGAACCAAGATTAACTTCGAGACGAATTAAGGAGCAAATCGACGTTTTGTTTTCAGTGTATTACTGTATATCATGACCTATTGACGTCATTAATATATGACCAACAACAACAGACACCGGGAATATGATTTACAGTATTTATTCCTTCCAAATAAATGTATATTGGAAATGTTTATGTAACGCTCCACATAAGAACTACAGTAAGCTTCATTGTTCTGCGGCATTGGCTCTTTCTCACATACAGTGTCTTTGATTTCAAGAATAGGAGAGGAGCTAATGGTTTATAATTATATTTCAGTATAAAAATAAAGAATATCCATTTGCGTCAGATAAATTTTAGAAAATGTTCGTGCTCAACCAATCAAAATAGCAGACGACAATAACTAATAATTTTGCTTCTTTGACGAAGTTCCTCAAATACAATTTCTTTAAAAATTTGCATGTTTTGCGATTGGGTCTTAAATCACATGAAACCTTTGAAAAATCAAACAAAATGCACCTTGAAACCTAACTTTTTAGCGGTGTTTGAGTCTAGGCCAATGAGATCACTAGTTGTAACAATGAAAAAAGTTGACATTCCATCGTGCATTGCCGTTAGCACTTTCCTTCTTATGCGGATCATTACTTAACATATAACGCTGTATTATAAACACATTCCACAACTTCACTGGATTGAATATTTAATAGAAATAGAGCGAAGTTTATCCAAGCTGGGATAATTTTTGTTTTTGACTGTAGTGCGACCAGGCCCTAAGACAAATGTGAGACAATTAAAAGATAGAAAAACTAGTTAACATGACAGTTTTCAAAAGGGCTTTCCCCAAAGGGTATGTAAAGCCTCTTTGATTTCAATTGATTAGTAGGTGCAGAGTCCAATCATAAATTACTTCTATATACAAATGCATGGCATTATGTAACATGGATTTTTTAAATCAATTAAATATATTGAACATCCTTTACAATTCTGTTTAGCCCCCCAACAATTCAGGCTGAAAAGGGCTAATTGGCGAAAGAAATTTCTGGATTCTTGTGAAATATTTTTGTCTTCTGGAAAGAAAGACCCTATTTCTCATGCGAGCTCAATTTAACTTAACTTGAGAATAAACATGTGTAAACTCATAAAACTAACGCCTTCTTTGTCAGTCATGAGATTACCACAAGTTGAGGCCATAATGTTAGATTTTTTTTTCAGTTGTTCAGGCATCAACAAGAATAAACAAAATTTGAACATTTTTTATTGCAACAAATTTACACACAGCATGCTTTTAGTCAATTTGGGCATTGAATTATACAGTGGAACCCCACCTTACGGTCACCTCGTTAATGCAGTCACCTCGTTATTACGGTCACTTTTTTTTTGTCCTGGCGAAACGCGCACCCATACATTTTCTTATAATGAAACCCCGTTAATGCGGCCACCCCGTTAATACGGCCAAATTTTCATGGCCCGTTGGTGACCGTATTAACGGGGTTCCACTGTAATAAGTACATGGCAAATCACGTATGTGGCCATGATAAGATACTCAAATTGACAAGAGTAGTGGTTCATTATTTTTTCATTTCCTTCATATAATTAGAATATAATTATTTAATTTCGCTTTCTCACTTTTAGTTACAAAATCAGATCAGGACACATTTCCTGAAAAGGCACACCTTTTATTGAGCGAAGAAAGTTTAATAACAAGGGAAATTACTGCTGGAATGTCATCAAAACTGGAACTCGGTGAAGATGCACAAAGCAGACTAACAAGTGTAGACACAGAACTACGGAAACTTCTAAAAGGTATGTACTCTTCTCTCTCTTTCTTGTTTATAAATTGGTCATTATTCCCCATTTCAATATTTCTGACAAACAAGGGCCTACCCAATAGAATTAATAGACTCCACAATCCAGCAGCTCGAATCATCACTCAAAGTGACTGGGAGAAGAGATTAACTGATATTGTACAAATGCTTAAGTGGGACGTATTTGCAGTTCCACCTCTATATCAATGCCAGACTGCAGTTTTAATGCATTACATCCTGAGTAGAGCAGAGAGCAGAGCACCTCACTTAAGTATTTAACTTCATTCGTGATGGCACTCCTTAGAGACTGTAGCTATAATTTAGCCCTCCTGAAAACTAACACTGAATGCTTTAAAACAAGTTTTTCCTATTGTGGTTCTTAGTTATGGAATAGGCCTTATGCATATTGCGTCACTAACTCAAAATTTACCACCAAGCCTCATTTGTACAAAATTCCTTGCAAACATTTCACAAATTTTCGATGTTATTTTGTGGGTATTCTTTTCTTTTAAATTTTGATTACATTGTCATAGGTTTACACTTTGAAAGTGAGGCTTGGTGTGAAATAAGCTAATCTGACGTATTTATGCATAAGGGCTATTCTCTTCCTACAAACTTAAAGGCAGAGCAGTCTACCGACTCCTTCAGAAGATCCTTACATCCTCGGTCCCCAGAGTTCTGAACAATGTGTGAAATGTATACCTGTTGCGAGACACCTATAAATCTGAATTATAATTAGAAGAGTCACAGTCCTCAACATGTAAAGGTGAACATGCACCTTCGATCAGTGTTAAGTTTTATAATTTGAAGTTATTTTGGTATCTGGACAAGATTTGGATGAAGATCCATTACTTATATTAGAAAGGCTACAGAAGAAGAGAACTTCTGTCAGAGTCAGAGTTAGCACAGACAATCAACAAAATTGAAAAAGGCGATTCGCTGCGAGAAGAAACAGTCTTAGAAGTGCATGTATTACATCACTACATGTCAAGTGTTTTTTTCCGTTGGGCGAATTTTAAATTTAAAACATTCCTACTGTCAGACACTTCAAAAACTGTGGAGTCAAACATCTTAAGTTAACCATTATTGAGAATGTAAGAATTCAAATCAAGATATATATATATAGCATAGGTGATGTTCACCGGTTAAACCAACACATGCTCTACAATGAAGGAGCCAATTAAATCAATATACGAACTACTCAATTTGTGAGCACATATAGATTTTTATCGACAAATCTGTTTCGTTGAGCGAAAAACTGAAAAAGTATACGCGTTTGACAGTTCTCGTAATAAGTTCTTAATTGTACTTAAGGATGTACTTCCGTTGGTGCCTGCATGTTGATATAAGTTCATTACGTTTATTTAGGGTTGCCCAAAGTGGCTTAGTTATTATTAAGTGTTTCTCTGTGTTGCATAGATTGCATCTCTTCGTGCGGTTTGTGTATGGCTGCGCTCTGCCGAGGATTTTCCACCTGACTGTATAGTCCTCTTGTTTGTCCTTTAATTGCCACAGGTGTTTGCTGAGCTCAGTTTCATTCTTCCGTTTTTCATGCTTGAATGACATTTGGTGGTTTCTCCATCTGGTCTTAAATTCAGTCGCTGTCAGCCCTACGTATGTTTCTGTCGTGTCCTTGGTGGTAACCGTAGCTTGATAAACAATCTCTTTAGTCAAGCATTCTCCCTCAAGTGGGCACTCGTCTTTCTTTCTTTCTGCAATTGGACGTGTTTGTAGTTTTGTCTTGTTCCGGTTCAGCGGCTTTCTTCAGGATGGCTTTGTTGTGTCCGTCTATAATCTGCTTCACGTTTGGCATACAGCTGTAACTTAGTTTGAGTGTGTTTCTATTGAATATTTTCTTTAATTTATGATCAGCGGGGAAACATTTATCGATTAGGTTTAAGAACGCTCTGCTTATGTTACTTCTAACGTTTTTGTTGAACGGTGGATTGAACCATATGATATTTCTGTGGCGATTGTGCTTCGGTGTTGGTGGTTTTTGCTGTGAAGGTTTGTACTTGAGTCTGTGTGTGTATCCGCTCTTGTGTAACGCTTCTTGGTAAGGGGGTGTCGCTTCGTTGAATATGTTTTCGTCTGATGAGATGTCTGACAATCTTTTGTTAATTGATTCGGGGATGTTCCTGATTACGTTAGGTGGGTGGCAATTAAAGGACAAACAAGAGGACTATACAGTCAGGTGGAAAATCCTCGCCAGAGCGCAGCCATACACAAACCGCACGAAGAGATGCAATCTATGCAACACAGAGAAACACTTAATAATAACTAAGCCACTTTGGGCAACCCTGAATAAACGTAATGAACTTATATCAACATGCAGGCACCAACGGAAGTACATCCTTAAGTACAATTAAGAACTTATTACGAGAACTGTCAAACGTGTATACTTTTTCAGTTTTTCAACGGTTTTTTTTAACGGTTAATTTTAAACATTTATTTTAACAGTTTATTTAAACGCAATCATATTGTCGTAACCCTTACTGATGCTTCAGTGTATATAGGGATTAACTGATGAGTGGACTTACATCATGTCACTCTACGAAACAGATTTGTATTAAAATCTATATGTGCTCACAAATTGAGTAGTTCGTATATTGATTTATATATATATATATATATCTGTCTGATTTTAAGAAAAGGCACCTCACAAAAAGAAACAATTGAAGGTTTGATGTCACTTCAAATGTACAGGGGCACCCAACGAACAATCTTTGGTAAAATACATTATAGTATTCAAATAAATTAAAATAAATGATATGAAAGCATTTCCAGGTGTTCTTCTACATAGAAAACGTTTTCAATTTAGTAAAAAGGGAGTTAAAACAACAAGCGCGTAAAAAACAACGTCACATACGAAAGCTTTAAACGGTTTACAGAAAGAGTTAATGAGAACAAACAGTTAAAATGCACTGTATTTTAAGTAAGCTTCGAGGTAATTCTAGGTTTTACCTTGAAATAAATGTAACGCCCTGAGTTGTAACTTGTCAACGTTAGCAGAAACCACTTTCGCGCTAACTACAGAAGAGATCTGGAAAATAGTCTTTTTCATAGGAATTATCACGTGTCCATGACGTCGTAATATTCAAATCAAAGTGGGAAAGTAACGATGGTCGATCGATCTTGAAGCCACTCTCGAAGCTTACATTTGGCTTTGAGCTCCTGTAGTCAATTTTATTTTCTTTGTTCGCCACATTTGTGCCCGTCTGGTGGTTGAAGGACATCATTAAGTCCGGAAACCCGTAAGTCACTAGTACCTTTCAAAGAAACGAGGGGTGTTTTGCTTTTCGACTGTCGAATAGTGCTGATGTTGGCACTCTTGCGGCCGTTCACAGTCGGTAGGCAAGCCGATCCAGACGGAGTCTAAAATCACGTCTTGTCTAAAAACTGTATGATCGTGAGTTGCAGCCCATTTGTGACACCTTGCTGTGACCGAAGTTTGGAATTGAAGAGGTGCTTTTAGACTTGTATATTTTTGTGAAAAATTAGTTGGATGGCATTCCCCGTTCGTTGAACTCAGGAGTTTCCCATAATTCATTGCGGTATCTGTTGCGTTCTTTTTGCTGTATGAGAAGCTTGCGATAAAAACGAAGAGGCAGGAAAGGCAATAATCTCAGCAATAAAGTAGATTGCTCGTCTCCAGCGAAAGAAGCGTCTTTTTATCCTTCTACCCGAGACGAAATGTAGAAGATCGTAGCTTTTAAAAGCGGCGTCACGTTACTTTGCGTGACTTTGAAAAGGGTCAGAAAACATATTATGGTTCCTTTGTCAGCAAGCGGAATGGAAGGTGGACCGAAGTGAAACCAAAAATTCCGTAAGTGTTTTAATGTTATGCAGTTAGACTCTGTACTTGATTTTGTTATATCTCTATTAGTAAATAACTATGGTGTTTTGGTTTTACATCAAGCCGAACCGCTATGTTTCGTGTTAGTTTTGGCGCGTTGTTACACGATTTATGTAAATCTTAAACCGCTTCTCTCGCCTGAAGTATTTGTCAAATTTTAATTTCAGCCTACTAGCTTTGGCATAAAGACGCCGTCTTGGCTGAATTTTCTGGTAAAAGAAACGCATTTTCACTGTGTGTTTTAATGTGTGTGTTTTAGCAAAAGAATGTGGTTTATCGGTACTCACACTTTTTGCTCGGCGATTTGACAAACATCATGCGTCCTGTTGACAGCGGATGTTTTTCACGCTTTGGAATTGTTAGCTGTTGAGCCGCTAGTTCAGCAAAACACTTTCTATAAGACTATAGCCCTTCCATCCGAATTTCGTGAATATAGCTTACGCTCTGCGAATGTTAAACTTCCGACCGCCAAAGTGAATAGTTAGCGGCCGTGAGTCAGAATAGTGATCTTGTTCATTTCAACTTTCTTCTGAGAATAATATAAATTTAGAATAGGTTCTATGATCTCTTTTTTCTTATGGCGAGATCAGATCAGTTGACTATTCTAGTGAGATCAGGTTCAAATTATTTATAGCATCGCATTATATGTGTGTGTGTTTCTGTTTTTATCTCGTTTGTTTGTTTAGAATGCTGTAAAACGACTGCTAGTAATTAGTGAACTTCACTGCTATTGCTTCTGTAGCGATACTGGGCAAACACTGCACTAATGCTGTATCACTAGAACAACTATTCTAATCCTGATCCTAACCCTAACCCTTTAAACTCAAAATGTATCCTTGAAATATGCACAACAGTACACAATGTCTCAACTCTTTTTGCAATTGCTTGTATCTTCAGTTTTTACTCACAGTTTGCAACCCGACTCCAATTTGAGAACAATTTGCCCTCCTAATACAGTATTTTAGTAAGTGACATAACAAAAATGGCATTTACCTTTTCCAAAATTCAGACAGATATATAAATTTATATATATACAAATTAGTGTGGGAAGGGAGATATGGACAACTAATTGCCTCATAATCTTTGGATCACCAACCTATTCTCGTTAGGAAGGCGATTCACAGCGATTTCTGAAATATATACATAGACAGTTAAAGTGAGAACAGAAATTTTCACAACAAAGATTATGAGTGAAAAAGCGCCTCAGCCGGGAGTTGAACCCGGGTCTCCTGATGACCGGACAGATGCCTTAACCACTAGGCCACTGAGACAACCACACTTACATAAACACAAACAACACATTTGTGGCTTCATAGTGGAAAGCTCTTGGGAGACATTTACACAAATTCTGCAATTAGGATCGCGTCACTTTACCCAGTCGTTCAGCGATTATGAGGCGATTATGAGGCAATTAGTTGTCCATATCTCCCTTCCCACACTAATTTGTAATTTAATTTCCTTGGGGAGTGGACTGTGAATCGCTGAACGACTGGGTAAAGTGACGCGATCCTAATTGCAGAATTTGTGTAAATGTCTCCCAAGAGCTTTCCACTATGAAGCCACAAATGTGTTGTTTGTGTTTATGTAAGTGTGGTTGTCTCAGTGGCCTAGTGGTTAAGGCATCTGTCCGGTCATCAGGAGACCCGGGTTCAACTCCCGGCTGAGGCGCTTTTTCACTCATAATCTTTGTTGTGAAAATTTCTGTTCTCACTTAAACTGTCTAAATTTATATATATATATATATAACACAAATGAAGACAAACCATTACTATTTTTGTCTGACACCTATATTTCGAGCACATTCAGTGCTCTTCTTCAGCGTGACTAAAAACTGTTACAAGCATCATATTACAATTTTCAAACTGTTGAATTTAAAATACGATATAACACACACGCAACTAAGAAAATATTGTTATCGCGCGCGTGTTCCCGCGCGCGACTTTTTATTTTGAACGCAAAAACCGTCATTATCATTAAGTCCATGGGGTGCCAAGGTCCCCAATTTGTAGATCCACTGACCCTCCTTCTCTCGTAATTCATTTTTTCCTTTGACACGGTCTATCAGTTGTATTGTGTTATGTCCTCCAAACCTCTATGTCCGTCGCTGTTGAAATGTCGATAAATCAGTTCGTCTTTTAACGATGATGATGCTTGTAACGGTTTTTAGTCACCCTGAAGAAGAGCACTGAATGTGCTCGAAATATAGGTGTCAGACAAAAATAGTAATGTTTTGTCTTCATTAGTGTTAAATTTATATGATTTTTATGAAAGACAGCAAGAATGGATGCTTGTGACAAAGTATTATATATAATAGCAAATTTTGAAACGTTGTAAGCAAGCCATAGTGCAGTAATTCTCCTGAGGAAGACCGTGAGGCCGAAACGTTGAGAATAAACCTGTCAAAGTCTTGACTGGAGCTTTATATATATATGTTTATGGAGGAAAGAAACAAATAAACTGCGCTTTCATCCCGACAAGCCTGTTTCGTGGTTGCCCACTCATCAGGGGATTTAATAAGAATATTCTTTACCATCGCTTCTTATATACAAAATAACTTACATAATAACAATAACAACCGGCCGAACGTTCATCCACACAGCAGTTCATGTTTGGAACAGCTTGCCTAATAATGTAGTTGGTAACATCACTGTAAATGGTGTCGCATCCTTTAAGAGCAGGGTGCATAAGTATCTTATGTCATGTGTATGAGGCTCTGCCCCTGCACTCCAGTTCTCCTTGCTGTGAACCATTGATAAGGCCATGGGGACATCTATCATAGTGCAATGCTGCATATGCTAGTTTTTCATTCTTCATGGACTATTGTTCACTTTAGCATTTTATATAAAAAAAAATGCGGCGCGAAGTTTAACAGTTCAGCTGTTGCGTAGGAGGGCTTTGTTTCTGTGGCGGCAAGAAGACACGAGTTCATTATGTTTGTTAAGTGTAGAAAGTTTCGGTCGGCAAATGATTAGAAATTTTTCCTTTAGGCAGAGCATAGTTAACCCATTCACACCTGAGGATTTTTACGTTTTTGAGTGATTTTCTGCATACACACGCCCCATAGGATTTCGTGACTTCATATTTGGAGTTACCATTGAAAGTGCTGCTGTTCTAAAACACTGAAGGCTCGAGTTTACTGGAAACGTCATTGTGACGATCTCATTTTGCTTGGTTGATTTGCAATAAAGGGTCCAATATGAATTATCTACGATTTTTGGTAAGTTCACAGCCATTTTTCATCTTTAGTAGCTGCCTGATGAGCATCATTAAGCTTGGAGGTAGTTCAGAGTCCACTTCTCAATGAAGCGAGTTAGGTGTTGTACTTCGTTTACGAATTTGGCTCGTTGCTCGTTGAACTGGAAAAAATGGCCGCCTGGAAACGAAGTAGCTTTGGGACTTGACTCTGGATGAATTTCTCGACCTACCGCGGCATATTTTGGAAGTTGCGACCACAGGAGAACACAACAAGCGCGAAATTTCGGCGGTGGGTCAGAGTGGCTGTGGACTTAGTATATATATGAAAATTGTGGAGGACGGAATGGACGCTGTCGAAAAATCTGTTTATTTCCCAGCATGCAGTGCGGTGGTGATGTTGAAAATCGAGGCAAGGTGAGTATGCCCTAGGATAAGAAGCTGTAGCTAGGCCCGAGCAACGAATAAGAGCAAAAAAATTCACTGCTAAGCTAGGACTAGGACTGAATTTTGCTGTAAATGTTGACTTTTGGGTTTGCCACGATGATTTGAATAAAAAAAACTAAAGGCAAAAACGTGATTTTTGTTGTTTTTCTATGACGTTTAAAACGGTAATTTTTGTTATTGTCCAAATTCAAACGCTGATATTCTGCAAAAATCGCTGACTTTTTTGTGTTTATTGGGTATCTCAATTTAAAAGACTTTCTAGTCAATGCTCACAACTGCTAGTTAAGGCAATGTTCGCACGATTGAGAAAGTTACAATTTTTTTAAAGCAGTGGAGTCTTGTACGGGCGGTTACGGGCGGTTCAGGTGTCAATAAGTTAATATGGCCAGAGGTTGCCACAGAAACAAAGCCCTCCTACGCAACAGCTGAACTGTTAAACTTCGCGCCGCATAGATTAGATATATGTTTGTTATTGTTATTATGTAAATTATTTTGTATATAAGAAGCGATGGTAAAGAATATTCTTATTAAATCCCCAGATGAGTGGGCAACCACGAAACAGGCTTGTCGGGATGAAAGCGTAGTTTATTTGTTTCTTTCCTCCACAAATATATACTTCGCTCTACATTAATGTATTGAGCACTGTTTTACGAATATCTAGTTCTATACTATTATATATATATATATATCTGTCTGAATTTTTAGAAAAGGTACCTGCCATTTTTGTTATGTCACTTACTAAAATACTGTATTAGGAGGGCAAATTGTTCTCAAATTGGACTCGGGTTGCAAACTGTGAGTAAAAACTGAAGATACAAGCAATTGCAAAAAGAGTTGAGACATTGTGTACTGTTGTGCATATTTCAAGGATACATTTTGAGTTTAAAGGGTTAAGGCTGGTTTTCACTAGCGCATAAGCATAAGCACAAGCCAACATACGCAGACTCAGTAACATGTTGATCATTAGTTCCAATTGTTTGAACAAAACAGAACAATAGGCACTAATGATCAACACGTTACTGAGTCTGCGTATGTTGGCTTGTGCTTATGCTTATGCGCTAGTGAAACCAGCCTTTAGAGTTAGGATCAGGATTAGAATAGTTGTTCTAGTGATACAGCATTAGTGCAGTGTTTGCCCAGTATCGCTACAGAAGCAATATCAGTGAAGTTCACTAATTACTAGCAGTCGTTTTACAGCATTCTAAACAAACAAACGAGATAAAAACAGAAACACACACACATATAATGCGATGCTATAAATAATTTGAACCTGATCTCACTAGAATAGTCAACTGATCTGATCTCGCCATAAGAAAAAAGAGCTCATAGAACCTATTCTAAATTTATATTATTCTCAGAAGAAAGTTGAAATGAACAAGATCACTATTCTGACTCACGGCCGCTAACTATTCACTTTGGCGGTCGGAAGTTTAACATTCGCGGAGCGTAAGCTATATTCACGAAATTCGGATGGAAGGGCTATAGTCTTATAGAAAGTGTTTTGCTGAACTAGCGGCTCAACAGCTAAACAGCTAACAATTCCAAAGCGTGAAAAGCATCCGCTGTCAACAGGACGTATGATGTTTGAGATTTAATTAGCCAAATCGCCGAGCAAAAAGTGTGAGTACCGATAAACCACATTCTTTTGCTAAAACACACACATTAAAACACACAGTGAAAATGCGTTTCTTTTACCAGAAAATTCAGCCAAGACGGCGTCTTTATGCCAAAGCTAGTAGGCTGAAATTAAAATTTGACAAATACATCAGGCGAGAGAAGCGGTTTAAGATTTACATAAATCGTGTAACAACGCGCCAAAACTAACACGAAACATAGCGGTTCGGCTTGATGTAAAACCAAAACACCATAGTTATTTACTAATAGAGATATAACAAAATCAAGTACAGAGTCTAACTGCATAACATTAAAACACTTACAGAATTTTTGGTTTCACTTCGGTCCACCTTCCATTCCGCTTGCTGACAAAGGAACCATAATATGTTTTCTGACCCTTTTCAAAGTCACGCAAAGTAACGTGACGCCGCTTTTAAAAGCTACGATCTTCTACATTTCGTCTCGGGTAGAAGGATAAAAAGACGCTTCTTTCGCTGGAGACGAGCAATCTACTTTACTGCTGAGATTATTGCCCTTCCTGCCTCTTCGTTTTTATCGCAAGCTTCTCATACAGCAAAAAGAACGCAACAGATACCGCAATGAATTATGGGAAACTCCTGAGTTCAACGAACGGGGAATGCCATCCAACTGATTTTTCACAAAAATATATAAGTCTAAAAGCACTTCTTCAATTCCAAACCTCGGTCACAGCAAGGTGTCACAAATGGGCTGCAACTCACGATCATACAGTTTTTAGACAAGACGTGCTTTTAGACTCCGTCTGGATCGGCTTGCCTACCGACTGTGAACGGCCGCAAGAGTGCCAACATCAGCACTATTCGACAGTCGAAAAGCAAAACACCGCTCGTTTCTTTGAAAGGTGCTAGTGAATTACGGGTTTCCGGACTTAATGATGTCCTTCAACCACCAGACGGGCACAAATGTGGCGAACAAAGAAAATAAAATTGACTACAGGAGCTCAAAGCCAAATGTAAGCTTCGAGAGTGGCTTCAAGATCGATCGACCATCGTTACTTTCCCACTTTGATTTGAATATTACGACGTCATGGACACGTGATAATTCCTATGTAAAAGACTCTTTTCCAGATCTCTTCTGTAGTTAGCGCGAAAGTGGTTTCTGCTAATGTTAACAAGTTACAACTCAGGGCGTTATATTTACTTCAAAGTAAAACCTAGAATTACCTCGAAGCTTACTTAAAATACAGTGCATTTTAACTGTTTGTTCTCATTAACTCTTTCTGTAAACCGTTCAAAGCTTTCGTATGTGATGGTGTTTTTTTACGCGCTTGTTGTTTTAACTCCCTTTTTACTAAATTGAAAACGTTTTCTATGTAGAAGAACACCTGGAAATGCTTTCATATCATTTATTTTAATTTATTTGAATACTATAATGTATTTTACCAAAGATTGTTCGTTGGGTGCCCCTGTACATTTTGAAGTGACATCAAACCTTCAATTGCTACTTTTTGTGAGGTGCCTTTTCTTAAAATCAGACAGATATATATAACTGGATTTGTTAAAACATGTCTCTAGAAATTGCTCTGAGATTCCTTTGTCGACTCTGGTTTACTGTCTGGTTGTTTCTGTTATCATTATTTTTTTTACTACATATCCTCTTAAAAGCTGCAGTAGACTGTCCGGTCATAAGTTTATAAACTGGCTTAAACCCAGCACCCCCCACCTCCCTTCCCCTCCAAGTGCAAAGATTGTCGTTACTTCCCATGATTCTCTACTATGAGAGAATCAAACGTTTCGAAATAGCGCGCACGCTACGCTGGAAATCAGTTTCTTTCTTGGTCGGTTATTTTCAGTAGATTTCCTTTTGGCTGCCTTGAGCAAAGTTTTCCCGAAGACATCATTAAGTCCCGTGAGGGAAAGAAAGCCGGCGATTGGCACAGTCTGTCCTCGTCCAATATCTTACTGTATTTCGTCTCTTTTCAGGCTACACGGGTGACACTTTTGATCTCGGGCCCAGACGAAAAGGTTACGATATTGTGCGCTTTGTTCTTGGCGGTAACCAGTCTTTGGCCTCAAAAAGTAACCTCTACGGGTCATATCTAATAACGGCAGCCGAATTGTTTGTGAATTTTGACCAGGCCAAAGACTTGGTAAAAATTTGTTTGGAAGGCAAGAGGCTTATGTTCCCCTGTCGAACGCGAGTCTACATTCGGGAACTCGAATAAAATTACTGTGAAGACAAATGTTTGTTTGCCAATAGCGTGAGTTTTTTCGAGTTATTTGATGATATTTTGCTTGTGAGAAACGTGGAAAGGCTATGGGTAGTTTCCCGGAAGTTTTTTACTGCCGCAAACGAATTTTATTGTGTGATTTTCGGCTTCGTCAAGTTGGTGTTGACAAGTGATTGCTTATCAGCTACAGGTATGTCGATTGAGCTGCTTAGTATATTCTGTGCAAGGCATAAAACAGCTTCTTCTGTGTTTAGTTAAAGCAGTAGTGCCTTAGATAACCCATTCTGGGTTGAAGGAAGGCGAATTCTAGATCTATCTTCGGCGAACGTTTTGCTATGAACCGTATCGTTTGAAATACTAAAAGGTCTTTATTTCAGTGTGCCGTCCAAATGGTGTTAATTTCATTGCAAAATGTTGTCACTTTTGCCGAGAGCAACTTATCGTGAGTTACCAGCAATTAAGATGTCATTTTAAGCCATAACTAGACACTTTTAAATGTTTTTCATTCGCCTTAAGTGTCAAATTGTTGAAACGCACTTGAAATTTCTAGACATGTTTTAACAAATCCAGTTAGATATATATATATATATATTTTTTTTTTTAAATACTTGTAGCCGATTTAAATATTGTTAAGTTCAGCTTTATATCAGCTTATTACATCACTACATGTCAAGTGTTTTTTTTCCATTGAGCGAGTTATAAATTTTTGATGCTGTAAGTTGTTGTATACCTCTAGTGCTAAAACAACAAAGCTACAACAAAGCTACATTGGAGTTGGACTCTTAACCCTCACATTTTCGTTTTTATTTACTCTATTTCAAGTGTCCAAATTTGCTTCAGTGATCCTCCAACAAGCACCTTCCGTTGGTTAAAGATTTGCATTGTTTGTGAGAGTTTGTGAATAGGCCACTTCGAAAAATACCATAATACTCTTTAAAGTGCCCCCGTGATCCAATTTTTGATTTTCATTTTTTTTACAATTTTGTGTACAATTAGACTTTCTTACTCAAATTGCCAAATTTCAATTCATTACGAACATCAGAAGTCATTTTATTTTAACATTTATTTCCGAGAATTTACGGCCGCCATTGGTTGCGAATGGGAGAAAGTGACGTCAAAGACTCAAACATACCTCACGTGTTGAAATTATAATAACAATCAGCATAGAAAATTGCACGAATAACAAGTCCAAAGTTTTTGTTGCTATTCGCGGATTTTTAATACTTATTGTTATTATAATTTCAACCCGTGAGGTATGTTTGAGTCTTTGACGTCACTTTCTCCCATTCGCAACCAAGCCTTGGAACAAGGTTGATTAACCCATTCGTTCCTACACCGGCCAAAACCGGCCGTACAAGACTCCACTGCTTTAAAAAATTGCAACTTTCTCAATCGCGCGAACATTGCCCTAACTAGCAGTTGTGAGCATTGACTAGAATGTCCCTCAAATTGAGATACCCAATAAACACAAAAAAGTCAGCGATTTTTGCAGAATATCAGCGTTTGAATTTGGACAATAACAAAAATTACCGTTTTTAACGTCATAGAAAAACAACAAAAATCACGTTTTTGCCTTTAGTTTTTTTTATTCAAATCAACGTGGCAAACCCAAAAGTCAACATTTACAGCAAAATTCAGTCCTAGTCCTAGCTTAGCAGTGAATTTTTTTGCTCTTATTCGTTGCTCGGGCCTAGCTACAGCTTCTTATCCTAGGGCATACTCACCTTGCCTCGATTTTCAACATCACCGCACTGCATGCTGGGAAATAAACAGATTTTTCGACAGCGTCCATTCCGTCCTCCACAATTTTCATATATATACTAAGTCCACAGCCACTCTGACCCACCGCCGAAATTTCGCGCTTGTTGTGTTCTCCTGTGGTCGCAACTTCCAAAATATGCCGCGGTAGGTCGAGAAATTCATCCAGAGTCAAGTCCCAAAGCTACTTCGTTTCCAGGCGGCCATTTTTTCCAGTTCAACGAGCAACGAGCCAAATTCGTAAACGAAGTACAACACCTAACTCGCTTCATTGAGAAGTGGACTCTGAACTACCTCCAAGCTTAATGATGCTCATCAGGCAGCTACTAAAGATGAAAAATGGCTGTGAACTTACCAAAAATCGTAGATAATTCATATTGGACCCTTTATTGCAAATCAACCAAGCAAAATGAGATCGTCACAATGACGTTTCCAGTAAACTCGAGCCTTCAGTGTTTTAGAACAGCAGCACTTTCAATGGTAACTCCAAATATGAAGTCACGAAATCCTATGGGGCGTGTGTATGCAGAAAATCACTCAAAAACGTAAAAATCCTCAGGTGTGAATGGGTTAACTATGCTCTGCCTAAAGGAAATGGGTGAATGGGTTAATGGCGGCCGTAAATTGTCGGAAATAAATGTTAAAATAAAATGACTCCTGATGTTCGTAATGAATTGAAATTTTGCAAGATGAGTAAAAAGTCCAATTGTACACGAAAATGTAAAAAAATGAAAATCACAAATTTGATCACAGGGGCACTTTAAAGTGCAGGTTTGGGTGGTGCTTGATGTAAGCCTGATTTTTCCTTTTGTTTTCAGCACTAACTGCACGTGCTATGCTTCAACTTCTTGGCAATTTGCATACGGTGCACCGTTTGTATACGAACACACAATGCTATGTCCTAGCATTCCTACATGTACTCTGAATTCCATTGTGCCATTCTAACAAAGGAGACTTGAATAATTACACCCCAGTGAGGCTGGGCCTGCACATAAATGATTATTATGGTATTTTTCGAAATGGTTATTATACCAAAATTAGTGTGCAAATATACATGTATGAATATATAAATATCAAGGGATTAAAATGAACAGATTCAGACATAACTGAAAATTCTATTCCAGAATACACTCCAACTTCTGAGCTTTCAAAAGGCACATCGCACCCTTCAACGTTGGAGCCTTCAATGACAGAATCATCAGAAATGTCACACACTCCAGCTTCTGAGCCTCCAAAAGAAGCATCACACCTTTCAACACTGGAGCCTTCAACCACAGAGTCATCAGAAATGTCACACACTCCAGCTTCTGAGCCTTCAAGAGGCACATCGCACCCTTCAGCGTTGGAGCCTTCAACAACAGAATCATCAGAGATGTTACACACTCCAGCTTCTGAGCCTTCAAGAGGCACATCGCACCCTTCAACGTTGGAGCCTTCAACAACAGAATCATCAGAAATGCTACACACTCCAGCTTCTGAGCCTTCAAGAGGCACATCGCACCCTTCAACGTTGGAGCCTTCAACAACAGAATCATCAGAAATGTTACACACTCCAGCTTCTGAGCCTTCAAAAGGAGCATCGCACTCTTCAACATTGGAGCCTTTAACCACAGAATCGTCAGAAATGTTACACACTCCAGCTTCTGAGCCTTCAAAAGAAGCATCGCACCCTTCAACATTGGAGCCTTCAACGACGGAATCATCAGGAATGTTTCTTACTCAGGTAAGTAAAAATGACTGCTAGTAGCAATTGATTGTGAAGAGTTTCCAGCTTTATTTAATATCGTCCAATCCCAAAACATCGTTAGCTCTTTTAATTCTGCATGTCAGCAGGTAGAAATATTGACTTATCATATTAAAGTTAGGATATTAGAGACACATTTTTGCCCAATTGAATTTCACCCTCACTGTTCCCACTTGGTGCAGATTAACAAAAAAGTACTTCTGGCGACTTCTTTTACCTAATTAAGTAATGCTCCACATAAGAACTACAGTAAACTTCATTGTTCTGTGGCATTGGCTCTATCTCACATAGAATTTCTTTGAGTTCAAGAATAGAGGAGGGGCTAATGGTTCATAATTATATTTCAGTATAAAAATAAAGAAAATCCATTTGCGTCAAATAAATTTTAGGAAATCTTTGTGCTTAACCAATCAGAATAGCAGAAGACAACGGCTAATAATTTTGCTTCTTTGATGAACTTCCTCAAATACGATTTGTTTTAAAAATTGCATGTTGTGCGATTGGGTCTCAAATTATTTAAAACCTTGAATGCACCTTTGAGTCGGTCTTTGAGTCTAGGCCAATGAGATCACTAGTGTAACAATGAAAAAAGTTGACGTTCCATCGTGCATTGCCATTAGCACTTTCCTTCTAATGCGGATCATTACTTAATACTCATCTATTTAATGCATCGGTAGCTATTCACGCTTCTAGTCATTCACATCCAAAAACATGTTATTTGCAATTGGTAATTGTTAAAATATCTGTAAAAGAAAAAATTAAATTGATCACTTGATTGTATAAAATGCAGTTTAACTGCTGGTGTTTCTGGTGCTTGTTTTAAAACAATTACCATCATATTAGTTTTGACCTTTGAAACTGAACTTATGTAAATGTCTACTAGCCCCCTCCCCCACAATACGTATCGATTACTGTATTTGGTTGTAGATTTTTATTTTATTTATTTTCGTTAAAACAACGTATTGTTACAACATGTTTAATGTTTATACATAAACTCATAACAAATAATTATAATCTATAACCAGAAACCCATACCCACTTATGGGTTCTGCCATAACTTAATAAAGCACGAATAATACAGTTACAACAATAAATCCTTGATTCCCTTATTAAAGATGTTTGCATTTATTTAAGACGTAATATTAAAAAAAGTTGATAATTAAAAGTAAAATTCTTCAGCCATTAAAAAACGATTGCTCATTTCTTTCGTAAAAGTTTAATTTTATCTAACTTACAAGCGATGTCTTTCTGTTTTGTATTTATTTTGTAGAATTCTTTTGAAGTGGCAAAACGAAGGTTAATTTTGTTTGTGCCTATAAGTCCATAAATAATTATTCCCTAGATTCCCTAGCCTCCTACGCTGACGTCCTTAGGGCTCGTCGTGCAGTCTTTCCTCCCCCTAAAATTGTGGCGATAACTTTTGTCCAAAAATATTGTGAAAAACGAACAACCAAACAGTAAGTGGTTTCTAGTTTCCTGGTTTTCTTACAAATGAACATTTAGGGTCTGAAACAACCTATTAACCTTAGGTATTCCTGTAAAATGTTGGAAAAAGCCCTTAAACTTTTGGAAATGGAACCAATGCTATTATTACAATGTATAGTTGAAATATGCGAAAATGAAATGGGAAACGCACAAGTTCTACCCTCAATCGTAATTTCTCTTTTGTTCTTTTCAATGTATTTGTATTCATTATTATTTGGTTGCAGATGTCACCTGACTCACATGAGGTGGCCACAGTTCTTACTCCATGCAGGGAGAACAATAACCAGCAGGTAAGTTTATGGAGAAGACAGTTGACAAAGCTATTATCTTAATTCATTGGTCATGTCATGTCCAATTTGTATTTTTTACATCGTACATGTAAAGTACGATTTCAATAAAAAATACAGCATGAAAAGTTTAACTTGTGAAATTACAACCAGGGACTTTTTGAGTTCGAGTTTAGCCTGTGAGGTTGAGTTGAGTTTAGCCTAGTGGGTTCTGTAATCCAGAATCAGGAATGGCCTTTTAATAAATACAAAATATTACCTATCAGGAGGAAATCTTTGCAAAAATTTGATGAATGGAATTGTTCTTCATATTCGCCTATGGCCGAACTAGTTTGATAGAGTTCTGTAGCAAATGTTTCTCCCAGTACACCAAATAAACTTACAAGGTAAGGTTCACGAAAAACGTTTTTAATGTCGCATCCAACAGAACTTGTACGAAACAAAACTTCTTAGAACGTCCCTGATATGTTTTCTGACCACGAGGTCCGAGACTCGTTTTCATACATTGGCTCAGAAACGAGGCTACAGTGTAAGGCAATCCATGAAACACAATTCTTTTCTGACGTCACGGTTCTAATTTAATTCCAACTTTAATTCTCGTTGCTGTTGATTTTTGAGTGAATGTTTCACCCTCTTTAGAGCGATAATTTAATGAAGATAATGTACATTGAAATGATAATTTAAGCTCGGTGAAGAAATAAGAAAGATTTACAACGGGAATTGAACCAATGACCTTCCAGAAATCTAGGGGATGGTCTGACCAAGTGAGTTACTGGGAGACTCGTGTTTTTATTCGTGGTCATTGCTGATTTATGGTTGCGAAATCTGACCTTGAACTCGTTACTGGTGGATCCTACATATTGTAAATTGCATTTGTTACAAGTGATGAGGTAAATAACATTCTCGGATTTACAATTAACATTTTGACAGATTGGATATTTTCTACTGGTTTTAGTGCTCACGAAAAAAATCAGTTTCCAGCAAGAAATTTCGGCAAAGATCACATTTTCTGTAACATTTAAAGCATCCTCGGTCATTCCCTTCAGCTACGTTGGTACGTTTAGGCGCGGCTAGAATTTCTTTAATGTTCTTAGATCTTCTAAAGAATGGAATAATTGAACCCTTGGGAAAAATTCCAGCTAAAGTAGGCGAATTATAAATCACACGTGTGAGGTTGCCATTCATTTTAACAAAGATGAACATGAAATGTCTGACTTTGAATTCGTTATTGTGGAACAAATCTTTAATTCAAATAACGAAAATAGTGTTGATGAGCGTTTGTTAACTAGGGAAGCGTTTTGGAGTGCACAGCTTTTCACCCTGATGCCACACGGCCTAAACAAAAGATCGGAGTTCAATTCAAAGAATAGAATTAGATATAACTAAGACCTTTCATGCCGCCTCATTTCATCATTCGGTCTCTTTTTATCTTTTTATCATTGTAATTTTTAGCTGATTTTACTCGATTACGTTACTTGCTGTTTGCAATTGTCTTGGCATTCAGGAGCTCTTTTCGGGGAACCTGTTATTTTCGCGTTGGATTGTCGTTCAGGTGCCCCGAGCAGGGAATTTATTACTACTATTGTTTAGAGGCCCTGCTTGGGGACCTTGTTACTACATTGGCCTTGCGATAATTCGGGGGCCCTAATTAGAGAGCTTGTTATGCTTTTACAATTGCACAACACCATCACGTTGTCATGTTGTTTAGAGGCCCTGCTTGGGGACCTTGTTACTACATTGGCCTTGCGATAATTCGGGGGCCCTAATTAGAGAGCTTGTTATGCTTTTACAATTGCACAACACCATCACGTTGTCATGTTTTTTACTTTTTAGCTTTATTTTTAGTTTATTATGTAACTTGTCAGCTTTACTCTATTACGTAACTTTTCTATAGTTTTAATTGCAACTTTTGTTATGTTAGATGAATTATTATATATTAAGGAACTTATTTCTGTAAGAATTTTTATTCCAAGTATTTTTTATCCTGTATATAAGCACTGAAGAAGCCCGAAGGGCGAAACGTCTGCCATTAAACTTCAGGACACGTGAAGAGTTCGCTTTTCGCTTTTGTTTATACAATTTATCCTTATTAAGCGCAAGCGTCCAGTATCCTTGGATCCTTTTCACAAGTGGCATCTTCGTTGGATATCCAACAAGCTTTATTGTAATATATATATATATAGGCTGAGTAAAAAGGTTTACACAAACGGTGAACTCTTCAGCAGAAGGATCCAAGGATACGACGCCATATATATATATATATATATATATATATATCAAAAAATAACTTTGAACTTGTGTATCTAGAGTGCTCAATACCTTACATTATATATATATATATATATATATATATATATATATATATATATACACTCGTTTTCAAAAAGGTTGACGTTTCAGAAATATATATAACTACATATACCTTTTGTATTCCCATCTAATAGGTGACGTTTTTGATGGGAATACAAAAGGTAGATATATAAGATATATATTTCTCGAATAGCTGTGTTTTTGAAAATCAGTGTATACTTTACTTTGTAATACTTTGTATATATAAACACATCTGGTCACTAAAAGATAATCATATTGAGTACGCAATTACGTGGCGTGTTGTAGCACGAGCAAAACCGTACAGCAGCGCAAGCCAGAAAACTTTATAAAATTCTGCAGGAAGACCATCTGTACCTGGAGATTTGTCTGGAGCCATGTCCTTCAAAGAATTTAAGCATTCTTTCTTTGTGAGTTTTCCTTCGCATAGTTTTTGTTCTTCTGAGTTGAGGAGAGTCGGGTTTTCGCCTGCAAAGAAGGAATCATACACTTCTGGACGATCCGGTTTTATTTTTGAGCTGTATAAGTCTTTATAAAAACATTCACTTTGGTTGAGTATTTCCTTATCAGTGGTGATGAAAACGTTGTTATCACCTGTTTTTAATTGAGTAATTGTTCCTTGTCTGTAGTGTCTTTTTTCTAGGCCGAGGAAATATCTAGTGTTTTTTTCACCTTCGTTATGTTATATTCGATAATGTGTTCTAGTTCTCTCTTTTTGCTTTCAAGTTTTGTTTGGAGATCTGTTTTTCTTTCTTCAGACGTGAGGGAGTTTTCAATTTCTTTCTCTAGCTGGGAGATCGATTGTTCTATTTCTTCTTTTGTCCTTGACATTGCTCGTTTTTTCCCTATCGCGTAACTGATAGATTTTTCTCTTACTTTTAATTTTACCATCTCCCACAGCAAAGCAGGGTTTATCGAATTTTCGTCCTGGTATTCTTGTTTGACTGATTGAATTTGTTCATTGATTTGGTTTACATAATCGCTCTCTGTTAAAAAGGATGTATTTAGTTTCCAAAGTCCCGGACCTCTGGTGTTTGTGTGTAGCGAGATGGTTAACGTTATCATGGAGTGGTCGGTTTTGTAGCCTGGTACAATATCGGCGTTCGTGATATTACTTAATAGTGTTTGACTTGCTAGAAAGAAATCTAACCGGCAATGGACTTCAGGATTTCTTCGCCGCCATGTGTATCTTTGTTTTTCCTGATTTTGTGCCCTCCAGACGTCAACTAAGTCCAATTCGTTTGCAAAATCTAGTACTACCTTAACAGACTTTTGGTGTGTTTTAGCAAGGCCACCCTTCTTATCTTTGTTAATATCTAGCACTAGGTTATAGTCTCCACCGATAATTATTTCCTCGCACTTAAACGTCTGTAGTTGCTCGAAAAGAAGTTTTCGTTTTCAAAAAGGTTGACGTTTCAGAAATATATATAACTACATATACCTTTTGTATTCCCATCTAATAGGTGACGTTTTTGATGGGAATACAAAAGGTAGATATATAAGATATATATTTCTCGAATAGCTGTGTTTTTGAAAATCAGTGTATACTTTACTTTGTAATACTTTGTATATATAAACACATCTGGTCACTAAAAGATAATAATATTGAGTACGCAATTACGTGGCGTGTTGTAGCACGAGCAAAACCGTACAGCAGCGCAAGCAAGCGATGCAACCTGTGCTTTCTAGAAAAGTTCATTATTATCTGTCAACCGCACCGCTGCACACTGAACAAAAGAAATGAACTCGTCTCATGTTGTAGGCATAGAAGCAAGACGTTACAGCGTAACAATAGAGTAATCCCTTGAGCAACTCTTCATGCAGATATTTAAAGTGATTGTTATAAAATACCTTCAGTAATATATATAGTTAGGCTTAGCCTAACAGCGGCGCCCTCTGAAGACCCTCTGAACAAGCTTAACTAAGATGAAACTTAACTAATAGGTGAAAGGTCGGAAGCACAAGAATTAAGATTAATATTGACGACCGGGCTGTTTTTCAATTTTAGCAATTCTCAAAAACAGTATTACCCGACCGTCTGCACAGTACATTTAGACCGTACAAAAGTTCACAAAAACAACTTTTTCTCCGTCTAGAATAACTATTACGACTACTGTTAAAAAATACAGTTGTAGCTTGTCAAAAAATGCCTGAGAAACTGATTTGGAAATCAAAATTGCCGAAAATACACAAACATATTTGCATACGGCCACGCGAGTGAAGTTAGAACTATAATAAAATTCAAGTCTTGTTTTGTTTACATAAAATCGCTTTTCAACCTATGTAATGAATGAACAAACACATAAAAATGGACAACACAATCTTCTTTCGAAAAATTTTATTCAAATCTCCATTAGTTTATGTTGAAAAGCAAAACGCAAAACGCGCATCGAGGCCGAGCCGTGTCTTCGATGAAATTCAAGAAATTAATACAACTGAATTTAAGCTACACGTTTAAAAACAATTCTCCAAAACTAACGAGAACACATTAACAAAAAGTCAATCACAGATTGATATCAAGATAAATTCCCATCGAAAAATGTAATTTGTTTTACCTTTAAGTCCCTCCGGCGACTACTGTGCTTGGAAATTCTTTAAATCTCCGCTTTGGTGGTGAAATCCGTAAAACGAACCCATCTCTCGCATTGCTAAAAACGTATATAGTTCCTCGAAGCAAGATTTTATCCCTGAAAGCTCTTCTTTTTCCACTAAAGCGGCTTCTGAGTATCCCTTAATTAGCATCCCTGTCTAGAGTAGCAAACCACGAAAAAATGCAGGAAAATAACGACTTTAATTTAAACCGTTTTCTCCGCTCAGTAAACACAGCAAAACATCAAAGTGTTTTCCCAGCTGACGTGACATTCGGCCGTGTAACCGCGCGAAAAAAAAGCCTCGCTTTGGTTTCAACATGACGTCGTACGCGCATGTTTTGCGACGTCATACGCGCCCGCGAGCTAGTCCTCCGCTAAGATCGCGGATGTTGTGTGGCGTCATACGCGCATGCGCGCTAGCCTTGCGCGACACACATGTTTTTGTTGCAGACAGCGCCCGCGAAACATTCCGCTAGCCATGACCATGAAAAATGACGGCATAGGTTCTATGAGTATGGGGCTGCGCAGCCGGGCCTTCGGCCCGGCTAGTGCTCCGCTATTAAACTCCTGATAAGTGAGGTAACTCTACCGCACGAAACAGCGCTGTAGAGATACAACAACTAGTTATGTTTTAACTCTCCAAACCAAATATCTGTATTACTTCGCTCTATACTTCACCATATTGAGCACTTTTAACCAGATCAATCGACCCAAAGTTTACCTATATATATCGTGACAGCACTTGGATATTTCTAGTTCTGAAAATGTGCCGCACAAATTGAGGAAAACAACAAAAACATAACTCGATTTAAAATAAAACTGTGTTAGCATTATTAAAAAGCCGTAATACAAACGTCTTATACAACGGTTACCAATAACACGAGATCCATCGCACTTTATTTCACGCTTTTTTTCCAACCAAGCCGTTAAAATTTTTCTTCTGGATTCTTGGCGATGCAACTAAATGATAGACAATTTTGCTAGCAAATTAAAGGCTGGTTTTCACTAGCGCATAAGCATAAGCACAAGCCAACATACGCAGACTCAGTAACATGTTGATCATTAGTTCCAATTGTTTGAACAAAACAGAACAATAGGCACTAATGATCAACACGTTACTGAGTCTGCGTATGTTGGCTTGTGCTTATGCTTATGCGCTAGTGAAAACCAGCCTTAAAGGGGCACTGTCCTGGCTGAAATATGGTGATTTTGAAATATGGCCAGGAGCTTGCTTTAAACAAGGACACTGACTATAAAAGGAACCTTGGCCTGGCCAAGCCACCAGTCATTTCACACTTGACACCGAACTGTCAACATCACGTGCATCTGCTCGCCAATGGAGAACCGTTACCGCGCGAAATCAAATTTGGAAAGCTAAAATATTATATTCATGCTAAAAGGCGCATAAATTCAAATAATGTTTTTAGTTTTATTTTCGTGAAAGATAAATCCTATACAAGATTGAACTAGTGAAGGTAGAATTAGACCTATTTCTTGGGGCAACGGTCTTCCTCCGTGTTGCTCGCAGTGTTAGCTATCTTTGATTAGCCGTTGAAGCAGTGATGGTGTGACAAAGAGGGGGCGGAGCTATTCCTTTTATAGTCAGTGTCCTTGTTTAAGCTTACCTTATTGTCTTAAAATAGGAAAAAAAATCGCCAAAAGTGATGAACGCAAAGAAATATGAACTAAAAGACAAAATAACGACGAAAAAAACCTCAAAATTCCACCAGAATAGAACCTTTGATTTCTTGACCGCCTGTCACGAAATCGAAATTGATGAACTGTAATCCACTTCCATCCTTGTAATCCTGCACTTTTTCTCCAAACTACTGCTTCTGTTTTGTTCTATAGAATCTTTTTATCCAATTAAGTTGTATATTTAGTGGCATTTGGCGATATAACATGGAAATTAAGAAAGAAAAATTTCTTTATTTCGGCGGGAGAGTGTCCCTTATATATTTTGAAACTTTATTCTAGATCTATGCCATTGACAGTTTTAAAGAGAATATTTCATTTAACATAATGAAAAGGTAAATTTATTTTAATGGCTTTTCTTTGATTGATGTCCTCTATTAACTATGACCAAACTCAACTTTCTGCGCCTTGAATGAAGCGCAGTGGGTTGCGTGTGATTGATAACCGCTGTAAAGACCAAAAAGGAAATGAGCACGGTAATTTGCACACAACAATGTACTTGGGGTCTAACTCCGCAAGTGTACTATAAAATAACTCATTTCTTACAGATGTTTTTTCTTAATTCATCTCGAAGTCAACTCGAACTTGAAGTCATGGATTTCACAAAGCCGATGAAATTAACCTGAGGACATAAGTATTCAGGCTTAATTATGTAAACATGTTGAAGCCTATATAAGCAATTAAGATAGAATGTTAATTATTGCATACTGGCAGAAAGTTTTGAGCTGGCTAACCTGTTCTTGACTGCTTTTTTTTTAGCCTTACGACAAGCATCCTACAATTCGCTCACTTCATCTAGAGAAAAGTGATAGACAGAAAGGTAAATTATTAAAACACGACTTTATAGTTTTATGAGTTTAGCTTTGCAAAAGTAAATTGCATACTGTTACATTGCCGGACGAACAGTCCACACTTTGTGTAGAGTCAGACGAGTTTTGCAACTGCTCAGATGATAAGATAAGGCACTGCTTTCCAACATCATTCAACATTTTTTATTTGAACTTTGCAGAACGTAGTGGCCAAACGAGTGCAAAATTGAGATTCAACATCGTTCAACGTTGTTTGATTTTAACATGTTGAACTCATTTGACCACGCTGTCGATTTGTCCGGTATGATGTTGAGTGCGGTCTGCCCATAGTGCATGCGTGGGTTCAGCAATGTTGAACGAGCCAGCCAAACGAATTCATCATTGTTCACGGTCCTGAGAACAAATAAGATGTTGAATTTTGTTAAATGGAACGTTTGACAAAAATCAAACTTTATTAGCATGATTCAACATCGTTTCAGCAACCTGGCCAGATTGGGCAGGGCATTAGCGAGGGGGTAATATTAAGAATTGTAACAAGCCCACTTTTTGTCTAAAACCATAAGATAAAAGTTCATTTACAAGGAAAACAGTTGAACAAAATTATTTTCCCCGGCTGTAATTTCGTTAGAAGTTCATGAATTGAAAGAGCACTCCGTGCCTACTTAAATTCTGAATAAGTTATAGCAACTGTGGTGGTTTTCATTTGTGTTGTTATCACAAATGTCCCAGGTGGTAATAATACTATTAGAGATTATAAATATTACCATTTATGATAAAGATCGAGAGCTGTCTTTCTGATTAAAGAAATCACCATAACTGGATACTTTGTAAGGCCACTTTGTTACCTGCTGTAGTAGTCACTTTTTGACACCCTGAGGGGTTTATAGTAATTTGATGGAATCATGAAACAATTTTTGAATTAATTAAGGGTTCTTGGCTTGTTTTTTTTTTCTCATAGCATAAGTTGTTATGTAATATGTTGCAGATGTGAGCAGATCGGTTTGCATTCACTGGCTAGAAAGTCCTCGCATTTTACCGGGTTCTGTTACGGTGATGCTTTATATCTGTCATCGATGACTCACGTGATCGAGAGTTATTAATAAATGATTCTCGCCTTATTCGGGTCGCAGTTCACCCCCCAGAGAACATGTATAAATCTGCTTTTCCGGCCGATGAAAAGAAGTGAAAAGTAAATGTTGTAAAATTAACAAGGCTCGAGACTAACGGTAGCCAACTAGATATAGTCTGGTAAAAATTCAGTTTTGGCTAGTAGATTTTGGCTTTCACTAGCCATTTTGGTTAGAGAAATGTTAATGAACCGGACGGAAACGAACCTGGAAATTATTTCCGATTAATCGCAAAGGCAAACTTGAGAGAACAGAAACTAAAACATAGACTGTAAACGGACATCACATTATTTAATGCCATAAAGTAATAATTTGAAATAACTAAAAAGCGATGAAATTTTTTGTTTGGAGGACGATTTTCCTTTTCTGTTACGAAAGCGACAAAGGAAAGGATGAAACTGCATTGCGTTATAATTTGTTATGCGTACAATCATGCGGAACTTCCAAGGCGTCACGTTCATTTAGCATAAACAGAGGTGAAAGAGGTCACGTACACGTTTTCCCAAACGAAAGTATCTTTCTTGTTCAAGAGTTTGAATGATTTTGAAATTGATTTGATTTCTATATTTACAAATTCAAAACAAGTTAAAACGGAGCAAATTAAGTCTAAGTTTTTTTTTTTATATTTTAAAGATAACTTCAAAGAGATCGAATAAGCAGCAGAGGTTTTCGTTTGTCATCGGGAACTTTCGGCAAATCATCGTTGATACGAAGTGTTCGCAAGAGACCGCAAGATGGATATTTGTGTGTGCTGATTGGCTCCGAAGTATATTCTATAGTGATTTGCATTATTACTAAAAATAGATAGCCCCCCTACGTGACTCAGACAAAGTTCGCTGTCAGCTCAAAGGCTTTGTATGAGCGTGATGTGTTTTGGATATGAAAAATCGGTGAAATCAGCGGTAAACGTGATTTGAACGTTTTGGGGGCTTCAAATATAATAAATACAGGGCAATGTTACATTAGGAAGTGAAAAACTGATTCAAGAAAGAGGAGAGCTCTGGGGTCGAGAATGTCAGACGATGGCAATATAATAGTGACAGTAGTCACAAAACGCACTGGGTCAACATGCAAGGACTCGGGCAGGACTGTGGTTACGTTTATCAGATTTTCTTAGTCATAATTAAATATGAAAAACCTCTATGGAAAACCTCTTTTGCTGCGGTTGATGACCGGTTATAAAATATTCAGGCAATATATGATACAGCCTTTAAATGACGTTTTTTTTTACAATTTATTGACTAATGCATTTTAGCAAGTGTGTCAATAAACTCATAGTATTGTATAAATTTTTATACGAAACACTTGGACAACATTTATATATGAAAAGAAATACATGTGAGCAATATTAGAAAATTTGGGACGAAAAGCGAGACACATGTCATGTCTTCAACCGTGACGGACAGTGCAACAGGAACCTATAAGCTTTAGACACATCTGTTACCGATGACAGCTATTTAAACCTATTCATATGACCTATCACAGACAATATTTATTGAATACATTACATAAGAAGGTTTTGTCGACCTTGTACGTTCAGTCTCTCGCTCACCTTCACTTAAAAACTCCACGACCCAAACAACATTTATCAACTCTTTTTATATTTTGAAATTAACGACAATCACAAAATTATAAACCCTTAACAGCCCGATTATAATACTCGCAGAGTTTTTGTTAATTGAAAAAATGTTTATTGTGTTACAACAGAAAATAATGGTGACCGTGAGGCGGCAAGCAACAGAAAAAGACGTATAACAGGTGTGCTATCAATATAACTTCTGAATTTCAACAACTGAATTTTAAACGTGTTAGAGAACTAATAATATACATGAAAAAATTACTCAATTCTGATTGGCTAAGAGCAGCACAGTTCAATGTAACACCAGTGCAAAAAGTGTAACACCAGTGCAAATTACAAATTGATGCAAATTTTTTCATGTGTAAGTAGTAGATAAAATATGAGCGGGAGATCTGTATGGACGTTTACAATGGCGAGCCATTGTAAAGCCCATACAGATCGGGCGCGAATATTTTATCGTACTTATGAAATGAAACAACGAGTAGAGATCTGTATGAAAAGTTAATGAATACTAATTAGCTGAGCAGGTGTTTGTATCAAACGTTAATTCTACTGTTTAATAATTCTTTAACTCAGTTGATTTGTATTGGGGTTTACAAAGGTATACATGTGACTCGAATACTGCCTATTTATTGGTCATAACTGTTATGAATTATTAATGAATTTTACAATAATTAATAAAAGCAGCTCGTGCAAATTCATTCCAAATTGAACTCGAAACCGTATGATTACCCGTACTATATGTTGAAGGGTTACGAGCAAGAATTTTCTTGGTGACTTTTCGGTAAAATTTCACTCGTTTTGTATTTTAGGAGATCAGACGTGTGGGGTATTTAACTTTCTGAAATATCCACCCAAGTGCTAAAAATATGGTTGTTTTTTTTTTCGCCAAGCCCTTCACCTTTACAAATATAGGGCTGTCAATAACATTATAAAGGAAAGTGTGCAGCTACTAACTCAAAAAGTGTTTAACATCTCTTCCGTCAGTTTTTTTTTCTAATTGCTTTGCTTTTTTCTCTGGCAGCTAAAGGTGCCAAACATAGAAAGCCAGAAAGCGGAAAGAAAGCAAAAAAGCAATAGAAGGCGGAAAGCCAGTCCTATGCTGAATAATAACTGACGGATACAACAAACAGGGATTTTGGGCGTGGTGTACACATCTACGCCATTTTTGCAGTCCACTCGTGATTGCTCTTTTAGCTTGTGGAATGCTGTACTCTTGAAATGATTTTTAATACAATTTTTAACATATTTTTGAAGAACAAATAATAATTAACTATTATAGCGCTCAAGCTTGCGTGATATCGCCTAATTCTTAGCCGACGAGGCCATAGGCCGAGTCGGCTAAAATTTAAATTTAAATTTATAATTCAACACATTGATAACAAAGCACTGTTTGACGAAAAAATATCGAGGCCGGTCCGTCATTTTTGCATTCTCTTGTCAAAATGCGAAATTTACATCCATCGTTGGATATACGTCATGTAGACATAGCGTATATCGATAACGTTTTGACCATATTTGGGCAGTGTATCAATGTGTTGAATTATAATGTAGAATAGCTGCATATAGTAAATTGGTTAATAATATTCAATTTTTAAATTTGTGTTTGTATCTTTAAAATGTTTTACATTTTTTTAGGGAAACGTTATAGGGTAACCTTTTTTTTTCCATTTCAAGATATTCTTCTATTATATTTGGTTTCTTGAATAAATATACCAAAAACCGAATTTTAAAGACAAAATGCAGGGGAGTGTATAATCAAGTAAAAATTTCAGTAATACTTTGTCATGGAATTATTTACTAGTACAATGAGCCAAATACAGTAAAAACCCGCATGAAAGAAAATTAGGATTAAGAACCTCCAGACTAAAACTTGATCAATTAAGCAGCACCTAATATTGAACGAGCACTTCAGCATGACAAATGAAGCAGATTCTTATTCGAAAAATAACTAAAGCTCAGGAAACACTGGTGCAGACTCAAGTGTCAATTATTCAATTAAGTAGATACACCATATCGGAAATTATTGTTTTTACTCAATCAGTAAGAACCTGTTTGTGAATCTTATTCAGCCCGATTTCTCACTGCTCGTCTAATATGTAAGAACCATTTCAGCCTGTCACAGAAAATCACAGGTTCTTTTATGCGGGTTTTTACGGTATAAGATATGCCAAAACTCCACTGTCGCTATACGAATAACGGTAATCTGGCTTATCAGTTATCGATTCCAATTTTATTCTTGGTTTTCACTTACATCATATCAAAATTCAGAAGCATTAAACAATAGATTTCGAATCAAAAATGTTTATGGAATTGTAGAGAGTTTAAAACTACACATCTTGGCCAAATTCTGAAGCGCAAAAGTATTTCGTTCAAGAGTTACAGGCGAACGAGTATTAGACATTTTTAGTAAGAAATGTATGGAGTGGCCAAAAATTCAAAGTCAATTACACCAAAAATCAAATAAAAAATATTGTATTTGCTATAAGCTCCATTAACTCGGCTTATTCGCACTAATAATGCAAACAATAACTTTCAGCTGATTCAATTCTGTTTATTTTCACGGCTTATCTGAAATAGCGTGACGAATTGCGTGATACATCATAGTTAATAGAACAAACTGGTTATGAAACTCAGTCAGTCCTTTGTTATATGTTTTTGTTCTCCATTTCTTTTGTTCGTTTGCCTTGACCCTGTACAAAACACAAAAGGTATTGAAATGCATATGAGCAACTGACCAGTAGAAACATTTGGGCTCACACGTTAAACAAAACAATGTGCAGGGTCACGGTTCGTTCAACATAAAATAAAGCAGCTTTGTACACTCTTTGAAATTGTTGAGCTTCATAACCAGTTTGTTCTATTAACTATGGGCTAATTGACCACTTAGTTCAGCACCACTTAATACAGGGCCACTTCATACAGGTTTCACTGTATTGATATGACTTCATACTGATACAAGATGAAGATTTATACTGCATTTACATTGCATTTATGTGAAACTGGTTTGATTTTTGGTACTGGAGGAAGACTCTTTACCAAGTGCACAGTTACAACTAGGGGAGCAGGGAAGGTGTAGACATCATAAATTATGTGGGTTGAGTTTGTTGTTGACCTTGTTCCAAGGGTTTTTAATCTGGTTTGTTCTATTAACTATGGATACATTTAAAACCTTTGCAAATCGAAAGCAAAACATCGTTAAAACCTGAAACTTTTTGTGAAAGATTATAACACTTGTATCCACATACCATGTTAGAAAGAGCTTTGCAGGACGTATACTTTAGATTTTTTAAATTTTATGACGTCAACTCCTGTCACTGTTCTGTAGTTAACATGGAAATGCATGATCCGATTTAAAAAATGCTTACAATGAAATTAACCGTGTCAATACATCCATAGTTAATAGAACAAAACGAAACGTAGACTTAAGGAACACTAGTGAGCATCGCCAATCTGTAGAAAATCCGCATCATCTCAGCTTCGCTACTCCTATATCAGAACACTTTAATCAACCGGGACACTCTTCAACTTATACCGGTGGAATCAATACGTAATAACAGATTCTGTACGAAAAGTGAGTAAAATAAAGACGATAGAACCACTTGGAATCAACAGACGCGACGAACACCTTTAGCTTTCTCATCACTAGTACTAGTATAGGGAAAGGTTGGTTCTGGCTCACTTTCGTCTAGAACGATTTTTCACCTCGCTAGCTTTGCTCGCTCGCCTCTCTAGCGAGGTGAAAAGTCGTTCCAGACGAAAGTGAGCCAGAAGCCAACCTTTCCCAATACTAAGCGGGTCGACGTCAATCCCACTCCAACCCCAGGTCAAACCAATAGCAACTTTTTTCTAAATATCAGGATATTTTTTTAGATATTTAAAAGCTCTGGGTTATTTAGAAAATTCCGAGATATTTAGAAAAAAAGATCAAATTTGGGATTTTGCTATGGTTTTATTACTTTTTTTGTTTTTTTCTTTGAAACTTGAGATGGAATCTACTTTGAGGCTCAATTGAGTGTCAGCAGTGGTCCTGTTCAGCGGTTTTCCTCACGAATATTATATCCCATGAGAGATCAATGTCATACCTTCATATACCTTTTCACGGTTTTTGGCGCCATCTTGGTTGGGGGACAAACATGGCTACAATTACAGTAAATGTATGGGATTTTGGCGGACTTCGAGCCCCTGGGGGGGGGAGGGGGTACTCAACAAAGTTTTGTACGGGGATGCTCCGCCTCGAGGTCCAAACCCTTACCCTTTCATATGCCGTTTTTGACAGAAAAGGTACCCCTTTCATATACCTTTCATTGAAAATGGTACCCCTTTCATATAGCCTTTACGTGCGTCTGTTTGATATATTTTGAAAGGCGCTTTTTATAATACTTAAATGGCAGTTTTCCCTACCTTTTTTATGCTTCAACTCGTGTTTTCGCTACCGTTTCCTATTCTTCGTGAAATTCCTACCCTTTCACATACTTCAACTCGTGAAATCCCGACACTTTCATATACCTCCAACCTCAAAAAGGTACCCCTTTCGGGCGGAGCATCCCCGTATAGCCCATTATAGGGAGTACCCCCCCCCCCCCCCCCCCCCCCCCGACTGGGCCACACCATTTACCTCCATTTGAGAGGTCACGATATTCAACAACAAAATACAGTGGAAGGCAAAATATCAAAAAGGATATCTGCCACACACACGCAGCAACAGTCTTGGCTCTTTGTAACAAAGTCTTGTTTTTGTTTCGACCAAGTATCTTGATTGTGAACATTATCCGACATCGCTCAATAGCGATGGCCGCAATGCACCATACAGACGCACCGTAGAATATCTCGAGAACAGGATACAAGTAAAGGCAACAAAACTCCCCAAAAGGCCAGCTCACAGGCGCTTTTTCCCTGATAACGACGACCGGTAAGGCTAATAGCAGTATACCAAGATCTGCAATGGCTAAATTTTGTGTATAAAAGTCTGCTGGTTGTTTCTTCTTTCTCAGGCGACTTCTGACAATCGCCACCAAAATTTTGCCGATAACTCCAAACAAAGCAATTAGAACCTCAAAGGTTAGTTTTAGGATCTCGCTAAGAGACATTTCCGTTTGTTCAACTAAGGCGGTGAGCGAATCATTCTCTAGAGAAAAGCTCTCGTTCCCATTGGGCATCCTTGTGTAATTGTTGATAAATTCAGCTGGCATGTCTGTAAGATTCTTCAGTGAAAAAAGAACACGATGTTGAGGGATCAACTGACCCTTAATTTAAGGTCAAGCATATTTTTAAGATCCGACGGTCTTTAAAGAAAGTTAGCCCTCTAATTAATTTGTCACTGGCTTTCTGGCTTTGGAAGAAAACTAGTTATTTTCTGTTGACGCCCTATACTGGTCAATCAAATCCAATTTTAAAAAGCTTCTAACGCGCCCGTCACGCTCGCTACAGAAGTTAGGGTTCCCATAACCACCACCACTTTTAGGCGATCATGACCGCAGTTGGTGAGTCTACACTGAGGTTTGTCTGCAAGTGTTGATTTAGCTATTCGGCAGTTTCGATAATAAGAAGTCTACCAATTAACCCAATATAGCATAAAACGCCTTCGACATGAGAACTACTATAAACAAGACGCTGTGGGAGTGTATACTTGGGCGTCGTTGTACGCGTTAGGCATATTGGAAAATAAATGTCTTGGGAATCTGCATGCACGTTATTTCACGGTTTGATGATAGGGAGTATTGGTATAGTGTGAGCAGTCCAACAAAGAAGCGCGTTAACCTTCTAAAACAAGGAGACACAGCACACTTAGCGTGCGAGATCGCACGTAAATTATTCCTCGCGAAGCGAGGGTTATAAATTTGTCGCGCGTGGGGATCGCGCGTGGATCGCTGTAGGGCGATAGAATCTCGGGTTGACTTTATATATATATATATATATATATATATATATATATATATCGCGATGGTGTCCTGCAGTTGCCGGGTAATAAAAATCGCGACCGCTGACATTGTTCTGATGCAAATGAGAAAGAACAGCAAACACAACAACGCTGGATTCAAACCCTTGTCCGAGAAAATTAACCACCGAAACTCCGCTGAACGGTGCCTTGAAATTCATCGCGATCGAGCAACGAAGAGACAACAAGAGCATAGATTACAAAGACTTCGAACAGCCTAGGCACACCGTTTGAGTAGGTTCAAACCCCGGGCCTTTGCAAAATGCCGCCACTAGAATTCTGAACGAAACCGATCAGGAGAGGCGACACCGACTGGAAGTGTTTATAGACGCAACGAAAGGAGTAGCACTTTTTGTCGCGGATCGCGAGTCGCGACTGAAAGTCGTGGGTGCGGGTGCGGGTAACAGGTGCGGGTGCGGGTGCGGGTGCGGGTAGAAGTCGCGGGTAACAAATTATCAAAAAATTAAAATAAAATACCAAAAATTAGAAAGAGAAAATTACCAAGAACTTGCTTCTCCCAATTTTATCGTCCACTAATCATACTAGAAATTTTGCAGTGGCATAGCCACAATTAGTGACTCTTCACTATTGTTAACAGATCGAATTACAATGTAAAAAATTTGTTTTTGTTTCTTTTTGTGTGCGCGGAGAGAGGAAAATCGGAAAACCCGGCGAAGCCTTTGCACAGCGGTATATATATATTTTTACCGTTTCGTCATGTTCAGTCGTAAGCCGTCGGTAACAAAAGAATAACCGCCAAAATCGGACAAAATAATTTATAAACAAAAGCAATAATTATCAATTTAAAGTGAAAATTCCTGATAACGTCCAGGCATTTATGCTGAGCCGATTTCAAGGAATCTTCAAAGGAAATACGAGGCTTATTAATATGCACCGTTCAAATTAATAAAGACCTTACGAATTTCAAACCACAACGGCGACACCAACGCAAACGTCACTAAAAAATCAATCCGCAGTTATAAAACTACTTCGCGATTATATAAATCGACAAGTTCAATTTGTATAATGCCGAACTACCCGCGTGTTGAATTTGCAGAGAAGGATTCTTTAAAGTTCAGATAGAGAATGGAAAATTCACAGTCACGTGTTCGCGTTTTCTTCAAAATCTCGAATTTGGTAATTTCACGTAGTTGTTTTGCAGAGAACGTCAGAGAATTGTGCCAAAACGTATACACTAGACTTTCTCAAACGTTCTTCGCTTCTTATTTCCGGTTCCGGTAGTAGGCCCGTGCTCCCGCTCCCACGGCAAGTGTAGATGATGATTCGTCTTGCTTGGAAAAATTCAAGAAAAACCTTATGGCGGGGTGTACACCCGTATACACCCTTTGTACACCCGAGGTTTAATCGGTACATAAACTTACAATATTGCAAGGAAATTGCCGGTTTGCTCATCTCTATGTAACAGCGACGTGCATTGAAATGAGAGTGAAAAAAATCCATCTGTCCACTGTGAACAGCCGCAAACCCCCTTGGACCGTGTAAATCGTCTTTACTTATGTCAAGTTATTTTAAGTAATGCTACATTATTTTCTTTTTCTGCAACTCAAGACATAAAAAAATAGTTTTTGTTTGGGATAAATGCATTATCTCCGCAATTATTTTTTAGTTATTTTTTTATCTCCGCAATTATCAGCAGCCATTAATTTAAATGCTTTTTGTCACTCTATATAGTCTGTATGACATTTTCTTTCCTTTGTTCCTCTGTGCTCTGCAGTCCGAATAGGGCGTCCGCTCAATACACCGAGATATGCAGGATCTTTGCTGTGATAATGAGAATGTCACTGTCCCCTTCATGCTGAATCGTGCTATCATTTTTCGCGTTGATTGAATTGCTACAATGAGCACCGCAAAACGTCTTTTTCTTTCTTTCCACTCTAGTAATAGCCTGCGAATACAGCCGCCTTTCATCGCTCCCGGCCTCTAGGGGCGTTCGCGCGAACGCCCCTAGCGGCTGGGAGCGATAAGAGGCGGTTGTATTCGCAGGCTACTCTAGTAAGGATAAGACACGTCAAATTGAACAAAGGAAACTTGGATTTTATTTTCAGTGGCAAGAGTTTCATTATATTAAAGTGTTCGTTTTATAGTACAGGTTAGGTTTTGACGTTGAGAAATGACCATTTATTCAATGTAAGTGTCCGTGTCCGCTTTATTGAGGTGTTCACTTAAGAGAGGCAGTTTTTACGGTTAATCATGGGTTAATACGGGAACAAACTTTTGGGACATCGACAATACAGGTTTCACTGTATTTTTTTCTTCCACAAAACTTCACTAGTTTTATGATTTGATAGTGAACATTGGTCGTTCGTGTCAATGTCGGCGCGGTCGCACGAAGGAATTTGTTATCCTTGGCCCGTCGAGTTTTTCACACGGTACTGGCTTGATCAGCGCCGGGGTAAAAAGAGAAAGAGGGTGCCATGGTAACAGTATGCGTGCACGTGTGCTAAACTTTAATTTATAGTTTTGAATTTCACGGAGTATTAAACAGTACGAAGAACATTTTCTGGTTCCATTTCGTTCGATCCTTTTTTGTCATGGAGCCCGACAGTTCGCCTAAGCCAGGGCCTAGTTATGAGGATGTTGTTAACTAATGGTTCCAAATCACCCATGCGAAACAGCTGGTGGTTGAAGTATCAGGTTGAAGACTTTGCAAAACAACTACGTGAAATTACCAAATTCAAGGTTTTAAGAGAACGCGAACACGTGACTGTGAATTTTCGTTGAAACTCTATCTGAACTTTAAAGAAGCCTTCTCTACAAATTCAACACGCGGATAGTTCGGCTACATTATACAAATTGAACTTGTCGATTTATATAATCGCGAAGTAGTTTTATAACTGCGGATTGATTTTTTAGTGACGTTTGCGTTGGTGTCGCCGTCGTGGTTTGAAATTCGTAAGGTCTTTATTAATTTGAACGGTACATATTAATAAGCCTCGTATTTCCTTTGAAGATTCCTTGAAATCGGCTCAGCATAAATGCCTGGACGTTATCAGGAATTTTCACTTTAAATTGATAATTATTGCTTTTGTTTATAAATTATTTTGTCCGATTTTGGCGGTTATTCTTTTGTTACCGACGGCTTACGATTGAACATGACGAAACAGTAAAAATATATATATATATAGGCACCGCGGCAGAACGTTTGCGCATGCGTAAACTTCAAGCACTTCCGGTCCGTTAAACTACCAGTCAACATCGATGCGAACAGCATAAAACAACACTTCTGCATGAACCAACAGACCTAGATTTTCTAGATGCAATGATGAAAGGACCAAAACCGAAGAAAATTATGGTACGTACACGATCGGTTTTTGCATGAATACATTTCGAGATGGAGTGAAGACTTGTTTTTTTGTGAAAAAATGCCATGCAAAAATTATTTGTTCATATTTCGTTGTTGGTGCAAACACCAAACCCCTTGGTGCAAACGCTTGAAACTTGAACGATGAAAAAACTTTTCAACGAAACAAACTTTTTCTCCACCTTTGTTTTATAACTCTTACTTTTTGTTTTCAAACTTCGCGGTACGGGAGTTTTATGTTGTTTATGTTGTAGTTCATTTTTTATTTCAGGTAATTTTTGTTTTTCCTTTGTTTCAAATTCATTAGCAGATATTACCATACCCAAAAACAATGGAAAAATAAAAATTACCTGAGATAAAAAAATTAACTACAACATTTACATGGTATTACAGTATGTCACCGGAAATGCGTAATTCACCGGATGCTCAGTTTTCTACTCATGCGCAGTGCGTTCTGCCGCGGTGCGTTCTGCCGCGGTGCCTCAGCTCTCTCCGCGCACACAAAAAGAAACAAAAACAATTTTTTTACATTGTAATTCGATCTGTTAACAATAGTGAGGATTCACTAATTGTGGCTATGCCACTGCAAAATTTCTAGTATGATTAGTGGACGATAAAATTCGAAACTCCGCTTTGGGAGAAGCAAGTTTTTGGTAATTTTCTCTTTTTAATTTTTGGTATTTTATTTTAACTTTTTGATAATTTGTTACCCGCGACTTTTACCCGCACCCGCACCTTTTACACGCACCCGCACCTGTTACCCGCACCCGCACTTATCACCCGCACCCGCACCCACGACTTTCAGTCGCGACTCGCGACCCGCGACAAAAAGTGCTACTCCAACGAAAGCGACAAGAATTACAAGATCAGCTAAATACTCGTGACGAATATCTTTCATACGGTAGGGAAAAGCAAACACTGATTTCAGGAAAGGCTCAGAGAAGAAGAGCGATTAAGAAATGTAGCTCAAATCGCCGGCTTTTGCAAAAAAAAAAAGAAGATTTTAAGTAGCTAAACTACTGAGAGGATACTCAAACACTGAAAAATAATTCTCTTAGTACACACTGTAAATTGATGTTTACTGATATTCTCACTAAGGTCACTAAGGAACTTTTTAAATGATCAAAACTACCGATAAATGATCAAAACTACAGATCACACAGTTGGAAATTATTTCCCAAATATACAACATTTACATGATGTAGCATTGTTTGTGAATAAACAGTGAGTGAAATGTGCTTTGTTTACGTATACGGTATCTTGAGTTTTAATACAGCATTCTTCATAAAATAGTTCAATAAGAAATAACATTCGAATGGTTTAGTAAGGATAATTTCTGTTTACAATTTGAATAAAAACATTTTGTTAGGAAAAAACAATTTTCTGTTAGCAATCATGACCAGCTAACGTGTAGCAACTGTATACATGTAGGTAAACACATGACACATCAACATTACTGTTTCACATTTATTATTGGAATGGTGATCAGTTTCTTAAATCTCCTCACAATATCAGTGTACGTGCAAGTACATAGATTATGCAAATTGAGAACCTGATCACGTTCAACATGAGTTGTCTGTGGAAACTGAATACAGATTCACTGTAGTTATATGGCTATGTGAAGTGTATTGACACCAGTAAGGAAAATGTACATCAACAAATTAATTTTGATTTCGAGATTTTTAAAGGGGCTAACTGGTCTTGAAGGCCTAAGTTCTTCTCTTAACCTACGAATTCTCCATGCTGGTGTCTATACATTGCTTATGGTATTTGCAGAGAATCTGTTGCTTCATCTTGAATATTCATGTTTTCTAATCAATTTTGTAATTCGCATGACCTGTATCCAAAATATAGTATTGTTACTGCTGGGAGAATCCCATGCCACTTTCACCATTGAGTTGTTAATTTTTGGACAACATCACTTTTCAGCAGCAGTAAACTCCTGTTATCTCAACCATTCAAGCGAATTGAGAATTGGGTTACCAATTATTTGATACCCGGTATATAGAACAAAAGCTATAGCAGTATCTAAAGGGAACAGGTTAATTTGGGAGATCGCACTCACAAGCTTCAAAAATGGAATTTAATTGAAACAATCGAAATAAACAGAACGCCACTGCATATTGTCCTGGACCATGTCCACAACTGTACTTAATACATCCACTTTCAGACCAGTTTTCCCTCTGACAAAAATTAATGAAGGTAGGTGGGGGGGGGGGGGGGGGGGGGGGGGAAGGGCCTGAGGATCGTTTGGTACCCAGTCCCAGTCCCACAGCAGTTACAGCAAACCACAGCTCAAAACCCAAAACTGACCAGTACCAGCTCCCATTTATTTTATTTTAGGAAGACAGGGCACAAAGTGCAAGTTAAATGGAAGAGACTGGGAACAAAAAGGTCTCAACTTTTGGGGCTATTGCCAGCAAGCAACCCAACCTTTCCAGTCAAACCAGAAATTCCATCTCTCATTCCCACATCGTTAACATTTTGCAGTGCATCCTCCCCCAAGCTTCGTGAGGTTCTGCGGGACACGTATTTCTAGTAAAATAGCGTGTCCACTGTGTCAAAAGACTAGAGTACCAGAGTACTGAAAAATACAAATCGATGCCTACTTTGTACTTACCGTTGAAAAAAAAGGCCGTATATCAGAGTTTCCCCGATGGTTGTTATTGGTTTTAGCTAAATCTTGTTACTAGCTGGTCTGTGTTTCCGACACTTTTGAAGTGAATGCAGATGTAGCTACAAAGTTGCCCTTTTGAAGCCACGGATGTTTGCGTGGTCCGGATCGGGGGTCAAAACAACTTTTCGTTTTGCTGGAACTATTCCCGGCATAATAAATTTTGAATGAAACTTATAAATTTAATCAAAGTTAACGACAGAAGTGATAATTTAGGAGGAGAGAAACAAATTTAGCCCTTTGAAATATATTATTTCAGTTGAGGTAAAAATGTTGCAATTTGCATAATGTCAAAAGTAATTTGAAACCTTTCCAGTAACGCATAACGCAGAGATTCCACAAAACATCTCGCAATCAGATACACGAAAATATATCTAGTTTTTATTCCTCTGTATCCGAAACACAGAAAAGAAAATTAAATGAAAAAGTGATCGCTTTAAGGTTATTTTCGCCCGAGAAACATTCACTAGCGCCAGCGAAACTCGCAAGACACGTGCATTGTTTACATCTTCTCCGACGGCGGTGAATTTTTGCACCCGTAGTTTCAGTTGTCTGTTCTGTTCCTTCAACTTCACGAAATAAAAATTCATGAAAGGCAAAAATCCGAAAGAAGTGAAATTAATTGGGATTCCTTCCACGCTTATATTTCTTCCTTCGCTGTCCACTGTTAACTTCTTGTTAAACAAGCGCTATGGCGCAGAGTATTCGTCTTAGTCTTATTCATGCTCGTTAATGTTTCTGATGTTTTACGTATGTTTTAGGGGGTTTCCGTCCTGAATTCGAAGGTGTCGTAGAATTAATGGAGAGAGTGTCAAACACTTTCGCAGTGTCTTCTTGAGTAATTTTCTTACCCATATTGAATATGAAACTGTTAGATGCACCAGAGAAAACACATCTCGCACTTTGTCACGTTCGCCTCCCCGGGTTCGCCTCGCATCGACAAACAACAGGTTTGAACTCCACCGCGGTCAAACGAGAGAAATTTGCAAAAGTTGACCAAAGTACTTCAAAGTTAAGGTTGTCATTTTCATTTTTAAAAGTTTAATAGATTAACAAGACACTATCAATTCACTAATCGGTTTGAAAGTTTACTAAAAAAGTTCTAAGCGTTTGAAAACTATGAACCGCACAATTTTGCTCAGGCACGTTTGATCATTTTTCAACGAAAACAAGCTTATTATTTTGAGAAAGATAAAAAGAAAGTAACATAAACTAATTATTTTATACATCCTTGCCCACGTTTCCACTTAATATTAAATGAAATCGCACTAAACAAAACGAAAAACGCCTCGGACGTTTGACCGCGGTGAAGGTTTGAACAAGTCCATATTCCCGCAAGTCCCCAGAGTTGCGCAATACTGCACTTTTGTGTACGACCAAACTGCATTTTTATACTTGGTCGCCACGCCCAAGTAATAATTTAAACAAGATAAGAAGACGTCCGACATGGAGAAGAGTTACTCCTTTCA
The DNA here is from genome assembly GCA_024195265.1 of Dendrophyllia cribrosa. Taxonomy (NCBI): domain Eukaryota; kingdom Metazoa; phylum Cnidaria; class Anthozoa; order Scleractinia; family Dendrophylliidae; genus Dendrophyllia; species Dendrophyllia cribrosa. The sequence goes on along the minus strand of JAJLRJ010000006.1, from coordinate 42,653,665 downwards.
TTCAGTCATCGTACCTGCAAGCCACGTTACTATTGAATGTTTTATAAATGAAGGCTGTACCACAATGAAGCCAGTCATTCTTCTTCCTGACGTGAACATTACTAATGCGAGTAGGGTTGTAGGAGACGCTGTCGTGACCCTTCAGTAACGATGTTTTGCCGTAAGTGAGAGTAGCCGGAAGTCACTAAACAGGAAGTGTAAAGAGCAAAGCTGTGAACCGGAAATGCATAATTTAAAATATGCGTGAATACATTTGCATGCAAAATCGTGACACAAAAATAATAATAATAAAAAAAAGAAAAACAGAGCCCATTTTATAACTCATGCCGCTACGCGCATGAGTAATAAACCTGTTTTTCATGAATGCCGTGTGTAGTTTACATTAAAAATTCAGATAAGCTGATCGTTTAAATTGGCCTAGAGATTCCATTTCTCTCATATGTCAGGGTAGGCTGTTCCATAGAACTGCTCCGCTATAACTAAAGCTGTTTTCCATGTAATTAGTTCGTGGGAACGGGACGACTAGTTTGTTATCAGAGTCCCTCAGGGAATAGATGATGGATGCCCCATAAGGCTATCCCAGGAGATCTATGGGCTTTCGCTGTGGACCCTTGAGGTAACATTGATAGTTTTCCTTCTATCTTTTAGGACCTTCCTGTGGTTGCCAAACTGTTTATAGCTTCCGTTAGATGCCCAGTCGACACGCAAACGATTATGACTTCCATTTTTGTCAACAGTGTGGCTACAATCGTAAGACCATACAAAGTTCAAGGAAAACGAAGAACGTGTCTGTTGACTTGGACTCCATTGATGCACGTGTTCAGCAGCTTTTTGATTATGACAAGGCGTCTAGTTACGCAAAGCAAAAAGACTCACTACAAAAGGAACTTGAACAGTTTCTTTCTGCCTTACCTGGCCACGTTACACTTGCAACTGTTACACCACGTGACCTTTGTCGGTTTTTGGTTCATAAAGACAATCAGATAACGGAAAGACTCAGGTTCACCGCATTAGTTGCAAGTTCATGGGTCAGAAGGGGAAACACCCTTGTGGTTGTCCTATGCGACTGTCTTACAAGACCGTTGATTTCTATATCGGAAAGTTGCGAGCCATCTTTCATGCGAACGAGAAGGATGGAGAATGGGACCGTCGGTTGGGCCTGGGTAACCCCGCAGCGGATAAACAGGTTAAGGATTACCTCCGTTTGGTCACAGCCGAGCAGTTACAAGCGAAGGTGACACCTAAACAGGCCACGCCCTTCTTCGTGGACAAACTTACTCGGTTGGCAGAACACTTACAACGATCACTTATAACAGCAAAATCTAACATCGAACGCTTTACTATAGCCCGAGAGCAAGCCTATTTCAAAGCAACGTTTTTCAGCGGCGATCGATCAGGTGATTTAGGTAAAGTGAAGACGGCAGAAATCCTTAGATTCCCTAATGATGACGGTTTTTTGTTTAATCATATATGGGGCAAAACTCTAAGGGATGGATACCAGAATGTATTTGGAATCCGCCGAAACCCACAGACAGTAATTTGCCGTATCCGTGGGATAGAGATGTACATGGATGTGGCCAGGTAAATTGAGATTAAGTTAACTACTGGATATCTGTTTCGACCTACAACTAGTGACAAAGGGGTTCGAGATGCACCTTTCAGCTCCGCTACGGCGAAAGCCCGTCTGAAGTTGTACCTTAAGGAGACGAAAGCTGACGAAGGAGAGACATTGCATGGTTTTAGATCTGGTTGTGCAATTACTTTAGCACTTACGGGCGCGGATCTTTCAGAAATAATGGAGCATGTCGGTTGGGCTCGGCGCCATACGGCGCTGTACTACTTGCAGCTAGCTAAGGTTCTGAACCCCAGTGGGGCCTCGTCCAGACTGGCAGAATCCGCAGCCGAAGTTTCGGCTCCATGGAAAGATATAAATCAGCTGAAACAATTTGTATGTGCTTTTCCGGTGTTTAATTCTCTTAAAAGGGCGCATTCCACTCAAATGTAGTTAAATAAAGTCTGTGTATAGGGGTGTTTCTGCGCTCTCCTCTTTTTTTTTTTTTGGAGTATGGGTAATGGAGAATGGGGGATCTCCAAAAAAACGGTGTGTTTGATATCTTGTAGAGATATACTCCCTGTAAAGGGAGACAGAATGGCGAGGGGAGCGCTGGTCAATCACTATTTCCATATCTTAATCCAACTGAGTATGAATGGGAGTGTTGTGAAATAGAATACTATTTTTTGTGTCACGATTTTGCACGCAAATTTATGCACGCATATTTTAAATTGTGCACTTCCGGTTCAGAGCTTTGTCATTTTCACTTCCTTTTTAGTGACTTACGGCTACTCTCACTTCCGGTAAAACAGCGTTACTGAAGTGTCACGACAGCGTCTCCTAAAACCCTACTGTTCACGTTAGGTATATATAAGACTTAGAAGAATCACTGGCTTCATTGTGGTACAGCCTTCATTTACAAAACATTCAAAAAACTTTATTACGCATGCGCATGCGCATGAGTATAGGCTGCTTGAAGCCTCTTGTTATTAATAGAATACCTAGAGTAGTCTACAGAATTTTTGGGGGGATTTTCAATATTTTTTCAGTATTATAAAAAGGGCCTTAAAATATATCAAACAGGCGCACGTAAAGGCTATATGAAAGGTGTACCATTTTCAATGAAAGGTATATGAAAGGAGTACCCGTTTTTCTGTCAAAAACGGTATATGAAAGGGTAAGGGTTTGGATCTCAGGGCTGAGCATCCCTGTACAAAACTTTGTTAAGTACTCCCCCCCCCCCCCCCCCCCCCCCCCCCCCGCCCCCCAGGTACAAAGATTCGATTTATAAAGGTTTGTATGGGAATGCAACGGTCTTTGTTTGAAAATTTTACAATTCGAATGTTTTGTGTATAAAATTGAGTCTTTTTCTTAGCAGTGGAACATCCAAATGACGATAACTCGCCGAAATTACGTTAAATTACTTATAGTTTCAGTACCAACCAAGCTACCATGTCAGTCGTACAGATTCGAATTGTCACCTGGAGACTTTGTTCAATGCTGGGCAAAGAAACCGTCAAAAGCATCCGAAGCCAAGAGCAGCGACGACAAAGCCGATGAAGAGAGAGCTGAAGAAAGTGGCCTTTTCTGTTGCCCAGTAGATTGCTGCATAAAGAGCTACCAGCGGCACTCGAACCTCGAGAACCATATCATGTTTGGTCAGTGCTGCTTGCAACCTCACAGAAAATACAGCTTGCTAGACCAGGCAGTCTCATTTAATGCAGAGAAGCTCATGGAAGGAGACAGCGCCCAGTCCACTCTCGCCGTCCGGGCTAAACAATGTGGGGCCGTCGAGTCACCACAGAAAAGCTGGGTCCTAAAAGGATCCAAGAAGGCAGCCAGATTTACGGACGACCAGAGGAAGTACCTGGAGGACAAGTTTAGAATTGGCCAGAAGACTGGCCATAAAGCTGACCCCGAACAAGTTACACGGGAAATGCGGTATGCGCGCAACGAAAGAGGCGAGCGCCGATTCAAGGTGGATGAGTTACTGACCGCGGGGCAGCCGGATCCAGAGCTTCTCCAGAACAGCCGCCAAACTTTGCCACGCTGTCGCCACAGAAGACGACAACGAAGAAACGGATGACAACAACCGAGCAGCCGAAGATGAGAAGGCTTTCTCAGATGTGCACAACATCATCCTGATGCAATGCGCACCAGTGCACCCCATAGTCTACGACACGTGGAACCTCTGTGCAATGAGCTCGTCCAACAAGCTCAGTAAGCCGACGGTAACCCAGCTACACGAGATTTGCTCCCACTTCAACATGGAGGATAAACCCTCTGGACGCAGGAAGAAGCCCTATCTGGATTTTATTTCGGAACTTGTAGGTGCCTGCTCTTGCGCATCCTCGAACTTATCATAGTAGAACCAGTGTAACACGAACTATTGACGGGAGCAAAAGCAGTTGGAGTTACCGCTTCGAGTAAGGGTGTGGTTTAACTTTCCTATCAAGACTATGACAAGAAAAAGGAATCAGCGCGAATAAACGAGGGAATTTGAGTTTGCCGAGTTCAAGTTATCAGGGTTCTACTGTGATTTGCATTTGCTAAATCTAAAATTCATTTTCTCCTAAGAATCTCCTGTAGACGAGTGCCCGTGTTGTCGGTCTTCCTGTTTTCGGTCTCCCTGTTTGTCATGTTATGTAACGCAATCTCGACTCGCGTAACAGCACTTCCACAAGACTCGTGACACGTCAAGAGCGCGGAGACTTCGCTTTAGTTTGCCTCAGTTTTTGCGGAAATGAAGACAAACAAGGACACAAGGTGCAAACAAACATATTGTAGACCTGATTACATACTGGACAGGATAGATATTTGGTAAAGATTTTGAACACTTCGCTGTGTCGTGATAAGAACTTGACCATTCTCGTCCCCAGAGCTTCACGGTTTTTTTTTAATTGCGTCTCGTGTAGCTCTGGTAACGGAAATAAATTTGAATTGTTTGATTGGCCGTTTAAAAATGAATGCGCAACAAGGTGAAAAGATTTACCCTTCTACGCATAAGGTTTTACTTCCGGTTAAATTTCAAATGCAGACTATGACGACTACATCAACAAAACCAACGATCAATGTCACCCAGTTTTGTTTGGTTTAGCAGGCAAAGATACGGCTGCTAAATTTCAAAGTATAACGGGATCTGATTGTCGCTAAATATGAGCGATTCGTTTCCGAATATAATCAGTATGTATCTTGGAAGGCGAAGCTGTAAGCGGCCACGAATATTAAAGAAGTATTTTGCTTGCTACAGGGACGAGTAAAGAGAGGCAGAAATCCTGAAGAAAGCCCAAGGGTGAAAATAAAATTACTACTAGGTTACCCATTTTAAATAACAACGACACAACAACGGCACTCTCGTATTAAGCAAGTTATATTTTCTTTATTAGGTAGTACTCTTTGCTACAACTTGAAGTACAAATCTAGAGAAACGAAGGTCACTTGAAGCCCAATTAAAATAACATGAAACGAATGCAAAACAAAAATTCCTCGATATTTCTTACCACTGTTCGATGAAATAAGCCTAATCAATGACCACAGCGTGTCCATGAACAAACTCAGCTGTCCCATCAACTGATTTGGTGGGATATGATAGCGTTCAGTGGCGAAACATGATAAATACACAGCTCCCAAACGAAAGAAATCGGTTGACTTATCGAGGATTTTCTAAAACCAGTAGGCAAAATACAAAGACAATATTTCTTCTTAATAACAGCAGCACGTAAAGCTTTCCTTCTTTCCTTTTCAGCGCGATGTTTTCCTGTAGTTGTACAGTCCTTTCGAACGCCATTTCCACACACACAACATTCTCGTCTCCAGAGCTCAACCAAACGAAACGAGAGCTCTGGGGACGAGAATGCACACACGAAAGGTTTTATTATTTCCGGTTTCTGGTACTGAGCAAGCGCAATAGTACATTAATGCATTAGGCATGCGCTAACGGATGTCGTGGATTTTACGACATCCGGAAGGCTTTGGTCCCAGAGCCTTCGTTTTTTCCGCTGACCAAACGAAACGAGGGCTCTGGGGACGAGAATGGAACTTGACCCACATGTTTACATTAGTGAGGCAAGTTCAAATACCTGAAAGCCAGGATATGAGTTCTTTTCGGCTGAAAATTGGTGTAAAATTTCCACCTAATGTCTATGAAGCTTGTATGTATCACTGCGGGACTTGAGATTGCTTAAATTAAACGTATTTTGGCTGAAACATTTGTCTGAGTATTGATTTGTGTGTCGCGCCCCTCAAAATTGTCAAGTCAGAAAGGTCCAATTTCACTCAAGTGCTCCCTGAATTTCGCATTCCCAAAAATTCATTTCATGTGTTGCCCTAAGTTTTTAAACCATATTTTGAAAGCTTAAGGCTGGTTTTCACTAGCGCATAAGCACAAGCATAAGCATAAGCATAATCGGCCGAAAAGCAAGTGAGAACGCCAGAACATAAGCATAAAGACATACGCAAGCGCAGTATGAACGAAATTCTCGATACCAGCTTTCCTCGGCTGTGAGATCCGAATCAAAGATGGCGGATGATTTGGTTGACTGCCTTGTGCTTATGCTTGTGCTTATTTCATCCCCGTTCTCACTTGACATAAATGTGACACAAGCATAGCATAAGCACAAGAAGAACGAACACGTTCGTTCTTCTTGTGCAGATTTTTCCGACATATAAATAGTATATTTGTCTTGATTTCATTTCGGTTATTTCTCCGATTCTGAAATCATACTCCTCAGTACATGTACCAATACCGGAACCGGAAATGAGAAATTTCGACGTTTAAGTCACGCAACATTCAACGTGAAATTTCGCAAGATTTTTCGGATAAAATTACAACTACCAATTGCAAGTAAGACACAAGACTGTTGAATATAATTCCTTTATTAGCTAGACAAATTTTAGTCACAAAACTGCGAAATCTTTAGTCGCAAATGTGCCCGATACAGGCGCAATTTCGAGCACTGTAAAGTTAAATTATCTGCGTTCGCCTGGCGCGGCCGGTCAGTGAATTATTGCTACAAGACATAAGCGAATTGCACCGTACCGTAGAACATCGCGAAGAACGACGTCGGTATTTAGGTGAAAGCTTCCCAAATCAGGCAGAGAACCACAGCAAAATCAAGATAGAACATTCAAAACATACCAGAACGGCAGCGAGGAAAATCTGTAACTTCTTGCTTGATTCCAAAGAGACCCAACAACTAGACTGCAAAACAGTCGTATTTTTTGCGTTGGTCATACGAATGCGCGCGGTCTTTGAACGAAAGGTCTGAAACGAGTGTGAATATGGAGCGCTTAAGACACTTTTGGCGCTTCGCGCCTTTGCGAGCGAGCCAGCGAAAAAAAACCGACTGTTTTGCAGTCTACCCAACAACTTACTTGGTCCGGAGAAGAACCTTCGTCCAATTTTTCCACTGCGTACTTTTACTAGGCATTGAAATATTGAGCCGTACGATTCCAAAATCGGGAAAATATCCGAAACTAAATCAAGACAAATAGATTATTCACATGTGACATTTCGAAATGATGCCTGATTTCCACGCGATGCTGGATACTATTGTGACGTTTCAAAATGGCGCAGATTTGGTACCGACACTTTTCTCGATTCGTTCCGCTTAGCCTAGACGACGCGCTAAGAATGCTGGATACTATTGTGACGTTTCAAAATGGCGCAGATTTGGTACCGACACATTTCTCGATTCGTTCCGCTTAGCCGACAAGATTAGGAAGCGTCTCCTTCGTCGACGCAATAATCCTGTCGCAATCAATTCAAGCACATGACCACTCAAAATGCCTGTTAAAATCCCTTTAGTACGATAAATAGCTTTGTCAGGGTTGAATGATATTTGAATTAGATTCAAATCGGGTTTTTTTTTCATAGCCCGGTCTTGGGCCCCGAAAAAGCGGTCTAGCGAGGGCCGTAAAGCGCCCGAACTTGACACCCGCCGTATCTCCAAAATATTCATCCGATCAAACTAAAATTTATCTTTTTATTAATAGAATACCTAGGGTAGTCTACAGAATTTTTGGGGGGATTTTTCAATATTTTTATAATTCCCACCACTGGTCGATATTTACAAACATCCGCTTTTAAAACAGGAATGCACGTTTTCAGAAACATGACTCCATTAAGGCCTGTTTACACGCAACGCAAACTTACTAAAGCGTAAGCATGAGCAAGCAAAAGCACAAGAAACTGGCTCGACAAACTGACGCGACGCAAGCGTACGCGCAAGTGTAAACGCTGTGGTTTTTTTAACAACTCACTTTTCAGTACAGTCAGTGCTTGGATGAAAGTATGGCATAGCAATATCATTGTTCAGATTAAAGGATTTATTTAAGTATTCAGTTCAGTTAACAAACGTATTTCGATGTTATGTATTTGCATGGAGGGATTCAGTTAGTGTGACGCTGTGATTGAAATTTTAATATTCGGTCTTGTGCTGTGTACACGATCTTATCTTGGAATATGTTAGAAAAGCTATAAATAAATGTAGAACAAAGTCCATTTTACACAACTACTCGTATGCCGAATGATAATCCATATAACGTTGGTGCCCCGTTGTCTGGAAGTATACAAGACTTTCTTTTTATTCTCCCGAACACTTAATGACACACAACGGAGACTTCTTAGAAAATCAATGAACCCGAGAAACCAACCAACGATATTGACTACAGTTTAATTGTATACTTACCGCGGTTCAAGGGTATCCAATTTATTTTTGGCACGACTAAAACTTACCGGATAAATAACAAAAGAGTCAATAAGATAAACCAATGAAAACAGAGGTTCAGAAAAGGGTAGTGACATCTCCGAATCGATTGCCACGTTCGTGTTCGAGTGGTATATAGTTTGGGTGCGGCTTACTAACAGCTCATACTGAAGTCGTAAAGACAGCTACAACACCAGCTATTCAAAGGTAAGTTGTGCTACTCGAAAGGTATGCGAAATTGAGGAGCTACAGTGAAGAGTATTTAATTAGATATTAACCCGGAAGGGGATCAAAAGAACCTGCTAATCGATTCTAGCATGTTTGCGCTATACCGTCTACCCGTGACGTGCCTGTAGTAGCCTTAAAAGTTTTAGGTAGATGTATAATTAACAAATGCCTTTCCACATTCAATCTGTAAGATAGACCACTCGTTCTCCATCCACTTGTACCATTTCAAAAAATATATCGAACAAAAGCAAATACGAAGGAAAGCAACAACAGGATTCCTTGCACATTATAGAGTTCTACATGGATAATCTGCATCGGCTGAAGGCGCGCGAGTTTTATTCTGTCATTTTCGCCTTAAGTTATGCCTTTAAAATCTATAACAAAGCCTGTTATGAACAATTATTCCATTCATCTAATCAGTACAGTCAGTGCTTGGATGAAAGTATGGTATAGCAATATCACTGTTCAGAATAAAGGATTTATTTAATTATTCAGTTCAGTTAACAAACGTATTTCGATGTTATGTATTTGCATGGCGGGATTTAGTTAGTGTGACGCTGTCATTGAAATTTTAATATTCGGTCTTGCGCTGTGTACACGATCTTATCTTGGGATATGTTGAAAAAGCTATAAAAAACTGTTGAACAAAAACTTGTGCTTTTGCTTGCTCATGCTTACGCTTCAGTAAGCTTGCGTTGCGTGTAAACAAGCCTTAATGGAGACATGTTTATGAAAACGTTGACTGAGCCGGTTCAGAAAAGGGTGTGATGACATCCCCTTCTCGATTACCATATTCGTATTCGAGTGGTATACAACTTAGGTGCGGCTTACTAACAGCTCTGACTGAAGTCTTAAAGACAGCTACAAAGGAAAGCTATGCTAAAGTATTCGAGACTGAGGAGCTATAGAGTGAGGCTTGTTTAGATATTAATATAAGGGACTCAATCGAAACAAAACCTGGACCGATTCTAGCTTCAGTTTGCGCTATACCGCTACATAAAAAAGACTACTTGTTCTCGATCAACTTGCACCATTTCAATAAATAAATCGAACAAAGCAAACACGAAGGAAAACAACAACACGATTTCTTGCCAATTTATGCATGGATAATCTGCATAACCGTGAAGGCGTGTGATTTTTATAATTCTTCAGTTCAATTTTAATTTGGCGATTTTATTCTACCATTTTAGCTTTAAATATTTATGCCTCTAATAATTACAGGAAAGCCTCCTATGACTGAATTATTCTACACTGCTGATAAGTACCGTCCAAAAAAGTGTTGCGTTTTGGATCAAGTGAAATATGGAAATGATCCGAGAAGGGAATAGATTCATTGAAGCATTCATTTCAGATAGCAAAGCCTTGAAGTTCTCGGCGTATATGTTAGTGTGTTTATCGGCTTCAGAAAGGACCATCATTAGAGTCTTTGATCTCACGTACCGAATCCACACGATGCTGGTTTGCGCTTTAGGAAACAGGAATAAAGAGAAATTGTGTAGAATGCAATTTTTTGCTCCAAGGCTTCGGTATTGATTGATGTCGCATATCTATTTAAATCAGGAATGCACTGTAACCGGCTCAGTGAACGTCTTCAATTAAAAAACATGTCTCCAGAATCCAGAAGCCGTAAACAAAGCTATTTCAGGATTTGTATTTTAAACACGAGAGAGAACGAAACAGTTTGAAGGATCTGTTGTGTTTTTCATAATTTCAAATAATTCTTTATATAAAATTGAACAACAAGAACTTACAGGATTTCGCTTCACTTATTCGCGGACTTGAAGCATTATTGCAATGATGTTTGTGCGAATTTTTAAAAAGCTTACACGTATTCTAACGTGATGTTTATCTGTCGTCTGCCCGCATGGCAGAATTAACTTTTTGCCTGATATAAAATTCCCTGCGGCAGAGTTTTCGCCTTAAATCTGCTTAAATTGCCAACTATCATAAAATAATAAAGCATCATCTACATACCTTCCCTTAAATCCTCGGTTTTATTTCTTAGTCGGTCACTTACTACTGCGGTCCGCCGTTTTCCTCGTTTGCATCGCTAACCATTACACATTGCATTTCTTTGCGAAACATAACAAAGACACTTTCACCAGATGGATCGACGCACAAGTGACCAATAAGAGCAAATCACAAAGTCAATTGGAACCCAAGAATGCAAGCATGGCGATAAAACGCGATAAACATCGACAAATCCATTGCTTAAGGTGACTCGCTCGAAATGCAAAATGCGCTCATCTGTGACCTGGATGCAATTTTGCAACGGCAAACTTTTGGTTATAACTGCTTTCTTTTTTACTCTATTGTAATAATTCTTTTTGTATCTCCTAGTTGAATGAAGCATTGATTATTAAATATGAAACGATTTTCTTCGAAATAAATACAGGAGCCAAAATCTGGATTTGCGCAAACCCCTCATTTCATATTGAGGCCCTCCTGGAAAAAATTTGGTCCGTTTTATTTGGCTTAAAATTTGCGAATCGACTTCCTTTGATATAGTCTAGAATATGGCCAAGTTACAAAAAAATCGTCGGAACAGAAACGCTGCAACAGAAATGCCGTCAACTTAGAAGCTTATTTCCGACCGAGGTGAAATAAATATTTTTTGCGCCTCGAAAAATAATAATCATGGACACTCAACACCAAGAATATGTTGTATAGGTATGCGTTATACCTTACAGCAAGTTCGATTGCGAATGCTACAAACCATTAAAATTTACTGACTCAGTCACATGGCGAAAACGCGCTGAATATATAATATAGCTCTCCTCTTAATTTTACCGAGATTATATATTGTTTTGCTCCTAAAACATATAACGACATGAAACTGGTAGTATTGGTGAAACTTACGAACCGGTTTTGGTCACTCTAGGTATTTTCTTGTTGATAAACAACTCGTCGAAACTGCGGCATTCGCGCTATGGTCTTGCACGCAGATTTTGCGAACTTGCTGTAAGGTATAACGCATGCCTATACAACATATTCTTGGTGTTGAGTGTCCATGATTAATATTATTATTTTTTGAGGCGCAATAAATATTTATTTCACCTCGGGTGGAAATAAGCTCCTAAGCATTTCTGTTGCAGCGTTTCTGTTCCGATGACTTTTTTTTTTGTAACTTGGCCACATTCTAGACTATATCAAAGGAAGTCCATTCACAAATTTTGAGCCAAATAAAACGGATCAATTTTTTTCTAGGAGGGCCTTAATATGAAATGAGGGGTTTGCGCAAATCCAGATTTTATTTCGAAGAAAATCGGTTCATATTTAATAATTCATGCTTCATTCAACTAGGAGATACAAAAAGAATTATTGTAATAGAGTAAAAAACAAAGAAGTTATAACCAAACGTTTGCCGTTGCGAAATTGCATCCTGGTCACAGATGAGCACATTTTGCATTTCGAGCGAGTCACCTTAACAGCGCTAAAGATACGCAGCAAAATATTATTACCTATGGTTTCGAAATTTATGTCTAGTCTGCCGCAAAGAGATCAAATTTATTTTTGCTGAATATTAACTACAATACCTATAAATAGTGTTTTAAGTTGTTTTTGTCCATAGGAAACGATAACTTTAGACAGATGGGGATTATTGGGTGCGAAAAGGAATGTGTGAAAAGTAATAAAGATTTATTCAAATGCGTGAATTTCCAAGACGAATTTGGACCCCTTATGTGTGCAATAAAATCGACCCTCCGGCTTGTGATGGTTTTTGACTTGGAGAACTAAAATCTATATTTATAGCAATGACCATTAGTATGCGAACAGGAACAACATTGTTTTCTCGCATGACAACTATTTTGTCAGTGTTAGGGAAGTTTTCAGTGAATTTTGGTCATCCTTCGCTTTGTTTGGATTAATTAAAGCATGTGATTATGGAAGTAAATGTTAGTGGTTTTTTAACCGATAAAATTGGTAAGAAAGCGAATAAAGCATTTTAATCTGTGCACATGCGCCGAACCGTAAAACCATCTTTTAATAACATGACAATTAAAGGTTAATATGTTGATGAGGGTGTCTGATGAGGGTTGATGTCTCTCATTGTGTTTATGTGTTTGTAATAGATGTCTACATGTGAATTGATACTACACAAGACTAGTGTCTAACTAGAAAACTGTACGGCCGTATTTAGACGCTAGGCATTTCCTTAAACGGTATTTATATTCAGTTATTCGTCCTATTGTTTTAGTAATTTTAGTTTAGATAGATATATATTTTCTTGTAACAAAAATGTCATGGAAATGTGAAAATAAAGTATTGTATTGTATATTGTATATTGTCATGCAACCCTCTGTTTAAGGAAATTCTTATGAAATTTACAATATGCGGATACCGATTTTTCTCGAAAAAATGCTCTGGACGTTATGGAAAAATCTATCTTCTTCAAAAAGGAGCGTTAATTTAAAAATCGAAGCAGGAGCAATAAATAGGCAAGCCCAGAAATTATTTTTTTCTCAAGGATGATCTAAGAAAACATAGACACTATATTAGAGTAAATAACATATTCGTGCCTTTATCGTTTGGGAATATTTGGACTCGATTGTGTTGAATTTGTTGTTATTTATTGATGTTTGTTTTATGACTTGATAATGTCGCCATTATGATCTTTTCATTTTGGGATTTGTGTAAGTTGCATTTGCTGGTGTTTTTGTTTGGCTCATATCACGGCGGTTTCGTCAAATGCCCTCACTATGCCGAGATAACGGCCAGAATTCAAATGTCTGTAGATGGTCGCGATAGAAATTGAGTCATAAGCTTGTATAAAATTAGCAATTAAATTTCACAGTTGTTGTAGAAAAAATTATCCAATATCAATTTTTAAGTTCTAAATCCACGCAAAAAATCATGAAATCACGAAAATTACTAGGTTGGCTTTCTTTTGCGATGGTAAACCACTCTACTTCGATCGTTTGACCAATGACGGAGATATCTAAGATGTGAAAAAATGAGCTTAGCCTGGCTTAACTAATTACTAAAACCCACAGTATTTTGGCAAAGGAAACAGAGTAACGTCCGACATTTAGCAACTTTGATTGATTGTCCGTCAAAATCATTTTATTTCATGCAAAATAACCCTTTCACTCCTAAAGTCAATTATGGAGACATGTAGTGTAGCTCTAACTTTTGAGTCTGTTGATGAAATCCTATGGTGTGACCATTCAAATGAAACCTCTTCGGTAGTACTTTTGCATGGTACCATTTGTTCTAACTTTTGAGTCTGTTGATGAAATCCTATGGTGTGACCATTCAAATGAAACCTCTTCAGCAGTACTTTTACATGGTACCATTTGTTCTAACTTTTGAGTCTGTTGACGAAATCCTATGGTGTGACCATTCAAATGAAAACTCTTCAGCAGTACTTTTACATGGTACCATTTGTTCTAACTTTTGAGTCTGTTGACGAAATCCTATGGTGTGACCATTCAAATGAAAACTCTTCGGTAGTACTTTTGCATGGTACCATTTGATTTTCATAATTTTACAAAATGAAATTTGGGATTTTTGTTGAATTTAGACTTGTGGCACTCTTGGGAGTTAAAGGGTTAAACCAAGCGATTATAATTGTTATAATTATTTTCTCTTGGTTAAACATTTGTCTGTTTGGGCACCTCGTCGAGTGAACACTGACGTATCAGTCAATTTTAAAATGTCATGTATACATTTCAGATCTTCGTATCAATAATATATTAAACATTGCTAAACAAGCTCGTCGCCGTGGTCTTAGTGGGATTTAAACTGATTTAGTTTTGGTAAAATAATAATCTACATCTAAAAGAAAGAAAATATGGGTGAGTATTTTTACTACCCAGTTTTTATTTATTCTAAAATAATAATAAAATCTTTTATTGATAACAAAGCTAACTAAAAAATCTTATTTTACAATTAATTTCACTTAAAAAACTATTCAGTCAAAACACTATTTACATTATTTCTTTCGATTAAAGAAAAAAAAAGACACTTAATTTCGATTAAGAAAATTCATTCCATTAAAAATATATCGTATATTCGAAAAAAAAAATCAATTAAAAAACGGTTCATTTCAACTAAACTGAATTAACGAGCTCACGCCATTATCACACACGCTTGGGTAGCGTTTAAGCGGCAGTCATCAATGAAATCCCCTTGTGGAATTTATTCTTGCCTTTAGGCGAGTAAAAATAAAACCTGACGAGTAAAAATATCCAGCCGTAATACACAACTTTTCATTGAATAAATTCTTTATTATACGTGCGACAGTCATCAGTTCTCCTAAATCTAAGTTTTTAAAGGGTTTTTCCTAGCATGCGCTCAGAAGAGTGTAATAACGTGCCATATTTGCATTCGTTTTGACGCGTATTTGCACTCTAGAATGCTATGTCGAATAATAAATGCCCCTAAAATATAAAACCTTTACTGAAACTCAAAGGCAGACAGGAAATTCAAGACTCAAAGATTCAAAAAGTGAAAATGCTTCTTCAGACCATTATAAGGTATCAAAGGAATATAATATCTGGGCACGTAATTTTGTCTTGAATTATTAGAAGCAGCTCAGGTTTCTATTGACTTTAAAGTAATTTCTTTGGCTTTTAGACGAGAAAAATGTCGTACCACAAAACAAGAAGTTGGATAGCTAAAGCTAACATATATAACAGCATTTTGTTCATATTTCCTTTCAGTTCAATTTGGAGTGGAAAATGTTTTATTAATAAGAAGTTCTCTGGCGATGCCGTTGTCATGCGAGATATAAAAATGTTGTTCCTGTTTTTGGGTACAGTTACAACTTCCTTAGCCTCTTTAAATCAACAATTGATTGATTGATATAGACCGCTCTATAACGCGAGGTGAGAGAAAAAGACTAAAGCTGGTACGTTTACAGTGTTTGTTTTTTTAGTACATTTTTATTGGTAAATGATTGTGAACAATAGTTACTGCTGGAGAGATAAGCTATTGCTCGCTCTTTTTGCGCCGAGTGTTAATACTGCGCGACAACTCGCTGGTGCGGAGGAAAAACTCGATTGCGAGGTGTGCAATGTTTCGCAGATGTATCCAATTGTTTTACTTTCAGAGTAAATACCAAGTGCACTTAGCTGCCTAAGAGGTACTTAGAGTGTGGCTAAAGATGACCACAACCCAATCACTCTCATTACACGTCTGTGTACGTTTTTCAAATGAGACTGAAAGAGAATATAGCTGAAGCATGCACACGACTGAATCTGTGCACGCAGTATTTAAAGCCCTGGTCAAACGGCGTATAATAGTCCATAACAGGCTGTCATTTTATTATTATTATTATCATGCTAGGCGGTCAAACGGCGCAAAATAGTTGATGATAATTGGTCAAACATCACGCGAGCAGTCACCCAGTGACTCCTCGTTTACTCTCAACTACTATTGAACGACGAATAAACAACTTGTTGCCTGATATTTTCTTTGTTTTCGGACTTCGACAGCGATTGCTGACTTTTTGCGGCCATTTTGGTAAAGCTACAGCTGAGCCCGCTACTTTAATATAGGTGGCAACAGCTGACCAAAAAACTGTCATCAACTATCATGCGCGTTTGACAAACGAACAAAACTATCACTGACTATCATGAAAATTTTGAACATGTTCAAAGTGAATGATAGCGTGTGATAGTTGATGATAGTGCATGATTGTTTGTGGTCAAACGAGATGCGCGCATTTCGTCCATCATCGGCATCATCGTCTACCATGCACCGTTTGATAAGGGCATTAAATCATAATTTCTATCATCACCTATCATCGACTATTATGCAACGTTTGACCAGGGCTTCAAATCATAATTTCTTGTTTAATTTTTATCAATAACACAGAGAAGTTCGGGTTTATTCGTAGCGAAATCAACATCATTTGCCAAGCAAAGTATCATGTCCTAAAGACATTTTTGCGCGGCTGATTTTACTTCAGTTTTCGCGTTGGCGGTTGACGATGATTAAATGTTCTCCATTGTTTGGACCGGAAGCTTTGACCTTTAGTTCGTTTCTTTTTTTAAAGTTCATGAAATATCGCGAGACCGGCCAATTTTGCAAGATTTTTGTGAATTCTAAACCACACGAAAATTCTGAAAATCACGAATTCGAAGGTATTTTCTAGTGTTTACAGTGCGGACACTCGAACCGGGCCACTTGGAAGAAAATTCGCCAATCAGAACGTGTTTTGAGAACAAAGGATGCTAAAGTTTTTGGTAAACAGACCAATACCGTTGCAGCATTTAGACAGCACATCTGAAAATAAATTAAACTTGTTTCAGTTTGTGCACCTCTTTGAGTGAACAATTCCAATCTTTAAATCTACAAAGGTAAGTTCAGTATCGGTTAATTTCAAAATATCATGTATGAATTTCAGATCTTGGTTTGCCGCGTATCGAGAATATATTTAACATTGCAAAACAACTCGTCCGAATGGTCTTAGCGACATTTAAACTGATTTAGCTATGTTTTATTCTGTGTACCAATACTGTTACAATACTGTTTATTGTTTCATACGCTTAGCTATAAAAAAGTATGTTATCATAGACGCCTTTTCTAAAAAGTAGAAAAAAATTAATGACTCGAAGGTTCCAAAAGAAAGAAAACAAGCAGTTGAAATAGCTTTCAGCTGCATTCCAGTTAGGAGAGCTCTTTAGTTCCTTTAGTTTTTGACTTGAAGTAGAAACTTTATAGCAATGACAATTAGTATGCGAACAGGAACAACATTGTTTTCTCGCATGACAACTATTTTGTAACGTTAGGGAAGTTCTTAATAACATGACAAGTGAAGGATATATATATGTTGATGAGGGTAATTGTATGTCTCTAGCTCTCTTTGTCAAGCAACCCTCTGTTTAAGAAAATTCTTATGAAATTTACAATTGCAATATGCGGCGGATACCGAATTTTCTCGAAAAAATGCTCAGGACGTTATGGAAAAAAAAACTATCTTCTTCAAAAAGGAGCGTTAATTTAAAAATCGAAGCAGGAGCCATTATTAGGCATGCCCATAAATTATTTTCTCTCAAGGATGATCTAAAAAAACATAGACACAATATTACACTAAATAACATATTGGTGCCTTTATCGTTTGGGAATATTTGGACTAGATTGTGTTAAATTTGTTGTTTTTTCTTGATGTTTGTTTTATGACTTGATGATGTCGCCATTATCACAGATTTTTTATCATTTTATTTTGGGATTTGTGTAAGTTGCATTTGGTAGTGTTTTGTTTGGCTCATATCACGGTTTCGTCAAATGCCCTCACTATGCCGAGATAATGGCCAGGGGCCGTATTCACGAAACCCTACCTAAGATATTTCTTAAGATATAACTTTAGAGAAAATTTAAGCCCCGTCTACACGAGCAATTTTTATGTGGCAACTGTATGTGGCAATTTTTATTTGCCTGTGTAGATGATCGACAAATATTTGTTGTTAATTTCCGTCAGTAATAATTTCGCACAGCGGAGGGACTGGGTTCTACAGATAACGTCGATATAATAGCACATTTGTCAGATGGCGTCATTTGACTACAACTACCAGAATTCATTTCGTTTTTCCTTTCTCATTTAAATTTTGTAATCCCAGTGCGGTTTAAATAACAATAGCCCTAATTTGCACCATAAAACAAAAAACTGAAGGATTCTGGTAGTTGTAGTCATACGGACGTCATCGTGCAAATGGCCTATTGTCACATTTTATGTGGCGTCTCGTCCACACGCACAATTATCGGTATGTGGCAATTTTTATTTGCCACATAAAAACTAACACGCCAGCTTTTCAGCAAATACAGTTTTCACATAAAAATTGGTCATTTTTCATCATCTACACGGGCAAATAAAAATTGCCACATAAAAATTCCTCGTGTAGACGGGGCTTTAGGAGCTTCCTAAGGGCCTGGTCGCACTACAGTGATAAACAAAAATTAGCCCACGCAAAATGACATAAAAACAAAAACATTCCAAAAAAAGCGTGTCTCACCGGAGCGGTTTCTTTTGTTTTCCTCGATTTTTTCACGGGCTAATTTTTGTTTTTGACTGTAGTGCGACCAGGCCCTAAGATATGTCCTAAGTGCTATTTACGAACGATATCTTATGACCATCCTAAGGTAAGCGTAACTTAGTAGTCTCCTAAGTTTAATGGTCGCGGGCAGTTATCTATTAGTTAAAGTAAACCAATCAGAGACATAGTTTATATGGCGCGCGCTCTTATGTGAATAATAAGTTATGAAAATTACATGAATGAATATTTTGTATTGTGTAAATTGTTGTTGCAATAACAATACAATAACCTTTATTTTATCAGTCTCTAATTTAAGATAGAAGAACTGATAATATCTTCTTTCATGGTCAGTAGTGAAAGCAACAAACAAATCCATCATCATTTTAATAGGGTCTACTTCGATATTTCTTGTACAAGGGCTTATTTTCACGAAAAACGGAAATATAACTCTGCAATGAGAAAGAAATGTGGAACGCGTTAATGACACGAAGGCCTATATGTAACTATTACTAGCAATATAATGCTTTAAAATGTTTAACTAATCGGTAACTATTGTGATACACAATAATCACGCTGAAAATCGACATAAAACTCGTTAACAATCGAATTTAGCCCCCGTCAAGACATGTTTTAATAAGTTAGGAGGTCAATTTTGACCTCCTAAGTTTAGGAATATTAAGACATATCTTAAGTAAGGAGGTCTTCGCGAATACCAGTTAAAAATTGTCTTAAAAATTTAGCAGGTCCTTAGTTTAGGAGAAAAAAAATAAGACATGTCTTGAAATAGGAGGTCTTCGTGAATACCAGTTTATAATATATCTCCTAAGTTATATCTTAGGAGGCTCTTTGGACTTACGATGCTTTCGTGAATAAGGCCCCAGAAGTCGAATGTCTGTAGATGGTCGCGATAGCCTGAATTGAGTCATAATCCTATATAAAATGAACAATTAAATCTCACAGTAGAAAACAAATAATCCAATAGAAATTCCTGTGTTGTCTTCCAGAGTTGTCGGATTGGCTTCAGAAATCCTCGGATTAGTCTTCAGAATACTTCAGATCAACTTCGGCTATCTTCGGAAGTCTTTCTGTCTACTTGGTAAATGTTCGTAACTTTGAATATCTTCGGAAGATTTCGGATAAACTTCGGAAGACATCGCTCGGTCTTTAGTCGTCCTTGGGAAACTTAGATAATGAATGGCAATCAATTATGTAACTAGGAGTTTCAATGTGAAAGTGAGTGCTGGCGTTGGAACTGGAACAAATTATTGGTAATAAGATAAATAAGATATAAAATAAAATTATATGGGCTATCACGAGAAATGAAAGTGCATAAGGGGTAGACAGCAGACTTTCGTTGAGGCAAAATATTCGACCACCAAGTCAAAATTTTCCTTCCCTGTTGAGGTAAAATACTGGGTCTGAGCTAGATAAATTGTTTTTTTTTTCCTTTGTGGAGGCAAAGAAAAAGTATAAGCTTACTGAGTCCATTAACACAATACTGTTCCTGTACGTTTAAGCGCTTACGCTCGCCAAAAAAATAATCTTAGAATAGTTGGCGCGTCCAAATAAATACCACAGCAAGTTGGACTGATCTTTATCGAAAGAACATCTTCTTGCACCATGTAGAACCAGAAATATAAGTCTTACGCTCTGAACAAGCGGCGAGATCAAGTTACTTTTGCTCCACTAGGTGACATTACACGTCGCTGAAGTCTTTTAAAGTTTAGCTCGTCAAAAAACAATCTTAAACTAGTAGTAATCATAGATTATAGTGCGTCTCCTTATCCCGTGGCACCTCGTCTTAGCCTAGTACCTCAGTTTCATGAATTAATTCAGCCACTGTTGAAAAGGGCTATGTCGCGAGATATGTCACGCAGGCAAAAACGTCGGGCCGTCATCAAACAAATTCACGCTATCGCCGTGGAATCGGGCAAAATCCTGCCGTGCTGTGTACTCCGAAAGGTCTCAGATTTTTCCGACATATAAATAGTATATTTGTCTTGATTTCATTTCGGTTATTTCTCCGATTCTGAAATCATACTCCTCAGTACATGTACCAATACCGGAACCGGAAATGAGAAATTTCGACGTTTAAGTCACGCAACATTCAACGTGAAATTTCGCAAGATTTTTCGGATAATATTACAACTACCAATTGCAAGTAAGACACAAGACTGTTGAATATAATTCCTTTATTAGCTAGACACATTTTAGTCACAAAACTGCGAAATCTTTAGTCGCAAATGCGCCCGATACAGGCGCAATTTCGAGCACTGTAAAGTTAAATTATCTGCGTTCGCCTGGCGCGGCCGGTCAGTGAATTATTGCTACAAGACATAAGCGAATTGCACCGTACCGTAGAACATCGCGAAGAACGACGTCGGTATTTAGGTGAAAGCTTCCCAAATCAGGCAGAGAACCACAGCAAAATCAAGATAGAACATTCAAAACATACCAGAACGGCAGCGAGGAAAATCTGTAACTTCTTGCTTGATTCCAAAGAAACCCAACAACTTACTTGGTCCGGAGAAGAACCTTCGTCCAATTTTTCCACTGCGTACTTTTACTAGGCATTGAAATATTGAGCCGTACGATTCCAAAATCGGGAAAATATCCGAAACTAAATCAAGACAAATAAATTATTCACATGTGACATTTCGGAACCCCAGCTCCCCAGGATGATGCCTGATTTCCACGCGATGCTGGATACTATTGTGACGTTTCAAAATGGCGCAGATTTGGTACCGACACTTTTCTCGATTCGTTCCGCTTAGCCTAGACGACGCGCTAAGAATGCTGGATACCATTGTGACGTTTCAAAATGGCGCAGATTTGGTACCGACACATTTATCGATTCGTTCCGCTTAGCCGACAAGATTAGGAAGCGTCTCCTTGTCGACGCAAATAGTTGACGCTTCGAAATAAATGCTATTACGATTTGGACCTTCATCGAAACAACATTTTCCCGTTTTAAGCACTTTCTGGTGGCCTGTAGAACCAGAGATATAATGTTTTAAACAATTATTGACATCACAACGAGCGGCGGGATCAAGTTTATTATTTTCGTCCTGTGTTAATTTTTTACATTTGTGAGCGGTCAGCTCAGAAAAGTACCTTACGAAGCGAACACAAGTTTCGTGAAAGTTAATTGTCTTGAAAGAAAGCGACTTTCATATATATATATAAATCTCCTGCCTTCCTCGCTGAAAATCAACTCGAACTCCGAAAAATTTACTCGAACTCTGTAAGATCTGATATCTCTTTTCACGTGCAATTTTACTTGATGTCATCGCAGGCGTGGATACCCCGGATGGCGTGGATACCCCGGATAATTAAAAAATCAATCGACTGCGCATGCTTGTGATCTTACATCTGACAAAATTTTGGATTTTTCCCGCTATTGTAAAGAATAGGTGGTTGCCTCGCTAAGGCTCGCCAGCAATAAAAAGATAAGGCAATTGAAAGTAATCGGTACTCCTAGAGAGTAAAATGTGGGATTAATTGTACTGCCCTAGTCCAATCAGAAAGAAGTTATTTTGTTGAGTTACAAAGAGCAATGGAAAAATAGAACACAGGACGAAATAACGACTTTAAGTGCAAGTAAAGGTTCATTAAAGAAAACTTAAAGAACAATTTCGACTATCTTTAAGTGCACCGTAAATTACTTAAATAAGCCTTTACTTGACAACACTTAAAGCTAGTAATGAACAATTTAAGTTGCCTTTAAGGGTCTTTAAGTTGTTGAAAAGTTGAATTAAAGATAACGTAAAGGTTCTTAAACACATTAAAGATACTTACTTACTTTAATACATTTAAGAGTATTTACGTCTCAACTTAAAGATTTTCGATACCTTTAAGTAAAATTTAATTTTCTCTTAAAGATTAGTAAATTCATTATTTCGTCCTGTGGAAAACTACATGTCGTGTTCAGTTTCCTAAAATGACTGTATTCTTTATAGAGATACTGACTTTGTCCTAATCTTAGGAAACAGTCAACAGCGACTTGCTGTAGTGCCATACTGTGCTTTGTTACTTTTAAAACTAGAAATACGTGGTCTCGCAGAACCTCGCGAAGCTTGGGGGAGGGTGTACCGCCGGCCGAAACTTTGGTGGCGTCTCGATTTGTGTATGAGGCTTTTCGCTGTTCCACTTTGTTTTCTTTGAAACCAAAAACGTTAGTAGAAGGTCCTTTCGAGGGTTACCGTCCGCCATCTTTGTTTACCATGCTCCTATAAGCTCACATGAAGTAGTAACCTACACCATTGTCAGCGGTCGCGATTCCTCTGTTGCTAGGCAACTGCAGGACATCAACGCGATATATATAAAGGCAAACCGAGATTTCATCACCCTACAGCGATCCACGCGCGATTCCACGCGAATCAGCGCGACAAATTTATAAACCTCGCTACGCTCGGGACTTCGGCCCTCGCTTCGCGAGGAATCAGTGATAAAAAGGCTATTATTTATTTGCTTGTATTATTTGACAGATATTGACGATATGCAGACAACGATGGTTGCATCTGTCATTATGGCAATTTGTCTGTGCGCCACACTTGAACCAGGCTGTTGGGCACGATCAATGCACGAGAAAACACAAGATGAATCGAACTTGAACCAGGTAACTTGCAAGATAGAAGTCAAATTTATAAAGAGAAAGATTGCCTGCGGTACCCGAGGCACCAACCTCCCCAGAGATATCTTAACGCGAGCGTTCATATTAGAAAAGTCGTCCTTGACGACCGAACCCTGATTAGCTAGTATTTATAACGCTTTTCGAACATTCAAATCCTCAGTTCACCTTCTTTCTGTGTGCTTTTCATTTAAATCAGTTCAATGTGATCTCTTTGTGCTAAAAATTCCCTTCTTTAATTCACTAATTTCTATTTCTTTGCATTTCTTCGTTAATTCGATCACTGTGGACTTTGCTGATTTGAATTTTATTCAGTTAATGTACACCTAATTACAGTAAATGTCAATAACAAATACCAAACATGAGATTTCTTCCAAACAAATTTCCCCCAAACAAATTTTTGTCAAATAAATTAATGATTTTTTTTCCATCTTAGGTATGAACGATTTTTGAATTTCTTAACAACTCCGCTTCTTTCATTCTCCGTGAATAACGTTAAGCTAGTTAATTCCTATTTGTTTTTTGCTATTTTGTATGACAACGTTATTGCAATTAACTAAAATCTGGGGCCGTATTCACGAAAGCATCCTAAGTCCAAAGAGCCTCCTAAGATATAACTTAGGAGATAACTGGTATTCACGAAGACCTCCTAACTTAAGATATGTCTTAATTTTTCTCCTAAACTTAGGAGGTCAAAATTGACCTCCTAACTTATTAAAACATGTCTTGACGGAGGCTAAATTCGATTGTTAACGAGCTTTACGTCGATTTTCAGTGTGATTATTGTGTATCACAATAGTTACCGATTAGATAAACATTTTAAAGCATTATATTGCTAAGAAAAATTATATATCTTTTTTAGTGATGTCAAACCACACGGTTAGTTTTATATAGGTCTTCGTGTCATTAACGGGTTCCACATTTCTTTCTCTTTGCGGAGTTATATTTCCGTTTTTCGTGAAAATAAGCCCTTGTACAAGAAATATCGAAGTAGACCCTATTAAAATGATGATGGGTTTGTTTGTTGCTTTCGCTACTGACCATGAACGAAGATATTATCACGGTTTTGCTATCTTAAATTCGAGATGAAATAAAGATTATTGTATCGTCATTGTGATTACAGCAACAATTTACACAATACAAAATATTCATTCATGTAATTTTCATAACTTATTATTCATAAGATCGTGCTATGTAAACTGTCTCTGATTGGTTTACTTTTACTAATCGATAACTGCCCGCGACCATTAAACTTAGGAGACTGCTAAGTTACGCTTACCTTAGGATGGTCATAAGATATCGTTCGCGAATAGCACTTAGGACATATCTTAGGAAGCTCCTAAATTTTCTCTTAAGTTATATCTTAAGATATATCTTAGGTAGGATTTTGTGAATACGGCCCCTGAGCTTTATGTGACACGCGGTTAAAGTGTTCGTATGAGAAAAAGTTGTCTCGCCCGGCAGGCAGGATTACCCTACCTACCCAAACAAGACAACTTATAGCCCTCGTCTCTCCCCTCTCCCCTCTTCCTTCTCCCCTCTCCCATCTCCCCTCTCCCCGAGACGACTTAGAGGTCATCATGAAAACATTTGGTTTATATTTGGCAAAGAAACGTTTTAATATCAGACTAGTAACTAAACGGGCTTTTCTTTTGAAATAAAGTGATCGTGTCTAACCTTAAAAATGACGAAAAGTTATATATCTCGCCCAGGGTAACTCAGGGGAAGTGTACTCTACTGGTGCGGAGCTGTCTCGAATACTCACCGAGACAACGTTTCTCCATACCAATGAGACCAGAGACTTCATTTTTGAAAAACTTTAAATACCGAAGAAATTAACGTTTCAGACATAATAATTATGTTACTACTTGTTGTAGGGCCTCATTGAAAACGCTTTACCTATGGAGCCTATGGAGAATGATGGTAAGTTCCTGCATCCCCTTTCCGCAACCCGCATGATTATCCTTTATACCGCATCTCGCACCAGGCATCCACAACATGCAATACCATTCCACATCCCGCAAAAACATGTTACATCCCGCATCTGCACGAGATGTGGGCATGAAAATGGCGCGAGTCTTAAATGTCAACAAGCGATGACAAACAGGACGAGGCTGAATGCCAGTTTGCGAGTTGTGGCAAATAATTGTTGAGGAAAAATTGTTTGTGTTAAAATGGTATTTTTGATAAAAATGGGATCTGGACTTGCCTGTACCCAGAACTTAAAAATAGAGTCAAAATATTATTGTTCTTTTAAAAAAAAGATTAGCTTGTATTTGACATTCATCCACGTCATCCCTTCAAATTAAGCCCGCCGGAGCGTCGTGCAATCGTGCGCAAGGCTCAAAAGTACACGCTAAAATATCGATTGTGGTGATATCCTGCTTTATGATGTTACTTTTGGAGCGAAAACTATACTAGGTTACTGTGATCGAGATTTCTCACGTTTCCTTCTGTGAAACTCCGTAAGAATTAGCAGTCTTAGCAGAGCAATTAAAATTTCCGTGCCTTTCTTTGTACTCGTTTATGAAGCAAATTTGTAAGACCAATTTTCAGGCAGAGAAAAAAAACATAAATTTGTAAAAAAGAAAAAAACTGCCTTTGAATTCCTTCTTTCTTCACCTTTGACACATTCGGCAGGAACGATTTTCAATTTATACAATTTGGACATTTGGGAAGATTTCGCTGAAGACAATTATAACAATATCAAATTTTAAGCCAAATTATCACTGACAAGCGAATTATGAATAGTGGTGGGGCCCGGTGGCTTTATACCCGTTTCTACATCGTGCCCCGCCCCTCCAACAAAACAAGGCAAAATGTAGAAAGAATACGTGAAATAGTTCAAATCGAGATATCATTAGAAAAATTGCTTGCGGACAAGTCAGAATCTATTTTGGTTTTAAATGCGATTGGTTGATAAAGTAGCGCTAGTTGTGTAATAAGCCAATTTCGATATATTAAAATTCCTACTTGGCTCTGGGGCTTAGGGAAAAAAAATCACATTGAGGTTCAGGTATGAATAATTTATTTCTTTTGTTTTATTTCCCTAAGCCTCGGAGCCAAGTTATAATTTTGATATATATCGAAATTGGCCTGTTAATCAACATCATAGCAGTATGTAAAACCAAAGCAAATGCATTTAAATAATTAAGCCTCTGTGCTTCTCTTTTCTTAGACATGTGCAGGGATTTTGCCTCCATAAGTGAGTGCGAAATTCTTAGAGGCTTAACGAGGTGCGCTGACCCGAATACTCCAAAGGTATATTTTGGGTGTGATAAAACATGTGGTTATTGTGGTAAGTGCTTTAATTTTTAATCTGACGTTGATCCATTGCAATTTGCTATTTTTGTGATCACTTGATCATGTGGTCACGAGACAGGTCACGTGACGCACATTAATTCATTCCGTGTCAAAACGTTGCACAAAGCTTTTATCTAACAAATTCCAGATAAATCATTAAAAATTCCAGCGGTGTTAATATATTTCCCCAATTGTTTTTTCTAAAGAATGTAGTTTATTGTTATAAAAATTTTTGCAATATAATTTCATAATACTTGAAGTACATGATCTGCTCTACATAACAAAAGAATTACAAATTACATCAGTTTACCAGACAAAAAGAAAGAAAAGAAAGGTGCAGAAACGTATAGTTCCTTTTATCATACATATTCAATACTTAACAAACGAATTCACGACCTGCTCATTTTATTGCAGAAAAGGGCTCCGCTGTGTCACAATTATTTTTCAATTTGACAATATCACCCGAGCTTCGATGTAGTTGATGCAGTTGGTAGCAAGTGTAACTTCGTAAAAATCCAGTCATGGGATCCCAGTTGTGGAATACTATTGTCTAAAAAGATTGTAGTCTAAAATCATCAGCTGCCATCTTGTAAATCTTAAATTGTGTTAATACCTTGTCTCGAGCACTTTTATAATATATTTAGTGTTCCCTATGCAAATCAAAGAGTTGTTCCACAATATTTGCTTTTTAACATTATCATCACTGATGGTGGTTTCATAGTAGTGAAGTTCCACCCTAGTCTCTAAAGTTTCTTGAACAAAAATGAAAATGTTACCTAAATTTGACAATTTGATGTCATTTTTAACTCCTGAATACGCTAAGCGTAAAACGATTTAAAATGATCTTTGTTTGTGAGGCAAATGTTTACTCTATCGGCTGTAAACTTTTAGTTTTAATTCCGCTGACCAGTGCATAAGGCTTCGAGCATTGGAAGACTTCAAATGGCCGTTTTTTTAAGACTTAAAAAAACGCTACAGCACCGTAAATGTTATTCTTAAATGTGTGAAGTTTCGCTGTCATTTGTAAAAGTTCAAATACACCAAATTTTGTTTCAAAAACGATGAATGAAAGATCCGTACATTGCTTTCACGACCTCCTTTTTTCAGTGGTCGAGTATTCTAAATTGTATTTGCAACGGGTAAAAGGCCACCTTCAAATATATATGTGCAAGTCTTATGCACTGGTCAGCGGAATAAACAATTAACGTTTACAGCTGATCGATCGACAGACCGAGTGAAATTTACCCTTCAATACCTTCAACGCTTTGGCGTATTCACTAGCTAAACATGATCAGTACATTTGCACTAATCAACTAATCCCTAATCACTAATCTCTAACCAAGTTGCTAAGTTTGGGCCTGGTCGCACTACAGTCGAAAACAAAAATCCGCCCGTGCAAAAATCGAGCAAAACAAAAGAAACTGCTCCGGTGGGAAACGCTTTTTGTGGAATGTTTTTGTTTTTATGTCATTTTGCACGGGCTAATTTTTGTTTTTGACTGTAATGCGACCAGTCCCTTTATTCATAGTTAATAGAACAAACTGGTTATGAAACTCAGTCAGTCCTTTGTTATATGTTTTTGTTCTCCATTTCTTTTGTTCGTTTGCCTTGACCCTGCACAAAACACAAAAGGTATTGAAATGCATATGAGCAACTGACCAGTAGAAACATTTGGGCTCACACGATAAACAAAACAATGTGCAGGGTCACGGTTCGTTCAACATAAAACAAAGCAGCTTTGTACACTCTTTTTGACATTTGTTGAGCTTCATAACCAGTTTGTTCTATTAACTATGCTTTATTTCAACGATGTTTGGCTTAACAGAACCTGTAGTAGCTGGAAAGTGTACTGTGAAGACAGTGGACGACAAGTGTTGCAGCTTTCCGTTTCTGTACAAAGGAATCGAGCAAAACGCGTGCGTTAAAGGCATCACTACTGACAGGAAGTGGTGTGGAACTACTTATAACTATGATGGAGAAAAGAAGTGGGGATGGTGCCCAGATGCAGGTTCGTATTTTTTAACTCTTAATAGCGCATGTCCGTAAAAGATAAATAAATGTTAAATTTCGTGGTAATTCTTAAATATTCGATTTCTTTCATATTTTCACGTTGAATAGGCTAAGGTATGACAAATATCATGTTTTGGAAACTTTTCTTTAATTTAAAATAAAATCACAAATAACCAATTGCCGTTGTAGCATACAGTTGAATAACTTTGTCAGCCCTGCGTTACAAAAAAAGTAACATTTTACCGCCATCAATATCTCAAAGCAGATTTTAAAATATGACTTTCTCTTTTCCTTTGATGATAACGGAAACTTCTTAAATAACATTTAACTCTTTGGGTGGCCGCGATTTCTAATATAAAACGCAAAACACTGTAATAGTTTGCATAAAGCGAAATATTTCCAAAATGCCCTTACCATCCATTAAATTAATGATTGTCCTTTATATTGCAGTAAATTAGAGGTCTAGTCCAAGATGACATTGACAACGAGACCATAAAATTGAGAAAGATGAAACTTTTTTATTCTTATATCCATATCTACTAGAGATACATTCCATTTAATTTCGTGCGAATCGTGGGCGTAAACGGTATAGAAGTTCGCTCCAGATAGCGCTTCCAATCCTTATTAAATCCTTGTCCAAGGAGCCTGAAATTCGTTTTGAATGCTATTTTATAAACATACTAGCAGCCTGGCCTTAAAAATGTGACGTCGTTCCGTCCAACCTGAAGTGAACTGTTTGCTACTCGTTTTGTTTACTATACCGAAATCACGAAAAGAAAAAATCAGGAAAGAAATCGTTAAATCTTTAGCAGATATTTCACTTGCCGTATGACAGAGCCCGCTCAATAGGCCATTTCCGAGTTGCTTTTAGCCTCTCTATCAAAGCGAGGCTAGGTGCGAGACCTTTCATATGAAAATGAGTTTTCATTCATATGCAAATAAAACTTACTTGCATGTGAATGAAAACTCATTTTCGTATGAAAGGTTTCGCACCTAGCCTAGCTTTGATAGAGAGGCTAAAGGCAACTCGGAAATGGCCTATTCAATTGTCTAGCTTTCCCTACCGTCGAAAAGCATAAAGTGTATTTTATGTGCCACATGGCAGTCGACATAGAATGCACCGTCCCAACAAACGTACGTAAAATTTCTGCCAGGATTCATTCACTTGCCATATGATAAAAGGTGATCCATTCCCACCTTTATTCGGCCGTTGATAATCGAAAGTTGCTGTTAAGTACTACACATTAAGCGTCCTTCTCAAAGCGACAGCAAGAAGTCATGACCGCCATTGTACGATTCGAGCGTGACGAAAACGAGGCCAGGAGTAGGTATCAGTTTCGAGAATTGTCCAATCCTTGGAAAAATTTATGCATAGCATTGTATTGTATTATATGACCATAACAATAGTTTAACAATACATTCTAGAACAGCACAATACAGCGCAATGTATTACATTGGACAAGTATGTCAGTTTCCGGCCGAGAAAATCTAAATAGGCGGCCAAATGGAAGACCACGATCGACAATTGCTCTTAAATAAATATCTTTTCAGACGAGGAAATCTATTTTATGGTGAACGTGGATTATACGCAGTTTTTCTCTTGCACGAGCCTTCGTTCATCATTTTATTTCCGATTTGCGATGAATTCGAAATTCGTTGATCGATTAATTGATATCTTTATTTTTGTCCTTATTGACAGGTAATTTATTGCATTTCCTTTTCATCACAGCAGAACAGTGCAGCGTGAAGACAGTGGACGACAAATGTTGCGAGTTTCCGTTTTTGTACAAAGGAATCGAGCGAAACGCGTGCGTTAAAGGCATCACTACTGACAGGAAATGGTGTGGAACTTCTTATAACTATGATGGAGAAAAGAAGTGGGGATGGTGCCCAGATGCAGGTTCGTATTTTTTAACTCTTAATAGCGCATGTCCGTAAAAGATAAATAAATGTTAAATTTCGTGGTAATTCTTAAATATTCGATTTCTTTCATATTTTCACGTTGAATAAGCTAAGGTATGACAAATATCACGGTATTCATGTTTTGGAAAATTTTCTTTAATTTACATGTAACTGATGAGTGGGATGGATCAACGCTTTGTTGGTCTACGAAACAGTTCTGTATTAAAGTCCATATGAAACGATATTGAGTAGAAACACTTTGTTATATAATTTATATATATATATATATATATATATAAATTAAAATAGTATATATGGGGAACAGAAATCGTCAACAAAGAAATGAGTGAAAATGTGTATCAGCCTGCCTGCCACATATAGATGCTTCCAATTTCACGCTGAATGGCGGGGTTGGCTCAGTAGTCTAGTGGTAAGACATCTGACCGGTACTCAGGAGACCCGGGTTCGATTCCCGGCTAAACCACATTTTCACTCATTTCTTTGTTGACGATTTCTGTTCCCCATATATACTAATTAATTAATATTTGTCAGAAATCACTGTGAATCACCTTCTGAAGGGAATAAGTTGGTGATTCAAAGATAATGAGGCAGTTAGTTGTTTCAATTATTTCCCAGCCCAAGTTCATACTACTTATATATATATTACAAATTAGTGTGGGAAGGGAGATATGGACAACTAATTGCCTCATAATATTTGGATCACCAACCTATTCTCGTTAGGAAGGCGATTCACAGCGATTTCTGAAATATGTAATTTAATTTCCTTAGGGAGTGGACTGTGAATCGCTGAACGATTGGGTAAAGTGACGCGATCCTAATTGCAGAATTTGTGTTAATGTCTCCCAAGAGCTTTCCACTATGAAGCCATAAATGTGTTGTTTGTGTTTGTGTAAGTGGGGTTGTCTCAGTGGCCTAGTGGTTAAGGCATCTGTCCGGTCATCATTAGACCCGGGTTCAACTGCCAATCCAAGAAGGAAAATCACTCAACTTTGATGACCATAAGTTTAATACAAACTTGTTTCGTAGGTGTTGCCACCCACTCCTCCTCTAGGTGTTGCCACCCACTCCTCAGTTAAGTGTAGGAGCAGAATTACGAATTGATGTTTTGACATTGCGTTAACCACGTATGCTTACAGACCGAATTGGACTCAGTTCTATTACCATTATTAAAACTTATAATAAAGGTAGTGTATAGTCTAATTATAATAATTTTTGTAATAATGCGTAGACTGAGAGAAACGATCAACTTCAACTGAAAGGCAATGATGTGCGTTACTGAAAACTATTGTATTAATATATGTGGTAGGCTAAATAAAAAGTTTATGAAGGCGTTTTGTCCAAATTAAACGAAATAATATTTTTATATTAAAATTTCACCAACATGACGAGGTGATTGTCAATGGCGCAAAGGTTTGATGTTGATTGCATTTCTTTTTCATCACAGCAGAACAGTGCAGCGTGAAGACAGTGGACGACGAGTGTTGCGAGTTTCCGTTTTTGTACAAAGGAATCGAGCGAAACGCGTGCGTTAAAGGCATCACTACTGACAGGAAGTGGTGTGGAACTACTTATAACTATGATGGAGAAAAGAAGTGGGGATGGTGCCCAGATGCAGGTTCGTATTTTTCTACCTCTTAAAAGGGGCATCCTACTGCGGATATCTTTTAATGGGTTTGAAATGGCGCTGTCAGTCTTGAGCTCTTTGGAACAAATTGAGAATGATAGTCAACCACTTCACCCCGAACCTTACCACTGTTTAGAGAAGCAGCCTCTATCTCGAGTTCCAGTAAATTGCCTTTTCAAGCTAGCGGATGTTGTTGCCCTCCTTCGTATTTCAAGCATTTGCTCTCACTGCCAGTGAAAATTCTCCAAAGCAGTGAAAAAAATCGGCGGCGTGAAAAGGGTGAATGTCATTCTTAATTTGTTCCAAAGCGCGCAGACTAAATTCATAGGTAAAGAATTTAAAGTTATCTTTAAATCCAATCCTCAATTGTTTTGTCCAGTGTACTAGTATTTATCAAATACATGCGGAAAATTATGGAATAATTATATATCGTAGTTATGGAAAAATACAACAGTTTATGAAATTTGTAGAGCTATATAAACGTTGCCTGAAGAATTGTGCATTGGTTCATTCCAGAACAGCAAGGCATTGTGGGTTAACATGCAGAATATATTTCAAAATACTCTTCACTGGAGAATGTGCTGGCTTCGTACAGTGATGACTGTAGAGTCAGTGCTGGACCCACAACGCCTTGCGGTCTTGGAATGTACCATGCAATGCACAATTCTTCAGACAACGTTTATTGGAATAGCTGCATTGCATTTATGGAATATTGCTATATTCCGGCAACCATGATAGTGACTTCCCTTTTACGTTTTTTAGAATAATCGAATTACCTAATATAACTCAAGTGCGTCTGTTAACAGTTAATAAGAGTCCCATTCGAATCAGTCATTAGCTAGTATATGCATGCGAGAGGGACAACTACGACGTAACAGAACTCGCAAACTTTGTTTCAACGTCAGGCTGATGCCCTGTAAGTGTGTTTCTTACTTCTTACGTAGATTAAATATCACTCTTTCTTCCATTTTTCCGTTTTCTTCACAGTCTGAGAGCGATCAAGACAGCTGAACAGCCCTCAGTTTGTACTGTTGGATATACAGTTTAAAGAAGAAGGGTCACTTGCTTTTAAAACGAGGTGTAAAAGATTTGGGACAATTAAAAACTCTTAAGGGTGTAATTTGTGTGCCTGGATTTTGTTTGACTCGCTCATTGTCTTTATGCATTACTGGCAGATAGGGCACTCCTGGCAGATAATTAATTATTATAGCGCGAAAGCGCGCGTGATATCGCCTAATACTTAGCCGACGAGGCCGTAGGCCGAGTCGGCTAAAATTAGGCGATATCACGCAAGCTTGAGCGCTATAATAGTTTTATAATTCAACACATTGATAACAAAGCACAGTTTGAAGAAAAAATATCGCCGACAAGCCTTTTATTTAAAAAAAAAAGCTTACATATGTTTTACGGCGTAAAACGTGCAACATTACACAGTTCATGAATGAAAGTGGCGCCTTTGTCAATATTGTGCAAGCTTGAACACTATAGAGCGTTTTCACTGACGTCATATCAAAATTCAGAAGCCGTTTTCGATTCCAAAATGTTTATGGAATTGTAAAGAGTGGAAAACTACACATCTGGGCCAAATTTTGAAGCGCAAGAGCATTTAGTTCAAGAGTTATAGGCGAACGAGTGTTTGACATTTTTAGTAAGAAATGTATGGAGCGACCATCTTGGTGTACCACTTTGGTACACCAACATGGCGGCCAAAAATTCAAAGCCTTAATTACACCAAAAATCTCATCACAAAATATTGTATTCACTGTAAGTGCCATTAAATCAGCCCATAAGCATCTATAATTCAAAAATAACTTTCAACTGGTTCAATTTTGTTGATTTTCACGGCTTATTTGAAATAGCGTGACGGATTGCGTGACCCATTTAAAACTTTTATAAATCGGAAGCAAAACATCGTTAAAACCTGAAACTTTTTGTGAAAGATTATAACACTGGTATTCATATACCATGTTAGAAACAGCTTTGTAGGATGTATACTTTAGATTTTTGAATTTTTATGACGTCATGTGAAAACGCTCTATAACTGTTTTATAATTCAACACATTGATAACAAATCACAGTTTCGAGAAAAAATTCATTGAGATATACAACCTTTTATTAAGTAAAAGGCTTACAACAATATTTTACCTTTCTTAGTTACAAGTGTTTCGTGTCTTAAAAAGTTCAATTCAGAATCAAAACAAATTGAACAAACACACGGCTACCTAAACATAACGGCGAAAAGTCTGAAAGAACTGCAGCATGGACAGTATGTCTTACAAAAATTCACAGCTTAAGGATACAACGGTTAAAACATCGTTACCTGTAGTTGATGTGGTTTTTAGTCCTTTATATCAGCGCACTAAATTTTCAAACATCGAAGTACGAGCTGAGTCGATTGCTGTTGTTTACAAACTTGCTCGTTTTAGTTCCTACAGCCGTAATGGCGTCAATTCGCTTAAACAAAAGATCAGAAACTTTTCTGAGGAAGTATCAAGTCTAATCATATTCCAGAAGTGATTACTAAAGGCATTTTTCGAAAATTGTGCTCTTTCATTCACTTCTTGTCGAGCGGTTGACTTTGAACCAGCTTTCATTCAGTTTCGCCAAGAAACACTGCACTGCGACCGCGACAGCGCGAAAATTTCGCGCCTTTTTTGTCCAATCATGTGATCAATAATTTTTCTCTTTTCTTTTCTTCTCTTTTTATCGTTCTTTTCCCTTTTTTTATCTAATAGTTCACGCATTTTTCTCCCAAAAACACGAAAGTGCAGGCAGCGGTCATTTTCATTTCCCTTCAAAATGCAAAATTTACCGCCATCGTTGGATATACGTCATGTAGACATAGCGTATATCGATAACTTTTTGACCATATTTGGGCAGTGTATCAATGTGTTGAATTATAACATTAGTTAGATTGTTGGCATTTCTTCTTACCAAATGCCGGATAAAATGTTGTTTTCTTGGCATAAGTCATTCAACTTTGGTGTTTGGCAATACAATGCCAAACAAGAATGTCTTTTTCCTTGGAGTTACTTGGCTTGCCTTTTTATAACCTTTCGAACCATTTTTTCGTCTCTTTCTAATTTTTGCTTCCTTCTTTCTTGATAGCCCGTCATAGGATTGGATTTGTTCGTGAAGCAACAAACTATCCAAAAGTTTACATTTACATGAAAAAATGCCAAGTTGATGAATAATGCAGATTAAGAAACATTTTACACACATGTTTAAAATTTGTTTTAAACACGTTTGTACAATATATCGAATTATATTATAATTACACAAACTCCGTTCGAAATATATGAGAAAACATCAGAAAGAATTCCGCTTATTTTTGCTTCGAACCACTTTTAAACGCATGTGGAAGCCTCTCTCCGGTGGTGGGGACAGGATAAAAAAAGACGTAAACCCATAGTTCCCCTGTACAAGCACATGGTCCCATGATCCTCTGCATCTTATTCTGCTGTGCTTCGAAACCACAAACAGGTAAGTGAAACCTTACCGCATATTTTTCGCCTTATTTCGCTCTCAGCTATACCTACATCCCCTCAACAGCGAGGAAAACTTTTGAAGATACTTATCTTCAAACTGACGTGGCTTTTTTCGACCGTAGAAAACGATGTCACGTCGAAAACGGTCGCATCACTCGTCTTTGCCTTCCCGCCATCACGAATGATCGGCGAGCAGGAGTCCGCCTAAAAGGTGCAAAACTCCGGATCCTCCACCCTCAACGGGTGAAGAATCTCTGACTTCGATCCTTTCTGCACTGCAGCAAATACAAACAGACGTGGCGAAGACAAATGACCGCGTATCCTCCATCGAATCTCGTTTCGAGCACCCTTCGGGACATTTCCCGCCATTGCGTCCCCGTGATGACCAAATCTCTCTTCTGGCCTGCTCGGATGCTGAATTAGATTATTCCGAAGATGATGCATCGTTAGCTATTGAGCCCCAAAACCAGGCTGTTAAGGTATCAGCACCGGCAAAATTTATGCTCTCCAAATGCCTTGCAAAAATTCCTAGTTAAATGTCATGCCATGAAATATACAAATCCAAAGTTTTGGGTCAATATCTTTAATCGTTCAAAAGATATGGGCATTTGAAAATGGACCTTTTTCACCTTTTCGAGCATTCTGATTGGTCCAATAGGGTCACATGACTGATTGGCGGGAATTTCAAAATGTACTGTCTTTATCAATTTATAGAATTCAACTGGGTCATGCTAGGAACTTCAACCAAAAAGGAATTGAATTGGAGCAGTCACCAAATTCATTTGACAGAATTTTGGTCAGTCTGACCAAATTTTGAGGAAGATCGACGGCTGTCAATCATTGAGAAATTTCAAATAAAGAAATCACAAAAACAAGTTTTTCTCCCACAGTTTTTAATATTTATAAAATCTGTTTTCAGCAATGAGTTTTAAACACCACTTGGCACAAACGTAGTTTCAGCCCCGTAATTTATGTTAATTTATGCAAATCAAATGCAAATAACCGCATATTTCGGTTTATTTCCCGTTAATCCCATTTTCAAATGCCCATATCTTTTGAACATTAGAGATATTGACCCAAAACTTTGGATTTGTATATTTCATGACATGACATTTAACCAGGAATTTTTGCAAGGCATTTGGAGAGCATAAATTTTGCCGGTGCTGATACCTTCAGCCCCAACACTAGGCTGTTAAGCCATCTCACACGACCACTAGTATAGGCCATCACACGAGACAAATGTCTCACAATCATCCGAAGAGACCCAACCAAATGGATCGGCCAGCAACAACTCTACTTCTGCAACACTGTGTTGTACGATCCTGACTCTGCCCAACCATCATGGGAACCTCAAAATGATTTCTCCTCCTTCCTAGAGAAACAGTTCCGAAGGAAACTCAAATATGACCAGGTGTGCGAAATCCTTGACACCTACAATATTCCATCGGTTGATTGTCTAATTACTCCTACGTTGGATGTTTCTGTGGTGAATCAAATCATTCCCACCCAAACCAAGAAATACGTACAAGATCGTGATAAGAAGTTGGCTGTGGTCCAGAGGGCCTTCTTAAACACAACAGGAACCTTCTGCTAACTACATGACGCCCTTTCATTGGGAACCCAAGTTCCTGCAAAGAAAATTAAAAGCACAGTTGAGCAAACATTATGCCTACTGGGGTTCAGCTAAACCGATCAAAAAACTTCCGGTCCTTTCGTCCCCACAAGGGACTCTCAAGCCAAGACTAACAACTACTTAGAAAGGTGGAAACAAATCCCTCAGACCCAGAAATTTTCCACTCTATTCCTGTTCAGTTACACGTTCCAGTTACAAAAGGTTCAGATTTAACAGTTCCCCTTGTAGATGCAGAAGTGAACAAACTCCTTACATTGACGGCAATAAAGGAAATCTCCTTTTTAAAAGTCCTCGAACTCAAAGCTGCTTTTCTCGCAACCAAAGTCTTTCTCAAAGACCAGTCCAACATCGCGGTCTACCTTCGCATGGACAACACAACAGCTGTAGCCTATGAAAACAACACAGGGAGAACGCGTTCCCCTCAACTTGTCAGCCTAACTCTAGAACTATCACTGGACGAAAAAATGAATTTACTCAAGTTTGCACATTGAGCAAATATGTAGCAAATTTGGGCCTCTAAATTTGAACCAAATTTGCACTGGGTGTAAGGTGAATGTAAACATACATCTTTGCTCACGTGCAAATTGTGTGCAAATGTGGTGTAAATATGCATCTGCGCGAAAATTTACTATATCTTTGCTACCCCAAGCAAATCTCATATTTGCTCATCTTTGCCATGCCAAGCAAACATAAAGAAAATGTGGAATTTACCAGCTTTGCTTTCTTTGCAAATAAAGTGCAAACATCAAGTTTTGATTTGCTGCAAATATGAGCAAAGTTGTGCAAATGTGGTTTTTACTACATGTTTACTACTGTTTTGCCACCCATGTAAATCCATTTTTTCGTGCAGTGTATAGCAGTGGTGCGTTCAAAGATCAATTCTGATTACTGCCCAACACCTACCAGGCAAACTCAACGTTGCGGCAGACAGAGAATAAAGAAAATTTTACGACTCCAGCAAATGACAAATAGATCCACAAGTTATTCAGTCCTTCATAAGAAGGTGCGATGTAGACCTCTTTGCCTCACGCTTGACAGCTCTCCTTCCAACATATGTCAGCTGGAGACCAGACCCAGGTGCTACCTACACAGATGCAATGATCCTGGACTGGTCCCCTCTAAAAGACTACGCCTTTCCACCGTTCAGCCTACTTTCAGCAGTACTGAAAAAGGTATCTCAGGACGAGGCAGATTTGGTCCCAGTGGCTCCAGTTTGGCAGGCACAACCTTGTGGCCAGCTCTTCTGAACCTTCTAATCAAAAACCCTGTCATGATCCCAAACTCCAAACACTTGCTGAGGGACCCTGCATCTCTTCTAAGAATCCACCCAATGTACCCCAGGCTTCACTTAGCCGTCTTTCACGTATCAGGGAACAACACCAAACAGAAGGCTTTTCAGAAGACATTACCGAAATACTTCTCTTAGCCACTCGCTCCTCCACACATAAGACGTACCAGTCAGGCTGGGGACTTTGGAATAGCTGGTGTTCTAAACGGAAAGTTAATTCGATTTCAGCAACCCTAAATGAGGTCCTTCTCTTCTTGACTGATCGTTTTATAAATGGAGCTGCTTATAACTCAGTCAATGTAGCGCGTTCGGCTATCTTCTCTTGTCACCCTATGATGGATGGTTACCCAGTCGGCCAACACCCTCTGGTTGTTCAACTTTTAAAGGGAATGCTTAGCATGCGTCCTCCAAAACCTCAATATACGCACACATGGGATGTGCACTTGGCCACTAAGTACTTGGACCGCCTTGGAAAGTCCAAGCTGCTGACATTAAAGCTCCTCTCAATCAAATTGGCAATGCTGCTTGCCCTTTCTTGTCCGGAACGAGTTTCGTCCCTCTCAAAGCTGGACCTTCGATATTGCCGTGTGGCTCTTGAAGGTTTTTCCTTTACACTGACGACGCCAAGAAAGCGAGGTTCTCCAGAACAGCTATCTCAATCATTTTTTGCGTCATTTCCACAAAATAAGAGACTGTCCTGTTGACACTTTTCGTCATTACCTTAAGGCTACACGAAACTTGCGTCCAGTATTTCCATCCTCAAAGCCAGACCCTTTATTTGTTTCTTAGGTTAAACCGCATAATCCGATCACGTCGCCTACTCTTAGCCGCTGGTTTCGCACAGTCTTAATGAATGCCGGGATTCAGGGGACACTGAGATTTTTAAGGCCCACTCGGCTCGTGGAGCATCTACAACGGCAGCAGTGAACAATAATATTCCACTTGATGACGTTATGAAAATGGCAGCTTGGTCTTGCATTAGTACATTTCAGACGTTTTACTACAAGCCTGTCTTCAAGTCTAATTATGGTCACTCTATTAAAATAATTTCAAAATTATTTCTAAGTCCTATTATTATTACTTTGTTTTTTACAGTTGTGCCTTGCAATTTTAATCTGTCAGTCCCAACCCCTCTTCTGCACACTGCGTGTCAGAGCGTTGAATTCTACCTGATGTTTTCTCATATATTACGACATGAGAACTACTATAAACTAGGTTTATTACTGTTTCGGAAAAAGAAAAACATCGGTATTATATGCCGATGTGTACCGACGTATTTTTTCATACTTCGTAAACGAACTTTGTCAGAGCAGTTGCTAATCATCTCAGTTAACTCTCGGATGTACACGGCTAAGAATTAGCCGATATCAAGCGCGCTTTCGTGCTATAACAGTTAATATTTAAAGGAGCTATGTCATGGTGATTTTGAGGTTTTCGGGTCAAAACCGTCCCAAATTGAAACTAAGTACCTTTGTCGTACACGAAATGCTTAAAGAACACTAACAGGAAGATATTAAGTGAATTTTAGCAGAGAAAATAAACCATAATCGGAGTTTTAACGAATTTTCTAAGACACAAGCGATAAACTTGAAAAAATTGGCCCAATTTTTTCAAGATACAATCCTGGCCATCTGCAGCCCAAGACACTTATTTTTACTTTTAGAGCACTAGTAGAATAATTTTAAACAAAACTGGATTCTTATTTTTGGGTTTTCACTGATATAAAGATGTATTATGGCTTTTTAAAGTAACGCTAAAAATGGTGACATAGCCCCTTTAACTTATATTGTAGAGCAAATCATAGGTTATCTATTAAAAGTAAATCTTTGCAAAATATTTTAACACCGCAAAACCCAAGAGGGGGTTGCAACCTCGGTGATATGAGAGGGTATACATTTGCATGTATGTCCGAGGGTAAAAAGTACTGGGGAGTGTATAATCAAGTAAAAATTGTCATTGAATTGTTTAGTAGTGCAATCAGCCAAATATATCATATGCAAAAGTTCTATCTTATCACTTAATGAATTAACGCTAATCGCGGTTATCGATTTCAGTCTTATTCCTACGACACACAAAAATATTTCCAAACTAAATAACTGATTATCGCAAAAGTTACATATTGTAGTAAACATGGAAATACATGAAATTGCTACTTGGTTTCTGTCAGGTAAACATAATCCTGTTACACACCAAGATGTATAAAATTGACAAAAAGGAAACATGTATTTCTAGTTATATAGATGATACAAAGTTTGCGTTGGTAATTTCTCGCCCAGTTGGCTTTCTTGTGGCTTGAAGATTCAGACTCTGTAAAATAACATAATAATAAAATTATCTTCCTTGACTTGGAAAATCGATGTTTACTCGAGCGTTCTTTGGTTTGGAAAATGAGTCACTTGGTTTGATGGGAAGAAAAGAGAATAAAATGGCAAAATGATGGATTCGTATGTCCTTCAATGCACGAAAAATACTTGTACCATATATCTTACGTTCTTACATGTGGTATGCGTTAGAAGAGATAGAAAATCTCAAAACACCTCCTACCACACACATCCCTCCTCTTCCCTCCTCTTCTTTCTGCATTCCGTTAACGTCAAAATCCGTGGTTCAAAATAAGAAACCTGAAACTTGCACACATCAATGAATCAAGCCTTTACAAAAATTCATATCAAATTCTACTTACAATGCTGTTCTTCTTTTTCTCCAAATTTAAAATGCACGTCATCGCCAATCAGTACAAATGGTGCCCAGTACTTGATGGCACTGAACTTTGTTGACTCCCGAAGCGATTTCATAGCCTGGTGAAGAGCAACACTGACGCTTTTTCCATCTGTCAGATGTTGATAGAAACTCTTCATGAATTCCATGGTGGCCTCGTCATCGATTGCCCAGAGTGACGCCAGAACAGAGCGAGCACCAGCAGCCAAGAAAGCCCGAGCAATGCCGACCACACCCTCAGACTTAACCTGTCCTCGACCACTATGACAGCAACTAAGTACGACAAGCCTTGCTCGCAGACGAACTGCTTGTACATCTGATAGCTTCAAAATGTAGTCTTCATCTTTAGGAATCTTTCTCTTTGATTTTGATTTTGATCTTTGATCGTGATCTTCTTCCCATCCTGGATTTGGCGCTAAAGCAATTTCTCCTGTTTCCTTTCCTCCATGGGCTGCAATGTGCACCAACTCGACTGCCGAGATACTCTCCAGCACTTTCTGCTTGGTTGCTTCTTTTCCTGTCAGTGGTGAGACCTTTAGTATTTCTGCTATCATGTCTACTTCCTTTTTAGCATTCTTTAACTCTATATATTTGCGTGTACCATCCGTTTTGGTAACCTCCTCTAGACATGGATTTCCCACCAGCAGCGCCCCGAGTCTGCTGTGGTAGTGCTTGGGTGAAGCTGCGATCAGTTTTAAACTAGTCAACGAGGAAACAGTCCGGATTCTGATAGATTCGCTCAACGCAGACAGGGGAGTTAAACACAACGGTCCTTCAGGGACGATGATCAATTCGTCATTTTGACACAAGTCTGCAATGGGGTCAATTACTGCATAATACAGCGGCTGTAACGAGTCCATGGTGCAGTGGGATGACTCTGCTTGTTCTTCAGCGCCTTCTCTATTAGAAGATGAGTCGTCACTTAGCTCATCCAATGAACGATTCTCGCATTTCACACCAACACCGGCTCCGATATTTTTCAAAGTAGTTTCTAACAAAATGGCAACGCAATCTTCTCGCGCATGTGCACCTTCTATTTCTTTTTGTCTGAACTCAACCTTGTTCCCCTTGTTGATAACCCAGAAGTTGATTTTGTTGCGGTCGAGTCCTACAAAAACTGTTGTTGTGGAAAACTCATTTGAGAGGTGAGAAATTGTTTTCTTTGGATCAAGTTGTGGAGGTACTGTTATGCCATACTTGATTTGCAAGTCATCGACCAAAGCCTGTGCACGTCCTTTTTCAGCAGCACACAAAGCTTCGTCAATCTTTTGGAGCTTTAGCAGCGTACCCCACAAAGCAGTGTAAGAATCATGGTAGAGATCGCGAAAACTTATTTTCCAAACGTCCTCAGCCTGAAGACTTGCCCTCAGGACATCCAAAATGTTTACACTGGATTGATAACATTCAGAAGCTTTTATAAAGCTTCCGAGTGTTTGATAAACTTCGCCAAGATTGCCATAGGCTCTTCCTACTAGCTCGCTGTCGCCCAGTTCTTCGGCAATAGAAAGGCTTTTTGTATGGTAGTTAATGGCTTCCTGGGAGTTTTCGAGGCCTTGATAAGAGTTGCCAAGATTACAATAGGCTCGTGCTTCCCCGTCCTTGTCCTCCATTTCAATGGCAATGGTCAAATGCTTTTTGTGGTACTCTTGAGCTTTTTGCAAGTCTCCAAGGCCTTCATAAGCATTTCCAAGACTACCATAGGCTCGTCCTTCCCCAGTCCTATCGCTCACTTCTATGGCAATGGACAGGCGTTTCTCGTAGTTCTCTATGGCTTTTTCGAAGTCATCGAGGCTAATATAATCATTTCCAAGATTACCGTAGGCCCGTCCTTCTCCGGCCCTATCGCTTATTTTTTGGGCAATGGACAGATGTTTTTCGTGGTACTTTATGGCTTCTTGGAAGTTCCCAAGGTTTTGAAAAGCATTGCCAAGGTTGCCATATGCCGATCCTTCGCCCATCTTGTTACCGCTTTCTTTGGCAATGTAAAGGGCCTTATTGTGGTATTCTATGGCTTCTTTGTAGCTTCCGAGGTTTCGAAAAGCAGTGCCCAAATTTCCATAGGCCCTTCCTTCCTGATACCTGTTGCCGATTTCTTTAGCAATAGAAAGGTCGTTGTTGTAGTACTCTATGGCTTCTTTGAACTTTCCGAGTCTTCCATAAGCAATACCGAGATTACTATAGGAGTTTCCTTCCCCCACCTTGTTCCCGACCTGTTTGAAAATGGAGAGTCCTTTGTTGTGGTACTCTATGGCTTCTTGGGCGTTTCCGAGACCATAATACGCATTGCCGAGATTTGCATTGGCACATCCTTCACCGCCTTTGTCACCCATTTCTTTGGCAAGGGTTAGACGTTTTTTTTGGTACTTTATGGCCTCGTGGAAGTTTCCGAGAAATTCGTAGGCATTGCCGAGATGACCATAGGCCCGACCTTCTCCGGTCTTGTCATCCGTTTCATTGGAGATAGACAGGTGTTTTTTATGGTATTCGATGGCTTTATGAACATTTCCAAGGCTTTGATAAGCGTTGCCGAGATTACTACACGCCCGTCCTTCTCCTACCTTGTCACACATCTCTTTGGCGATATCCAAATATTTGTTTTGGTACTCTACGGCCTCTTTAAAGTTGCCGAGACTTTGATAAGCACAGCCGACATTGCAATATGCCCTCCCTTCTCCGGCTTTGTCGCCTATTTCTTTGGCAATGGACAAATGCTTCATGGCGTACTCTATGGCTTCTCTGAACTTTCCGAGGCAAAAGTAAACAATGCCGAGTTTGTAGTAGGCCTGTCCTTCCCTAGCCCTGTCTCCAACCTCTTTGGCAATTGATAACTCTCTGATACTGTTCTCTAAACTGATGATTTTTGACTTGGAATCTGCCATTTTAAGATAGTCCTGCAAAATATGAACGCAGAACTAAATACAGACCTACACGTAGAAG
Organism: Dendrophyllia cribrosa; assembly: GCA_024195265.1. Lineage (NCBI taxonomy): Eukaryota > Metazoa > Cnidaria > Anthozoa > Scleractinia > Dendrophylliidae > Dendrophyllia > Dendrophyllia cribrosa. The sequence goes on along the minus strand of JAJLRJ010000006.1, from coordinate 42,609,644 downwards.
AAAGATTGTATTTTAATCGATACTCTGTTATTCTGTTATTTTCTGGAAAAAAATACAGCACTAACAGAGAGACACTGATCTTATACATTTGTTTAAAGGTTTTGGAGAAAAATGAAGAAATGTAAAAAAGAACAAAGTAAATGGAATCATTTATTTTTAAAGAAAAACTTCGCCTATAGTGATAGTGAAAGCTGATGGTTCCATTCCTAACACTGTATTATGAAGTATATGGCTGGCTTCTTGAGAAATATCAATTTGGGTATGAACAAAACTCTTGACTATTTCCTTGGGAGGTCAGCGGTTGGGCTGTTACTTTTTAGGGTCAATAAACGTGTATTGTTTCAAGTATATTTTTTACTTAGTGTCATTTATCAAGTATCGCTTCAAATTTACCTTACAAACTATTCACAGTTTTCACGAACTCTAGCTAAGTAATCTGATATACTGAAATATTTCTGGGGTCAATCCTAAGCTAATGATTTGCAATGCAAGGATAAATTAATACGTGTAAATAATAGCTGGTTCAAGAATAGGCCATTTCAGAGTTACGTTACGCCTCGTTGTCAAAGCGAGGCTAGGTGCACAACCTTTCATATGGAAATGAGTTTTTATTCAAATGCAAATCAAACTCATTTCCATATGAAAGGTTGTGCACCTAGCCTCGCTTTGACAACGAGGCATAAGGTAACTCGGAAATGACCTATTGAAACAACTGTTTCTGTGTATTGTCTGGGTTCAAAGTCCAGTTTATTTGCCAGTTTATTGTGCTTTCTTTCTTTCTTTTTCTTTTTTTTTTATACTTTCTTTCTTTATACAGAGGCATCTGTTTAGCCTACATATAGCTAGTTTAAACAGAGCCCTGTTTAGTTAATAAAATAAAACAACATAACACATATTACAGTCCTTGAAAACACACTATGAACAAAGAAAACTCTTAAATATGCATATTGCTAAGATTGTTTTTGTTGTTCTTTCAATTTCACGGTTTCTGTTATCTCCTTCTGAATACAATATTCCAATAAACATGTATAACAAATTCCCTTACAACTTATCAACTTCATCAATCTTAACCCCAGTCTAGAGCCACCATCCCTCATTTGAAGCTTAATTCCCTAAATTCCATTGAAGCTTAATTCTCTAAAAGAAAGCAGGCCCAAACAAGTCTCATTCTATCACTCAGCTTTTAGTTTATTTTTAAATGTTCATCACGTTTTTTTGTTTTCCTTAGATGCTCAATGTTTTATAAGATGCCATAACATTCTGAATGCTGTTAGACGTTCCAATTTGTATATTTTGTTAAGTAATACTATTCGATACTATAGTTTCAAGTGGTCTTTCATGTGATATTTGGGACAATTTTGAAATATGACTCGGGATTTGTCTTCCAAACACCCAGTAGAAACCATTGTATTATTTGTTCATACTACAAGGCTGAGAAATTTCTCTTTTCTTTCCTGTTCTAACGCGCACTACATCTGTTTATTTAGGTCTCGCGTAAATGATTGACATGTGATCACCGATCCGCCAGAGGAGCTGACACATAACAAGACGCTTCGTCCGATGACAAGTTGGCTTTGTTGGCCACAGTTTTTCTTGACTGAGCAAATATAAAAAAGGAAACAAAGTATAAAAATTCAATCGATTAATTCAAATTCGATCAGACCAGCTACAATCAACAAATGATATTTCACAAGGACGACAAACCCGATCTGATTCTCCATTTATTAATTATTAACTACAAATTCTACCATCCTCAGTCAATTAAGCCAGTTATGTCCAGGATTGCAGATAATTAGATGCATGACAAATTTAATAAGCGTCACAAAGTGTCCTATTGATCTTCTACTCAACTTTAACATCACTTGTTTTCAAAAATTCAGACAATAAACGTCACGAAGTGTCCCCTAAATTCTGCTCTTTAAGTAAAGATAAACAGGTGAGTTTACCCTAACCTAACAACAACACTAACACTAATGCTTACCTTACATTTCAAAAAAGATAGTTAACACTTAGACTTAACGGGACACTTTGTGTTGGATATCAAAATTTGTCATGCATCTAATTATCTGCAATCCTGGACATAAGTGAATTAAGCGTGATATTGTTAAATGTCTGTGTGACCGAGCCAAACACCTCATCAGTAGACCATCAATAATCCGGCTCTGAAGAAAAGAAACACTTGTCGTCAGTTTTTGTTTCTAACGGATATCCTTCCTCGTTTGTGCAAAAGATCACAAAGACATACTAACGTTATCGACTTAAACGTTTTAGGAAATGAAAATCAACAAAGTTCAGCACTGAAAAGCTAGAAAATAATTGAAAAGAGAAAGTTAGTCGACTTTCAGTTTTTTTTACTACAATACAGTACAGTCGCATATCTATAAACACGAGAATGAGATGTTGTTTGCAGCAAAACCAGTTAACAACAGGTAAATCGAAAACTGCATGTAAAGTTGCAGAAATTTGGCACATTTTAAGGCTCATGCCGCTATAACATGATGGATGGCTTTTAATTATCAATATATATAGGCAGGGGCCAATATTAATAATAAATCGAACTTTAAACTGTAACATCATTATCAAGTAGAAAGAGACAGAAGGAAAAGGTGAATATAAATTAGTCAAAAGAAATAGTTAATTAAAATCTTTCCTTTTTTAGTTCTGTATGAGCCCTAAAATGACGTGGCTTTCCCTTCAGAAAACATGACAAAAAAACGTTAAAAATAAAAGCAATTCGGCTTTCCTAGGTTTTGTCCTAGGTATGACGTAGATACATCCAAACGTCGTATCGCCATAATTTTTGTATTCATACTGCTGTAATATCTTAATCAATTTTTGCCGGATTCTGTATAAATAATTGCATATTAAGGCCCGGCCAAACGAACGCAACATTTCAACGCAACATCTTGCAACATTGTTGGATCGTGTTGTGAAGGAGCTGGCCAAACGCGCGCAACATGTTGCAACACGTTGGATGGTGTTGGATGAAGTTTAAAAATGATCCAACATGTTGCAACAGGGTGGCCAAACGCGTGTTAACACGTTGCGCGCAACAATGTTGCAAGATGTTGCGTTGAAATGTTGCGTTCGTTTGGCCGGGCCTTAACAAAGTGACAAGATGTTTAGCGCGATGTTGCACCATCGACCATATTGATTTTACCCCTCAGGGCATCCCATAATTTAAATGGTCATTAAGGAATGCCCAGGGGGCAAAGTCAATGGCTGCCTTATCTGCAAAAATGTCCATGTGTCCGGCTCTTAACTCTAACATAACTGGACTAAATTATTTATCCCCTTGCGAAAGCCTCTGCTAACTACATAATACAGTACAGGATTTGCAGACGAGTTCATTATTGTAGAAACCATCACTGCATACAGTAGATCTTTGTAATATTCTTGTAGGGTAATTGCTGGCCAAAACACTATTGTCAGACGAAGAATGTTTAAAGGAAGCATTGTAACCGCAAATATCACAACGAGTGGGGTTAGGATTTTCTTAGCTCGATTGATTTGCCTCAGGCGAAGGCTTTTAGCCTTGATTAGAGTACCACGTTGTTCTTCTTCCCCTAACATAACCACATGTGCCTGTTTTTTAGCTGTGACAAATACACTGCTCAGTCTGCTCTGACTTAACACACGAGATATCGCGATATAGGTAAAAGATATGACAACAAGTGGCAAGATGTATGAGAACAAAGTCATTACCAATCCAATATAGACTCCTAAGAAGACCGGCGGCCACTTTGAGCCACACCATTTACCTCCATTTTGGAGGTCACGATATTCGACAACAAAATACAGTGGAAGGCAAAATATCAAAAAGGATATCAGCCACACACCAGCGACAACAGCCTTGGCTCTTTGTAACAAAGTCTTGTTTTTGTTTCGACCAAGTATCTTGATTGTGAACATTATCCGATATCGCTCTGTAGCGATGACCACAATGCACCATACAGACGCACCGTAGAATATCTCGAGAACAGGATACAAGTACAGGCAACTAAACTCCCCAAAAGGCCAGCTCACGGGCGCTTTTTCCCTGATAGCGACGACCGGTAAGGCTAATAGCAGTATACCAAGATCTGCAATGGCTAAATTTTGAATATAAAAGTCTGCTGGTTGTTTCTTTTTTCCCAGGCGACTTATGACAATCGCCACCAAAATGTTGCCGATAACTCCAAACAAAGCAATTAGAACCTCAAAGGTTAGTTTTAATGTCTCGCCAAGAGACATCTCCGTTTGTTCAACTGATGCGGTGTAAGAATCATTCGCTGGAGTGAAGCTCTTGTTCCATTTAAGTGTCATCGTGCAATTGTTGATAAATTCAGTTGGCATGTCTGTAAGATTCTTCAGTGAAAAAAGAACACGATGTTGAGCGATCAACTGTCCCTTAATTAAGGTCAAATAAATTTTTAAGATCCGACGGTCTTTAAAGAAAGTTAGCCCTCCAATTAATTTGTCACTGGCTTTCTGGCTTTAGAAGGAAACTAGTTATTTTCTTTTGACGCAGTTTTTATGGAGTCTTCTGTGTTGCTAAGTCAGGTTGTGACTTTTTTAGAAAAGACGGTACTCCTGTCTCGCGATGTTATGCCTTGAAGAATACAAAGATCTTTCCGTGTCATATCTGTTGTGTGGATCAATTACCTCGCCTGAAACAGAGAAAATTTTAACAATATGCAAATATTGGATAAAACAATCGTTAAAACAAAACAAGTGTATGACACGAGAAAGAAAATTACCAAAACCTGTAAACAACAGGTAGTGGCGCTTAAATCGAAAACTACATGTAAAGTTGCAGGAATTTGGCACATTTAAGGCTTATTTCGCCATAACATGTGGATGAAATATTTCAATATATCACATCAAAGCATGTAACTCTGAATATATAGGCGTGGGCTTAATAAGTCGCATTGCAATATAATAAAATAATGTGCGTCATACCTAGGTCAAAACCTATGAAAGCCGTAAGCTTGTATTTTTTCAGTTCTTTTTAGCCACGTTTTCTGAAGGGAAGCCACGTCATTTTCGAACTCATACAGAACTAAAAATGGAGAAATTTTTTTTATTAAATGTTTTGACTAATTTATATTCATGTTTTTCCTTCTGTTACTCTCTACTGTGATAATGATGTTAGATACATGCAAACATCGTATTTCCATAAGTATTTCTGTATTCATACTGCGGCAATATCTGAATCAATTTTTGTCTGATTCTGTATATGAGATTGCATCTCACATCAGTGCATTGTGTCTGTTATATATCCTGCTACAGGAAGACCAAGGGTTATATATTAGTATATCATATACCTTTATATCATAAAACAGTGTGTGTCAACGGGCAGAATTAAAGAATTCAAAAGCATTCTTTGTGTATTTTGTCAATATTTCCGCTGTCGTGTGTTCTGGAGGGGAAGACCAAGATATAATTACTTATTCGTTGCTCTTTCATCAATGCCGCTTTCAATTAGTGTCATATTTTAGACTCGTGGGGGTGGCTAGGAAGCCCTTTATGTTTCAATTGAATTATGTCAATAATTTTCCGTTGTTTTTCATTTCGCATTCAGGTTACGTTTCATGTTAACGAACCCCCATTGCTTTATGGTGTTAACGCGAACTCAAAATCCTCCATCGAATTCTATGAAAGAATTCAACTATACATGATGGTTATTCGGCGAAAAGTGTGCAATATATTTGGGTATTCTATCGAGCTTTAGGTGAGTAAAATTAAAATTGACAAAATTATATGGATGTCAAAATGTCCATCCATATAATTACAAAACTTTCCACATAATAACATTTAATTTGCACCATGCACGTTATGATAAAAAGAAAAGTCTAATAAATACACTTCATTGTTTATTTCATGGTTTGACAGATAGTAAGCGCGGATATTTTACGAGTTGCGCAGTATTTCTCCGAGCCCAGCAGGGGCTAGGAAAAATGCGAGCAATGAATAAGCGATTTATTATTCGACTGTTAAATTTTCTGATACAAAGACGCTTTTCCTTTAGTAACTTCTTAATTTAAGTTAATTTAGTCATCGTTATTCGTCCAAGGTTTCATTCTCTGGTGTTTAACTTCGCTCTGTAACTAACCTGTCAAACCGGCATACTGCATGCAGTGTAATAAGCGCGCGTTCTCTTGCCCATATGCGGTGAAATGGAGTACGATTGTCGAATAACAAACACGTTATGATAAAAAGAGGTTACTCCGCGCAAACCTGTCTTATAAGGTTGGGTATCGGTTTATTGTTTTTCTCGGACCCTGTGTCGATGATAAAAAAGCTAAAATTGACAAGTTACAAATAACAATTGCCTAAACCGACGGTATTACAAAACGTTCCGCAAAATATATCGTTTAATATACCATATTTATTGTTTTCCCAAATATATGAAGGCTTTTGACATTATTTTACTCTTTGTATGTTTGCACTCGTTTTGGTTCGTACATGCACCCTAAAATTAAACTGCAATGTCGTATAATAATAAGGAGTAAATATCGATGAAAAGTTTAATATCTGGCTTGTGTACTATGACAGACTCATAATTAAATGATTTCATTCGCTCACCTTGACCTGTTTGCAATTTAGAGCGAGCCATGTGTGCTATCACTAAACTTACCTTGCATTTTTCATAAAATATTTATAACTGCATCGTAATTTGTGGTTTACATCACAAGAAGGGGTGTGAGAAGAGGAGAGAGGAGCAGTGGGATGAGAGGAGAGAGAGCAAACGGCAGAGGGCAGCATCAACACCCACAGAGCCAATGACGGAATTCATCGGCATCAACTGCAACAGAGCCTGCCGATCCAAAATCGGACTGTACAGCCACAGCAGGCGCTGTAACTCAACCATAGACTAAACCTTGGCGCTGACTCCTTTGTCTCCCGAGACAGACGGATGCCAACAACAACATCAGACGCTTCTCTCCAATGTGCTTCAACCGGTTTTACATCTACTAATGACAAACTCATAATTAATTATTTCATTCGCCTTGCTAAGTTTGAGGCCCCATTAGGGGGGGGGGGGGGGGGGATCTGAGTATCCCATATCCCATTAATTTTTGGCCTAAATATCACGTACCCGTTAATTCATGTGGTTTGTAGCAGTATAACGCCAATTACTAATGATAACGTCATTGCGCGTAATATGTTTGGGTACGAGATAACATAAAACACATTTTCCACAGGCGTTCCCTTCTTTGGAGTAGAGATTGCCTGCAAATAACATTTCAAGGATGGTTATAATGTTTATTGATGGTATCACGTCGGTATGTTGTTATGTAACATCTTGTTGGAAAGTAGCAAAGTACTTAAATGACAGAGTTGCTTAAGGAGTGAATCGTCTTCGAAGCAAGAAGACAATGTTTGTATTGTGTGTCACTACAACTATTTCACCTGTACACAAGCTGGTAGACGCACAATAATAAAGTGCTTACGTGCTTGCCGAGGGTTTGCTGTGTTAGGTGTTCTGTTTCAGTCGTAGAAAATGAAAGCTGCTTCCCTTGGGCGCCTTGACTTTCTTCCTGATCTTGTGGTGGAAGCCCTAGCATCTCTCTGAATATGTTCCTCTTCCATTTCTGATACCTCAATTGACAATTCTTCCGCAGTCTCCTTGGCGGTCAGTGGATCTCCATAATCCAAGCACTGGACCACTTAACTGTAGTATTCTTCTTCATTGAACACAATTTGGTCTTCTTCAAAAGTAAGACTCGAGATTTCCGACAAAACTGATGCCATTCATATCTGTTGTATACACTACTTGTGAATCATGAAAATGGAATGGTAACAATAATTCGTTTGTGTAAATAGCGACTTCAAACTGCCTTTCCGAAGGAGATACGTCCTTTGTGCATCTACCCACGTAAAACGGGGCTTGTGGGAGAAACATTGGCTGATAGCCAGGTTTGATGACTACAAAGGATTGCTTTCTAAATAAGGGAGGAACTGAAGAATCTGCCACACTTTGTTGATTGGTTGTTTTTAAATGTTTAAAGTCTACACTGAGGTCGAGACTGAGTTGGTTTTTTCGACATAACAGTTGATTGGCAAGATGCCTGGGTTATCCTTGGTTGACTTGTTCCTCGCGGTAACTTGTCGTACACTTTGGCCAAATTCCTCCCGCCATTTTTTTCATCTCTGCCAGCTGCAGCGTGGTGACTGCGCTGTTTGGTGATGGCTTTGGCATTGCGGGGAGCCTCGAAAAAAGGAAGGAATCCCTTCTGTTTTGTGTAATGTGACTTGGAGCTGGTAATTTGAAGCCATACTTAGTACTTCGCTTTAAATGTTCTCTTAAGGTTGAAGAAAGTCTGTGTGAGAACTGCAGAACCAACGGCATGTCATTTCCCTCACGCATTTCAGCAAAAATATTCCCCACAACAAGGGTAGTAAATGAAGACAAGTCAAGGACGTTAAGGGATTCTGGCGAAACTTTATGGAGAAGTGAAACAACATTCTCCACAGTCTTTACAAACTAAATGTAGAATACCCGTTCAAAACATATAGAAGGAGCAAATGGCATTAAAAACATGAGGTAAGAGTCCGTGTAGGCCTGCCACCCCCATTTTACCTTCGCTAGCTTCCACTCAAAGGCAAGGTCACCAAGCACATAACTGTTAAATGGACCATTGTCACATGGCATATCATTAACATTATTTCATATGACTAATTAACTATTCATAACTTCGATTGCGATGTTATGATATTTCTGAAAGGCTGCGGCAAATTCACCTCTAACAGGTCACGTGATACATTCAATATGCTTGTATCCAGAGTTCGGGTGGATAAATGATTCAAAAATTTGTAGCATACCCTATTTTCTCAATTAAACGTCGGGGGCGTTTATGTAAAAGCCGGCTTCGTGAACCCGGCTTTTATTAAACGGAGGTAATTTTTCATCATTTTACATTATCACAGTTTAGTACGTCTTTTACTATTAAATCCCTGGAATTTGCTGGGATGATAAAGATGACGAAATTTATCTCGGTAAAGAAAGTCCTAGCCTGCGAATACAGCCGGCTCTCTAGCGGCCGGGAGCGATGAAAGGCGGCTGTATTCGCAGAATAAGAAAGTCCGCGTAACAATCAGTTACACAATACCGAATTCAATTAAACGCCGGACTTCAAATAAACACCGGTAGCTCGAATAAACACCCGGGACATTTATTTACAACTTGACCATGTCGACCAGGCATTTATTTGGGGTCCGGCGTTTAATCGAGAAAATATGGGTACGGGTATGACGAGCGTTGCCATGAAAGCAAATACGACGCAAATGTAGACTTTGCTTTTCGGCAAATATGAGCAGCAAAGATGGGCAAATGTGGCATTTACACTTTGTTTGGTCCATATTTGCCATACGGGAAAATCCATTTTTTTTTTCGTCCTTTCGAGCACACCGTAGAATTCCGAAAGCAACGTTAATTTTGAGATCTTACTAGCAATTCCCGAAAGTGACGATCTTCCCGGACTAATAGATCTTAGAAAAACTTTGGAAGAGGATGTAACACCTACTGGCCGCTTAGAGTTCTACCGGTTGCCTACCTTAGTACGAACACAAAAAAAGAAAGTGACACACTCGAACACCAACCCCGCAGTGTGGTGAGTACCATACGCATGCGCACAGCCATGTCACCCTACCAGTGGCAGCCAGCGCATGCGTAAGGTATTGGCCAGACCGCGGTGTTGGTGTTGGAGTGTGTCACTTGCTTTTTTTTTACCTTAGTACGGTTCGTACGAAAGTATATTATGTTTAGTAGTTACCTTGTTTAGTTATTTGGAATGGATTGTTTGCGTATTTTAGTAGTCCGAAGAAAGAAACGGCTAGTTCGGAAAACAGCTGGTACGCGAAAGTTGCGGCCCCTTTGGGATGCTAAAAAGTAACCGGGGTCACTACTTTTCGGCAGTCGTAATGCCGGCGTAGATTCTGAGGGATAGTCGAGTGTGCGATCCCATAGAGTGTGCGACTCCTCGCGGGAGGCCATTTTTCAGTTATTCTTGCGTGATCGTCTACTCGTAGTCTATGATAGCGAAGGGATATTTAACTTCCGCTTCCGATGTGATCTTGTCTTGCGATTAAAATGTAAATCAAGTTTTAACTAGATATACGTGTCTTGCAGAACCTCGCGAAGTTCGGGGGAGGGTGCACCCCACAATTTTAGCGACGGGGAAGGGAGAGATGGAATTTCTGTTTTAACTGGAGAGGTTGGGTTGCATGGCTACAATGGCCCCAAAATTTAAAGTTGAGACATTCTCGTTCCCAGTCGCTCGTCACACTCCATGACGTCAATTGGAGCTTTGTCGCGGTTTTGTTGCTAGGCAACTGCACAACACCAACCCGATGAAAATACATATATAAAGGCAGCCCGAGATTCCACCGCCCTAAAGCAATCCACGTGCGTCAAGTCGTTTTAACAGGCTAACCTGGACCAAGAGGAACGAAAATCTGGGTTTACCTCGGTGTAAGAACCTGTGACTTTTTCCTTTGTTTCTTACCTTTGTAGTATTGCATTCCCAGTTGACTCTATTGTTTTATGCCGTTTGTTTTCTTTGTTTTACGTCACTCATGAGTTTCACAGGTTCTTACACCGAGGATGAGCCGAAAATCTAGCCTTATCGCTGGTTAATAACGCAATTTATTTCTCCTGTCGACAAAACGTCTGCAAACATTTTGTCCTTTTCGCCTCATAGGTTCGAAAATGATGTTTGTTTGACCTTTATGAAAACGGCTTTGTGAACTGACAGCTATTGATGGTTTCCATATGATCGCTGCGATCGCTGAGAAAGTGAATGAAGATCGAGGGGACCTGGGTCTGACAATATCGTTCGCGCCATTCTTGAAATTCAACATGGCGGCTGTGAATCGTCGACTCTTACTTGAAGCTTGTTTTTAAAATTAAGTTTCCATATGATCAAATAAAGACAGTCGTATCTTTGCACTTCTTCCATAAAAAGGGCCAAATCGCACCCTTTCTCAGCGTTCGAGTTGGCAGCCATCTTGAAATGAGCGAGCGTAGGCAATGCATCCTGGTATTTTTGCGATCGCTGGAGAGTGGTTTCCATATGATCGCTACGATCGCCACGATCGCTGAGATAGAATCACAGCGATCGCAGCGATCGTTGTCGCTGTGATCGCTACGATCGCCGGAGAGTGGTTTCCATATGATCGCTACGATCGCTGAACCTTTTTTTTCAGCGATCGTAGCGATCATATGGAAACCGGGCTTTAGAGAAAAAGTGCCAATGCTATGATTGTATTGTCTAAACATTCATTTATCTATTCATAACATTTCTGAGAAAGGATAGCCCCCCTGCCGTGGCGCAGAATCTACATCTGTAAACAAAACATTCAAACATCCTTGTATCCGTGCATCTGTCATTAAATTTAATCAGAAACGGACTTCAGAGAAAGCTTTACCAATGATTTAGTTCCAGACTTGAGTGGCAATTAATTGTTGTCACCAATGCCTTGTTGTGCACAAGTTACTATTCCCTAGTTGCTATGAAGTCATCTAATCAGTGTTAAAACCGTCTGGGCATATATTCAAATAATTGGATGTGTGTATGCCTTCCAGGCATATGATTTTGGTTTTAGCATATATCATCGTGCAAAATTCAAAATGGAAATTCATGAAAGTTGAACTGCAGTTCTTCTTTAGCTTCATGTCTTTATACCAACGATTCTTTATTCGGTAATCTTCGCAGAGTGATCAGTTAAAAACATTGCGCGTGCATAGAATTTTCGATGAGATATCTTGTCTTGTAGTGCAACTAAAGGATAAATTACTTACCGAGGTTAGTGTACAGTCAGACAGCTCTTGTTGTGAGTTGCCGAGGGTGACAGAGAAAGATCCTGCAACCGTTGACATTTACAGAAACATTTAATTTCAGTTGCTATTTTCCATAAAAATATGTCATCTGACTTATCATCGCCAAATAAAAGCTGGGATTATTTCGAAACAGAAAATAATCTGTTGAGTATTGAAATAAAAACAGCAGAACCCCGCCTACTCGAACTCTAAAGGGGACGAAAATCCGTTCGAGTTAGTGGAGGTTCGAGTTATCGGGATCGGTGAAAAATTTATTTATTTTGTTAATTATTGATAATAGTGACGGTATATGGCATGAACATAGTTTTATTATCTACTTCTGTGATAAACATCGCTCAATTTGCGTATGGTAACAAGAAATTCCAAAGATTATGACTTCGAGCAGTGTAAGTTTAACATTTGGGTGCATGTTTCTGCAATATAAACGAAGTTTGTAGTGTATTACTACAATCTAACTAAATACAAAACAACATTAAAGAAGTAACCATGCATGTCCGTTTTCCTATTTTCACTACCGAGACAAAAAAACACAGCATCCGGTTGTGAATGATAACGTGAAATGAATGTTAAATCAGCATAAATACATGATCAGTCCGAAGTTACAATCAGATAACAAGCAGCAGGCTATTTCTCAGTTGATTTTTGAGAAGTCATCCCGGCAACAGAAGCTAACAGAGTTCGAGTTATCGGGGTAAATTTGGGCCAAAGGAAACGAAAAATAGTTCGAGTTAGCAGGGAATTCGAGCCGGTTATCCGAGTTCGAGTTATCCGAGTAAAAATGACTCCAAAATAGGACCAAACCCACGGAAATCGAACTTAATTAGTTCGAGTTAGTTAGCGAGGAGTTCGAGTTATCCGAGTTCGAGTTAGCGGGGTTCTACTGTGGCAATCTTCTAACTGAACACTGATCTACACGTAATAGGACATACACTTAAAAAAATACCCTATTTTGATCGATACTTTTACACAATGGTTTAAGTTGCACACTTTCAGCTTTTTACTTACCACTTGCTCGATCGAACGTTTGCTCGAAAAGCGAAGGAAACATCAAGATACGCAGTCGGAGTGAGATTTTGGAAAGTGCAAATCCAACTGATTTAATTACTTGTGAGCCACTCAAAGCCTCCAGGCACTTCCAGCTCGTTTAGGCCTAGGTACTAGGCTGTGTGCCATGTACGTCATAGCAAATGCTCAAATCTGATAGGCAGGAGTCATAAATTAAAAAACATTCTCCCAGGTCCTGTCCCAGGCTGAAGTTCACTACTTCTATGATCCTTTCAAGCTTCCTTTTTTTTCCTTTTCTCCAAATTGTACAATTATAAAATGTATGACTACATGGTTACTACTAAAATCTCTGACATGCTGAGTTGCAATGTGTTCACTTATGAAGTCATTTTTGTCAATTTCGTCGTCAATTTCGTCCGTTATAAAAAGGTTACGTTTGTATGAGATGTCTTATTTTCGACTTTGAAAAAGTATGGCATTTTCATCGAGACCAAAATAACCTGTCCATAATAACGAGGTGTAAATAAAGCGGAGTTCTAGTGTATTGGAAAAAGAAAAGGCAACAAAAACGTTTTGTTTATATATAGTGAACTCTAAGCGAGACACCCTTGCGGAAGCGGAAGCCAGCTATTGTTGAACGTCTTATTTTAGGCGTTGAAAACAATACTCTTGAAAAGTTAAGCGCCAGGCTGGACGCGGCCAATAAGCGCGAGTTAGATCGAATCAACAGAAAATAATTGTCCAATTATAATCTCTTGACTGCACCCATGCAATGAGTATGTACAACATTGTATTGCACGCAATTGTTACTTGAGAATCAAACCCAAACTGACCATTCCTCCCTCGGGAACTGACACACAAGAACAGCTTTATTAACATTAAAAGCAGTTGACAGTGAGCACGTTCCGCTTATCACTCATGCGCAGAGCGGCATGAGTTAAGGTTTGCCCTCCATTTTTCTTGTGTCACGACTTTACTTTTTCGGTTCATAGCTTTGTCATATACACTTCCGGTTTCTTGACTTCCGGCTACTCTCACTTCCGGTTCCAAACAATGTGAACAAAACAGCGTTGCAGAAGTATCACGAACCGTCTCCAACAACACTCATTACATTGCTAATGGATGAGGCCGTAGGCCGTAGGGCAAGCTTGAGCACCATAACTGTTTTATAATTCAACACATTGATACCAAATCACAGTTTCGAGAAAAAAATTCATTGAGATATGCCGACCTTAAGGCTCACTGTAATATTTTATCTCGCGTCATTTCTTAAGACCCGTTTACACTGGCGATTTTTTATGTAATTTTTGTCGCACTTTTCGGTGCAATTTTTGTCGCGCGCAAGTTGCATCTTCAAATCGCGTGTGTAAACTAGCGGCGATTTTAGTGCGATTTGGTAGCGATTTGTCGCGCGATGTCCACAGGTTTCATGTTCGAAACCTGATACAACTTGGCGGCGATTTTTTGGGAAATCGCAGCAAATGTCGCGCCCGAATCCCACAGGAAATCACCGCTAGTTTACACTTGTTTACAGTTGCATTGGAGAGCGCGACAAAAATCACATGTGTAAACGGGCCTTTACACAACAAGCAGTGAATGAAAATTTGCCAAGCTAAAATTAATTTAGCGTACACAAATTGAGAGTTTTCTAGGAAGAGCTTTCGTCTACGTAAAGCACAGGACAGAATAGTGACCACACGAATAAAAACACAGTCGAAAATGGCATAGAATTTCTTAGTGAGAAGTATTTCGTGCCTGAAAAAGTTCAATTCAGAATCAAAACAAATTGAACAAACACACGGCTACATGTATCTAAACAGAGCGGCAAAAGGTCTGAAAGAACTGCAGCGTGGACAGTACGTCTTAAAAAAAATCATAGCTAAAGGAAATAAGAAACGGTTAAAACATCGTTACCTGTAGGGGACATGTTGCGGGAACATAAAGCGGGGACAAGCCCCTTCGTGTGCACAGCATAGGCGCATGTTGCAGGGACAGTACGCAAGCTGGTGCACACAAAGCGGATTGAGGTATAAAAATCACAGAAATCACTGAGGGCACCTACTACTGAAGGCTCATGGGGATAATCAATGGCGCGTTTTTATTGGTTCATTTCTATTTTGTAGCGGGGACAGTTTGCTAGAGCAGTGCACACGATGCGACATCGAAATGCGGCTCATTTTGTCCCCGCATCATGACGCACGAATTCAAACCAGCTGAATTTCATGCAACATGTTGCGGGACAAAATTGTGTCCCCGCAACAGAACATTTTCGCAAAAACGGGAATGTCACACGAGGAAAACTGTCGCTGCAACATGTCCCCGCTTCATGTCCCCGCAACATGTCCCCTAGTGTGTGTCGGCCTTAAACACCAATTGCAAATTTTGAAACATCGAAGTACGAGCTGATCAAGAATCAATCGTGCTGTTGTTTACAAATTTGCTCGTTTTTGTTCATACAGCCGTAAAATGATTGAAATAAAAATCAGAAACTTTTCTGAGGAAGTATCAAGTCTATATTATATTCCAAAGGTGATAATATAAGGCATTTTCTGAAACTTGTGCTCCTTCATTCACTCCAGTTCGCGTGTTGAGCGGTTGAAACTTTGAACCAGCTTTCTTCAGCTTCGCCAAGAAACACTGCGACACAACGCGAAAATTTCGTGCATCTTTTATCCAATCATGTGATCAATAATTTTTCTCTTTTCTTTTCTTCTCTTTGTATCTTTTAGCCTTATTTTATCTGATAGTTCACACATTTTTTCTCCTAAAGACACGCAATTGCAGGCAGAGGCCATTTTCACTTTCCTTAAAAATGCCAAATTTACAACCATCATTGGATATACATCATGTGGACCCAAGGATATCGAGAGCTTTATGACCATATTTGGCTGTTGAATAGCCCAATTTCGATATATTAAAATTCAACTTCAAACAAAAGACATCACTACGAGGCTTAGGGGAATAAACCATACAAATCCCTACTATCATTCCCCTAAGCCTCGTAGTGATGTCTTGTTTCAAGTTGAATTTTAATATATCGAAATTGGGCTATTATAACGTGCTTTGTCAGTGTCTCGCAGATCAATTATTTGCCTCACTAACAAATCACGATATTTTGCTCAACCTCGTCCAATAATGATAATTAATTGTAAACGGATCGTATTATTTGAATCAAACTTCAACTGACTTGCTTATGCTTATGTTGTTGTAGCAGTGTTTTGGGTAAACCCGTGTTTTGGGAATTCCCGTACCTAAATCCCCAGTAATATGTGTATCCCAAGTAGGGATACCTCCAAAAAACTGATTCCTGCCGACAAGAGAGGATGAACTAGTTCATCTTCTCTTGCTGCCGACAAATCAATTTTCTCTCGTCGACATAGACCGTAGCCTGCGAGCAAACTCTCGTCTCCGAATCCAAAAGCTTGCTCGCAGACTACCCAAACAAACGATAGGCAGGTTTAGGGATACAAACTCTTGCCTTTATTGAATCAATATTAGGCTTATACTGCACAGTAATATACAAGGCCTGAAGAACACTAAGGGTGGGAGTGGAGGGTAAACGGCTAAGCACACGGGCTGTGCTTCCCGCAGTTTTTCACGTGCACATTTTTGCTCCTATTCCCTCGCGGGCCTATTTGTTCATCAAGAATCATACCGTTTTAGGGTTATCAGTTAAAAGCAAGAATAACTCTCGCCTCTAATTAACATGTATTACCATATGATCAGTTACTTACTGCGAAGGTGATTAATATTTTTTTTAATCGGACCTTGTGATAATTTTATTTAGTTTCTTTTACATTCCATGTTTTTACCGCAAGGTTTTCCATTTCTGTTTTACTTGTTTGGCGTTTGCCATTTTGCAGCCTTGGCATGTTCCTTGGTATAATATTTGCATATTCATTCCATAAAGATCTTGCTGCAATAGACCTCTTTAGCTCAACGTTTTGTTTTCCCAATGTACATCATGTGACGTTACCCAAGAGAACTGTTTCTTTTAAATTTTGTTTTCTTCACGTGCATTATGCATAATTTATGAAAAAGACAAAGGACAAATTCCCTTGAGAACATCACATGACCTACATTGGGAAAACAAAACATACAAGCTAAAGAGGTCCATTGCAAGGTGTTAGACATGTATGTTCCTTGTCGTTTGTTATTGTATTTTTTTCCTAGTCCTTAATTATCCACTTCCGAGTCGTGTCCAGGAAGGGTGTTCTAAAGAAAAACCCTATTCAGTCTTCGGACGGATACCTGGCTCGACTCGGCCATGGGGTCCTCTCCCTCCCGGTGTAATAATTTCAGGTGCCACGAAGCTCTTTAGTACCTCTTAGTTTTATTGGCCCTGGGTATCACGAAGCTCTATTGTTTCAGGGCTAGGGTCCATTCTTCTGTTGTTTGTTCTATTGTTTTCTCAGCCAATCCTGTGAGGCGTTCCGAGAGCTTCGTGCCTGCCCAATAATTTTTGTTTTTATTATACCTTCAGTCCATTTATTCTCTGGCGCGGGCTTTGCGCGGGTCCTCCATATTTTGGTGTGGCTGGGATTGTAAGCTCCACAGCTTAGTCGGGCCACTCCGCTTTTGGAATCGGTTTTTGCTTCTGCCCCTATTGTTATTTTCAGTTTTACTGGCTCCGTTTCACACACCTGGTTGCCTGTCTAAAACGCTCAGGTTTTGATGCGTTTTCAAAATGCCTTAATTATTCACTTTACTGCTAGAACTCACTGAATCCCTAGAAAGTTTTCCCATCCTTTTTAAGCGGTTGTGTCCGGTGAATTTGTCCTTTTTTTATTTCGACGCTGGCTCTTTTGAGCATTGGAATTACTTTTCCCCACCCTCTCCCCCCTCAGGGACGTTGACTATCTCTACAATTTCACTCCAACTCCATGGCTTATGCAAAATTTTCCTACCATATCTTAACTATCATAAGTCATAGAGTGCCTTTTAAATGAATGTGAATTTATTATCATTGTTAATGCTACTTAACATCAATTCTTCATGTTTTCTGTTTTACTTGATTCAATGATAACAGATAACTCTTCAAATAAAAACCTTAAGCTATTGTTAATACTACTTTTGAAACATCAATGGCTGAGGTTATCTGTTTTACTTGTTAATAATGTCATCCAATGATAACAAAAACTCTTCTCAAATAAAAACCTTAGCTATTGTTAATGCTACTGAACATCGATTCTTTTGGATTCAACGGTAACAGAAAACTTTTCAATAAAAACTTTACGCTATTGCTAATGCTACTTAAAATCAATACCTGAGGTTTTCTGTTTTACTTGTTAATACTGTGATCCAATGATATCAGAAACCTCTTCAAATAAAAACCTTAGCTACTGTTATTGATACTTAACATCAATTCTTTTGGATTCAGTGGTAACAGAAAAGTTTTCAATAAAAACTTTAAGCTATTGCTAATGCCTGACGTTTTTTGTTTTACTTGTTAATACTGTCATCCATAGTTAATAGAATAAACTGGTTATGAAACTCAGTCAGTCCTTTGTTATATGTTTTTGTTCTCCATTTCTTTTGTTTGTTTGCCTTGACCCTGCACAAAATACAAGAGGTATTGAAATGCATATGAGCAACTGACCAGTAGAAACATTTGGGCTCACACGTTCAACAAAACAATGTGCAGGGTCACGGTTCGTTCAACATAAAACAAAGCAGCTTTGTACACTCTTTGAAATTTGTTGAGCTTCATAACCAGTTTGTTCTATTAACTATGTGTCATCCAATGATAACAGAAACCTCTTCAAATAAAAACCTTAGCTATTTTCTTTTGGATTCAATGGTAACAAAACTTTTCAATAAAAATTTTACGCTATTGCTAATGCTACTTAGAAGACTCTAAAGAATGCCACAGTTTATGTTCACCTATTTGTTTTAATATCTTAGATCATGCTTCCACCAATTTTCTGCTTAAGATAAAGGAAGCTTTACATATCAAATGGGAACAACCTTCTTTGAACCAACAGTTGCATCATGTTAATTTAAAACTTTCTTTTTAATCACGTATTGTTACACATTCTTTCATTTATTTGTCAAAGGTGTTTTCTCTCATTAGCATTTTCATTTACTTAGTATAAATTCAACTTTGTGACTTAAAATTTCAAACTGAAGATGACAAAGGATTGTCGAAACATGTCTTTTAAAATCAAGTCAGTTGTCGTTGCTTTAAAAATTATTACTTGCTGATAAAAATTAGATTGTTTTATACAATAAAGGTCGCAAATAAGAGATATTTATGTATCTAGACAGGCAAGGCCAATCAAGAGTGAAACAATGAGACATGTTTTTACCATTTTTCTCTTTTTTTTTTATGCTAATTATTTTTTATATATATATTCTTGTTCCTTATTCCTACTATCAGGCAACGGCCCACTTCCGTCAATTCAAGTTATATTTATCAGTTCAGCAGATTTACTATTACCAAATTACTATCAGTCGTATTACTTTCTATTTAGACAATACCATCTGTAAATCGGGAAGTGCTAATAAACTTGATGTTGTTGTTGTGGCCTACGTGGTTACGAAAGAAAGGGGAGGGAGAAGGGAAGTCTTCGAGTGCGAGTGCTGCCACAGAATACACAAATTTCCCTGATTCATTAACGATTTAGTGAGAGGTGACAAAACTTCTTTAGGCACGGGGCCTTTCGAACCCGCCTCCCAATTACCCACCAACCCCCCCCCCCCCCCCCAATCCCCCCTCCAAACCCCCCCCCCCCCCCAATCTTGTCTTGCGATTAAAATGTAAATCAAGTTTTAAGTAGATATACGTGTCTTGCAGACCCTCGCGAAGTCCGGGGGAGGGTGCACCGCACAATTTTAGCGACGGGGAAGGGAGAGATGGAATTTCTGTTTTAACTGGACAGGTTGGGTTGCATGGCTACAATGGCCCCAAAATTTAAAGTTGAGACATTCTCGTTCCCAGTCGCTCGTCACACTCCATGACGTCAATTGGAGCTTTGTCGCGGTTTTGTTGCTAGGCAACTGCACAACACCAACCCGATGAAAATACATATATAAAGGCAGCCCGAGATTCCACCGCCCTAAAGCAATCCACGTGCGTCAAGTCGTTTTAACAGGCTAACCTGGACCAAGAGGAACGAAAATCTGGGTTTACCTCGGTGTAAGAACCTGTGACTTTTTCCTTTGTTTCTTACCTTTGTAGTATTGCATTCCCAGTTGACTCTATTGTTTTATGCCGTTTGTTTTCTTTGTTTTACGTCACTCATGAGTTTCACAGGTTCTTACACCGAGGATGAGCCGAAAATCTAGCCTTATCGCTGGTTAATAACGCAATTTATTTCTCCTGTCGACAAAACGTCTGCAAACATTTTGTCCTTTTCGCCTCATAGGTTCGAAAATGATGTTTGTTTGACCTTTATGAAAACGGCTTTGTGAACTGACAGCTATTGATGGTTTCCATATGATCGCTGCGATCGCTGAGAAAGTGAATGAAGATCGAGGGGACCTGGGTCTGACAATATCGTTCGCGCCATTCTTGAAATTCAACATGGCGGCTGTGAATCGTCGACTCTTACTTGAAGCTTGTTTTTTAAATTAAGTTTCCATATGATCAAATAAAGACAGTCGTATCTTTGCACTTCTTCCATAAAAAGGGCCAAATCGCACCCTTTCTCAGCGTTCGAGTTGGCAGCCATCTTGAAATGAGCGAGCGTAGGCAATGCATCCTGGTATTTTTGCGATCGCTGGAGAGTGGTTTCCATATGATCGCTACGATCGCCACGATCGCTGAGATAGAATCACAGCGATCGCAGCGATCGTTGTCGCTGTGATCGCTACGATCGCCGGAGAGTGGTTTCCATATGATCGTTACGATCGCTGAACCTTTTTTTCAGCGATCGTAGCGATCATATGGAAACCGGGCTTTAGAGAAAAAGTGCCAATGCTATGATTGTATTGTCTAAACATTCATTTATCTATTCATAACATTTCTGAGAAAGGATAGCCCCCCTGCCGTGGCGCAGAATCTCATATGATGCCCGATTTAGGGTGTTAGCTCTATTGTACATTGTACACATTCGGCACCGCGGCAGAACGCACTGCGCATGAGTAGAAAACTGAGCATCCGGTGAATTACGCATTTCCGGTGACATACTGTAATCCCATGTAAATGTTGTAGTTAATTTTTTTATCTCAGGTAATTTTTTTTTTTCCATTGTTTTTGGGTATGGTAATATCTGCTAATGAATTTGAAACAAAGGAAAAACAAAAATTACCTGAAATAAAAAATGAACTACAACATAAACAACATAAAACTCCCGTACCGCGAAGTTTGAAAACAAAAAGTAAGAGTTATAAAACAAAGGTAGAGAAAACGTTTGTTTCGTTGAAACGTTTTTTCATCGTTCAAGTTTCAAGCGTTTGCACCAAGGGGTTTGGTGTTTGCACCAACAACGATATATGAACAAATAATTTTTGCATGGCATTTTTTCACAAAAAGCAAGTCTTCACTCCATCTCGAAATGTATTCATGCAAGAACCGATCGTGTACGTACCATAATTTTCTTCGGTTTTGGTCCTTTTATCATTGCATCTAGAAAATCTAGGTCTGTTGGTTCATGCAGAAGTGTTGTTTTATGCTGTTCGCATCGATGTTGACTGGTAGTTTAACGGACCGGAAGTGCTTGAAGTTTACGCATGCGCAAACGTTCTGCCGCGGTGCCTACACATTCATTGTATTAGGTAAAATTATGTATTCTAATATATTCTATGGCATTGTATTCTATTGTATTGTCGTTCTTTTGTGCTCTAATATTCTATTGTTTTAACAAAAGAATAAGTGTTACCCCTAAATCGCACATGGTATACAGAATCTACATCTGTAAACAAAACATTCAAACATCCTTGTATCCGTGCATCTGTCATTAAATTTAATCAGAAACGGACTTCAGAGAAAGCTTTACCAATGATTTAGTTCCAGACTTGAGTGGCAATTAATTGTTGTCACCAATGCCTTGTTGTGCACAAGTTACTATTCCCTAGTTGCTATGAAGTCATCTAATCAGTGTTAAAACCGTCTGGGCATATATTCAAATAATTGGATGTGTGTATGCCTTCCAGGCATATGATTTTGGTTTTAGCATATATCATCGTGAGAAATTCAAAATGGAAATTCATGAAAGTTGAACTGCAGTTCTTCTTTGGCTTCATGTCTTTATACCAACGATTCTTTATTCGGTAATCTTCGCAGAGTGATAGTTAAAAACATTGCGCGTGCATAGAATTTTCGATGAGATATCTTGTCTTGTAGTGCAACTAAAGGATAAATTACTTACCGAGGTTAGTGTACAGTCAGACAGCTCTTGTTGTGAGTTGCCGAGGGTGACAGAGAAAGATCCTGCAACCGTTGACATTTACAGAAACATTTAATTTCAGTTGCTATTTTCCATAAAAATATGTCATCTGACTTATCATCGCCAAATAAAAGCTGGGATTATTTCGAAACAGAAAATAATCTGTTGAGTATTGAAATAAAAACAGCAGAACCCCGCCTACTCGAACTCTAAAGGGGACGAAAATCCGTTCGAGTTAGTGGAGGTTCGAGTTATCGGGATCGGTGAAAAATTTATTTATTTTGTTAATTATTGATAATAGTGACGGTATATGGCATGAACATAGTTTTATTATCTACTTCTGTGATAAACATCGCTCAATTTGCGTATGGTAATTAACAAGAAATTCCAAAGATTATGACTTCGAGCAGTGTAAGTTTAACATTTGGGTGCATGTTTCTGCAATATAAACGAAGTTTGTAGTGTATTACTACAATCTAACTAAATACAAAACAACATTAAAGAAGTAACCATGCATGTCCGTTTTCCTATTTTCACTACCGAGACAAAAAAACACAGCATCCGGTTGTGAATGATAACGTGAAATGAATGTTAAATTTAGCATAAATACATGATCAGTCCGAAGTTACAATCAGATAACAAGCAGCAGGCTATTTCTCAGTTGATTTTTCAGAAGTCATCCCGGCAACAGAAGCTAACAGAGTTCGAGTTATCGGGGTAAATTTGGGCCAAAGGAAACGAAAAATAGTTCGAGTTAGCAGGGAATTCGAGCCGGTTATCCGAGTTCGAGTTATCCGAGTAAAAATGACTCCAAAATAGGACCAAACCCACGGAAATCGAACTTAATTAGTTCGAGTTAGTTAGCGGGGAGTTCGAGTTATCCGAGTTCGAGTTAGCGGGGTTCTACTGTGGCAATCTTCTAACTGAACACTGATCTACACGTAATAGGACGGCTTGTACTAAAACCCGGAATGCCGGAATGGCGGAATGGCGGAATGGCAGAATGGCAGAACGCCGGAATACTAAAACCCGGAACGCCGGAATACTAAAACCCGGAACGCATTAAAAGTAAAACCAAAAGAAATTAAAAAAAAAAAAAGTACAAACAAACAAAACAAATAAAGGATCTACATGCAATGTTAGAGTGGTTATCCCCTGTCCCCTGATGATACATACCTTGGGTTATATTCAGGACCACTTTATTTGTATTCGTTTGCAATTTATGAAACATATTTCAGGAACATCTTGTAGGGTTCCGGGCGTTTTTCGTTTTAAAAGTTCGAGGACCGGAAGAGGCATTTGTTTTTTGAGTTATACCACAGCAGGAGCTCATTACCTTATTTGCGTATTGACTGCGGACGAGTTGATCAGTGGTCGCAAGCTCAATCATTTAGAAATGGCGGACATTTTTGCCTTTTCTACGTAAACACCTTTGTTTAAATTTCCATGAAATGTTTTGCGCGCAAAGTTAAAGAACAATGGCTTATCCTTCGAGAATACTAAGCTACTCAGGTAAGATTACTCTTTAGAATTCAATTGCCTGTGATCTCGACTATAATCTGATAGTGGTACCTAAGAATGTTATCTTCGCTGATAACTACGAGCCGATTATTAACAGCAGGCACCAATACATTTCGATCCATTTGTATATGTCAAATATCCAACATTTTATTTAAAGATGGCAAAAACAAACGTAATAATGTACTGAACGAATTTATCTATGACAAGCAACACAGAGTATAAAAATTATCATGCAGAGGTCCAAGTGTATAACAGTGTATAAACAACAACAAATTGGAATAAATGAAATAAGAGCTTTCTAGAGCCTACACTCGTCGCTTCAACTTTTGGTGGTATTGCTATGTTAAGAGAATGTCTTTGTTAAAAGGTGTACCAATGACCTTGGCTCATAACCTTCGTCATAGAAACAAGAACAATGATAAAGGAAGATAGAAATAAGTTAGATTATTTGACATAGCTTTCATAATTTACAGAAAATGTAGCCATGCTCGTGTTACGCGGTGTGTTTCAGTTTATTCGGGCAAATTTCAAACTTATCGTTATAATGCCTTATTAATTTCTATTGCCTTTTTCTTTTTTCTATGACGTTATTGCAATTTTGTTTACGAAACAACGTACAAACTAACACGGATGACTACAGTTATCCGTAAACACAACTTGTTGTTATTCATTAAGTGTCAACTGCTTTGTTCGATCATAACTCAAACTGTGAATAAACATCCAAGCTGTTACTTGTCTAACTCAACCTCCTAGAAACTGTTATGTACTTGCGTCGGTTTTGCAAGTAATTTTTTAGGATAAACTTTTGTTCTGTTCTGTTTTCATAGCTTACAGTGTTATTGTAAACCAAACTCGTTGGCAAGGTACATCTTATGAACTTGAAGAAGACAACATTTCACATCATCAGGGACAAGCAATGCTTTTCCAACAAATGAAGGCTCGACAGCTGTGATACAGCTCATGCGTAGATGGTAGTGGGCGTTACTTGCTCTTGTTGGCAGCCTGAGAGTTCCTTCTGGTGTTCTGTAAGGCCTCTTTTCCAACCTCGCCACACAGAAGTCAAACGGTGGTTCCTCGATCCTTCCACCTCGCCCACGAATTGATGTTCGGCATCCCTGGCATATTTGTATTCTGTTGGTTACTTTCTTCAAAAGGAAAGGCTCGTTGTTTGGTGGAGTTGCACAGCCAAGTCGCTCATTTGATGCATAGTCTCTCTTTGTGACGTGATCGACTGGAAGTCGCTCGGGTCTTGCCCTGGAAGTGCTCCCCCCGCCTTTCTTTCCCGGATTAGCTGGCATATCCGTTCGAGCGAGAGCAGTGAGGTTTCCTTTTTTTTTCTTTACCTTGCTGTTTTGATACCAGTGCAAGAAGGGTAGCAGTTTTCCTGTAGACTGCGCTGTGGCCAACACATGGGAGCACACAGCTAGGCCATTCCACTGAGGACAGCTTTTGTCGCAACGAAACTCTCCTTCTGCCTTTCCTGGGATAACAAGATGTGGCCGGTCAAGGATTCTGCTACTTGCCACCATCCGCGCATCTGGTGAACAGCCTGGGGCGACAACCACTTGATTTGGCGTCTTCAAAAGCCACTCAGCTTTCGTCCACATACCTTCCACAGTAGAGGAAGGGACTGTTGCTAAGGCAACTACCAGCTGCTCTTGTGTGACGTCAAGTACTTCAGGTTCTTCAAACAAATCTTCAATTGCATCGTGGACCTCATCTGTGTCAGGGTCGTTAGCCAGAGCTATGTCGGCCAAAAGTAAGAGACCACTTTTTGAATGAGTGCTTTGCGTCTTTGGTTCACAGCTTTGCGTCTTGGGTTCACTGGTTACTGTGGCACTGCCCGAAACCTCTACTGGCTTCGTAAGAGAGACGTCTGATGAAATCACCATCTCCACATACGACTCTCTCTCTTTAGAATCCATTCGCAGCCATGTTTCCTCCGTCAGCTCGAGGTGCTGTAGATTTTCATGGAGACGATAAGGTCCTCTATTTATGACAGCCCACTGCACGTTTCTTCGTTGTCGTTCTGAGAGTTGCCGCATTTTCACGACAAAGTCAGGCAGCTGGTGTTGTTGGTGATCTGTCTCGTCACTGAGCATGCTGTTTACACATTCTACACGATTCGTGGTGAAGTGCTTGTCGACAAAACCAGCTTTTTGCCGCACTGGCTTGAGAATGTGTCTGAGGATGACGTCAGCTTTATATCTCTGAAACCACAAGTGGAACTCCCTGCCTTTCACTCCAGATCTTGCCTCCCACACTTCTTGCAGCTGAGCAAGACGTACGCGGAATTCGTCTTCATCATCCGCATCTATGATGCCTTGTTGAAGCTGGGATCCGACTTGAACACCAAAGATGTCTGCACATATTTCCCTCCTTTCGGATTCTTCGATTCCTAACGCGACCATCTTATCTGAGACATTTCTTCGTAAATGAATTGCACAGAACAGCACTATCAAAAAGACACATCTTTCTTTGAACGCCAAAGAGATAGCAGTTTCACCGTCAGTTCCTAGTGCGCGCATATTCTTTAGTCTTGGCTCTTGATCGACAAGGAAGTCAACTAGAAGCTTGAAAGAGGACTTTTCCTTTTTCTGATGAACTAGCAGGGGCCCCACCATTACAGGATGCTTTCCACTGTGCCTGTTTACCAGCAGCAAGTGCTCGTACTGAGTGGCGGTAACGCTAAATGGCCCCAAGTCAAAGGTTGGATCTACCTGGAAGACGCAGAAATTCCTATGATTTGTGCAGAATTTAGCTAGGTCCTTCATTTGCCAATCAAATGCAAGGACCGCCGCTGGCTCAGGAGCTGCCACTACTTTTCGAACATATGCCGTTTCTTTTACCTTGTCTTCCTCTTTGCACTGGAGTACGAGAGCGTAATACGGATCTGAAATGGCACCTTCCTTCAACTGCTGCTTAATATTATACGCCTGTTTAACATTTCGTGGCAATGCAGATGACCGCTCAACACCGAAAATCCCGCCTGCGTTTTCTGACAACTTGTCGACCGCCTGCCTTGGTTTTGATGTATTTAACTCTTCTTTCAGTGCCTGCAGTACACTCTTTTGTGTTCTTTTAAAAGCCTTTGCCTTGGGTCCTTGCAGCTACCATGGCTTTCGATTCGGAAGGGTTTTTCTTCTCCATCGTACTGGTATTCCATCAGTGTTAAAGGCAACCTTTTCCCATGGTGGTCTTAAAATAGAAATGATAGTTACATAGCAATTAAGAATCATGGCTTTGTTTCGTCATTGAAAATCAAATGAGAATTACAGAAAACTCACTACACCACAGTTATGTAATAAAAAGCAGGAATATTAGACATTATATGCCCGTGTAAGATTCTTTTTACATGACCTACTTACCGTATTTGTTCGATTAAGCGCCCTGGACGCTTATTAATTTTTTACCTCGAGAGTCGGCGATTATTCGAGGGGCGCTTATTCGAGGCTGGGCGCTTATAAACATTTCCTACGTACAGGGTGGGCGCTTATTTGAGGTGGGCGCTTATTCGTGTTTGGGCGCTTAATCGAATAAATACGGTACTTTATAGTGCGTAAGAAATGCAAACAAGCCATACCTTTAATGAACGTCACTGTTCTTCGGAACTCAGGACAACTTTTGTTCACGTAGTAGTGTCGGTGTACAACAATCCATGGTTTCTGGAGAGACGTCTCCTTCACCTGCCCACCCCTACCGGCTCTTGTCAATTCCTTGTTTTCTGGGCCACTTCTTTCGTAGAAAAAGCGTGGTTGCCCATTATTTAACCAGACGCCGCAATCATCTGCAAGAAGGTCTTCTACTATTGTTTTGTCAGCGCTAGTGTCCAAAATAAAGGCCCGATTATGTCTCACACTTCTTGGCGGTCGAGTACATATCAAGGAACTGTCTGGTGGGTGTAACAAAAGATCCCTTACTGCTTGGGTAATCTGTGCCTCTCTTTCATCCTTGGTCATTTCGCGTCTTGACTTTAGATCCTTGAACACAGGATTTTCAATGTTTCCGGCATAATACGTTGGAGATGGGGTGCCAAGTGCAGTCTCTTCATCAGGTTCACTGAAAAAAAAAGGATTCGTATGTTCTTTTTTTTTTAAAAAAGAAAGTAAATAAATGAACAAAGAAATAGATAAATAAATTTAATTATCAAAATATTTTGTAGTAAGTTCACCCTATATTCCACATAACACCATACAGATATGATAAAAGCATGTGCATACCCTAAATAATTAACATCCAGATCATCGTCTGAACTTGAACTTGTTTCATTAACACTGTAACAAAATATGCAAAATTATATAAATGATGGCCAATGTTATCCAAAAAGAGAACATTAAAAATTTATGGGTCCTCCCCTTTTTATATTCCATGGTGGTCTTGATACACAGTAAAGTATAATGAATAAATTGGACTCTAAGAAAATGGCCCCAGGGGAGGGGTACTCAATTATAAAAATGATGGGGTGCTCTCACAAAATTTTGAAAACACCCCTAAAAGGTACCACAATCTCGTTTTATGGGCGTGGCCCAGATTTATTTCTACCCCTAAAAGGTACCATTTCTGAGCAGTAAATTAACTGGCACGGGGAATTTTAATAGTGATAAACACTACTTTTTCAAAACCTTTTTATGTTTTATTTTTTTTGTAAAACAAATATGGGCCAATACGGGAGGCCCTTAAAGGTAACACAAGTACTTAGCTGGTGGTTGCACCCTACAAATGTTACATCCTAAAAGCTACCACAAGCACCCCCTCATTTTTATAGGGTAGTCTCTTGTAGACAGATAACGTGCTTTCATGATTCCAAACGAAGTAATTGTGTATGTACATAGAAAAGGTGAGACTGTACCTTTGTGGGGAGGCTACTGTAGCTGAATCGTCGTCAGAAGCAGTCAGGTCAATTCTGAATTATTAAAAGTATTACTATTATTACTATTTTACTATTAATACAAATAATATCAGTATCGATGGTAGAATAACAGAAAAGATACCATTATAGTAATAAAGGTGTAAGGAAGTGAGGTCAATGCCATGATTTAAAGTTTATTTTAAAAACCAACAAGTTTTTGAAATCAAACAGCTAATATACTTACGTTTCTACTGGTGGTTGGAAGGTTAATTTCCTTTTAAATGTTCTTTGAAAACATTGTCTACAATAACAAGATTAATTACATTTCAATGTTATTCCATTTGCAAAACTTGCAACAATTTTCTTATTTCAAACTAAGCCTTGACAAGACCACGGCCAAACATTTTCATATAAATCGAAATTAGAATTCATACGTCGCATCAGACCTGAAATTGGAGACTTGTCAATCTAATTTTCCCAGAAAGCAATCTCTTGCATTACGGTCGCTAAAATTAAAATATGGTCTATTTATAGCTCTTCGTGTCAAAGATCAACTGCACGCCACGTAAAGACAAGTATTCGCCGAATATTATCCACATAAACATAATACTTAACTGAATTCGCAGTCAAACTGACCAACATTCATTGATGTCCCCAAATTAAGCTTACAGTAGTGGCAAAAAACATAAAACTGTAATCTTATCAGTCTTATTCAAAGAATTGCGGAGACACTGAATCGAAACAATCTAAAACACAAGAACTTACCTCTTTTTTTCCGGGC
Source organism: Dendrophyllia cribrosa (assembly GCA_024195265.1). Lineage (NCBI taxonomy): Eukaryota > Metazoa > Cnidaria > Anthozoa > Scleractinia > Dendrophylliidae > Dendrophyllia > Dendrophyllia cribrosa. The sequence goes on along the minus strand of JAJLRJ010000006.1, from coordinate 42,580,335 downwards.
TTTTAGGACTGCTGGTAAACATAAAACGATGATTATTTAGCTGATATTTAATACTCTTTATATCAAAAACAAAAAAGAAACGAATGTTATGAGAAAAACAGTTTAAATACCTCGGCAAAGCGCCCTCCATCTTGGGATTTTTCCCAGAACAACTGCTACACGTGATAAATACATTATCATACCGTAATAAATTACATTTTGGCGGGAAACATCACGTAGATCTTTGCCACTTGGAAATAAAGTATCGTCACAAAATATCCAACGGTTTCTTAAAGTTAAAGTACATTTCAATCATCAGTTACAAATAAATATAAATGAAAAACGTTCTTTTCAATCTGTACAACATTCAGCTGAACATTACAAGGTTCAGATAGTCATGTTTTTTTAACATGTCATATTTTTGGGTGTGGGATGCTAGGGTAATTTTCCTGCTTGAATTGAAGTATGTTACGAGTTTTACTATTCCGACCTACAGGTTTTTATCTTAACTATTTTAATTACTTTATTTATTTATTTATTTATTTCTTTATTTCTTTATTTCTTTAAATGAATTAATTAAATAATTAATGCGTTCCGGGTTTTAGTATTCCGGCGTTCCTGGTTTTAGTATTCCGGCGTTCCGGCATTCCGCCATTCCGGCATTCCTGGTTTTAGTACAAGCCTAATAGGACATACACTGAAAAAAATACCCTTTTTTGATCGATACTTTTACACAATGGTTTAAGTTGCACACTTTCAGCTTTTTACTTACCACTTGCTCGATCGAACGTTTGCTCGAAAAGCGAAGGAAACATCAAGATACGCAGTCGGAGTGAGATTTTGGAAAGTGCAAATCCAACTGATTTAATTATTTATGAGCCACTCAAAGCCTCCAGGCACTTCCAGCTCGTTTAGGCCTAGGTACTAGGCTGTGTGCCATGTACGTCATAGCAAATGCTCAAATCTGATAGGCAGGAGTCATAAATTAAAAAACATTCTCCCAGGTCCTGTCCCAGGCTGAAGTTCACTACTTCTATGATCCTTTCAAGCTTCCGTTTTTTTTTCCTCTTCTCCAAATTGTACAATTATAAAATGTATGACTACATGAAGTCACTTATGAAGTCATTTTTGTCAATTTCGTCGTCAATTTCGTCCGTTATAAAAAGGTTACGTTTGTATGAGATGTCTTATTTTCGACATTGAAAAAGTATGGCATTTTCATCGAGACCAAAATAACCTGTCCATAATAACGAGGTGTAAATAAAGCGGAGTTCTAGTGTATTGGAAAAAGAAAAGGCAACAAAAACGTTTTGTTTATATATAGTGAACTCCAAGCGAGACACCCTTGCGGAAGCGGAAGCCAGCTATTGTTGAACGTCTTATTTTAGGCGTTGAAAACAATACTCTTGAAAAGTTAAGCGCCAGGCTGGACGCGGCCAATAAGCGCGAGTTAGATCGAATCAACAGAAAATAATTGTCCAATTATAATCTCTTGACTGCACCCATGCAATGAGTATGTACAACATTGTATTGCACGCAATTGTTACTTGAGAATCAAACCCAAACTGACCATTCCTCCCTCGGGAACTGACACACAAGAACAGCTTTATTAACATTAAAAGCAGTTGACAGTGAGCACGTTCCGCTTATCACTCATGCGCAGAGCGGCATGAGTTAAGGTTTGCCCTCCATTTTTCTTGTGTCACGACTTTACTTTTTCGGTTCATAGCTTTGTCATATACACTTCCGGTTTCTTGACTTCCGGCTACTCTCACTTCCGGTTCCAAACAATGTGAACAAAACAGCGTTGCAGAAGTATCACGAACCGTCTCCAACAACACTTATTACATTGCTAATGGATGAGGCCGTAGGCCGTAGGGCAAGCTTGAGCACCATAACTGTTTTATAATTCAACACATTGATATCAAATCACAGTTTCGAGAAAAAAATTCATTGAGATATGCCGACCTTAAGGCTCACTGTAATATTTTATCTCGCGTCATTTCTTAAGACCCGTTTACACTGGCGATTTTTTATGCAATTTTTGTCGCACTTTTCGGTGCAATTTTTGTCGCGCGCAAGTTGCATCTTCAAATCGCGTGTGTAAACTAGCGGCGATTTTAGTGCGATTTGGTAGCGATTTGTCGCGCGATGTCCACAGGTTTCATGTTCGAAACCTGATACAAATTGGCGGCGATTTTTTGGGAAATCGCAGCAAATGTCGCGCCCGAATCCCACAGGAAATCACCGCTAGTTTACACTTGTCTACAGTTGCATTGGAGAGCGCGACAAAAGTCACATGTGTAAACGGGCCTTTACACAACAAGCAGTGAATGAAAATTTGCCAAGCTAAAATTAATTTAGCGTACACAAATTGAGAGTTTTCTAGGAAGAGCTTTCGTCTACGTAAAGCACAGGACAGAATAGTGACCACACGGATAAAAACACAGTCGAAAATGGCATAGAATTTCTTAGTGAGAAGTATTTCGTGCCTGAAAAAGTTCAATTCAGAATCAAAACAAATTGAACAAACACACGGCTACATGTATCTAAACAGAGCGGCAAAAGGTCTGAAAGAACTGCAGCGTGGACAGTACGTCTTAAAAAAAATCATAGATAAAGGACATAAGAAACGGTTAAAACATCGTTACCTGTAGGGGACATGTTGCGGGAACATAAAGCGGGGACAAGCCCCTTCGTGTGCACAGCATAGGCGCAGGTTGCAGGGACAGTACGCAAGCTGGTGCACACAAAGCGGATTGAGGTATAAAAATCACAGAAATCACTGAGGGCACCTACTACTGAAGGCTCATGGGGATAATCAATGGCGCGTTTTTATTGGTTCATTTCTATTTTGTAGCGGGGACAGTTTGCTAGAGCAGTGCACACGATGCGACATCGAAATGCGGCTCATTTTGTCCCCGCTTCATGACGCACGAATTCAAACCAGCTGAATTTCATGCAACATGTTGCGGGACAAAATTGTGTCCCCGCAACAGAACATTTTCGCAAAAACGGGGATGTCACACGAGGAAAACTGTCGCTGCAACATGTCCCCGCTTCATGTCCCCGCAACATGTCCCCTAGTGTGTGCCGGCCTTAAACACCAATTGCCGCAAATTTTGAAACATCGAAGTACGAGCTGATCAAGAATCAATCGTGCTGTTGTTTATAAATTTGCTCGTTTTTGTTCATACAGCCGTAAAATGATTGAAATAAAAATCAGAAACTTTTCTGAGGAAGTATCAAGTCTATATTATATTCCAAAGGTGATAATATAAGGAATTTTCTGAAACTTGTGCTCCTTCATTCACTCCAGTTCGCGTGTTGAGCGGTTGAAACTTTGAACCAGCTTTCTTCAGCTTCACCAAGAAACACTGCGACACAACGCGAAAATTTCGCGCATTTTTTATCCAATCATGTGATCAATAATTTTTCTCTTTTCTTTTCTTCTCTTTGTATCTTTTAGCCTTATTTTATCTAATAGTTCACACATTTTTTCTCCTAAAGACACGCAATTGCAGGCAGAGGCCATTTTCACTTTCCTTAAAAATGCCAAATTTACAACCATCGTTGGATATACATCATGTGGACCCAAGGATATCGAGAGCTTTATGACCATATTTGGCTGTTGAATAGCCCAATTTCGATATATTAAAATTCAACTTCAAACAAAAGACATCACTACGAGGCTTAGGGGAATAAACCATACAAATCCCTACTATCATTCCCCTAAGCCTCGTAGTGATGTCTCGTTTCAAGTTGAATTTTAATATATCGAAATTGGGCTATTATAACGTGCTTTGTCAGTGTCTCGCAGATCAATTATTTGCCTCACTAACAAATCACGATATTTTGCTCAACCTCGTCCAATAATGATAATTAATTGTAAACGGATCGTATTATTTGAATTAAACTTCAACTGACTTGCTTATGCTTATGTTGTTGTAACAGTGTTTTGGGTAAACCCGTGTTTTGGGAATTCCCGTACCTAAATCCCCAGTAATATGTGTATCCCAAGTAGGGATACCTCCAAAAAACTGATTCCTGCCGACAAGAGAGGATGAACTAGTTCATCTTCTCTTGCTGCCGACAAATCAATTTTCTCTCGTCGACATAGACCGTAGCCTGCGAGCAAACTCTCGTCTCCGAATCCAAAAGCTTGCTCGCAGACTACCCAAACAAACGATAGGCAGGTTTAGGGATACAAACTCTTGCCTTTATTGAATCAATATTAGGCTTATACTGCACAGTAATATACAAGGCCTGAAGAACACTAAGGGTGGGAGTGGAGGGTAAACGGCTAAGCACACGGGCTGTGCTTCCCGTAGTTTTTCACGTGCACATTTTTGCTCCTATTCCCTCGCGGGCCTATTTGTTCATCAAGAATCATACCGTTTTAGGGTTATCAGTTAAAAGCAAGAATAACTCTCGCCTCTAATTAACATGTATTACCATATGATCAGTTACTTACGGCGAAGGTGATTAATATTTTTTTTAATTGGACCTTGTGATAATTTTATTTAGTTTCTTTTACATTCCATGTTTTTACCGCAAGGTTTTCCATTTCTGTTTTACTTGTTTGGCGTTTGCCATTTTGCAGCCTTGGCATGTTCCTTGGTATAATATTTGCATATTCATTCCATAAAGATCTTGCTGCAATAGACCTCTTTAGCTCAACGTTTTGTTTTCCCAATGTACATCATGTGACGTTACCCTAGAGAACTGTTTCTTTTAAATTTTGTTTTCTTCACGTGCATTATGCATAATTTATGAAAAGACAAAGGACAAATTCCCTTGAGAACATGTACATCACATGACCTACATTGTGAAAACAAAACATACAAGCTAAAGAGGTCCATTGCAAGGTGTTAGACATGTATGTTTCTTGTCGTTTGTTATTGTATTTTTTTCCTAGTCCTTATCCACTTCCGAGTCGTGTCCAGGAAGGGTGGCTCGACTCGGCCATGGGGTCCTCTCCCTCCCGGTGTAATAATTTCAGGTGCCACGAAGCTCTTTAGTACCTCTTAGTTTTATTGGCCCTGGGTATCAAGAAGCTCTATTGTTTTAGGGCTAGGGTCCATTCTTCTGTTGTTTGTTCTATTGTTTTCTCAGCCAATCCTATGAGGAGTTCCGAGAGCTTCGTGCCTGCCCAATAATTTTTGTTTTTATTATACCTTCAGTCCATTTATTCTCTGGCGGCTTTGCGCGGGTCCTCCATATTTTGGTGTGGCTGGGAGTGTAAGCTCCACAGCTTAGTCGGGCCGCTCCGCTTTTGGAATCGGTTTTTGCTTCTGCCCCTATTGTTATTTTCAGTTTTACTGGCTCCGTTTCACACACCTGGATGCCTGTCTAAAACGCTCAGGTTTTGATGCGTTTTCAAAATGCCTTAATTATTCACTTTACTGCTAGAACTCACTGAATCCCTAGAAAGTTTTCCCATCCTTTTTAAGTGGTTGTGTCCGGTGAATTTGTACTTTTTTATTTCAACGCTGGCTCGTTTGAGCATCGGGATTACTTTTCCCCACCCTCTTCCCCCTCAGCGACTTTGACTATCTCTACAATTTCACTCCAACTCCATGGCTTATGCAAAATTTTCCTACCATATCTTCACTATCATAAGTCATAGAGTGCCTTTTAAATGAATGTGAATTTATTATCATTGCTAATGCTACTTAACATCAATTCTTCATGTTTTCTGTTTTACTTGATTCAATGATAACATAACTCTTCAAATAAAAACCTTAAGCTATTGTTAATACTACTTTTAAAACATCAATGGTTGAGGTTATCTGTTTTACTTGTTAATAATGTCATCCAATGATAACAAAAACCCTTCTCAAATAAAAACCTTAAGCTATTGTTAATACTACTTTTAAAACATCAATGGCCGAGGTTTTCTGTTTTACTTGTTAATAATGTCATCCAATGATAACAAAAACCCTTCTCAAATAAAAACCTTAAGCTATTGTTAATACTACTTTTAAAACATCAATGGTTGTGGTTTTCTGTTTTACTTGTTAATAATGTCATCTAATGATAACAAAAACCCTTCTCAAATAAAAACCTTAAGCTATTGTTAATACTACTTTTAAAACATCAATGGTTGTGGTTTTCTGTTTTACTTGTTAATAATGTCATCCAATGATAACAAAAACTCTTCTCAAATAAAAACCTTAAGCTATTGTTAATACTACTTTTAAAACATCAATGGTTGTGGTTTTCTGTTTTACTTGTTAATAATGTCATCCAATGATAACAAAAACTCTTCTCAAATAAAAACCTTAGCTATTGTTAATGCTACTGAACATCGATTCTTTTGGATTCAACGGTAACAGAAAACTTTTCGATACAAAACTTTACGCTATTGCTAATGCTACTTAAAATCAATACCTGAGGTTTTCTGTTTTACTTGTTAATACTGTGATCCAATGATAACAAAAACCTCTTCAAATAAAAACCTTTAATAGCTATTGTTAATGCTACTTAATTAACATCAATTCTTTTGGGTTCAATGGTAACAAAAAACTTATCAATAAAAACTTTACTCTATTGCTAATGCTACTTAAAATCAATACCTGGGGTTTTCTGTTTTACTTGTTAATACCGTCATCCAATGATATCAGAAACCTCTTCAAATAAAAACCTTAGCTACTGTTATTGATACTTAACATCAATTCTTTTGGATTCAGTGGTAACAGAAAAGTTTTCAATAAAAACTTTAAGCTATTGCTAATGCCTGACGTTTTTTGTTTTACTTGTTAATACTGTCATCCATAGTTAATAGAATAAACTGGTTATGAAACTCAGTCAGTCCTTTGTTATATGTTTTTGTTCTCCATTTCTTTTGTTCGTTTGCCTTGACCCTGCACAAAATACAAAAGGTATTGAAATGCATATGAGCAACTGACCAGTAGAAACATTTGGGCTCACACGTTCAACAAAACAATGTGCAGGGTCACGGTTCGTTCAACATAAAACAAAGCAGCTTTGTACACTCTTTGAAATTTGTTGAGCTTCATAACCAGTTTGTTCTATTAACTATGCTGAAGATGACAAAGGATTGTCGAAACATGTCTTTTAAAATCAAGTCAGTTGTCGTTGCTTTAAAAATTATTACTTGCTTGCTATTATCCAGACCCTTTGGAATTATTAATTATGTAATTGCTTGTGATTGGCTTTCCGAAACCAATTCGCGGGAAAGGCTTATCTAAAAATAAACCTACTTGTAAAAACGCCGTTGCACGAATTTATGGTAGTTGCACGCTCCGGGTAATGGGCTCCTGGTTTTACTAATTAGTACTGTATCATCCAAAAAATTGTCAGCTATTATTAATACTACTTAATCTCTTGAGGTTCTCGCTTTACTCTGTTTATACTGCGTTATGCAATGGGCAGATCGGTCACGTGACATTTCAAGCTGTGGTGCAATCATCACTGGTGAAGTTCAAACCTGTGAGTTGAAAAAACAAACATGAGAACACAAAACGGAGGCAACAGCGTACAGAAGTAAAATAAAAAAAACGGTGGCATGTCTCCTCCGACGATAACGATAGACGGGTAACTTCGATGCATTTTTTAACAGTGCTTTTAAAAACGGTATAAATGAAAAACGGAAAGAAAAAACCTGCCCCGGGATGGGATGCTACAATCTCGGACGGAATAAAAAGAGAAATAACAACTCCTCTCCCCCCGATTCAGTGATGGATTCGCGCGAAAACCAAAACGCGCCATTTTCCCATCACTGAACTGGGGGGAGGGGGGCGGGGGGCGTATTAATTTTTAATTTGAAATGTCCAAGATTGTAGTCCATCACAAGGTTATTCCTAGCATTATTTTATACACCTGGGTAGAGAAAGACAATGTGGAGCAAACGTTTTTGTCTGTAGCACCACGGCAGAGGCCTGGCCTCGAACCACCGACCTACAGATCCGACGTCCAACGCGCCAACCACTAGACTACTCTTTTACGCTACGCTACGCTTTAACATTCAGGTCCATAGCACTGACTGGTGAGTTGCAAGATGTAGCAAGCGTACACTGTTTCTTCCAATAATTTGTAACCAAAAAGCAAATTTTGTTCACATATGGCTCACCTTTTGCTTTGCAATCTGTCTGTATCTCGCGGCAGTTTTACTTGGATAAATGCGCATATGCGATGTGAGCACCAAAGGCCAACAGCGATCAGACTTTTTTGTGGCCAGGAAGCTAAACAGGAAGGCATGATATCCATATCAATTACACTTAGCAGATGCCCAGACCTCACATTAAACAACCGAAGACAATTACCACCTTTTAAAATGCTTTCGCATTCGATGACACACTCATCGTTACTCACAAACACACAGTTTAAAAAGTATTTATCTCTGCATAACGGGCGGAGGGTGTTTCCTGATGATGCATCAAGGACGTACACTTCTTGCTCGTCTTTAGATGTTTTTGCCGAGATTATAACAAACTCTTCCGCTGGAGAAAACATCCCTGGTAAATTGTAGGAGTATAACAGAGATTCTTCCCAAGGTCTTTTCCAGAGTATACTTGTGCCATCTGACAATTGAACTGAGTCACGATCAGTGGATAACAACTGATAATTTCGGTTACATACTATAGCTTCTCTATAGAACATTGGATACGTTGACTTGTATTCTTTATGACGAAGTGGAATTGACTTCACTACGTTTTTACTCGTTGTATCCAGGATGTGCACTTCATAATCCCTTCCCACACACGCTACACGCTCCTCTGATATTGGCATCATATGTGTAACCTCACGTAGATTGGACCACCTTCGAACGCATCCAGACAACTCAAAATTCCAGAGCTCAACAGCAGTGTCACTTGGATTCAAAAGAACACCTTCCCTTACAGGTACAACACAAATTCGCCGGTTAAGGCCAGTGTGATGACGATGATTAGCCATCTTTAACTCTGCTTTTAACTTCCTGCTTGACACATCCATTGATATACATGTAACTGTTGGTTCAGTCCCATCAGTGACACCATAAACGGTCTCTGCATTAAAAGAAAATGCAACATTTCCGAGTCTTGCAAGGGAAGCTTCTCTCATATACTTTACAACATCAGGACTGGACATTACAATGAAGTTACTTCCAGGAAATACCCGTATTACAGTTTGCTCGTTTACGACAAATGCAAATGTTCCTTCCACAAGACACCATACGAATAAATTTGGGAATCCACTTGGATTTCCCTTAAATAAACATGAAACAGGATCTCCCATCAAAAATCCACCCTTGCTAGGTAATTCATAAACACAAGGGTCATAGTCCACGTTGTCTGGATAAACATCTAGCGAAAAGGTGCCACGTGATTCATTGACGTTTAAACGAAAACCTTTCGGGCCTAGTTCTGATTGGCCTTGCCGACGTTCTCGGATTGGCTCATGCCAACAATAAAGAAATTGAAGGTCAGGGGAAAATTTTATCATTCCACATGCTTTTGGGATTGTGACTTGTGCAAGTCTTCCAAAGCTATTCTTCGCATCAACTAAACAAACTAATCCCGAAATATGGGAAATGGCTAGCAGCCTTCCGTCTGGAGACCATGCAAAAGATAAAATGGCTTCATCCAGTGTGATGGTGCGGGTAATCTCTGAGCCATCTTTTAGACTCCACAGGATAAGGCACTCATCACCGCCAGGAAAGTCAGTTAGCATCTTAGTCTTGTCTCCAGAAATTGAACAAACTGAGAAACTGCAGCTGCTTTGAGGGAAAAGTGGTTTAAGTTCTCCATTAAACGTATAGACATCGCTAAGGATTCCAGGAAGGACAACATCTTCAGCAGGATGAAACACAACAGAGCGGTAACATGACCATACAGATGAAGACGAAGACACTCTAAATGGATTGCTTTTATCTAAGTAACATTTTGCGACTTTAACTGGACGTTTCCATAAAAGCTTGCCGGTGCGTAGTGACCACAAGTGAATCGTTTGATCGCTGCATTCGCACACCATATAGTCATAGTTAGGAGAAATGTCAAAACAGGCCACTTTAGATGAACAACGAAATCCGGCTTGAATCGACCCTTCCGGAGTCTCCTTGTGGACGTACTCCATAAGTGATACTTTAGGATATTTGTTCTGTAATAGCGTGGCTGTTTTAGCTGAGAGAAGGTTTCCACCCTCGTTTAACGTCGTTTGGAAAAATACATCAGGATGTGTCGTGAATCTTTCGTGGTGCTTTCGTAACAGGAACAACAAAGTTGTAAGAGCTCGTTGACTTTCTTCACTCAATGAATTGAAACCGTCTTCCTTCTGGACACAGACAACAACGTCCTCAGAGGCAGCCGTGTTGTTTACACACAGCTTTGCATACACAAGCTCTAAGTCTGCCACATACTTGTCAACAACGTCCTCATAGCTGGATGCTCTTGTACTCTCTTCCAACTCTAGCATGTGACGAACACCATGTTGCAGGGCGTACTTTGTAGTGTCACTGAACTCTGTGCTGTTAACACCTTTCTCTTTAACATCATCAAGTTCGTCAATAGAAAGTTGAGACAGGATGAGATGACCTTTGTTTTCGTTGACAATGAAGTCGTGCTGACCGTAGGAAGACGCGTCAATCAGCCAATCTTTAACGGATTTGTGGAAGAAGTGAATGCAGCCATCTTGAACAGGTAAAAGCGCTGAGATGCAGTTGACTGCCTTCTTTACTTTTCTTTGATCAACAAAAGAGTTTGCGCCAGAAAGCAACATTTTAGAAACAAAACCTAGTGGCAACGGTTGTCTAGCTGCCACAAGAGCACTAAGGAAAATCAAAAATTGTTCTCCACTGATCATCAGTTCTTTAGAAAGATTTTTTTCCAATCGTTGAAAATAGCACTGGTAAACAGATGAAATACCTGAAGGTAAGGTGCTGTCCAACTGTTCAGAAGTGAGAAGTTGAATATTATTCTTGATAAAATCGACCAGCAAATAAGCATATAAAATAAGTCCTTCAGCCTTCCGAGCCAGTTCATTTATACCAACTTCTTGATAGCCTGCTGGGACAACATCGCTTAGCTGTTTTACAAAAAAGAGTCTGATGTCCTTTAAGTTTTCATCAGCATCCGGTTCCAGCTGGAGAGGCTGAAATTTTTTAAGACGCCCTGCAATGTTTATTTCCGGTCGAGTTGTAACACAAAATCGAATCCAAACAGGGAGTACACAAAAGTGATTAGCAATCACATCAAGCAGCTCATTGCGGCCTTGGTATTCACTTTCATCCAGGCCATCTATCACCATAAGGATGTTTCTCCCAGGGTCATCTAAAGTGCTCAAAGGTTCCTCGAACAGCAATTCAAACAGTTCCCCTACCTCCAGGTTGTTGATATCTTCACCCAAGTTTCTTGAAAGTTTCTCCACAAGTAATTTTTTGTACTCTGGCAGAGAATCACACAGTTGACTAGCTAATGACTGAAGCATTACGTTGGGATTTCTGTAACGTGCCTTGTCATGCTGACAAAAATGGCTTCCTGAGAGTTTCTCGGCTTGGTGCATTTTTTGGCAAAGTACAGCGGCGATCACTGACTTTCCCATTCCTGCAGTTCCACTGATTACCATCACTCGGTTTTTAGACGTTCTGTCCTCTATCCACACCTTGATCTTTTCAAAGATGGACTCTCGTGTTCCCTCTTGATATTTTCCTGCGTGGTTTTGGATGACTCTCCGGGTGTCAACAATCGCTAATTTCCTTAGAACTTCGTCTTCTTTGTTTTCGGCAACTGCTTGTTTTGTGTGCTGAAGAGTCTGAAGAGTTTCGTGATCTTCCAGCTGCATTCTACGTGCTACTTGTTGAATCTCGTGCACTTCTTTGACCGTTTCTTCAGTTTTGATCTGAGACTGATAGACATCCTTCAGCTGTGACTTGATATCCTTCAGCTGTGACTTGATATCCTTCAGCTGTGACTGGATATCCTCTTCGCTTTCAGCCCAGTCGATCAACAAATTACGATAATCTTCCTCACAACAGTGCTCTGCCTTTAATCTAACTATTTCAGCTTGATCGAAACCAAGAGAGACAAGAACGGTACTAATTTCCTGCCACAGGGAAGAGAAAGTTGGTGTATCAACACCAGTGGAAGTCACATGACCATACAACTCATTTCGGAAAAACTTAACGCGAGCAAGGTTGGCCTCAAGAGAGATGTCACTAGCGAGTGGCTTAACATGCCAACCTGACGGGGGAAGGGATAGTCCACATATGTTGGTCAGAAGGAGGAACAAAAGTGTGATGTCAAAGGTGTTAGAGTCTGGTGCCACTCCACCAGGTGGGAACAGTTTGTCCCATTGAGGTTTATGCAAAACCTTTTTCTTTAAGAGGTCGAGTAGTTTTGGATAGTTTGCACGGAGATCAGCAGCCAAGTTGACAGGAAGGTGATGTTGATCAAAAATATTCCTCAGTACTGTTGTACCACCATCGATGAGAAGCCTGTTGAGCTTGGCTCCATTTGTCTTCTTTTCAGAGCTGGCCAGAGGCGATGGTACTGCAGTCGCCATTCAAGTCATAGGCGCAAAGATCCACCAACTGTATATCTGAAAACAAAAAAAATGAATTTAATCCCCATCATTGTTTGTCCAGTCTATACATTTTGACAACCTGAGACTTCTTCAGAGTCGAGTAGATTATTTTAAAGACTTCACACAAGTTGTTGAAATGTCAGTCAATGTCAAAAACAATCCTTTTAAGGACAACCCTCATCCGGACGATCACACTAGAGAGACTAGCTTGAAATGACTGGTTTGCCCTACATGTCTTTTAGGTTAGCTCTTTGAATTTGATGGTCCATCAAGGCGTCATTCCCCAGTTGATAAGTTTTGGTATTCATGTCACGTGACTGTTTATATTAACTTATTTTTGTTGTAATAATTGTAAGGAAGAAATCGGTTGTTAACCACTTTTATAAGTTAAGGTTTTGTTTACAATTATCTAAAGTGTATGCAGCTTTCATTATTTTTTTTTCGATGTCTAGATGTTGCATTTAAGAGGACTGAGACTGATATTAGAATAGAACTGGCTCGAAGAACGCAATCCTAATTTCGTGTTGGTTGCCCTGTGCCTTACATGCAGTAAAATTTGAGATTTTTTGGTGTCCGGTCTTCCAAATGGCCGCCCCTATTGCTTTTTTCAGGGGGCTCATTTCCGCCGGAAGTTGCTTCGAACGCGTCTCCATAATCTCCGATTACTGCTAGTAATAATACTTAGATAGTTAAGACTTGGGTTAATAAAGAAAATATTTTAAAATTATTTTTAAAAGACTGGATTTTTGTTGAAATAAATATGTAAACGTTTTCTTATTCACGCATACTATTATGTATGCGCACACTTGATAACCTATTATAATTATTTTAGTAATGAATGCAAAGCTGATTGTTGAATGTTACAACCACACTTTCCATGGTTGCAGGACTTTTGACACAAATTTCATCATGGAAGTAAAATAAACGGACTTGACAGGCCCAACCAGTGGATGTCATGTCTGGTTGGTGGCCTCAGACAATGAAAAATCCTGTCTTATTGTATACATACAAGCCCTATGGTTTCTTTCAGGTTTCCTCGCCATCTACTCCTGTTAAATTTGTAATTCTGCTATGTCATGTAATTGTGTGAAATGGCGAAATAAATAAATTATCAAATTCAAGTTGAAGATTATCAAATGCAAAATCAATATACCTAATTCAATAAAGGTTGCTTTGGTCATTGGTAATTGGGCATTGGGAAGCTATTGTTTGGTGGTCACTCAAGCAAAGCATTGCATTGTGTTCCGTATGCCCAACTGCCAATGCCCAATTACCAATGACCAATTGCCAAAGCAACCTTTATTGAATTGGGTAGATATCAAACAACACTACTTGGCATGTCATTTATTATACACAAATTATATGAAATCATGTATAGCCCTAAAAAAACATAAAACATCATACTGACAGCAATGACAACAAGAAGGTTAAAACAAGTTCTTGTGATCATCTTGATCAAAATTAACTAGATCCTACTATAAATACTTAACAATGTGTGTTTTGTCTCACTTCTAAACACTTACGAGAAAAATAAAGAAACTATTACTATTTTGTGTGCTGCAATTGTAGCAAGGCCTGTGACATAGAGTAGAGCTTTAATTTGTTCCTACACAAAGAGCAGTGCTGAATGGGAGACTTTATAAGACAGGCGAGACAAGCATTTTTATCCTGTGAGCCGGGATTTTTGACTTTTAATATCTCCGAGACTTCAAGATACCATTGCCAAAAAAATTGGCTAAAATTGTGCAAGACCCATATTTTTTAAACATCATTTGCCACCTCTAGATGTGCCTCAGCGTATGTTGAAAATTGTATATTGTTTGTTGGAATGTAAACTTTAAAAATGTAAATAAAAAAAAAGTATGTTGAAAATTAACCAGGCAATGAGATTGAAATGAATGGAGCAGCCATAGATCAATGAACATATACATGTATGGCCCAGGGTGTGGAGGATAATTGGCCATCTAAGGATGGACAACTTCTTGGATGTTTAAAAAGTAAAAATTTATTAAAAACGTTTCAGTCCTGTGACCTTCATCAGTTGTTCAGCTATTGTTAAAAGTGATTGTTTATTATAGGAATCGCCTGAGACTAAATGCAAGTAAAACACCCAAGTCTGACTTGTCTCCAGTTGTCTCTTTTGCCCTTGTAATGAATGAGAGTCACGGGAGACTGGGTAAAAAGCGAGGAGCAGGATAAGGGGGAGTCGTTTCCATGACCTCTCATGCTTCTTTTGTTAATACTTAATAGGACAAGAGAAGACTGGGGACGAGTCAGCACCAAAGTTGCTTTCATATGGACTTGGATGCTGGAAGGAATAAGGTGCAGAAGAAGGCCTTTTTGCGATTCCAAAACTAGCGTGAAGTGAGCATTGCTGCCGAGATGGGATGCAAGGAGAGAAAGACTCTAGGGTCCAATCTCCATCAGGTGAGGAGAATCTCCAGCAGGAGAGGAGGAACAGATGATGGGATGATGATGATTTAGAGCCACACTGTAACAGGATTATTAAAGAATAAACTCAGTGGGGTTGGATCACTGGCTTCAGATCAAAAGCCATTGAATTATGATCAGCAGTACTAGATAACTGCAATGAGAGCATTAAACCTTGTTATGTTAAACATTGCTTGCATTCCTATAGCTAAAAGAGCATTACATTGCTAATGTAATAGCTTGTCAATGTCAGTTGAATTGAAAGACATCTACTTTGACCAAAGTATCTCACATTTTCAAAAATATATATGATTACATGTTGCAGGTGAAATTTACTTTCAGGTCAGATTTATTTTAACCTGGGTCATTGTTTTAACCTAGATTAGTATTTTCATTTTGTACATTTTTTTAAACCTAAGTTAGCTTTAATTTGCTATTTTGATACTAGTATTTCAACACAATTTGTAGGCAAAAATTGTTTAAATTCCACATGAGGTGGTAATGCCCCAAGTCCTTTGATTGTTGTGCATGAGGGACTAATAATTATACAACTGAATTGCTTTAATGACTGCTCAGTTTTTCCTTTGATAAGAATGTACTTTATGATTCATTAATTACACTTAGTACCTTCAGGAAGTTAATTGGAGAGTAGAAGACATTGCCAAAATCTCAGAAGGCACCTTTCCTCACTGTGCAGAGAATGATTTGACAAAAATTAAATAAATACATGTACATAAATAAATAAATAGATACATAAACAAACAAACAAATATATGTAACTAATTAAATAAATGAAAAGCTGTTGAAGCTAAATTACTCAAAAGCATAAAATTATCGTAGGTAACAATGATTAAAATAATTGTCAATACATATAGCTTTGATAGGGTAATCCCTTCAGCAAAAAGACTATTTTCAATGCCAGGGCTCTGTATTAAGTGGGGATTGATAAGTCAGGTTCGAGTTCATCTGTAAAAGCAAAAACTGATCATGACAAACATTGATCCAACATGGAGGTGAGACATGAGACAAGAAGATGTATTATGTGCATGCCTCACTAGTGCCAGTCCTAAAATGTTCAAAACATATGGAAGAGAAAATTGCTACCTCCTCCGCTGTGCTTGGTCCGTACTGTCAAGACCTCTGGCCGATATTCTCCCAGTACGGCCCTCACGCTTGGTCAATAAGATATATTTATTGGTTTTTATATCACGATTAAGCTAAAAGTGGTAGACACTTTGCCTCTTTGAAGTGTGTGTTTTGAGAAAAAGATGAAGGTCTGTGGCACAGCATAGTATACAACTACCTGGTAATTGAAGAAATGTCTGGAAAAAGATACCACATGATGGAATTCTGAAAGCAAGACAAATAAGGCTTTTCATTATTCATTGTAGTCACTATCTGTCTTCTCATTGGCTAAAAGCAGAATCAGCTCACCCTACAGATTATTCAAGTTAGTGTATCTGCTAGCAGATTAGTGAATAATCTGTAAGGTGCGCATGCAATGCATGATTTCCAAGAGCAATATAATGTCAATTAAGTTCATGGGTGGTGAGCGGCAGCTTTGCACACAGCCAAGTAAAAACATGGCTCGTCGATTTGCTTCTTCAACCAAGCAAGAAATTTAGAAATTGCTGGAGGATAAAGACTCTGAAACACAAAAAGATCAACAACAGTTGCAAAGGAACTGTTCCACGAATACCTCAAGGAGAAAAACATTCGGGAGCCGGGCAACAAAATGGAATTAGTACAAGTGTTGAAATCTTTTTTATGTTTGTCATCATTTTCTTTAAAACAATGTATAATTATAAAACAATAATTATTGGATTCCTTTTTTGTGATATCCGGAATAATCAAGGTCTTGGTAAGAGTTATCAGCCTCAGCCTTTGGCTTCGGCTTCGGCTGATAACACTTACCTTGACCTTGATTATTCCAGATACAGGGCTCAAAATAACGGCCAGTCAACGGACAATGTCTGGTCAGAATGGCGACTTGACCGGACAAAACCTTCAGTTGCCGGTCATGTTGACCGGTCACGTACATTCTTATACCGTCTTGAATAAACAGTCAAATCATCAACTGAATATCTCAGTCATGTTCCAAAAGAATAAGAATTTTGAAACTTTTTAATGAGACATTCAGAAATAGAAAATTAGAATACAGATGTTCTGATGATTGATAAACGGCTTTGCAATTACGATTTTTTTCTTTTCCATCCATTCTACGTTAAACATCCGAGAGACCCAGATTGATAGGCCCGGCTACTAAGCCTTGCAGTCCAAGAATAACAGGGTTTGGCGTGATTTTACTACAAACTCAGTTACCTTGAAATGGGATATCACATCATGATACAACAACAAAGAGATCCAGAACTTTGCATGTACAATCACATAATCGTTAAACATAAAGCAGTTAACTGTTTCCTGTATTTTTTTTACATTCCAAGCTGAAGCTTGGCAAAGTTTCCTCTCTTGCAGCCCTGTAACTGTTTGGTACAAGCTTACATGATTACAAAAGACTGTCAGTTTGAGCATTGCCGTAAGTTTCCTTTACATTACAACCTAATTTTAAATCTCGTCAAAATAAAAACGAATTAAGGTCAAATTTGATGAGCAGTTACTTATTACTGTACCAAGTTTCGATTGTTGTTCTAATAAGCTGCCTGCCCCGCATTTTAGGCCGGCACACCCTAGGGGACACGTTGCGGGGACATGTTGCAGGGACAGTTTTCCTCGTGTAACATCCCTGTTTTTTTTTTTAATTAATAGTGTTTATTGATATATCTACTCCCGTATAAGGGGAGCAATGGTTTCACAAAAATATACAGATAGACATAAACAGACAGACATATAAATGCATACATAATATATAATAAAACTAATTAATTATTAAATAACAATAAGATAATTTGAATTAATTAATTATTATCTAAGTAAACAGACTACAACGAACAAAACCAACAACACAAAAGAAATGTCTGGTAGCTTTACATTGTAGAGTCCAGCTAGAAAGAGAAAAACAAAAATAACAACTTGCCCACGGAAAAACAGAGAGGACTCACTGTGTGGTGTTTTTGCGAAAAAGTTCTGTTGTGGGACACAATTTTGTCCCCGCAACATGTTGCATGAAATTCAGCTGGTTTGAATTCGTGTATCATGAAGCGGCGACAAAATGACCCTCATCGTGTGCACTGCTCTTGCAAACTGTCCTCGCTACAAAATAGGTGTAGTAGGCTCCTTAGGCGCCCTTAGTGATTTCTGTGATTTTTATACCTCAATCCGCTTTGTGTGTACCAGCTTGCGTACTGTCCCTGCAACATGCGCCAGTATGCTGTGCACACAAAGGGACTTGTCCCCGCTTCATGTCCCCACAACATGTCCCCTAGTGTGTGCTGGCCTTTTGAGTTTGATGTTGAAACGGGGATCAAAGGCTATAGTGAAATTGTTACTTCAGTTTTGTTGATTAAAAAAAACACTTTTTAAACGGTCTTCGACTTGAGGGGGCTTTAGCAATGATTGTAAGTGATAAAAGAAACTATATAGAAACTTTTTTTTCAACATTTTGACCGGTCAGAAACGAGACGTGACCGAGCTAAAATTTATCTGACCGGTCAACATGACCGGCCACCGTCCGGAAATTATTTTGAGCTCTGAGATATTACAACAACCTGATCCAATAATAATGAAGGGGTGCCTGGAAAAAAGCCCTACACTGTAAGTGACTTCTGATAAACACCTAGATTCTCATTCCAAATTGCCTTATATTCCCTTGTGAAACACAGGAAGAATTTGATGTTACATCAAAAGTCATTTAGGGCCTTATTCCATACACCCCACAAAATCATCCTCTTAATCTTAAAATATACTGAAAAATGTAAACAAAATTTTTATGTTTATTAACATTGCATTTTTCAGTATATTTTGAGATTCAGATTTTGTGCACACTCACAACTTAGACGTTTTTTCTATACTCCCCAGAAAACCTTTTGGTCTTATCACTCGTGGTTTTTACACTTTACAGCTCAAAAAAGATTTTCCAATCAGGTGTTTATGTAGTTTGGTCTGATCATTTGAATAAACATGACTTATCTTCTTTCCCTTAATACTAAAAGCAAAACCTAGTGATATGGGCTATGCATCCATGATCCATAACTATGGAAATGATAAGGGATGAACTATTGACATTCATACAGGGATTCTGACAGGGTGTGGGAACAAAATTAAAATTGTGCAGGAGTTTTGGGGTAAATTGTGCAGGAAATAACTTTGATTGTGTGGAAAATTGTGCGTGATTGCGCAATCCTGTGA
The DNA here is from genome assembly GCA_024195265.1 of Dendrophyllia cribrosa. Lineage (NCBI taxonomy): Eukaryota > Metazoa > Cnidaria > Anthozoa > Scleractinia > Dendrophylliidae > Dendrophyllia > Dendrophyllia cribrosa. The sequence goes on along the minus strand of JAJLRJ010000006.1, from coordinate 42,561,099 downwards.
GCAACCAAATATTCAATCACCAGTGTTCTAGCCAGGCCAGAAAAATATGACAGGGAGAAAATTCTGCATAAATGAAAAATACAAATAGATGTTTTACTTTGGGGATTAAAATGTACCCAGCAATCACCAGTTTGCAGCTGTTTTTCTTCACCAAAGTTTATTTGTCTCAACAAAATCGCATTGCGTGACACGATGAACTCGATCGGGTAAAACCGAAATACCACCTCAAAATAAAATGTTTTCAATCTGAGCGAGTTCCTTTATAAAAAATTCGTACATTTTATGTAGTGTGAATAATTTCCAGTAAAGGTTCACACAATTTCTTTGAAAGTTTGCCGCAAAAACACAACCCCGAGATGTATGCAAATTGCTTGACAAATGTAATTTGATAGCATGTTTTGCATTTTCCTGAATGAAAACGTCTTTTACTTGATTGAAAAAATCAAATCCAGTATTCTGATCAGAACTTAATAATTTTCTCCTATCAATCCGAAGTTTCAGCACTTAAATAGTTTGTTTGTCGATTCGCAAACTTGATCAGTCCTTTGCGGAAATAATTCAGACAGAGTGACATTCATTTCAGCGCGACGGTACATTTCTTCGGTGTTTCTTCTTCGGTCCCCGACATATTAAACTGAAAGAGGAAGCGAAAGCGCTTGGAAAAATATCAACAGGCTGCTAAGAAAAACAACATAATATCTGGAAAATGACATCTGTCACATCTATAAAGCACGAAAAATTCGGTAGGAAGTCGGATATAGAAGTAAAACTGAGACTAGTTCCCAGGACAGCGAAGAGAACGCCTTGTTGTTTTTATATCAATCCGCTCGAACTGTTCGAGGAAAGCGAGGGATTTCTAGATTGTTTAGAAGGCAAATGGCTGAAAGTAGCCCAAAATGTTTCTCGAAATCTTGGTAATCAATAGAAATACCTTATTTCATTAAAATTTTGAGCAAATATTTTAGTATTGTGTGGGATTGTGCGGATTTTTAGGAATTGTGCGGAATCCACCGTAGGAAAAAAGATGGCGACTGTTCATTTTACCACAATACCTTGCGGACCTAACACAGCACATAAGGCACAAAGGAAGCCAAATTTTTACAATATTTGTTCCAGTACTAAGGGCAATGTGTAGACTAGGTTTGAAGATTTTATAACTTTTCTTTATATTTTTATGAACGTTGTTAAGGTTTTTGTGTGCTAAGAGTTATGGGTAAATGTACCAGCCGCCATCTTTTTTTCTACAGAGGATTGTGCGGGTTTGACCGAATTGTGCAGTCCCACACCCACGCACCCTGTCAGAACCCCTGTTACATGGTTGTTGTGTTGGCTTTAATATGGCTGTTGCCTTCATATCAAACCCTTATACATAGCCTGGTCATGTCTTATCATTACATTTACATCTTTTTCTATGAGATTGACATATATTTTATGTTCCATACATTCCCTATAGCATCTGGTATGGAAATAGTATGGGTCAGCCCTATACCAATGCCATATGATCTCCAAGGTGACCCATTTCTATGGGATTGCGTACATGTACTGCATCAGTATGTCTTTCATTGAGTTTCATAGATTCTCCATACGGGGAGTGGTATGGGTCAACCCCATACCAATGCCATAATTATGATCTCAACCCTCTTGTATGGGATTGCTTAGCACTCATCCACATGGGGAATTCTGATTTTAGTACCATACCAAAAGCAAATGCAGTAAAAGAACTGGCTGACTGAGAGTCAAATGCACCACAAAGAGCATGTCACCCTGTTTTTACCAACTTGACGAACAATATGTATGCGTAAGTTCTATACAAGTTACATATCTTACCATGAAGCATTTATCCAATAGATCGAATTACATGATGGTTCAACCCATAACTGTATCCTTTTGTCAGTTCTAAAATGTAAATTTATGACATAGTAAAGATTATAATTGTATACCATTATTTTGTTTTATCTAGTCTGTCTCCTTTTGTCAGTTCTCAAATGTAAATTATGGCAGAGAACACAATTCGATGTGCAAGATGTGGAAAAGTCACATCAGTTAACCTCTTCTAAGCAGGCATTCAGTAAAATTAATGTACTCTGAACTGCATGACTGTGACATAAAAAGTTATTCTCAACCCCCCATACTCTTACCTGTCCCAGAGGCTCCAAATTGTAACACAATGTATTTCAATATTAACAGCTCAATGCCTTTAAAAAAATTAATTATTGTACAAAGCGTGCAGCGTGGATCGATTCCTAATAATATTACAGCACAGAAGACAGGTGGCAAGGCTGTATCTGCTCTGTTGATATACTTGTAGCATGAAATTTTGCTAGAGTTTTATTTTGCAGATTGGCAATTTTTTATTTTGAGGGAACAATTTTTTGCAGATTGAGAGGACTGAAACTTCTGCTGGGAACTAATTTTTACCATTTCCTGTTGAAGCAGCAGAACAAAGGAGACCTAATATTATCTTATAACTTTTATTACTTGTTGAGTGATGGTATGCACCATTAAGATACATTTTACTGAATTTTATTAAATTTAAGAAGGTGATACAGTATTGTCCAAAAGGACAAATCATGGTCAAGAAAAAACTGTTATAATTACTACATGTATACTACTGAAAAAAAACTCTTGTTTTGTATTAATTAGCGGTTGTTTTGTATTATTTGCGGTTACCATCGCAAAGGAAATAGTAAACATTTTAAAACAACCAAATCCAAAGTGAATTACAGTTTTAAGACTCGTGTAAAACCCTGCTAACTCACGAGTGACGTAAAACAAAGAAAACAAAAGGTACTGAAACAATAGAGTGCAAGACAACAAAGGTAGAAAACAAAGGAAAAAGTCACAGGTTTTTACACCGAGGTAAACCCCATTAAGGCTCTTTTAAAGAGAAGATTGAAAACTGAAGAATGAAACATGACCTTTTAGAGTGTTTAAGTCCTAAATATTAGGGAGCTTAAGCAACCACGACGCCGACGGCAGCGAGAACGGCACAAAACAATAGGCTTAATGAGCGAAAACAATACCTCTGCACGTGCGTTTTACATTTTGGTACATTTCTTTGCCGTTCCCTGCAAAACAACAACGTCAAATGATCAAATTATAGGTTTTTTGGAGAACGTGAACACACGACGGTTAATTTTCCTTTCTCCATTTGAACCGGAAAGCCATCCCTTCAAATTCAGCTCCTGGACAATCCAGTCACATTAGACAAACTAAACAAATTGGAGCAACTGCAAAGTAGTTTAAAATAGCGCGAATCCTTTTTTCAAGTGACGTTTTCCTTGGCGTTGCCGTCGTCGTTGCTTAAGCTCCCTATTATTTAGGACTTAAACGCGACGTTTAGCGCCGTCCACACTGGACCTTTGTGGGTGGAAATTAAATTAAATTTTGCACGTTAATGGTTAATGAACAAGTAGTCCTGGATGGTGAGTCAGGCGTGAGAAAATGTCCTGTATGCGCGTGATCAATATTTTCGATCCGCAGGCGTGTGACTCATGCATATAATGCGTGTGAGGTAGCAGGTAAAGACTTGTACAAATGGTCCGACATTAGAGTGATTTTACTTAGAATCGCATACGTCAAAGGAAACTCGCATTCTTATTGGCCAACGAAGCGAGGGTATTTAGCGTGGAATTGCATACCTGAGAAGTGATATTGCATGGCATCTTCAAAGGACGATGTTTCTGTACTTTCTTTGTATAGTATGTAAGCTTATACATGTACTTTCTTTTAAAATAGTGAGTTTTGATTTGAAGCGAAAAATACAGACGTGATATTCACAAGTGAAGGGCTCCCTGCAATAACGTCCTCAGTGCGTTTTTGGAAAATTTTCACGGAAATCCTGGATTTTTGGCCTCCAAAGGGACTCACTTGCCAAAATTATGACTGGATCATGTACATATGACTGAAAGGATTTAATCCAGGTCAACAAATCTTCTATCTTCAAACAGAATAATTTTTTATTTTGAAAAGATAAATAGGGTGTCCTGGGAGCCATAGGGTGTCATAGGGGCCCAAAACATTTTCTCAAAGATGTGGATTTTCTTCCCCATTTTGGAGCTGTTTTAAAGTGCCTATGAAATGAAATTTATTTTTTGATGTATCGAAAGTTTCACCTTTTTAGACCTTGGAATAAAAGGTTTAAAGTGTTAGGGACGATGTGAAATGCTTTTTTTATGGTCTCAAAGTTAGGTTGTTGGCGCTAAAAAGTGGCTCCAATTTGTGCGCGGCCAAAACCAGTGTCATGTTACACTGTGACGTAAATAGTTGTACAAACTGCTGCGGGAATATAGAGAACAAGGGAGCTGACAAGAGACGTCGCTAGAGGTAGACCAATATTATGTGGCGAGCGGCCTCAAACATACGAGATATTACAATTCTTCGATAACAGAGGGTGTAACAAAGCTTTATTTTGCTCCAGAGGAAAATAGGCCGGCGGAATACACGAAATTTGTTCGTCGACATCGGAAAGGGTACGTCAAGCGATGTTGTCAATGAAAGCGCTTATTGTTAAGATTAATATTATTTTGCAAAAGAAAATAACATTCCGGCCGGTGAGGCCGTTTAATCAAGCATAATTTTTCCAATCCTTATCCTGTTTGGAAGTTCCTTCAAGCCTCGGCTCGACTGGAGAGCCGTCGAAGTCAGCGAGGCCTACAAAAATATACTGACTCGATCGGCACTGACTGGCGAGTAATATAAATGTTTATACGGTATTCCGAATTATAAAATTCAAAGTGCAGCGACGCAAGTGTTCACTGGAAGGCGTCTATTCTACGGAACATCTATCAAAAATCTACACGTACAAATGCGTAAGACTATTCGAAACAAAATACATCGCTGAATCATTGCGTGTTCGATCAGATCAATTTTTATACAATGAAATATAAATCAGACATAAATGTAAACACGATACTTTGAACTCACTTACAAGCCGCCAAGTGGTTAAAATTTCCAGAAACGATCAATCGCTGGCAAGACACTGAACTAAGAAGCATAATTATTGCGTATATACTTGAGTTCAAACATTTTGAATAAATAAAAAAATACGCTATCAAGGCACCTTGCCGCTAAAAATACACCATTCACATTCAATTCAGCAAGCCGCCTGAAAAACACCACCTCGGATATGCATAACATATCAGTATAATTTAGAAACTTTCAACTAGCAAGCCGCCAAGACATATCCTTCGCATTGAAAAAAGAACTTTAAGTAGACGAGCGAATTGCCAAGCCGATAAAATAAGTTCATAATCTCCACGCGCGATCAATGAACTTCAGAGAAGACCGGCCGAGTCGCTAATACGCTAATATCATGATTGTTTGTACTACAAATATATCGTTCGCGTTCGAAAAACGCTAGTCAACGAGCCACTAAAAATAAATAACAAAAACGCCTCTGCGTTCAATAAGCTTACAACTCAACTGGCGAACCCACTGAGACGCTGTGCTACTGAAATGTATACCTTTCACGTTCAATAATCTAAATGATCAAAGTCCGTCTTCTTCATGTTCACTTCCTTCGCTCAAGCGGCACAGTCGGTTCGTCTCGCTACGGCAAAACTACAGTGGACACGATCATTTCAGTTGATCAAGAGTGATCCGAAACTGATCCTCTTCACCTTCAGAGGACTGTAAAGAAACAAATTAGGCGCTGTCTGACATTTGTACAGCCAAAAACGTTGGCAAAATGACCATCACGCTAAAGGATTCCAAGGGAATTATAGCGTAAACAAACCAATGTGTCATACTATTTACTTAATTTACGTCATCACGCACGCCCACTCGCCCCCAGGCTCTCCAAAAATTGGAGCCACTTTTCAACCGAAGTGACGCATCTTCGAGGGGCTAAAAAACCGATTTTCTTTCTTTTCCTCGGGAAATGATTATTGTTTTCGTTCTTTGGGCATAATAAACTAATGAAAAACGAAGAAAAAAAATTCATTTCATAGGCACTTTAAGTACCTTAACAATAATAAATCATTAATTTGACAAAACTGTGCTTTAAAAGGCCTAAAACATACAATTTTAGTGAAAGTTACCAAAAACGCACTCAGGACGTTGTTGCAGGGAGCCCTTCATATAAAAGCTGGACACTTTCAAATTTGTTCCAGCAATTTCTCTGAGACCCTTCATCCGATGGACTTCAAACTTTGTCAGACTCATTTGCCAGATAAGAGGTAATTGTCCATTAAAAATCAGCGAAATCGGAGAAACATTTTTTTTTTCCATTTTTCCATACATTCCCTATAAATTTAGAAGAAATGTATGGAAAAAATTGAGTTCCTTCGATTACCCTCATTTTTGGTGGAATGTTAGCTCTCGTCTAGAAAATAAGATTGGTAAAGTTTGAAGTCCATCGGATGAGAGGTCTAAGATAAATCGCTGGAACAAATTTTGAAAATATCCAGTCTTTTTATTTGAAAGCGCGTGACTGACAAAATACTGAAATTATTCAAAAATTGCCGTTTCTTCGCCACGGACTTGTGTTTAGACAAGTGTGGTAAAGCACTGTTGGTTCGTTTCACTCCTTTTAAACCACTCAAGTTGTTTGTTTCACTCAAAAAAAACGCAAGTTGTTAGTTTCACTGCCGTTAAACCACTCAAATTGTTCGTTTCACTCGAAAAAAAACGCATGTTGTTAGTTTCACTGCCTTTAAACCACTCAAATTGTTTGTTTCACTCGAAAAAAACGCATGTTGTTAGTTTCACTGCCTTTAAACCACTCAAATTGTTTGTTTCACTCGAAAAAAACGCATGTTGTTAGTTTCACTGCCTTTAAACCACTCAAATTGTTTGTTTCACTCGAAAAAAACGCATGTTGTTAGTTTCACTGCCTTTAAACCACTCAAATTGTTCGTTTCACTCGAAAAAAACGCATGTTGTTTGTTTCACTGCCTTTAAACCACTCAAATTGTTCGTTTCACTCGAAAAAAACGCATGTTGTTAGTTTCACTGCCTTTAAAGAGAGTACCCAATAAAGCAATTAAAAAAACAAGTTGTTCCTTTCATCAATAAAACTAAAAAAAGCACTGCAGCGTGTTGTCTTTGTGTACTATGTGCCGCTTGGGATTACTGTTATGAATACTGATCAAGTTAGACATTTGAAGGGCTGGGTGCATAACCGTCTCATGTCGAACGTAAGGCCAGTTTTTTTATTTATTCTCGCTTAGATTTGCCTCCTCTTTGGCATTTGAACTACAAACTAATGGCAAAACATTGTTCAGAATTTCGTTTTTGAGAAATAAGGTATGCAAAAAAAGATAATTCCGTGTCTCTGCTCGAGAAAATGAATCCCTAAGTTTACACAAATTTCTCGATTTTATGCTGATTTTTCACTTCACATGGCCAAGTTTCGGCCTGTATGCTAAATCCTGTTCAAGAAAAAAAAAAACAATCCCGAACCAAAGTTCATTCCCTCAAAATCGCTCCATTTTATCGCCAATACTGGTCAGCCATGCTTAGTTTTGCGGACCTCCTAGGAATTAGCGCTCCCGGTTCTCCGCTGCCGGCTCACAGCCTTTGCCTGCCTTTCCCAATTTCGGCCGGCCAGCAAGAACTCACTTTGAGCGGCCCAAAGCTGTATTTCAAGTGCCCGAACACGCACAGCGGGCCTCTGTGCCACTGTCGCAAAGCATGTCGGGAAATTCTATGGCAAATCCGAAATGGAGTTCCCGCCCGAAAATTATAGCAAAATATTATAAGTCTGGAAGCACTTCGGATATCGGGCGTTTCGACCACGGCACGGGATGGCAAATGGGCCACAACTCACAACACTGCCCCTTTTCTGATCCGAAATGATTGCAGACTTTCCCGCCGGCTCGCCTTGTCCACCAAGGTCCATTTTTCACGAGCGCTAAATGGCGCTTTAGACACGAGGTATGACAAGAAACACGACTCGTTTCTTTGAGAGGTGCTAGAGACTTAAGGATTTCCGGACTTCATGATGTCCTTCCATCGCCGAGCGGGCCTGAAACATGGCTTAAACCAGCGCTCAACTACTGAGTTGTTCGCTGTTCAGCCATGTTGTCGCAAGTGGCGAACACGATCAATAAGCCCGCCGTTCAGGTCGTTGGCGCGGGTCAGGAGTATTGCGGTCGCATATTCTCACGGCCAGTCTGTTTTGTTTATAATAATGGCGTCGTTTTGAGTTCTTCCAACTTACGTTCTATGCAGTTTTGGATGTAACTAGGGCCGGAATGTACAGTCAAAGCACTAGAGGGCCAGAACTCTGCTTTTTTCTCAGGTGAACTTTGTCAAACTCCTTAGGGTTAGTCCATTTGAAGGGCTCCCTGCAATAACGTCCTCAGTGCGTTTTTGGAAAATTTTCACGGAAATCCTGGATTTTTGGCCTCCAAAGGGACTCACTTGCCAAAATTATGACTGGATCATGTACATATGACTGAAAGGATTTAATCCAGGTCAACAAATCTTCTATCTTCAAACAGAATAATTTTTTATTTTGAAAAGATAAATAGGGTGTCCTGGGAGCCATAGGGTGTCATAGGGGCCCAAAACATTTTCTCAAAGATGTGGATTTTCTTCCCCATTTTGGAGCTGTTTTAAGTACCTTAACAATAATAAATCATTAATTTGACAAAACTGTGCTTTAAAAGGCCTAAAACATACAATTTTAGTGAAAGTTACCAAAAACGCACTCAGGACGTTGTTGCAGGGAGCCCTTCAAGTGATAAATTTGTTAAGAGTGAATTCCTGTTCTTCCCAATTTTATAACCAAAATGTGAACTTTGTAGAGAGTGAAGCCATTCACACTGCAGTCCTACAAGAAGGCGAGCGAGCTACTGGCAAAAACCGATATTTCATGCTTAGCTAGAAAAAAAAAATGTCTAAATAAAACAAGTTTATGAAAACAAGAATACTGTACTGAGCTATAAATAGAAAGTAATTTGTTCTTACCGAAACGGCCGTCTGGTTGCTTTAAAAATAAACAAGATGCTGTCCGAAGAAGAACTTTCAGCGAACTTTCTTATTTCAAAACCAAAACTTGTATCGCAACTCCTGTCTTGTATAGTATCAACTAAACCGGTGTAAAAAAGGATTAGAGATACAAAGGCAATAATGATAGTAATAATATTAGTAGTCTGGTATTCTTAGAAATGAGTCGCGAAAATAAGGTGAGAATAAAAATATTCCTGTTCGAGCGGAGATACGCCTCCGGACCCTTTCGTCGTCAACTTATGAATTGAAGTGATCAACCGCGATAAGATAAGCATAATTTTTTTACGGAATGTTTAATAACTAATCCATCATTACTCACAAATTTGCCTTCTTTGTTGACCAAAGGTTTTTCCCAATTTAGCGTGGTGTTTACTTGTCGTTGTGATGAAATTCCTATTTGCCCTGTTTGCCGGTCGGCAATAACAAACTTCCGAACTGCCAAAGCTATAATTTCCACCACAAACGTTCGCAGTTCGGCTCCACAGCCGTTCACATTATGTACTTTAGTGTGCAAACAGCATCAATTTGTCGCTACCACAAGGTTTTCTCCTGACCGCGCGTGATTCACCCGGCGTGATTTTGAATCAGTCTTGATTCTTGACAGTTGGCTTTGAAAATTATTATGGCTTTCTCGCTGGAAACGTTGTTTTTCTTTGACATATGCCATTCAAGAAAAATTCATTGCCAGACTCGTGAATTCCACGTTAAATTTCACTTGAAAAACCGATATCGCCCTCATCGCGATATCGGTTTTTCGCGTGAAATTTAACGTGGAATTCACTCGTCAGGCAATGAATTTTTCTATAGAATTAGCCAAAATTAGTAAAAACTAAACAATAAAACATAATGGAATTAGTGTCTAGAAGTGCCTACTAGTACCTCAGGTACCTGGCCTGTTAGCTTTATAAGCTTAACTTGTCGGTTGAAAGAAAATCACTCTATGCTGGATGAACGTTGGCTCAAAAATGTTGGAAAATTCTCGCTCATTTTGCTGAGCAAATTACTCTTTATACGCTTACCTTGTTGCGAAAAGCCAGTGCTTCTTCCTAGAATTCGACAAACTTTAATTCGTCCCCTGCAAAATCGGCATAAAGATCTTTTTAAATCACAGAAATCTTAGTTTTCGATCAAGAACGATCAAGCAGTCCTCCTTTAGACTCTTTCCTTGCGCATGCCCTCGAAATCAGAACGTCCCATAATTCCCCATTGTAGTCCCCAGAGCCCTCGTTTCGTTTTGTCAGCGGGGATAATGCAATGGGAACAAAGCGGCGAACAAAGCCTTCCGGATTTTATGTTGTGCAAAAGTTATTTAGAACGTATTTTTGGCGAACGTGGGAGAGCTGTCAGGGCCGATGATGGTTCCGTTGTGATGATTTTGTTACACCTTTTTTAATGTAACGCCGGTTAAAACCGTTACATTACTGGGACCCACAACATTCCTGACTGTCCCCCAGATCATATCCTACCTCTAAAGCTGTACCCCCGTTTTATTTCAAATTACCTTATACAGGCCATTTTTCCAGTGTTACGCAGAAAAGGATTCGGCAACTTATCAAAGGTTATTGTAATAATATAGATATAAAATTAGTCTTTTCGTCTTTCAACATCGGTAACATGTTTGGCGTGAAAGACCCTATCCCGAGCGGGCTCGGCGTTCGTGCGTTGTTTACAAATTTTTGTGTGCGGGCTGTAATGCCTGCTACGTCGGCGAAACCATCCGACATTTCTCCACACGCGTACGTGGGCACTTATCCACTGATAGGGCCTCTCACTTATTCAAACACCTGAAAGACTCTAAAGAATGCCATAGTTTATGTTCACTCAATTGTTTCAATATCTTAGATCATGCTTCCACCAATTTTCAGCTTAAGATAAAGGAAGCTCTGCAAATCAAATTTAAAACTTTCTTTCATGATAATCACGCATTGTCACACATTCTTTCATTTATTTGTTAAAGGTGTTTTCTCTCATTAGCATTTTCATTTACTTAGTATAAATTCAACTTTGTGACTTAAAATTTCAAACTGAAGATGACAAAGGATTGTCGAAACATGTTTTTAAGATCAAAACAGTCTGTTGGTGTTCTAAAAATCATTTTCTTTCTTCTATCCCTTCTTTAAACCCCCTCAAATTTCATTCAAATTCATGTTTACCCCCGCCTTAATTGAAGTGTGCTCGCTTGAAGTGGGTAAAGTCAAGAGGAAATGCCTGAAACCCAGAGAACTGTCCTCACAGTGAGTTGTCCTTATAAAACGGGGTTTGACTGAAGTTTACTTCTTTCCGGGCTTCTTTGCCTGACGAAATATTTTACCAGGTATTAGAATCTCGCTTAGTTCTCAGCTAGGTTTCACCACCGCAGTAGTCTTTTATGATATTTCAGTATTTGGAGCCTGTGGATAATGATTCAGTATTCTCTATATATTTTCCTGTGGTGCTGTTTATTATGCTCTCTAAGGTGGTACTAACTTTTGAGTCTGTGGGTAAAATCCTAAAGTGTGTCAAAATATATGCCAGCACAGTATTGAACAGAACCCTTCTGGGGTGATTTCTGATTTTCTGTGTGTTTTGCTGTTGTTTGTTATCGTTTTTATTCTTTAATTAATTAACTATATTTTTATTTAAATCGATTAAATGAGCTTTTTTTGAAAATTTGACAGATTTACCTAGGCATTGTTTGTTAAAACAGACAGAGATTTCATCAAAACTAACTGATAGTAGTTCTGAGGATTAAGTTTTCGACTGGGGTAAATTAATGACACTTCTGACGTTGTGTTTTTTCTTTATGTTCGACAGACAAGTGTCCCTTATCCTCGTACAGGACAGTACCGGAAAACTTCGCAGCGTTCCCTGTGTTTGTGCCGTCCGTAGTCGGCCGCCAGGGAGGTGTTTGGCCTCCCCTCGTCTTGTTTTCACAAAGCTACCACACTTGACCCTGGTAAGTCAGGGATTTGCCCTTTTTCTCGCAGGTAGGGAGGGGTGGGAAGTTTCTCGATGTTTTAATGCTTTTGTCTGTCTTATCAGTTATAAATGTTTGTTTTGGATGCGTTTTATGCGTTACAAAAAAAATTCGTTTTCTGTTAAGGAAAGAAAAGCGTTTTTCAGGGAGAATAAGCTATAAGACGAGTGTGTCACACTCTTACATTTGTAGTCATTTTGAACGTTTTTCAGTCGTTTTACTGTTGTGTTGTATGATAGGTTAATTCGATTTCATTTACGTACAATACTTGACTTCTTTTCTTTAAAACCTACAGATGTAAGTTCGTCGTATTCGCCGCCTCCCAAAATTCCACATCCAAAAACGGTACGGATTACTTGTTTTATGGCGATCGTAGCGATCATATGGAAACCATGAGGCTAGACAGTGTGCGAATATTCAAGCGCTCATTAAGAAAGACTCCCAATCTTGTCTCTGCGCCCTATTCCGCTATCCTTATCTCTCTGTAACAGGCAAAGGAAGCGCCAAAATCTATGCTTATTAAGATTGTGTTTGCAAACCACCGTCACGCTTATGACTTTCTTTGGGCTTAAAAGAGTGTTTTCACATGACGTCATAAAAATTAAAAAATCTAAAGTATACATCCTACAAAGCTGTTTCTAACATGGTATGTGGATACCAGTGTTATAATCTTTCACAAAAAGTTTCAGGTTTTAACGATGTTTCGTTTTCGATTTATAAAGGTTGTAAATGTGTCACGCAAATTGTCACGCTATTTCAGATAAGCCGTGAAAATAAACAAAATTGAACTAGTTGAAAGTTGTTAATGAATTATAGATGCTTAAAAGCCGATTTCATGCCTCTTATAGTGAATACAATATTTTGTGATGAGATTTTCGGTGTTATTAAGACTTTAAGTCTTTCAATTTTTGGCCGCCATGTTGGTGTCCCTAAGTGGGACACCAAGATGGCCGCTCAATACTTTTCTTACTAAAAATGTCTATACTCATTCGCCTATAACTCTTAAATGAAATGCTCTTGCTCTTCAAAATTTGGCCGAGATGTGTAGTTTTAAACTCTCCACAATTCCATAAACATTTTAGAATCGAAAACTGCTTCTGAATTTTGATATGACGTCAGTGAAAACACTCTATTGAAATATTTGGCAAAAAATATTGTTTAAGCGAGATCTACTTGACAACCCGGAACCTACTTGACATTGTTTAAACGAGATCTACTTGGCAACCCGGAACCTACTTGACAATAGTCAAGTCACGATAGTGAACCGATTAGAGAGACAATGAAGCTCAATTGGGAATGTGCACGGACTTCCTAATCGTACCGCCTGATTGGTTAACATGTTCTGCTAATAAGATCGCAGACCATTACGTTGCTTTTTAATGAGTACCGTCACGCTTATGACTTTCTTTGGGCTTAATTGAAATATTGCAACAATATTACTTCGGCAAAGAATATTGTTTACACGCAACCTACTTGACAACCCGGAACGGCTACTTGACAATAGTCAAGTCACTATCGTGAACCGATTAGAGAGACAATGAAGCTCAATTGGGAATGTGCACGGACTTCCTAATTGTACCGCCTGATTGGTTAACATGTTCTGTTAATAAGATCGCAGACCATAACATTGCTTTCTAATGAGTACGTTTCGTTTAGTGATCTGTGTTGGTGAGTGGTCATTCTGCTGAGCGTGGTCTGGTTGAAGTAGCAAAGTGGAACTAAAAGCTGCAAGACTATCAAAGAACCCAAAGTTCGCGGCAAGTATTTTAACGGTGCTAAAATGGAATATCCTGAATGCTTCTAGTGGAGTGCAGTATTCGGTGGGATCGGAGGTATTCTTATAGTGCTGGTTTTAAACATTTTGGAGGCGAAAGCACCAAGATGGCTATCAATAAACGGGAATGAAGGACAGATCTAGAGTTCGACCTCGAGTGGTTTTCAAAGATCTCTTAAACTGCCCCAAGAACCCGATGAGAGGTCTTGTTAAGAACGTGAGTCTTTTGCTTTTAATTTCTGAGTGGCAAAAATTCTGGGCAGAGAATTCTTGTCTTGTCCACCATCAATAATTCATATAGTTTCATATAAAGGTTTCTATAAATTTCAATCTAGTATTCCTCATGCAGAATTAAGAAGGAAACATGCGAAAACATAATTCACAACAACTTTGAACTCTAGAAGTTGACAAACAATTTCAGCCGCAATCGTTGTCAGTATTTTCTTTCAGTCTGAAATTAAAGGCGGGCTTTCCTTGCACTAATTTCAGTTCTCTGTTTTCCTACGGTAGCAGTCGTAAGCCACACAAGCCAGAAGTTTGATGCTGCAGCCATGTAAACCACGTAGATCCATGTAGAAGTTTTCTAACTCTTAAATTAGTGTATTTACCACTGGTTTTTGCCGTGAACAGTTGTGACATGAAATCCTACGATATAAGCCGGCGTAGAGAACAAAAAAAAACACTAAAATGTAATCATTTTATGACAACTATAGAACTAAACTGTAAATATAGTTGATGCTGTCGATATATCCTACGATATAAGCCGGCGTTTAACGTAGAGAACAAAAACAAAAAACACTGAAATATAATCATTTTATGACAACTAGAACTAAACTGTAAAGATAGTTGATGCTGTCGTTGTCTTAATTTTTTTACTTGAAATGGATTAAGTAATGATCCGCATAAGAAGGATAGCGCTGAACGGCAATGGAATGTCAAACACGATGGAATGTCAAGACTTTTCATTGTTACAACTAGTGATCTCATTGGCCTAGACTCAAAAACCGCTAAAAAGTTAAGGTTCAAGGTGCATTTTGTCTAATTTTTTTAAGGTTTCAAGTAATTTGAGACCCAATCGCACAACATAAATTTTTAAAAGAAATTGTATTTGGGGAACTTCATCAAAGAAGCAAAATTATTAGCTATTGTCTTCTGCTATTCTGATTGGTTAAGCACGAACATTTCGTAAAATTTATTTGACGCAAATGGATTTTCTTTATTTTTATAATGAAATATAATTATTAACCATCAGCTCTTCCTCTATTCTTGAAATCAAAGATATTCTATGTGGGAAAGAGCTAATGCCGCAGAACAATGAAGTTTGCTATCGTTCTTATGTGGAACAATACTTAAATGTGCTGAGCGCTTTGTTAATTGTAGGTGAGAACTTACTTGGCCTAACTATATCACATATTGTCAGCATAACAACATCCAAGTGTTCATGCAAATTATTTTTATTCTTGGATTCAACGACGTCAGTACGATGTTAAATATAACGCGTACGACGACTATTTCATGAATACTCCCTGTAAAAGAATTCTGTGTTACCGATAATTTTTCTAGTATGTATATGCGAGTTGATGATAAACTGAAGCAATTTTCATTTGTGGGGGCCGTTTAGTTCTTTCTCAGACTCTTTGTTAAACGAGTATTTAGTATTGCAAACCCAGTTTTCATTTATACATCTTTAATATAGGCGACAGCATGAAGATCACATATGTATACCGAGAACACCGCTCCAGCTGAATTAGTTTTTGTTTCTGTTTCTGTTTTTTGTTTGTTTTGTTTTTTTGTAGCTTTTGTTGACTGGTTATTCCTGTTTAGTGAACCGTTTAACAGCCCTTCTCTTGCCCATCGATACAACTGTAGTACTGTTTCAATCCACACACGTATTTTCGATTGGCTATGACACAAGCAGTATTAGCTCGAATCTTTAATTAGGGGAATCCCCTTAAATTCTCGGAATCTCAAAACAATGGATGTGATAATTATAATCCGGTAGACAATCAACTTCGAAAATGGAAGGAAATCAATTGTCCCAAGAAGCGGATCAGCTCTGTCAAAACTGAAAGCGGATAAAAGTTCGAAGGGTAATGGATGGCTGGCAGCGCCGAAAAAACTAAAAAAGAAAAGGCGCTTCGCAAATATCGGATAGTCATACAATTCCGTGATATGATGATCGAGACATGCAAGTTTGCCTTCTGTCGACCTACTGTGGAGAAACCTCGATCACCGGGAGAAACGTTTTCTAGCTCTGAATCTGCTTCGACTTCTAGCTCCATGTCGATCTCGAAAAGGCGCTAAATATTGAAAATCAGAGAATTAAGCCTTGAGAAACAAAGGAAATCAGTTATTTCAAAGACATGGCCGGCCCTGCCCTGTCAAAGCATGAAGAATTCGAAAACAAGCCGAAACCTTGCATCGGTCTCGGGATCACTCGTAGTGCCGAGAAAAGAACAAGCGCTTTGCAAATATTAGATAATCATACAAATCACTCGAGCGGACAGTACAAATTCAAGCGAAGCTGGTAGGGTGATATTCAGACATTCCAATCCGAGAATGGAATAAAACTAGTTGCCCAAAGAAGCACTGAAATATCTGTTCCTTTCAGAAAGCAAAAACATGCCCCGGTTGTTCAAAAGGTGGATAGCGCTATCCACCATATAAATCACTATCCAGTGGATAAGCATTAACAAAATCCATTGTGTTATCCGCTGGATAGTGATTTATTCGGTGGATAGCGTTATCCACCTTTTGAACAACCGGGACCTGGCATACAATTCGTTGAGTCAGTCAGTGAAACAGCGCTGACCGTCGCTTAATACACGGTATTCAGTTTTGTTGTTTGTAGGTGAAGTGATTACAAACGAAAAAAAGCTAGGAAAAGCATCTGATTTGCTTGAAAGTCTCGCTTTCCACCCGCTGTTTGTGTGGGCCGTTTTTAGACAGTGTGCGACTAACGGAAAGTTTACGACACGTCTGACTAGTGCAAAGGCTCTTGGGCGAAGTGCAAAAATAAAGATAAACACTAACCAAAGAAATCCGGTGAATTTTGCTTGACAAAGCATTAAAAGCAGTTTTATTATTTCAAAATGTTCAAGAATACAGACTGTAATTGGCCAGTTATAATCAAGCCAATTTTTGGCCAATCAGAAGCCAGAATTGTATGCGGTCGAAAATCGCAGACATCAACAGGCATCGAGGGAGGAACATAGTCGGCCCCTAAGCCATTGGTGACTATGACCTTGTCCATATTGTAATGGACTACCTCGATGTCAACGACCAAGAAGGCAAAGCATAACTGTCTTAAGGTTACAGTGTACCTTCGGGGGTGTCTCCAGTATAACAGCTCTAGCGTCTTAAGATTACACTTAATATACCTAAACCCAGATATCAAATTAAAGCTTATAGAGCTGGCTATCTAAATGTGGAAACTATTTGGTAATAAAATGAATTGTCGAATTTTTTACGACGTCTAAATTCGAACGTCCGAATTAGCTTTAAAACGCTATAACTCAAAGCGATTATTGTATTTTGCTAATTTGATTTGTTCTCGGGTTTCCGGACACGAAGTGCTAAAAAAACGTGTCGGCGATTTCCCATATTCAATTGCAGTGAAAAGTTACAGAATATTTTCGAAAAAGGGAGAAAAAAAATTGGAGTGATCGCACGGAAATGGCTCTTGACGAAAAAATTTTCGGAAATAAGAAATTCGCCGACACGTTTTTGTTGAATGATTATATGTTAGCCTAGCTTCTGTCCAAATTTGAGGAAAATCGAGCAAATTCCCTTTGAGTTGTAGCTTTTTAAAGTGTCCCCTACAAGCGAAAAATTAACTTTGAGAAAACAGCGCTTAAAAAAACATATCGCTTCATAAACAAACTCCGCCCACAAAAGTTATACCGTCATTTCTCCGTCAATTTTCACTATCTTTCGATAATTTTTTTTTTAATGAAAGTTCATTCTGTAAACTTTATTTTGACGCCAAAAAAAAAAAATTCATAACACTGTAACCTTAACTCTGTTTGCGAGCGACGGTCCTTTCAATCTCTACGGTAGACTTTCGCTGTTGCATTGGCCAGTCTGGTAATCATGAGTATCGCACTTTGCTGGAAATTTTTTTAACTGGCGTCAACGGCGTCTTAGCTTGTTCAACTTGCGTCGATAGCATTCTGTGAAGTGTTCGATCTTATCGTACGGCCCAGTGATGTAGCGCACGAGGCAGTCATATCAGGGAGGAACTGATAATCGGCCGGTGCGCCACCTGTGAGGCATCGATGAAAATGACCTTGTCCATGGCATCGACGCCGTCGATAGAATTCTGTGAATCGTTCGATTTTGTCGTACAACATGACCTTAGCGATATAAGCACGACGGTGGACATCAACAGGCAGACAGGGAGGTACATAGTCGGCCCCTAAGCCATCGAAAACTACGACCTTGTCCATTGTATAATGGACTACCTGGATGTGAACGGGCAAGAAGTTAAACATTATCTGCCTGGTTTCTAGCGATAGTAGCAAACACGGCGATACTATTGAAGCGATCAAATGGAAACTGGTCAGGGCAACGATCGCTCAGCTGTTTTTGCAGCAAAACCAGTCTTAATGTGCGACGTCGAGGGTGAAAAATCGCCGACAAGCCTGCTCGCTTGCGATCTCTGACTCCGCCCGATTTTCTTCGACGGTCTTCAGAATCTTTAGGATAGACATTCTATGGCGATGAGCACCACAGCTTCTTTCTTCAACTTGCGTCGCTAGCATTCTGTGAAGTGATCGATTTTGCTCGACAAAGCATTAAAGGCAGTTTTATTATTTCAAAATGTTCACACAAAAAAATTGCACGTGTTTTTCGTTCTAAATCAGCCATAAAATACAGAAAAAAATATAACCAAGAAATGTTTTCAACGGTGGAAAAGGTCCTTTCCAACATTCATTGCCCCAGAGTAACGACGATTTCTTCGAGTGTTTGCGCCTCCATCCTAGAGAGGATTTCGTGCATCATTTGCTGCCCCAAAGTCTCGATGATTTCTCTCATCATCTGTTGTTCCATGGTAGAGATGACCCCTTCCATTATTCGAGGCTGCAAAGTTGAGTAGATCATCTCCATAATTTGCTTCTTCACAGTTGTGAAAAGTATTTCAATCATTTGCGGCCTCGTCATTTGCTGCCCCAAAGTCGCGACAAATTCTCTCATCGTCTGTTGTGCCATTGTAGAGATGACCAATTCCATTATTCGAGGCTGTAAAGTTGAGAGGATCATCTCCATAGTTCGCTCCTTCACAGTTGCTAACAGCCTTTCAATCATCTGCCCCACTGTTGTGACGAGCCTATCCATCAATAGTGGTTGCAAAGAAGATACGATCCTCTCTATCAGTATTTGCTGTCGGCCTATAGTCGTGACACTTGGATCCATTAGTTGTCGCTGCATAGTAGAGAAAGTAATCTCCGCTATTCGCTCCTTCACAAGCGCGACAAGTCTGTCTATCATTGGCGGCCCCATCGTCTGTGGCATGTGCCTTTCCATGGTCGATTCGCTTGTGTCCATCATTTCAGGCTCCATTTCAGCAATAGGCTCCATCGTAGGGATGATTCCTAATGAAAGTTTGCCTAAAGAAAGTTGCTTATAAGACCTTAAAATATGACGTCATTTTACGTGGCGAAAATGATTGGCTACTGAGCAAAAAAAAAAGACTGTAATTGATCAGTTATAATCAAGCCAATTTTTGGCCAATCAAAAAAATAAATAAATAAATAAAAAATAATAATTTAAAAAATAATTAAAAAAAATTTTTTTTTTTTGGCCAATCAGAAGCCAGAACTGTATGCGGTAGAAAATCGCGGACATCAACAGGCATTGAGGGAGGAACATAGTCGGCCCCTAAGCCATTGGTGACTATGACCTTGTCCATATTATAATGGACTACCTCGATGTCAACGACCAAGAAGGCAAAGCATAACTGTCTTAACTCTGTTTGCGAGCGACGGTCCTTTCAGACTTTCGGTCTTCCGTCTACGATAGACATTCTACGGCGATGAGCTTAACAGCTTCTTCTTCACTGACTGCCGTCGATAGGATTCTGTGAAGCGTCCCATATTTACAACGTGCTCTCCGCTACGGAATAGAAAAGGCTCGGGCTAAGAGACGCAACCTAACCAGTACATCGTCCATCTTGAAAATGAGAAGTTTTAAGCTGTGACGTTGCTTTTATAGCAACAGTGATGTCATTACCAATATTTATAAAGCCTTCCTTATTGGATGATTACTGCCACGTGTCTTATTGTTTTTTGCTGACATCACTTCCGGCAAGGGAACACCCTTTGCTTAGTTTCAGTTTCTATCACATCTTTGTATATTTGTACAATAAAATTACTTGACAAAGAGTGGAAAAATATCAGGATATGTGGATGTGCTGTTTTGCCTGTGTGTTCTTGACGTTGGCTAGCTGTCTGTCTTCTTCTCAGTGACACAACGCATAATAAAATTTGCCTGATCG
This sequence comes from Dendrophyllia cribrosa, assembly GCA_024195265.1. Lineage (NCBI taxonomy): Eukaryota > Metazoa > Cnidaria > Anthozoa > Scleractinia > Dendrophylliidae > Dendrophyllia > Dendrophyllia cribrosa. Next base: position 42,540,915 of record JAJLRJ010000006.1, on the reverse strand, counting down.
ACATACAGACATCGCGTGATAGTATTGTAAGAGTAATGAATCAGTGTTGCTGCTAAGGACAAGTTCCTACCCTCACAACGTTTCTTTGTTCTTTATTTTAAACTGAAGCTCCAAGTTTAATACTGTTTCCTCGTGTCTTCGTGTTCTTGAGTCTTTTAAAACACTTTATGAGCCGTCGTCGGTGACTAACCATGCCGTGTAACATTTTTTTAACATAATTACCGAAAGTAGATATGACGCGATTATTGAAAGACATCTGTTATTGCGCATCGATTGCATGCAGAGCACAAATTCCTAGTCACACAATCATTGTCCTCTCCGTGGTTTATTCAAAGTTAGGCCCGGGATCCAACAAAGTCTGTTGATTAAAATAATTTGTAATGAGTTTTCTTGGGATTGTAGATGAGCGCAATATTAACAGTTGCTACAAATTAAAGCGAATTTTATTAATATAGTAAAATCTAATGCAAGGAATATACCATGGGAATGTCTTTCTAATTTAGTCTGTTCCTCAAATTTCCTTATAGGTCTAATATTCCCATCTGAGTACCTTCGTTTTTTTCTAAATGTCTCTGATGTACGAAAGGAAGAATAAAAAAACTTTGTTAGAACGCAAGCGGAGGACATGGCTTGCATACCATCTCACGCAAGGGAAAAAACCCGATTATTTAGACCGGAAGTTGTTCGAGTCGAGTTCCTAAACAGCACTATCTGAAATATTCCTTGAAATGTATGGCAAAAGAACTTGAGTTAGTATAGTGCATTATTATGTTCCGCTAGCTAAGGCATTTTTGAGACTGATTCTCGCATTATTCTGAATAAAATGGTTGAAATTAATTCATCAATAACGTATTACGGGTGTGATGTGCAATAAACGGGAATTGAGCAGGACAAGTTATTTCTAAGTTATTTAATGACACATAACAAATGAAAGTGTGTAAGAAAACATATACTGCTGATATTTTCACAAAGTAGCAGCATTTTATTATATATACCTTGTTAATTCTGTGACAAAGATTAATTCACGCGATCATAATGACTGATCACGCGATTACATGATTAATTTCTTGATGTTCAAATAGAGTTGTTGATGCAGAAATCAATAAAATGCTCATAGTATCAGTCCTTATAGACATTCCTATTCTGAGCAGTGCCATTGAGTAGCAGATTAATTAGATTGTGGGGTCCTGAAAACCTGGGGACCTCACCAATGAGAAACAATAAGTGACATAACAAAACTGAAAAAATCCAATTTTATTACTGGAAAGGAAACGCTATTTTCTTTCTGTTAAGAGTTAATTGATTTACATATTACATATTTTGAAATAGAATAGTTTAATCTGAGATATTAAATATCCTATCGTTTTATTCACTCTTCTTTTACTAATATTCATATGCTTTCTGTCAGGTTAATTTATTACCTTCAGCTTTGATTTGGAAGTCTTTCTGCTTGTTCAAGCTTTCACACTGTCTCATTAAGGCAGTCAAGGGAAGCTAATATATATTAAACCTTGTGCAACTAAGCTGTGCCAAACATAATTCGACTGACAGCATGTCTTGTAGTTCACAAGATCGACTAAGCAAAGCGTGAAAGAGCTCTGCTGTACATGCACATTAAGGACAGCTGAGCCAAACAGAATTTTGACAGCTTGTACGTCTTGCAGTTCCCAAAGTGTGACAGGCAATAATGCACATCTAGGACAGCTAAGCCTGACAGAAATCTGACAGGCGCATAATTTCTTGCAGTTCCCAAAGTGTGGCAAGCATTTGTACACATAAAGGACAGCTGAGCCAGACAGAAATCTGACAACATATCTTGCAGTTCCCAAAGTGTGGCAGGCATTTGCACACAAAAGGACAGCTCGAGCCAGACAGAAATCTGACAGCACATCTTGCAGTTCCCAAAGTGTGGCAGGCATTTGTACATTTAGGAGAGCTGAGCCTGACAGAAATCTGACAGCATATCTTGCAGTTCCTTAGCAGCTGCGATTTGTGTCCTGACGGTTGATAGATACTCAGTGTATGTTTGTGTACATGCACTGTTTTCTGTTCTACTGTTGGAGACAGGTTTAGGTGTATACTTCACACTGAGCTGCGTTTGGTTTTCTGTTTCCCTCATTATCTCCTACAAAAAGAATCAGAATTGACCCCCTTTAATAATAGTGCAGTTTATATGGGCTTATAAGCAGGAGGAAGCTTATATCCAGATGGGCTTATATAAGTGGCATTAAAAACTGTTTGATAATTAACTAATAGCAAATACCGGTAAGCTGCGACTAACACACAGCATTATCAAAATGTACCCACTTACTGGTCTTGTAATTAACCTTTAATAACAGTGGCGGATGCAGGGGAGTGGATTGGGTGGCTGGCCACCCCCCTTTAGACCGTCGGTTTTAACAGTTTTCCTTTAAATTGCAACAACAACAAAATTTATAAACTTAGGCATATACCCGTAGCCACCCCCCCATAAAAAAATCCTGGATCCGCCCCTGAATAAAGACAATTCAATTCAATATTGTTCCGCACTCTATGTATACATGCCTTATACTTTCCTAATTTTCTATTTGAAGTTGTACAGTGTTCTGTGAAAGAGTGTGTGCAAATAATGGGCCATTTTAAAAAGGAAATATTGAGCTTTCTCCTCATGCATTGTTGAGTTATAAAAGCACATGGGAATTTTAAAAACACTTTAATTGCACATGAAGTGAAATTTCACTACTGTTTTGTTTTAGGGATTTATGTTGTTTATATCACCTGTCCTTTATTTCATTTTCATTCCTTTTCCTCTTTTGCGTAAAGAGGATCCACTATTTTTAGCAATTTGAAAACTTCTGCCGGGGACTGAAATTTGCGACATTTTGAATGCAGCCAAAAAAGGTATTTGTGACGTCATTCGTGTGTTCGATCAGAAGATCACATGACAAAACATGGCAAAGAAATGGAAGAACCCAGGGCTAAAAATACTTGTTGCTTTCAGCCATATTCAATCAAAATAATCCTTCCACAAGTTGTCAAAACTCCAGTGTAAAATGGGTGAGGCACTCTCTAGTGTGTTTATAACTGAGTCACTCAGTTATAAACACACTAATGGCATCACTAGAACCCAGGGCCGGGTTGTTCAAAGTGCAGTTAAGCTAACCTAGGATTAGCGTCAATTTCAATGAAATTTTTTTTTACTACCTTTTTGGCCTTGAGTTTCAACTTTGACTTGTCTACACCTCTAGCTTAAAATTAGCTTTTGAAAACATTTTGAAACAAGAGAAATCAAATCCTTGGTTAACTTTTAATCCTGGATTAGCACTAATTGGCTTTCGAACAACTGGGCCCAGGTCCTTAACGATTTAATCTGTAAAAGCCATTACTATAATTAAATGACCACTGACCATTCCCTGTACACGTATATCCCATGTTGGAGCTTTGCGCATCAGTATTTGATTTAGATTTAGGTTTGATTTAGATTTAATATTAATTATGCCCAACTTGTGTTGCTTGTTAAAAATGTTCCTGCCACTTTAAGTGACTTATTTTTCCATCAAAATAGTCATTAAGACATCTATTTTCAAATTACCAAAAAAAATGGTAGTGAAATTTCACTTCATGTGCACTTTAAAAAGTGCAAGAAGCACTTCTCTTGTGTTTATATAACTCAACAATGCACTCAGTCCTGTTTATTATTCGCTGAGAACAATTTATTTCTTACTATTGAGTCTATAAAGTGTTGCCATGCAAATTAAAGCTCTTAGTAGTCAGCTTGTTATGCTTTACAAAGCTATCGAGCAGCACTTTCATGACCATTTTCTACCTTGTACTGTTAAAAGCATAAATTGAAGACACTAATGGCATAACTGCGCCGATGACTTTTTGGGTCTTTTTTTTTTGGCGGCTTTCCGCGTGTTCTAAAAACTATACAAATTGCTCCCGCCCCCTACCCCTGTTCAATGTTGCTAACAAATGACGCAAAATATCGGCTTTGCGAACACTTTTAATAAAAATCAAATGTCTCACATATAGTATTTTTTCGAAAAACTACAAAAATCGCCCCCACCCCCCCTCCCCCTATTCAAATTAATCTTTTAGACTACTAAAGCTCTGTTAGACTTTTCATTCAATTAACCATAATAATATTATTATGAAAAGATTTTACTTACCAAACAAAGCTGCAGCTGGTCACATGCATGATAAAAATCATCTAAATGTTTCTCAAGCTCAAGTTTATTGTTCAAACCCTGCTCAGCTGATTTCCTGAACATTAAAAAAAATGAAATCGTTTAAAACAGCACAGTCAACTCTCTTTAAGATGGACACTATCAGGAACATGACCAGGTGTTTGTGACAAGGAATACAATGTAACTTAAGGTGTCTATCTTAGAGAGGGTGTCTGCCTTAGAGAGTGAGTGACTGCAGTGCAACAAGGAATAACTTTGAATGTTTGTCTTATATAGAGTTTAGTTACAGTAATATGAGTGACTGAAGTGCAACAAGGAATAACTTTGAATGTTTGTCTTATAGAGAGTTCAGTTACTTAAAATGAGTGACTGAAGTGTTGAGAAGTGTCTGCCTTAGAGAGGTACATCCCTTATAGAGAATTCAGTTACAGTAGAATGGGTGACTGAAGTGCAACAAGAAATAACTTAAGGTGTCATGTGATAGCTCCATTAGATGCTAACCATGCAAGTTGGTATAGAACGACAAATTTGCATTGTGGTCTGCCAAGGGACTGGGAATGATAATGCAGACTGCACAGGGACTGAAACTAAGTATAACATATTTGGCAACCATCTTCCTCAATGGGACCGGACAGTATTTGTGATTGGTATCTAGTTGATTGTGATATGTCTTTATTGAAGTCTCGTAAAAGATCTTATTGGTACTGTGTGAATTTGACTCAGGACTATGAAGAAGCTCATCCTTGGATCGTTCACAGTGGTAGAAAAGTAAAATGTCAGCAAGTGCTAGAATCATCATGATGATGAATATTGCATGACATCACAAGTTTCATTTGGGCAAATTATGTTCAGCTCCCCCCCCCCCCCCCCCCTCCCCAGACACAATTTTTCTCGTACGTCGATAATGATTAGAGGGATGTTCATAAATACAAACTTGACAACACACTTACATTCCAAGATCAACTTCTGCATTGTTACTGATGGCCATATTTGCTGATTTCATGACAAGCTGTATATGTAAAACAAATTGAGAATTGTAAGAAGTTTATACTATATGTTACAACAACAAAACTCTCCAAAGTTATAATCACTTGAACTTTCAATTTGTGCTATTTTTAGTAACAAGATGGCGGGAATTTCAAAATTTAATTAATGATATCTTTTGACTGAATTAAGATATTTCAGTTATCTCTTCAGTTTTGGAGTCGTGGAAACATGCTCTTTCAGAATCAGTAATGAAATAATTCAAAATGTGACATTTAAATTTTGGCGCCAAGTTAGTGACGTCATTTTCCCGCCAAAAAATCCATTAAAATGAAAAACCAAAATCATGCGTACCTCGGTAATGAGGAGATCTGTTCTGGTCTAAAATGTTAGATCAATCGGATGAAAACATAGAAAGTTATTTATGACTGCGTTTGAAATGGCCAGATTTTGCTTGTTCCTGGCCCGGCATGGAAGAGGTTCTTAAGAAGTTCTTAAAATTGTTTCTGGAAATGTTGTACGGTATCTACTGCTTGCTTTAATTTAATAGTTAATGATGGACTCTGACAGGTCTAATTATCACAAACTACTGTGTAACGAATAAATTGAATTGAATAATTAGGCATTAATTAGGCCAATTACCCCCTGAAAAATTAGGCAAATTCACTTTGGAAAATGTATGGATATTTTCTGAAACTACGCATTCCGTGTGTTTGTAATGGCCCATTAGCACACATACTTGGATCTGCCCCAGTGTTGTGTAATCTTTGGTAATTTTTCGTACAAGAACCTGCTTCATTTGTGACTCAGGCTTAAGTCTTACAGTTTATTGAAAATGGGCCTCTTTACACTGGGCACTTAAGTAAGACTTAAGAGCACCTAAGTCTTACTTAGCCAAAAGATTGTGTGTGAAGGCCTAAGTAAAAACTGAACACACTTGACTTAGCATCTCATTAAAGTCGGCAACTTGAAAGGATTCAAGTAAGACTTAAGGTTCTGCAAAACCATCCTTATCGAAACTCAAGTCGACTTATCGTGCCGTGGGGCGGATCACCTTGCTAATCAAGCCAATTAACTCCATGCCTTCGCAAACATCATGGCATCGCTGTTTTCGACTGTTTGGTGACCTTTGGTAATTGGTAGCAGCAAGTTGTTTCGAAATTATCAAAATGGCAAACGATGGTCACGAAGGACGCGATTCACCTTCTTCGAATTTGATCCTTATGCATACGACAACGAACAGGTAAGTTAAAACTTACCCGTTGTCAAAAAATTATTTGTGTCTTTATCGTCGAGAGTTTAAGAGATGTGTCTTTAAAATAGGCACGAAACAGGCACGAAGCTCGTCTACGCAAGCAAAAACGTGTCAACAACAGCAGCATATTTAGTTCTACAGCGAATGCTGAATGTAATTGCTCTCTTAAAATTCCCAAAGAAAAATGGCCTTGTTACCGGTGCATTTCCAAAAAACGAAAAACGAAACGACCTCTAAAAGATTTCTTCTATCCATTGTTAGACAGACGACTCAAATTAGAGAACCAGCGAGATCAAAACTTTCTTGCGACGGCAGTAACGCACGTTTAATTGATGTATATATTTTTGGACAAAATGTGAACCAACGTAACACGTTATAAACTGTCTATCTTTATTAGCTCAAGTCAACTTAAGTATTTGCATTTACCCGTGTATGAAGAGCTAAGTAAGAAAATCGTACTTTACTTGAACGTTCGTTAAGTTTACTTGAGATCTAGTGTAAAGACTACCAATGTCAGAAAAATGTGACTGAAATAAACATTAAAATAGTTAGTGTGGCTTTTTTCCTATTTGTTTTTTTTAATTTATAGTGGTTTATGACAATATTCAAGTACTCACCACCAGTGTTTCCTTTACTTTCATTAATTTTCCAATGTGTTCCGGAGTTATTCCTGAACTCGCAACAGCTGAGGTCGCCATCTTGGATTATGAGCCTGCGCGTCTATTACTAGCGGGTATTATCATCAAATTTGAACAAAATGGCGGCAAGTCATGATGGTTTGCTGCGAGTTTCTTCATCTCCGGGACAATTGCAAATGTCCTGCACTAGCGATTTACTCGCATTGCCTTTAACCAAAACTATTGTAGGTGTCTGGTGGCTTGGAGACTTATCAAGAAAGGTATATGGTGTATGTTAAATTTATTTCATAAGGTTGTCAATTTGGCCCAAATCTCTCACAAAATCCCGGGAAACTATCCGCGAGCTCAGCTCAGCAAGATCGATTTTATCACTAATATACTGTTAAGACTTAAGCATATATTTGAAGTTGTATCTAAAAGTTTGGAAAAGCTTGTTTTCTCCTTGTCGTGTAAGCTTAGTCATCTACATCGGTTTTAATTAAGCTTATGATTTCTGCCATTATCCATTCCATCAATGAGCTGAAATCGACCATAACTAAGTACTATACTCTTGAATTTTTTCACTTTCTAATTTTTCCCCTTTAATTTTCGAAAGATCAAAGCTCATCTGAACTTTGGAAAGTGCAGTTCGAACTACTTACTAGTTGCTATAGCAACACCATGTGCTGTCAGAATTTCTTCATTTTTTTTTTTCCTCCAGTTTTCCACCAATTAAACATTTAAAAAATAATAATTCAAGAGAATAAATGTTGGACACTAGTTGTTTGTGGTAGGGGGAGAGGGAGAGGGAGGGAAGGGATAGAGTGAACATTGAAAAGGTACTGCAGTACAGATGGAACACAAGTTGGAATTGAGGCACAGGTACAGCAAGTGTTTTTTTTTTCAACTATTTAACTGTTAGACAAAAAAGGACAGATACACCTCCAGACTGCTACCGGTGTTGGGAGCATTGCGAGGCAGCTATATTTGCAGGCTGGCTTTATTAGTGTTGCAGCACCATGATGAATAGCCTGCATACAGCTGTCTCCGATAGGATAAATAAGAGGAAGAGAGCTAGGAAGGGGGTGTCTAATTTGTTGATGAACAGTTTGAAAGAGGGATGCATCTTTTCCCGGTAACAGGTTTTAGTTTATGACCACAACCAACAATAAAGCAATTTTTTTAACCACAGCATTAGTAATCATATTTTTATCAAACGTATCTGAGTTGAGAGAGGGCGCTAATTCGAAGTGGGGAACTTATTTGAAGAGGGGTGCTTATTTTGTTTTTTAAATTTCAGCCTCAATCATTGACATCGTCTTTATTTCAAGTGAACCCAAACTGTAAAACACAAATATATGTGTGCGGTACGGTACATATTTACACTTCACTTTCAATGTCCTGTTATCACTTAGTTCCGGCAATCCTACTAATTCACTTCATTTTCTTGGGGGGAGGGGTGGGGAGGGGCACTTATTAGAATTGGGCTGCTTATTTTATATTTTTAGCCTGGGTGGGGGGGGGGGGGGGGGGGGAGATAGCATTTACAGTATGCCTGAAAATTTGCTGAAGCAAAAAGTACATGTGGGGCCAAAGTATCATTCATCGTTTGCAGGGGTGTAGCTAAGAAAACACTTAGCAGGCTCATTAACAAGTTCAGCCGGTTTTTCTGGCTTGTGCACCTTCAAAATCTCCCAAAGTCTGTTTTCTAATGAAATTTCAGCCAGTGATAAGTTCTCTTTCAGGTAGTGAAATTAGCCGGTAGCCGGCTCTTAGCTACATCCCTGCGTTTGAGAGAAATAGATGTCCTAATCATTCCTTTTCTTTTCAGCCTTTGCAGTTATCGGGACACAGCAGAGTAATAAGTGCGACTTGCTTTGGACAGAAACACAGACCGCTCCTCCTCTGCACAGCCTCTGAGGACTTCATCTTTATCTGGAACATTGACAAGCTTTTGGCTGTTGATAATATAAGTGAGATTTAATTAATTTTATTTGGCTATTAACTTTCGATATAGGGGTTTTTCAATCTGTCAAAAACTGACTGAGTGGTGTTCTTTTCTTTTAAGTTTATATTTTAATATCCCCATTCACTAATTTTTTAATTTTCTTGCACTCTGATTTGATGAAATAATTATTTTTGTTGTTCATGTGATGCTTCATCATGAAGTGACAGGACAATGGTAATCAGAGGTTTGTTTCTACTGTAAGATATACAGTAGAACCCGGCTGCTAACTCAAACTTTGAAGGGAAACGAAAATCAGTTGGAGTTAGCGGGGGTTCAAGTTATGGGGGGGGGGGGGGGGGGGGGGTAAATCAGAGTCGGTGAAAAATTTATTTATTTTTGTTAGTAATATTAATAATAGTGACGATATATATAGCGTGAACATAGTTTTATTATCTACTTCTGTGATAAACATCACTCATTTTGTGTATGGTAACAAGAAATTCCAAAGATTATGACTTCAAGCTAAGTGTAACTTTAACATTTGGGTGCATGTTTTTGCAATATAAAGTTTGTAGTGTGTTACTACAGTCCAACTAAATACAAATGTACAAAACAACATTAAAGAAGTAATTTACCATTTCCGTTTTCCTATTTTCTCTGCCGAAGCAAAAGACACCGCATCCGGTAGTGACTGATAAGATCGTGAAATGAATGTTAAATATGTGATCAGTCCGAAGTTACAATCAGATAACAAGCAGCCTATTTTCTTGATACTGCATTTTGAGAAGTCATTTATAACCACAGAGTTCGGGGTATCGGGGTAAATTTGGGCCAAGGGAAAGGAAAAATAGTTTAAGTTAGCTAGGAATTTGAGTTATCCAAGTAAAAATGATTTTAAAATAGGGCCAAATCCAAGGGAAATCAAACTTAGTTTGAGTTAGCGGGGAGATTGAGTTATCCTAGTTCGAGTTAGCGGGGTTCTACTGTACTGCAGTTTAAAGTTCAAAATAATTATTACAAGTCAATATTTGGGGTATGATAAAATGAGTTAATAAAAGTTAAATTTTAATTTGATATGGAATCCGAGGGCCACAGTTTTGTCAGTATTTTTTTTGAATAGATTCTGCATACTAAATTTAGGAAAAAATGTGAAGTTACATGACATTGTATGAAGAGATCTGCTGAAAATTGAGGAATTAATATAAAATCTGAAATCCATGATTTTTACAAGAAAAAATATGGCAAGAGGGAACACAAGTGCTCAACGCTTTGTAAAAACCACAATTTTTGACTTTTTATATTTCCTGAAGTATGAAGCAGATCTCTACAAAACTTCACATTTTTGTTAAATTCATCATGGGGAACCTCTTATTCATTCAATGTATGTATTTGAAATGCTGTTTTGAAAAAGGGCCATTGACAACCACAAAAAAACTCAACTCACATACAATGCCCAGTGTGGGGGTGTCAAACCAGCAAATATTGGTGTGAGGCAAGTGCCAGCCTTGCATTCAGTTTTGTATTTTCACATTCAAGTGACGCCTGGCACGAGATCTTTCACAAGCAAGATCCGGCAACTACCAGCAAGTTTAATTTCTGCGTCGTGTGGACCTCTGCATTCAAAGGTTTTTCTAGTTGCTCTAACCTCTGTTTCGACCCCGCCCTCCAAAATAAGATGCCATACCTGTGGTAATTAATTCTAAGGTGACCTAAACATTTTCTGTTTTGAGAAAGTTACGTATTGTTTCACAGCTAGTGATCACAGCAGTGGGATCCCTGTGGGTAAAGACCTTGGGCATGTCCAACACCTCAGCTTCAGCTTTACAGACAGGCTGATCACTGCATGCATTGGAAAGGAAATATGGGTGCTGAATATTCAGGTTAGTAGTACATAAATGGTGGCACTGTGAATGTATTGTTTTATGTTTGCCAGGAATGGAACTGCAGTGGATAAACATGTTAGACTTAATGAAAGTTGATGGTCTGTGTTTGTCTGTTCTTGAGTCATGTACTCTAAACATTTTAGGGAAACCCCTTGATCAAAATATATGGTTAATAAACCATTAATTCAACTGATTTATTTAATGTTTATTATAGACCAGTAAACTGGACACACTGTTAGAAGGACATACCAGTCTTGTGACATGTGCACAGTTTTGTCCCAACAAGGAAACAATCATTGTGTCTATAAGTGAAGACAGGACTTTTAAGGTATGTAGTCATTGTCAGGGCAACAAAGAGAACTGTTTGCTACAATTTGATACATTTTTCCATATATTCTTATAATAATAAAGATTCTAAGTGAATGCGTATACTACAACATTACTGTTTGTAGGTGTGGGATATTGAAAAAACATGCCTGGTATACCAGTCAGCCATTTTGTCAGGTAAAATAATTTGATCACCATTGTGTTCAAATAATAACTTTATGAAAAAAGGATTGTTAACTTGAAATGTTTTGCATTCTCTTTCAACTGTAAAATGGATAAATAAAGTTGCAGGGTGTTTCTATTTTGGATCTGTTGGATGCAAATTATTGTTGCATCAATTTTCATGGGTGGTTCATCGTGCAATTTCGAATTTGTGTGCAATTTGTGGGGGGTGCATATGATGCATATGGTGTGTATGGTGCATATGATGCATATGGTACATATGATGCATATGGTGCAAATGATGCATATGGTGCATATGGTGTATATGATGCATATGATGCATGTGGTGCAATGGTGCAAATGATGCATATGGTGCATATGGTGTATATGATGCATGTGGTGCATATGGTACATATGATGCATATGGTGCAAATGATGCATATGGTGCATATGGTGAAAATGATGCATGTGGTGCATATGGTGCATATGATGCATATGGTGCATATGGTGCATATGATGCATATGGTGCAAATGGTGCATATGGACTGCATATGATGCATGTGGTGCATATGTTGTAGTTTAAAATGAATCTTAGGTCAAAATGATTTCAAACTAGTTTAGTTTTGATTTTCTTTTGTTCCAGATTCATTACCACAATCCAAAGACAAAGAAAAGTACAAATCAAACTTGTTTAAAATCATTTTAACCTAAGATCATTTTAAACTACAACACATATGATACATATAATGCATATGGTGCATATGTGGTTAGTGCATTGTACTTCAGATCTAAAGGTTGGTGGTTTGAGGCCTGGTCTTTGCAGCTGTGTCATTTACTTAGGTAAGAAACCTGGTAACATAATGCTGGAGGTAACGGTTGGATGAACTAGCATCCTATCCCTGAAGAGCAAGATCGGGCTGTGTGGGTGCACCCGCCTGAGACTCATGTGTGACTTAAGGGAGCATAATCCCCCAAAAATGTACAAAACATTACATAACAGTCATCTACAAACCAATGATGACTTTTTTTACTTTCAAAAAATGTAATGTTTAAGATTATTCCATTAAACAGATCACAAGTAATGATTAGAAAAAATGGCATTTAGCTTGTGTCACTTTGTTCCCTATGTCGCCATTTTTTTTTTCAAAATTGACGCTTCTGAATATGTTTCAGCCCATTCCTTTCTGTCACTGGCTATTGATCCCGTCCAAGAACAGATGGCTATTGGCTCTGCAGATGGAAAGGTAGCTGGATCATAACTGTTAAACAAATTTATAAACTACAGTAAACACCTTTTAGATGCAATGCCTGATACTGTGTTCATACTAGCATGAAATATGTTTAATAGTCTGATCACAATTGAAATGTGTTTCTCTATCAGTATGTAAATTGTTAACATCAGGTAGTGCATTGCAGGAATCAAGATTGAAACATTTTTTTTGGGGGGGGAGGGATGAAAGATTTTATTTCACAATACAAAGCTTACACTACTTACAAATCAATACATATACTTCTTACAGTACGGTACTTACAATACGATACTTACACTACTTACAAAACAATACTTACAGAATGATACTTACACTTCTAACAATATTTTTTTAACATGCTTAAACCCTTATACATGGAGCTTGTATACGAAAAGAAAGTTACAGCTATTGTTCCAAAAGAGGGAGGAGGGGCTCCCATTTTTTGTTGTGGAGAAAAAGCTTTTTGTTCTTGCAATAAAACTTTTTGTTCTTGCAATAAAATGATTGAAACATGTTTATTTTGAGTGTGATTGAAACTACATGGGATTGTACAATGTACCTCACAACAAAAGGTAGTTTTGATCTAAGGCAGATGAAACATGTTAGCACTGTCAAATGTCATCTTCTTGTTAAACACTGCATTGCTCAGGGCTCAGTGACATTCATCAAGTAAAATTAAACCACAAAATCATGCAACACAAAGTTCAAGCTCTATTTCGTTCAGTTCTTGTGTAATTAGAAAGATTATATGCAAGCTTATGCCTGTTTCGAGAAACAGTGCAATGAAATTATAGAACCAGGTGTGAAACATTCTTTTGAAATTGACAGCTCATGTGAACAATGAAATTGCAAACATCATGTTTACAGGAAATGTGTTTTGTTGAAACATGTTTACTCTAAACATTGTTTACTCTAAACATGTTTACTCTGAACATGTTTACTCTAAACATGTTTACTCTAAACATGTTTAGGTCCTGATACATATAATATATTTTCCGCATTGTACAGTTTTCTGTTGTGTAATTTTTAGGTTCATATGTATGACCTTTCTTATGATGGTGGGTTCCGCTGCCTGTTTGAACTGGACATTGGTCAACTGCTGCAGAAATATTGGGACCAGAAGGACCCGTGTACTGCTACACCACACAAAGGGCCGTCCTTCATAAGCAGCCAGCCATCCTGGCAGAAAGAAAACATTCCTGAAGATGAAAAAGAGTCTGAGGCCACACTGGAGCCTGGAACAGCTGTGCTTGGATTATGTTTTTTTAGGAATCCAGAGCAGCCAAGTGCTGGACAGAGTACTGTAAGCTTACATGAAGCCCTGTTTGGGTCACAAAGTGGAGCTTCTATCAAGTAAGAGGCATCCAGGAATGCCTACAATGATGCTCATCATACATACGTTTATTTAATATATACGTCTAAGACAGTCAGAGGGCCAATAACTAAAATCAACTAATCGGAATGCTCTATTGCCAGTCCCATATTCTCTAAGTATTGGACCAGGCATTGTCCTGAATGATCCTGCACTATCCTCCTGACGGCAGGAGTCATTTAATAAATCTCTTATTAACCAAGCTTGCTCGGGATCATACTGGGAGAATAGTTATCAACCCTTGGTCTTTTTTTACCTTGGGCCGATATTCTCCCAGTAATGTATACCTTGTAGGACGGTCTGGTTTCTCTAGAGTGTTGAGGTTCAAAATGTCCTTTATGTTGTAGCTTTCAAGGAAGCTTTCAAGATAAAGAAAAGGGGGAGTGCTTTTAACCCATTGACACCTGAACCGCCCGTAACCGTCCGTACAAGACTCCACTGCTTTAAAAAATTGTAACTTTCTCAATCGTGCGAACATTGCCTTAACTAGCAGTTGTGAGCATTGACTAGAAAGTCTTTCAAATGGAGATACCCAATAAACACAAAAAAGTCAGCGATTTTTGCAGAATATCAGCGTTTGAATTTGGACAATAACAAAAATTACCGTTTTTAACGTCATAGAAAAACAACAAAAATCACGTTTTTGCCTTTAGTTTTTTTTATTCAAATCATCGTGGCAAACCCAAAAGTCAACATTTACAGCAAAATTCAGTCCTAGTCCTAGCTTAGCAGTGAATTTTTTTGCTCTTATTCGTTGCTCGGGCCTAGCTACAGCTTCTTATACTAGTGCATACTCACCTTGCCTCGATTTTCAACATCACCACCGCACTGCATGCTGGGAAATAAACAGATTTTTCGACAGCGTCCATTCCGTCCTCCACAATTTTCTTATATATACTAAGTCCACAGCCACTCTGACCCACCGCCGAAATTTCGCGCTTGTTGTGTTCTCCTGTGGTCGCAACTTCCAAAATATGCCGCGGTAGGTCGAGAAATTCATCCAGAGTCGAGTCCCAAAGCTACTTCGTTTCCAGGCGGCCATTTTTCCAGTTCAACGAGCAACGAGCCAAATTCGTAAACGAAGTACAACACCTAACTCGCTTCAGTGAGAAGTGGACTCTGAACTGCCTCCAAGCTTAAAGATGAAAAATGGCTGTGAACTTACCAAAAATCGTAGATAATTCATATTGGACCCTTTATTGCAAATCAACCATGCAAAATGAGATCATCACAATGACGTTTCCAGTAAACTCGAGCCTTCAGTGTTTTAGAACAGCAGCATTTTCAATGGTAACTCCAAATATGAAGTCACGAAATCCTATGGGGCGTGTGTATGCAGAAAACCACTCAAAAACGTAAAAAAGGTGTCAATGGGTTAATAATATTGATGATACTCACAGTGATCTGTGAGACCTTATATCTGTGAGTAATCTATAGAATGTTAAGATCTGTTAATTAAAGTTGAGTAAGTAAGTAGATCTTAGCAACCTAGCAGTTGCAAAGAAACCTGAGAAAATTCAGGTGAGAATAGGACAATCACATGACTTTTGGAGGGCATATAGTTTATTTGTGGCCCGAGTAGCATCATTTGCGCCCAAGCGGAGCGAGGGTGCAAATGATGCTACGAGGGACCAAATAAACTACAATGTATATGCCCAACAAAAGTCATGCGATTATCATTATTATCAATACAAATCGTACAAATTCATTTAATAAGAAAAAAATGTTTAACAAAAACTGGGCTGTAAATGCGTTTGCAACCCGTCAAATTCAATATCGCCCGCCACTCACGCGTTTTTTCTCGAAGGCAGTTTCTTATTTGGCCGCGTATATTGATAATAATGGGAATTCAAAAACATGATCTTGCATACCACTATCCATCGAGCTATCTAGGCAACTTGGAGAGGCAATTTTTTCTGTTAGCCCCTGAAGAAGGTTTGTTTTCAAACTGAAATATTGGGCAAATGTGTTTGAATATATATATTTTGTTTTATTCTTTTGTTTACTCTTTCATCGCCTTGCCGTAAGGATCAGTTTGCCGTTTTCTGATTTTCAACTTGGAGAGGTGCACTCAACACTCCAGTTGGCTACTGTAGATATTGTTCAATGGATTGAGACTTGCACCAGTACTCAAAGAGTCATCACCATGGTTTTGAATCCTTGTTCTAGCCTAAAAATCTTCTGGTTTCTTTGTATTAAACTGCTGTTCAGTAATAGTTGCTAAAATATGATACCTAGGATCCTTAATTTTCCTCGTATGTAATTTCATCTGCAGCTCACCAATAAGAATCATGAATTTCAAAGTGTTTGTACATGTACTATACACCACTCCCCAGGAAAGAAGTGTCTAGAATTCTAACTTCATGTTGTCTGATTTGTTTTAAATTTGCTCTTTCTTTTGAAGGGATGTATTCCATGTTCCCTCCATTGTAGCCATAGCAACAACAGCCTGTATTCTTCTTTTGAATGGCAACAGCAGAGAGCCACTTAACATTCTAGACTTTCAACGTGAGTTACTGTTTGATGTTGTTAACTCATGCCATGCACTGTGCATGTAGTCTTTTACAGTGTAAATTGTCATGCGATAACAAAGCAAAATTTAATGTTTATTTTTTTACATGGCTACATTGTACATGCTATAATAAAAATTTATTGACTGTCACAGAGCCAGTTTTGTCCAGTAATGAGTTGGATGAGGTTCAGTACAACATTTCAACTCCAGGTTCATTTGCATTTGCTGAGAGACCCAATGGCAGTGTAAGTTAATAAAGTTTATAGTGGATTCATGAGCACTTCATAGCTACCGGTATTCAGCTACTTTACGGGCATGCCACTCAAATAAGCACACAAAAATTGCAAATAAAACATAATAGGTTTAAAATCCCAACTAGGAGAAGGCAGTCCAGTTGGCTATTTATAAGCGTGATCTGAAGAGTTAAACTTGGGTCTGTTGTCAGTAGAACAACTCCTTCTAGTGATCCAAGCAGGGTGTGAATTAGACTGTTAGCTGTCCATTTTCAGTCAGTTGAGCAGGTGGGCTAATCATGAAAACAAGCTTGGTGAGACTGGAGCTGGAGCGACTGAGCTGAGGGGAATAAGGGGAGAAGAGTTCCTCTCCCCACCTCTTTCTCAATCTCCCCATTGCTTGTATTACTTTCACTAGCACAGTTGATTGCCCCCTTCACCTACCCAGAGAGGGACTAGCAGTCCAGATGTGACCTTAGGACCTGTGAATTTCAGTTTGTGTGCCCTAACCACTTGGCCACGCCTTGTTCTAGGTTTCAAAGTAGTCTGATGAAAACATTACTGTAACTTAAGTGCTTGCTCTCTGGCTTTTACAACAAAAATGATTTTTTTATATACCACAAATCTTTTCTGGCTTTGGTAAATGCATGAAGTGACATAATGTTGTGTGTTAATGATCATCTAACAAAAGTTTGTATTTCTGTGTAAATTAATTATTGGTTTTTCCTCTGGTCAGAAAAGAAGTGACAAACTTCAAGCTGCTTTTAATCTTGTTTCAGGTTACATGTATGATTGGCAGCTTGTTTCAAAACACTGTTAATGTTGTGAATATCAGAATGCCGACAACTAACAAGGAAAGTGAGAATACCTCTGAGGTACCTTTTTGACATTCACAACATTTTTCTTGAACAGCTCCCTGCATGGAGTTTTGAAATAAAAACAGTTTTGTAAAAATATTGTTTTCCTTTCCTTTACCTGGCCAGATCTTGACTCAAAGGTTTTCACAGTCAGTGGGTCTTAGTTCCCATGGCAACCAAGATGAGGAGTCATCAAGCATAAGAGGAGCGGAGATGGCAATAACTACTATCACAGTCCTGTCTAAGTATGGGTTTCATGGTTACAACACTAATTAACTCAGTTATGATACATAGAGCAGTTTTCAATTGAGTGTCGTAAAACCAAAACCAAAGTAATTACTCTAACCAATCACAGCAGTTGTAAACAATCCAATGAACCAATCAGAGCTCGAAGCAATTACATGTCGGCGGCGCCAAGCGCGGGAAAACGCGTGCGAGCAAGTCACGATTGGTTTTGGTTTTACTTCTGATTGGTCGAGAAAGTGGCGCGAGATTTTTTAGCCAATCACAAAGCGTAGCAATGCAAAACCAAAGCAATTGTGTAATTGCTTTCGACACTCAATTGAAAACTGCTCTATTAAACAACTCTTATTTGCAAAGATTTCCAAAGATTCTCATAATACTGTCCGAAGGTTGTACAAACGTTTCCGATCATTTACCAAACATTTCAGAAGATTGCCAAAGATATCCAAAGATTTCCGAGGTTAACCAAGTTGGCAGAGCACCAGCGGGAGGAGTCGCGGGTTAGAAACCCGGCTGGAGCAACACTCAGGGTTTTAAAGTAACTGAGGACGAAGGTGCTGCCTTTGCTATGACATCTATTTCATTTCAAATGGTTAGAACTTTGCGTGGCTCGGATGACCACGTAGTAATGGCGGTCCTCAAGGCTGCACTGTAATTTTCCAAAGAGTTATTTTAACTCCAAAAGTGGACTTAAAATTGTAGGTTCAAAATAACCCCTTTTTGGGAATCCGGGGTTAAAATAACTCCAACCGTTGATGGAATTAATTTAACTCTACTATACAGCAAGATATTCACTTTGGGGAGTTAAAATAACTCTACTTTGGAGTTAAAATAACTACGTAAAAATTAAATTCAGTGTAAGCTATGTAAAGAGTTAATTTATCTCCGTGCACTTTTGGAGTTAGTTTTAACTCAGAAAAATACTGTGTGGTTCAAAATAGGTTCAAAACAGGTTTAAAATAACCCCCTTTAGGGGGTCATTTCAATTCTAAGTTGAACTCCGAATCCGGGGTTAAAATAACTCCAACCGCTAATGGAGTTAAGTTAAGGTGGCTGAACACAGTTTTACTGTACCTATGCATAATTCATTGTCATTTTAAAACCACTAACGACTGGGCGCCCAAAATTGGCGAGGCGTAAGATTAAGCAATAAGCTTTATATTTTGATATTTTTGTTGAGCTTTTAGGGTGTTGCCATGGCAACACGGTGGATTGGAAATCAGCCTGCAATATTTGGTTTCGTTTATTTTCAGAAAATCTAATCATTAGATTTTGTCCATCATTTGTCTCTAGTAAACTCGTAAAAATATTCGCATGTTAACACTAGTCTCATGTAATTTTGACAGAGGGATCTTCCGTAATTTGTTGTTTAATATGTTTGCGTTTTGTAAAAATCTCCTCTGTTAGATTTCAAATTTTTGGTGGCAGTTGAGTTCGGCATATTCGGAACTATTATTGTGCCAAATTTCGTGAAATTCTAATGAGTGGTTCCGTAGAAATCAGCATGTTTCCGAGGAAAGTCGCTAAAACATCCAGTCACAATTTTTTGGTCAACTGCGCATGCGTTGCATTTGACTGGGTTCTCGATCCAAAGACAAAAACGACCAAAAAGGCTGTGTATTTCTTCAGTGGTTCTATATATTATCTATTGATTCAACAAACATTTTTACAAACAACAAATTGTTTCATTTTAAGACGAAAAACAACACCTTTGCGATCCACGCTGAGCAAAATAAAATGATCGCTGAATACGCGCCACATTTGTTTTTCTCAAAACTTTGCGCGCGCTGACTCACGTAAGCAGCTGAAATTGAAGAGCGCGCGCAAACTGTGTTCAGCCACCTTAACTCTACCATACAGCAAGATAACTACTTTGTGGGGTTAAAATAACTCTACTTTGGAGTTGAAATAACTACGTAAAAATTAAATCCAGTGTAAGGAGTTAATTTAACTACACTTTAGGAGTTATTTTAAAGGCCCACCTTCACCCAAAAGACGTTGCGGTCGTTTGTTTTTGTTTTGAAATGCTCCATTGTTCATACACGTGATCTGATTGGTTGCACGCATTGAAGCGTGAATTTCGTGTTACACGAAATTCAGCACAGAAAGTGATCACACGAAATTCAGCACAGAAAGTGATCACGGCGCGCACAGCATTTTGGGTGAAGGTGGGCCTTAAACTCTTTGAAAAACACTGCGTGGTTGTTTCCAGCCCCAGTATCTCCGCACACCCACGTATTATCTTCTGTATCTAAATCCTTGCAGTTCCCCTTTGTGTAGCAACTCTCCACTAAAGGCGGAGCTGGTACCAAAAACAGGCACTAAACAACAGCAACAGAAAAAGTCATCACAGAAGGGTAAGTCACGTGATGTCCAAGGAATACTGTTATGCGATTTTTGTCGCTCTCTCCAATGCAACTTTTTGTCGCAAGTGAAAACTAGCAGCGATTTCCTGTGCGATTCGGGTGCGATATTTGCTGTGATTTCCCAAAAATCGCCGCCAAGTTGCATCAGGTTTCGAACATGTTCGAAACCTCTGCGACATCGTGCGACAAATCGTGCCCAAATCGCACTGAAATCGCCGCCGTTTACACATGCGATTTGAAGATGCAACTTGCGCGCGACAAAAATTGCATTGACAACTCAAGTGCGACAAAAATTGCACAAAAAATCGCCTGTGTAAAGGCCCGTTTACACATGCGATTTTTGATGCGATTTTTGTCGCGCTCTCCAATGCAACTTTTATCGCAAGTGTAAACTAGCGGCGATTTCCTGTGCAATTCGGGTGCGACATTTGCTTTGATTTGCTGTGATTTTCCAAAAATCGCCGCCAAGTTGCATCAGGTTTCGAACATGTTCGAAACCTCTGCGACTTCGCGCGACAAATCGCACTGAAATCGCCGCCAGTTTACACATGTGATTTGAAGATGCAACTTGTGCGCGACAAAAATTGCATCGAGATGTGCGACAAAAATTGCACAAAAAATCGCGGGCCTTTAAAACACTCTCCTAGGACAATTAACAGGAACATCCAACGAATGGTTTCGGTGGAAAATGTGTTCGGAAGGCCTTAGGCCCGGTTTAAACGTCGCATTTCATATGTGCCGAATCTTATTCAGGAATTAAATACATGTGAAGTTCGACGTTTAACTCAAATTAAATTCGACAATGCGACTTCTGCCGCATCTTCTGCTGAGCCAGTCGAATATTCGACAGAAGTTCTACAGTTGTTTTATACGTCGAATTTGACATGTGCCGAATCGAATTTTAAAATTATGTTTTAGGCCCGAAACGCACTTGCGGACAACTTTTGAATTGTCCGCGACAATTTGGACAGAAATTGGCATACAAAATTGTCCGAGACAACTTTTCAATTTCTGAGCTAAAATTTGCAAGACAATAAGAAAAGTGCACATTACGGTATGGAAACAATTTTAAAGGTGTGGAGCACTTCGACTCAAGCCTTTTCAAAGCGCACGTGACTTTAAATCTCATTAGTATGTATTTTATGCGGTATGAAACTGGCTTGTTTTCCCCGCTTTTTTGCAATATTACTCAGTACCGTCATTGAACACCGCTAAACATGATTCGATTCCAAAATAACGCAAAGTATTTTTATTTCAAGGCCTTTTCAAGGGTTTTTCTACTTTTAGTGATTAAATTGTTTTTGCACACTGCCATTTGCCGTGATAAATTTGAATAAAATATACCATGCGCGATTTAGGGGTAACACTTATTCTTTTGTTAAAACAATAGAATATTAGAGCACAAAAGAACGACAATACAATAGAATACAATACCATAGAATATATTAGAATACATAATTTTACCTAATACAATGAATGTGTACAATGTACAATAGAGCTAACACCCTAAATCGGGCATCATATGGAATAAAAAGAAACATGCTGCATATTGATTTGTTTATCTCAGGGAAGGGCACAATGGTTATTCAAGAAAGCATTGTTATCTGGATTCGCGGGTGCGTTGGAATGAACCGGACAGGCGTGTTGTCCTGCCAGAAGGCAGGACTTCGGCTCCTTTGAAGATTCGGCTGTTTTGTCGAAACTTTTTCGACTTGGCAAAAGTAGGTCGCACTTGTCTTTGCGGTGATTTTCCGTTATAATGACGAACGAATTGCACGTGCAACGTGGACCAATCAGCGGGTGGCGGTGTTTTTAAAGTTTTATTTGTCTGCCCAGTTCGTTTCTCTGAAAAGTGTAGGTCGCACTTGTCTTTGCCAAGTCACACACTCAAATAAATCGAAATTCGATAAAAATGTACAAAATTGTCCCAAGTGCGATTTGGGCCTTAGGGCCTGGTCGCACTACAGTCAAAAACAAAAATTAGCCCGTGCAAAAATCGAGTAAAACAAAAGAAACCGCTCCGGTGGGACACGCTTTTTGTGGAATGTTTTTGTTTTTATGTCATTTTGCACGGGTTAATTTTTGTTTTTGACTGTAGTGCGACCAGGCCCTTATCCACAATTCTGCATTTTGTCCCAAATTTATAAAAACTCGCTCCTGAATTCATTGGGACTCTATTAAATTCGACGTCTAAATCAAATGTCGAATTTAGTTATTTGAGTTAACCCAAATAGGCATCATCTTAAAAATTCGTAATTACTGAATTAGACTGGAAACTAGACTATTTTTTAGTAAACTGTCGCCTTAAACTTTCGTAACATCCGAAATTTAACGCCTTGTTTTTCAGAGGGATAAAAATGTCGTTTGGGGTATAAAAAAGATCAGCTAGGATTTTCGGAAAGGAGAAAGCAGACAGCTGAACCTTGTCGCAATGGTACCGTACCGTATTTGAATGAGGAAATTTCAGATGTGAAATGAAATTTCTTTCAAATTTTGTGCAATGTTTGTCGCTCCGAGTTGCACGCATCTTCAAATCGCGTGTGTAAACTAGCGGCGATTTCTGTGCGATTTGGGCGCAATTTGTCGCGCGATGCCGCAGAGGTTTCGAACATGGTCGAAACGTGATGCATCGTTGGCGGCGATTTTTTGGGAAATTACAGCAAATCGCAGCAAATTTCTCACCCGAATCACACAGAAATCGGCGTTAGTTTACACTTGCGATAAAAGTTGCATCGGAGAGTAGAGCGCGACAAAAATTTCATCATAAATCGCCTGTGTAAACAGGGCTGTACAGGTTAAACAGGTTTTAATTTAATTTTTCTGACGTTTCAGGGAAAACATCAGTTCCTGCCCAGCCCCTCACATTCCACTCAAAAGTCAAATCGTCGGGTTACTCTGCTGCACCAAGGTACGTTTTTTGTTTGTTTCTAAACGTAATCTATATTGTGTGTGTTATCGTACTTCGTCAAGAGATCCCGTTCTCGTTAGACTTCGTTATACCCGGCGAGAGGTCCTAAAATATAGCGGTTTTGTAGCGACTTTCGTAAAGTAAACAAGAAACAACTGAGCCGAGCTTTGCGTCGGCGTTTTGTGCAACTAACCAATCAGAACGCAAAGAAAAAGCGAGTAGACCGTGCAAAGCGCGGGGATAGTTTGCTTCTGATTGGCTGAGATGACATGCAATGTCAATTATTTGTCATTTCTTGATACTTAATTTATCAACTTCGTTTTGACAGATCTAAAATGTTATCTCCGAACACGAACATGTCAAAGAAAACGTCTACAGTCTCCTTGAAAAAGACAAGCGCCTCTTCAAGTGTAGGGTAAGTTAAGTTATTACTGAGGAATGCTTCGCCCTTGTACGAACTATCAAACTTAAAATATGTGATGGTAAATAAATGACTAAAAACTTATACGAATTGCAAAGTTAGAATTAAATGAAATTATCCCAACAGTCAAGAATGAAATCTGTCATTTTTTACGTTAACGACAGGTTAAATGAAAATAGAACACTGAATTTGTGCCGTGTTTGACTTTTATCCAAAATGGCACCCCAAACCGTGAAAGGCTTTCTCTTTGTTAGTTTGTGAATTTAACAATTTCTTTTCAAGGTCATCCCGGAAAGAATATCCTGTTGACAGCGAAGCTCCGACAAATTTGCAGCATAAAATACCGCTCACAGAACAACCCACTCCTGTAAACAGCGTCGTATTTGCAGGTGAGATTACTAAAATGAAAATGTTTATTGACTTTATTCTATCAAATACAGAAACCGAAGATGCATTTAACACAAAGTGTCATTTATGTTGCCAAGAATGGGAAGACAACCGGTATCATGCGCGGAAAACACCGGCGGTGAAAGAGGGTCTGGATGGGGGTGTACAAATGTCAGTTGTCAGTTAAAATGTTGGCCATTTGTCAGTTGTCAGTTAATTGACTGTTAATAATTAATTAAGTAATTTAATAATTTCTTTTTTTATGCAAAATTTAGCTAAAAAGGCACATAAAATGTAAATTGTATCACTAATTCGAAAATTGCTCCACTAATAACTTTATTTCTGCTACACTACGCAACAGACAGTAAATGCGCCAATAGGTTTATTTTGAAGGTTTCGGCCGAGCACCGGGACTATGTACACAGTAAATAAAGCTACACCGAGCCTTAGTACACAATGTATACAGTAAAACATAACTATCGACGACTACGCTGGCCAATAATTGCCATCACAGTAAGACACCTAAACGGAGCTGAGCAACCACGCACAATACCACTGTGGGTTGACGGAGGCCAGAAAAAACCTGCCTTAAAAAACCCCTAAGGGAAAAAATTGACAGGAAATCTGAGTAGGAACCAAGGCTCAAGCTCCAGCAATTAGCAGCCCTTCCTACGTGGCTATACAATTAAAAAAACAATTTCAAAGCTAATCGGAGAAAGCGGTGTCGGCCTAGAATGACATCCCATGTGCTATACACAGCTTTTATACATCCATAAAATTACCCCTAATGCACTGGCATCCAAACTAACAGGGCCCAGGCACTGTCGCTATCGTGACGCAGAAATATTACATTTCAGGCTAATTCGTAGCGGCTCAAACGCCAGAAATTCCATTTGTTTTTTCAAATTTGGAGTTGAAATCATTAAGTGGCTTTCTATCGTTACTCTCCTGCTTGCCCGAGCATAACATTCCTCTCCTAACCCTTAGACCCTTAGCTCAACAAAATTCACCTTCAAAATATTTGAAGTATATCGTGAGAAAGACAAACAAATATCGGAAGAGTTCTGTATTATAAAGGTGACAGGCCAAACACGACTCCCGCTAGTCGCAAAAAGTATAAAGAAGCCTTTAGAATTGCTACTCCATGACTGGCATCACAAAGTGTCCTAGAGGGTTGCACTTTACTCCATGACTGGCATCACAAAGTGTCCTGGGGGGTGGCACGCTACTCCATGACTGGCATCACAACGTGTCCTGGGGGGTGGCACGCTACACCATGACTAGCATCACAAAGTGTCCTGGGCGGGTGCATGCTACTCCAAGACTGGCATCACAAAGTGTCCTCGGGGGTGCACGCTACTCCATGACTGCCATCACAAAGTGTCCTGGGGGTGGCACGCTACTCCATGACTGGCAACACAAAGTGTCCTGGGTGGTACACGCTACTCCATGACTGGCATTCCAAAGTGTCATCGCCGAGAATACAGCGACATATCCGGGACCTTCTTACGGTCCAGAGCGCTAAATTTGAAAAGCTTCCGTCTGACAAAAGAGCCAAATTACGAAGAAAATGGGGGGAAATGGCAAAACAAGGTGTATGTTTTACTCCATGACAAAAAACTAAGTACTTTGGCAGTTAGGTTCACCCTGGCTTTTTCAGAAGAGGTGTTAAGGAATCATTTAAGACCCTTTTTATTTTCCTGAGATTTGGACTACTATCGAATCGCGTTCTAAAATTCGTTTTTTTTTTGCTGATTTCAGTATGGAAAAAACTCGGCATTGATATTCAGGATGGTCTTTCTCTTCAAGAAAGGACTTGCTAACAAAGGTTCACCCTGGATATGTTAGCCTCGTGTCTAACAAAAGATTGGCGAAGTTTGGATTTAATACGATGCGAGAAAATAGTATCAAAGCGCTATTTTCTAGAAGGTGTTCCGTAAACTAAAAATGGCGCTCCAAATTGTCTTCCTGCGAACTCCCACGAGGCCTGCAAACGGATTCAAATTTGAATAATTATCTCAACACAAACAATGTTCCCTCAGTCGTGAGAGGCGGGCGCTTGCTTTTTGCTTGTTCAAGTTAGGATTTCAAAGAGAAGCCATTTATTTCACATTTCTCATTGTCCGGCAAATAGAAAGGCCTTTATTATTTTTTAAAACCTCAGTTAATGTACTCTAGGTCTGAACTACGTTAACCGATCGAGTAAAAGAGCGCGTCTAGATCTGGACTGAAAAACGCTTTGTAAAGAGCGCGAGTAAAAAAGCGTAACGAACAAGTGAGTGACCCGCGCATCGCGCTCGCTATTTGGCAACGCTTTTAACTGAAAACCATGTTCTGCGGAAAATATTTTTGCCATCGCGCTCTAACCATTGCGAATCTAACGAGTCAAAATGAAAATCTTGCCGCACACGAATTTGTTGACAAAACGCTCTGTAAAGAGCGAGAAGAATAAGACATCACGTCTTTTATAAACATTCGACGCACTTAAAATACCTTTAAAACGATCTAAACAATGTTAAAACGCGGTAGTTTGATAAAAAGTTTCGGTCTTCGAGCCTCTTCAGTCGTCCGCCATATTAAAGTTCTGTAAAGAGCGCGAGTAAAAAAGCGTAACGAACAAGCGAGTGACCCGCGCATTGCGCTCGCTATTTGACAACGCTTTTAACTGAAAACCATGTTCTGGGGAAAATGTTTTTACCCTCGCGCTCTAACCATTGCGAATCTAAAGATTCAAAAATAAAATAAAATCTTGCTGCACACGAATTTGTTGACAAAATGCTTTGAAAAGAGTGCGGCCCGCCTTTAATTACAGCACGATTGTTAACTTTCTCACACCTTGGGATTTACATCACGCATCAAACCGTGTAATTGACAGCAGTTGAACCTGCCAAGAGACTAGAGACTAGAGTATTCCCAAAGCTTAATCTGTTGAGCAAATACAACCGACTGGTTCTGTATATGCAAATAATTATGCTGCGCATCAAGAAACTGGGCACTGTAAGTACATGTCGCGAAAGACAATGGCATTTCGGGCGATGCTCTTTATTAGCCCAATTGATTTTCTTCTGTACAACGTGAACTGCCAGAAAAAAGCTCAGAATTAAATCAAAATATCTGAGATTGAAAATTGAACCAGTAAATCAGTATAGTAAAACTTTTAATACGATTTAATACCTTGTGTGAGCAAAATCGCAGGAAATTAGTCTGTCCACAGACGTTTATTTTTTGCAAAGAGGTTATTTTTCTTCGAGCGCGGAGCGCGATAGTGGCCGCGAAGCGGGCGCAAAAAGAATATATTTGTCTTTCCCCAGGGCCAACCCCTTGCGTTCGCGCGCTTTCAAATCCCCCGCGGTTTCTATTTTGCTTGCGATCTCGACGAACTCTAGACAAAATAGAGGGTCCGTGGACAGACTAGCAGGAAATAAGCCCAGTAACTTGCTCGGCATATAATCATCAATGAAAGTATTTTATTTGAAGGGGTGAAGTGTTTCGTTTCCATAATATTTTGTTTTTTTAGCTGATTTACTGCGTGTTTTAATGCATGAATTTACATCAACCGACACCACTAAAATCTGACGTGTAACGATCGCTCCAGGAAAGGTGTTGATCCTCTTCGCAGAATAGCCATAAATAAATTTCGACTAGGAAATCATCATCTACGTATTGAAACAGGCAGACACACTGTACCAAAGACTCCTGAGAACTTGAGAATATGTTGTTTATGTCAGTCAAATGAAGTTGAAAATGAACTCCATTTTCTATTCTCATGCAATCGTTATGATAATCTACGGTTAAAATTATTCAATGAAATTAATGAAATATATAAGCATACCCTCTTTAAGGACTTGGATACTATCTGTAGGTCACTTGCTGCTTTTATTTTTGAATGTATGCGTTATAGAAACGAGATATTATTTCAGAAACGAATGTAATTAAGCTTTTTATAATAATTTCTCGAATATTTATTTATCTATTTCATTTTCTTTTATTTTCTTTTATTTAATATTTTAGATAGGTAATGCCTTGTATATATAAGGAAATACCTCAATAAATTGTTGTTGTTGTTGTTGTTGTTGAGAAGCAAGCACACGCGGTGGTTCGCACCGCTGCCGCAAAAATGTAGTTATATACTAGGCTACTGTAATTATAACATAAATAATTTCAAGAAAAATAAATATTACATAGTGCATTACGTGTAAACAACAACGAAAATATTCTGAAAGCGTAGCAGTGCCCAGAAGGTTTTCCGGACTAACTGACATGCCTATATTTATACCAATACATGCAACAAATACACAAGCACTAAGAATACATACTGTTCATTTCGCTTCCTAAGTCATACAGCATACTTGGAAGCTCCAGCTTCCACTGGTCGTCCGTTGTGATGGCGAAGTTATCACTTTTCTCGCCCGGCCTTCGGTGCCATCCGATAAAGCTATATATCGAAATCTCCAAGGCCGTATTTAATTGTTAGTTCCATCAGGCCAAGGAATTGAATAAGGTGCTTTTTGTGAGCATGTACCGTATTTAAGTCATTTATCGGAGTACGGGTTCTATGTCTTTCGAATGCCGTATCCGAATTAACGCGGTAAAAGCTTACAATCGTTTTAATAACGCCAGCATTAGCAGCCATCATGTAAGCTGGAGCATGCTCGGGACTGATTAGCGTGAGTTTGTAAATTCGGGATCATAGATGACGTCACAGGTGGACTCTAGGTGAAATGACCTTGACATGATGTACATGGGTGATATAGTAAATTATTAACGAAATATGACACTCAAGCGTCCTGCTGCTAAGATTTAATATAAAACGTGCATTTGTTTGACGAAAAGAGTTAAACATTGTTATTTACAACGGGGTTTGAAGGATATTTAGGGCAATAAGATCTTTTGTCAGTTGTCAGTAAAACCCTCTACAAATGTCAGTTGTCAGTGAAATTTTAGGCTATTTGTCAGTTGTCAGTTAGAATTTTGGCCATTTGTCAGTTGTCAGTTAATCCCATCCAGATGCTCGTGAAAGCGCGGGAAAAATGAAACCGGTGCAAGCGCGGGAAAACGCGTACCCGGTGCCAAGCGCAGGAAAACGCGTACTTGGTGCTGAGAAGTAAAAACATGTAACCGGCAGGCGGTGTGCGTCACGAGATTTGACCAATAGCAAGCCGTTATTTAAACAATAGTCCTCGCGGCAAACAAGAAGCTATTTCTGCGCGTGGAATTGAAAAAATTGTTCCTTTTCAAGGATTTAAGCGATGTGAATTAAAAATGTTTTCAGGCAGAATTAAAGAGAAATATCCCTTCTTCGTTATGGCTACAATTAAATTTTACATTCGAGCACAATGACTGCCTTAGCTGATCTCAAAGTAAACCTACTCGGTTAAATTACCACATTATCGTAAACTGAACTTTCACACCATTTCTTAGACTTTTCATTCCTTTACACGTTTGATTTTCGTCAATAATTTGGGACATACAGTAAATTGAGCCTTTCTTCTTTGAGAATTTCGGGGTCTACCCGGGTCTACCCCTTTTAGTTTTCTTGGTTGAAGCCGTTCAAAATTGATAAGTTCACCAACTCGCCTAGGTCTCCTGGTGAGTTCTGCGCCCACGCGGCGGTCACGCGCGTCCTTCATCATCTTGTCTGGTCTTTTTTCGGCCTATTTGTCCTCAATTATATTTGAAGGAAGAAAACATTCAAACTTTCATAGTTTTTTTTGTTCAAAGTGACATCTTTTGTCGGCGTTTGCAGTGCTTGTTCTGTATAATACGTGGAGCGGTCTTTGCGTGATTTAGGTCTCGTGGCGTTGACCCGTGCGTAAATTTGATCTTTCCGGTTGTCTTGTTTATTAACGGATTGTATGTTTCGATTCAAATCAGAATAGTGTCTCTGAGAAAAAGAAAAACGGGCCTTTACGAAGTAGTTTTGCGTTTGTAGACTTGTATAATTGATTACTTTACCAAAGAAAAGGCGCTAGATTTAAATTCAGGCTAAATAACGCAAACGTAGGAGATGCTCACTCCGTCGAGACAAAGGGAAAATGAGCCGCTACACAAATTAACCCATGGGGCATTGCAAGTCGTGACGCACACCGCCTGTGTAACCGGTATCCGGTATCATGTGCGGGAAACATGCAGCGGTGCCAAGCGCGGGAAAACATGTAGCCGGTTCCAAGCGCGCGAAATGCAACACTTTCCAAGCGCGGGAAAACAGGCAACTGGTGCCAAGCGCGGGAAAACATGCAACCGGTGCCAAGCGTGGGAAAACATGCAACTGGTGCCAAGCGTGGAAAGAGCACACGTTCCAAGTCAGAATTTGTCTTTGTTTTATTTCTGATTGGTTAAAAGACACAGCGTGTTTACTCTCAGCCAGGTTTAGTTGTCTATTTTTTTCATTTTTGCACAAATTTGTTTTTTTTCACAGGGGATGGAAAGCACGTGGCCTGTGCACTGGCGAACAAGAGCGCTCATTTGTTGAGAACACCACCTTCAAGCAAAGAGACCGTTTTTACTGGTTAGATTTTCTTTTAAGTAGCTCTCATTTTTTTAAATTACCTTAATTCTTGCAGAACGTAGAGGTTAGATCTCTCGTCGTTTTAGAGCCTTAAAATGGCTATAAATTTAGGCTTCAGAACTTATTGAGTACGATATTTTAGCGGCTTTCCTTCTGTATTGCCAAATTCAAGAAAAATCTCCAGTTTCATTTTGTAAACTATTGGAAAACAAATGGCACCATGTAAAAATACTGCCAAAAAGGTTTCATTTGAATGGACACACAATAGGTTTTCGTCAACGGAGTCAAAAGTTAGAAAATGTCTCCATAATTGACTCTGGGAGTGAAAGGGTTAAAGGTGATTTACTGGCTGGCTGGATGAATGAATGAATGACAGACTGACTGACAGGCTGACTGACTAACTGACTGACTGACTGACTGACTGACTGACTGACTGACTGACTGACTGACTGACTGACTGACTGACTGACTGACTGACTGACTGACAGGATGATTACAAGAGCAACTGGTTGGCTGGCCCGTCGAAAATAGATAATCGTAGTAACGCAGTAACAAATCTTACTGGTTCAGTGATTTATTTCACAATATCACAAAATAAGACTGACAAAACCAGAAAAAAATAGCGAAAGACTTGAGTTGGCAAGCTGTTAAATACAATCGAGTAAATACTTATCCCGAAGTGTCTGTAATTCATCTGTTTCAGGCCATGATGGATCAGTCACTAGCGTCAATTTCAGCCATGACAACAACTGGCTGCTGACGTCATCTTATGACAGGACAGTGAGGCTGTGGAGCCCCGCCCACTCGGACCCCTTGTTGATATTGTCATCTGTCAATCATAACTTTGCTTCTGAACTTGGCAGCTCGGCCAAGGTCAAGGTTAGTGGTTCAGTCTGGGAAAGTGGTGAAACTCAAAATAACCTTCACCAAAACCAAGAGACAGTGATCATAGTCTCTTACCAAAAGGTCATCAAAATATAAGAGATATTTAAAGGGGCATTGTTCCGCCCCGAAATAAAAAAAATTCGTTTACCTTGGGTGCTTACCATTTGTAGGAAAAAACCCGTTGGGGTGACCGTTACAAAATGGTAAGCGATTTTCCAAATTTACCGACCAACCGACGAGATTGCACTTACCATTTAAATATTCCATTTCCCCATCCTGGTACCCAGACCGTTAACTCGATTTAGCGATTGGAATTTAGAAAAATTCAAATGGTAAGGAAATTTCCAACGTTCCATTCCGAAACGGAAAAATGGGACTACCTCTGGAGGTATTCCACAATTTCCGAACGGATTTTCCAGAAATTGTCTGATCCATTTGATGTTCAACCGAAATTACCGGAGTTTTTGGCTAAATGGTAAGCATCACTTATTTCCATGTTATATGCCCAATACGACTATATTCCTGCTTTGAATATCCTGTTATGGAGCATTTTTAAGTATTTCTTTGATTCCATTTTACGAGTTTTGCGTTTCCCATATTTTACCTAAGTTGAGTTCTTTGCCTCCATAAATTAAACAGGGCTAGAAAACCGGCGTTACGGCTTATTAACAGTTCCTATTTGTTCCTTTTTCGACATGTTGGTTTTGTATTTTCTTCACAGGATAACCCTCTTTTTGCTAAAGAAATAACTCAAGCAAAGTTTTATTACGTCGACAAGTTCATCCTCCTTGCCTGCGGTAACGGCCTGCATATGTACAAATACCACATTGATGTTGGACAAAAAGATGACGTCAAAAGGTCAGGTCAGCAGTCTACTACATTTACGCATGCAAAATTCGGTGGCACGTTATCTTTTCCCTTAGGGTGGATTTCCACTGTCGCGTAATTTTTACGTGCGTAAATAAAAATAAGAGACTGTGTATGAACAGCTCGCGTAAACTTTTACGCAAGCTGTCCATACATCGTCTCTTATAATATTTACGCACGTAAAAATTACGCGACAGTGGAAATCCACCGTTATTGTCAGCGACAGGAAGCTGACATATAGGAACGATAGCTTTACTCCTTTCACTCCTGGAGTCATTTATGGAGACACGTGGCGTAGTTCTAACTTTTGAGTCTGTCAACGAAATCCTATGGTGTGACCATTCAAATGAAACCTCTTCAGCAGTACTTTTGCATGGTGCCATTTGTTTTTCAATATTTTACAAAATGAAAACTGGGATTTTTCTTGAATTTTGATTTTTGGCACTGTAGAGGGTTGAGTACGAGATGTTTATGCGCGGCGCAAGCACACGCGAAGAAAAACTCTCGGTTCACTACCCATCTCATGCGGCGCAGTGTTTTCCTTTCTATCTCAAAAGATCGCCGTAATTGTTTCCTTAAAAAATGATTACATTGTGGTTACATAGTGATTACATTTTGTTTGTGTGCAGGTACCAGACGAACAACAAGTACAAGTTAGTAAAGATCTTCCACCAGGAGAGGGCCCAACAAATCACCTGTTTCTCCGCCATAAACGGATTTCATTCCTGTATCCTTTTCTCTGTGTTAGCAAGCTGCGCAGAGCACGAAAAATAGCGAGAACGTATACAACGGAACATTTAGGTCGGCATGAAGCCATATGCATACATTTTGTTACTTAGCAACTTCGCGGACGAAAACTGCGGGTTCAGAAAACTCTTGAAGACGAAATACTCTCTCCGCCGGACCGAGACGACAGACAGTTTTAGGTACTGTAAAATCCCGACAACTCGAACTCTTGAAGATATTGTTTTTATTTACAAGTTCATCAAGTGGAAAATGAAATTTCCGGTCAGCAAAATATGTCTGTATGATGAGTACGGGTAAATTAGTGGGAAATTGTGGTCAAAGGTTTAGGATAAACGGCGGTTCAACATTTGCTGATCAACAGATGTCGCGACTGCTGTTCAACAAATGTTGAACAGTATTTCAATGTTAAAATAAGTCATTCAACGTGTTGAACGTTGTTGCATAAAGAGACAGGCTTTATTCCGTTCAACAAGTTGCAGTTTGAACGACGACAGCAAATGTTGGACACTCATTCAACAGGTTGCAACGTGGTTCAAAATTTATTGAGCAACAAATGTTAAACTATTCAACAGGTTTTGAGATGAAAATTACTTTACTAGATTGAAGCAAATGCAAGGGAAAGAGTTTTTAGAGTTTGTTATCGAAAAGCTACATGGAGATATATGAAGTCCGAGTTACAAGGATTGCACGGTATATAAAATCTAAAAATTTAGGATTTAATCGATTTTGATCAAACACTCTACCTTTGAGTTAAGGTGCCTATAACCCCTAGAAAGTTATTTTCAGAATCAACTCTATGTACATTGAATAGTTGAATGGTAAAATATTTATGGTTTTGAACGTCGCGTTTGTGAGTTATAAAGATTTGAATTTACAAAATGCTAATTAGATGACGTCAACCCGGGAATTTTCCATTATTTCTACACCAATTTACAATGCGCAGTTTACAGCTTGAAGATAATTAATTTGATAAATGCTAAAAATAAACTGTGGATAGTCGATTGATTCGTAAAAAATATGACTTGGAGGTGAAAACAAGTAGTTGTATAATAAATGATTCCCGGGTTGACGTCATCTAATTAGCATTTTGTAAATTCAAATCTCTATAACTCACAAACGCGACGTTCAAAACCAGAAATATTTTACCTTTTAACTATTCAATGCACATAGAGTTGATTCTGAAAGTAACTTTCTAGGGGCTATAGGCACTTTAACATGCTCTTGGGAGATGTGCCAATAGAGAGTTCAGTTCATACGCATGAGATGATAGTGTATACTTGAGAACATTTATACAGGGAAGAAAAACACAACAAAGATGTTTGCAGTTAAGTTGTGTTAGCTGTGTCCTCTACAGTGCAGTGTCAGACAGATGTCATTTCTCATTCCTTGACTTATTGTGCAGATATCGTTTTGTGTTGTGGCTCCAATAAATCAATTGAAGTGTTTGATATGAACGCGGCCCGCTCTGTCCGAGTGCTCCTGGACGCCCATACTCGGCCCGCTCACACGATATGTCAGAACGAGGTTAGTTACTCTGATCAAACCCTTGAATACCACGCGAGTTTGCTATAAGGATTTAAGAATACGTTATTTTGCCTGAGAACCTCTCTGAAGAAAACCGCTGGCCCTGTAAAGTAACGGGATTACTTCACTCAGCTTTTGGGTTTTAACAAGACTATTTCGTAACAAGTAATGTTTACTACATGAGCGGGAGTGTTGTATCGGCCTATACAATCACGAGGCGCAGCCGAGTAAATGTATAGTGCCGATACAACACGAACGCGAATGTAGTAAACAACTTGTGAAATTCACATTCACATGTAAATTATATACAACCACTAGTGAGTTGTATCTGGAATGTAAATTAAATACAACCACTAGTGAGTTGTATCAAGATTGTATCTGGTATACAGGGTAACCATGAGATTGGAATGGCTCATTTCTATTAATTTTGTTAGTACCCGTATGAATTATTAATGAATTTTACAACTCAGTTTATAATACCGTGACATGTCGCTTATAAGCTCTGGGCTTCTACAACTAAGTAAGGTTTTTTGGGCTGGCACTGAAGCAAATTTAGTTAATTTGGTGTAAACAATTGCTGTTAAGGGGCTGTGGTGTGCTTACAGATAGGAGGGGTAATAACCGGATTAATGTTTTGTTACTAAACTGGTAGGCCGATAAACGGGTGGGCTCAGTTATAAGCAGGGGAGGGGGAGAGGCTATAAGCGGCATTTTACGGTATTAAAAAACAGGAGAAGAATTAAAGTATGAGTTATCTGTTGTTTTCAAAGGTTGGTTATCCAACTTTTTAATTGCCTTTCTTGTTTATCTCACCTTGCAGGGTTCCATGTTCGTTTCCCACCCTCCCAACTCCTATGATTTGTTTTTGACGGCTGCAGTGGCTGATGGGATAAAATTATGGGACCTGCGCACTAACAGATGTGTTCGCCGGTATGACGGTCACGTGAACAGGTCGCAACCTGTCGGACTCGCTATCAGTCCCTGCGCAAGATTTATCGCTACAGGTTCGGAGGACAGATCGGTAAGCGACCCAAATTTAAAATACTATTTCACCCAACGGATTGATACAGATTTCTTTCGGTTCAGATCCAGCCCTTCCATTAATCGGCGAACCAATGCTCCTTTTCATCGTGGACCAGTTCGGAGTTCGGCCAGATTTTTTTGACAAAATAAATGAATCGCCCACTTTCATACAGCGGATGATTTTCTTTCTCTATCTAAAAGGACTGTCTTTCCTAACAAATTTAACTCCTGGATAGTTCGGTTATATTCAGAAACAAAAATAGCTAGAATAATCACGAAGTAATGAAATTTTCCTTGGCGTGGCCATCGTGGTAATGGCCCCACACACCACTGACGTCACAGATTTCTGATCCTCGGTGCTAATTAAACTATCCTATTTTTGAAGATTATTATATGAAAAAAGGTTTTAGTATGGTCTTTAGTCAGACTGAAACTGTTTTAAAACAGTGGGAATTGAAAAACAATGCACCGTACAACAGTTAAAAACGCAGTTTGAAAATATCGATAAGTCTATCCTGGCAGAATGCATAAAGAAAGGATTGCAATTATTTTTGTCACAGAGAATTGTTTACAGGATATATACAATAAATACAATGCAATTTACGTAGATTACTTACTCTTAGGTTACACGTGTTCGCTAATCTATGTAGAACAGGATGGGAGAGGCCGGTGAAGTTTCCGACCAACACCCACGCGATCAAATCATTTGTTCTCCGTTTTAAAATGTCCCGCGAAACTTCGATTACTTAATTTGCATCTTATATCGCCAAATGCCACCAAATATACAACTAAATTGGATAAAAAGATTCTATGGAGCGAAACAGAAGCAGTAGTTTGGAGATGAAGTGCAGGATTACAAGGATGGAAGTGGATTACAGTTCAAATTTGATTTCGTGACAGGAGCTCGAGAAATCAAACTTGCCATTCTGGTGGAATTTTGAGGTTTTTCAGCTGTTGTTTCGTCAATTAAATTCATGTTTCTTTGTGATCAAGTATCACTTTAGGCGATCTTTTAAAAAGGCGCGCTTAAAGCAACCTCCTGGTCATTGGTCATAGAGCAGTTTTCAATTGAGTGCATTGCTACACTTTGTGATTGGCTAAAAAATCTCGCGCCACTTTTTCGACCAATCAGAAGTAAAACCAAAACCAATCGTGACTTGCTCGCACGCGTTTTTCCGCGCTTGGCGCCGCCGACATGGAATTGCTTCGAGCTCTGATTGGTTCATTGGATTGTTTACGACTGCTGTGATTGGTCAGAGTACATAATTACTTTGGTTTTGGTTTTACGACACTCAATTGAAAACTGCTCTAATCATGAAAACACTTTGCAAACGTCATTGTTTACATTTTGCTTCATTAGCATACGAATTTACGCAGAGAAAACACCGTGCTAAATACAAATTGACTTCCAAAATTGAAAGAGCTTGTTAAACTTAGTAATCTATGCAATTTTTAGCTTTTTTCATGCAATATTTAAGGAAATATCTGCTGTTAAAAACTGCAAAATTGTTGGGTGGCAAAAGCGCTAATGAGCCATACATTCTTTGTAAAATTTTGAGTTTTTAAAACAGCATTGCACGAAGTGTATCTGATATATCGGGCTCAAATTTCCAGAGAAAGCTAATTTTGTTATGCCCTTTCAATATTCAGTGTTGATTTTTTTGTAGCTAGGTAAGAGAATGAGGCGTATATGCTAATGAGGCAAAAATGGTAAACAAAGATATATACATGTACCGCCACTAAATTAAAAGTAAAACTGTACAAGTTAGTATAGGTCAAAACGGCAAGGAGAAGAGATTGAGACAGAAGTTAAATAAAGAACAAACAGTTGAATGTATTTGGGAAAGTATATTCAACTGTTTGTTGAAATAAATCACATCACAAACAATAACCAGTTGAATATATTTGGGCAAATATATTCAACTGTTTTTTTTTTAATTCACTTCTGTCTCAATCTCTTCTCTTTGCCGTAAGGATCAGTTTGCCCTTTTTTAGCTATACTATTTCACGATTTTTACTGATCCAGGTCTACGATAGATCCGGCCGGCGCTCTTTATTGGTTTGTCGCTGTGATTTTTCCGTTTTTGTACAAGTTAGTCAGGCTTCTAAGTTGGTTTCAGCTGCATTTTTCTAAATGTTTTGCGGAGTGTTTTTCAATTTGCTCCTTGTTCCTTGCTCGTAGCCCTTGGCCTATAGACCAATATCACGCTAGCATGGCATGAAAATATATTTAATTTAATGGAGAAAAGAGTCCAGTATCAAATTCAGCACATCAATATTAGTAAAACTGTAAAGTTTCGTAAAGATTGCTCGTGTACTGACTGACGGAGATATGAACTTTTGAAACTTAGTACTCTGGCCTAATTTTTACAAAGAAATGTATGGGTAAAACACGAAAACGAGGCTGGACGGGCAATCTATGCCCGTCCACCATACATTTCTTTGTAAAAATGCTCAGTTTCAAAATTTCATATCTTCGTCAGTTTGCTAGCAATCTTTACAAAACTTTGTAATTTTACTAATATCGATATGCTGAATTTGATGCTGGGCTCTTTTCCCCAATGAACTAAATATATTTTTGTGCCATGCTAGCGTGATATTGGGTGGCCGTTTATTGTCAAAGCACTATAATAAAGACTAGCAGTAATCACAGATTATGGAGACGCGTTAAAAAAAACAATAGGGGCGGCCATTTGGAAGACCGGCCACCAAAAAATCTCAAATTTTACTGCACATAAACCACAGGACAACCAACACGAAATTATGATTGCGTTCTTCCAACGCGAAAATGTGGGTGGGAAAAGCACACTCTAATGCAGATGGAAAAGAGGACTGCGGCCTGGCCTCATTTCGCTTAACTGCTCACGCACATCCCCCTCCGTCAACGCTTGCGACATGTTTTTTTCGTGAACCTTCTTTCCCTCGCTTTCTACTCTACTTTCTGATTCCCTGGAACACGCTACTCCATCAGCATCTCGTGGAAAAAGAAAAGGAATATAAAAACTGTGTGGATGACGAGAATGGAGGGATGGGAAGAGAGGACGGGGTGTCTCTCAAATACTGATCACATCATAAAATTGGGATTTGGACTATTCGCAGTCCTCTATTTCAGGGTTTTCCTTTCCTGTGAACGGCTCAGTCGCCGGCAATTTTCTTTTTTTCTTTTTCTTTTATTATTATTATTATTTTTTAAGGAGTTCCAGTAAGCAGTGTAAGAGTATTTGATTTAATTGTTAACTTGGAAAATGGCAAGTAATATGAGGAACAGACATCAATTTTATTAAATATTTTTTTTGCGTGATATGGAATCGTGGCTTTTGCCAAATTTAAACGTCCAGAATGCACAAGAATGCACCTCAGAACAGTTAAATTTTCAAAGGCGCGACCAACTAGGGGGCCCCCCTAGTTGGTCGCGCCTTAGCGCTCCATATGGGCGCTGTTTGAAAAGGAAAACCCTGCTATTTTCCCGTGTGTTCGTCGAGTTCGATCACCTTCCCCCCCCCCCCCCCCCTCCCCCAGAGTAGTTTTTTTGTACTCTCTCCAGTTTTTTAGCGTGGCGTTGTATTCAAGATGGCGATAAAGGAAAAATACTAATAGGGGAATTTAAACAGCCTAAACAGGATTATTTCCCCGCTTTACTATACAGTTTACCGTTTGCGCAAGGAAATATAAGAAAAGACATGGACTCTCGTGCACAGGAAAAATAATTTACAGGTTTTTTTAGCAGTCGAAGCTACGTGATCCGTCTATCATAAATTTTCTGCTTTTTTGTAGGCTTACCTATACGATATTCGAGGAAATACTTTTTGTCATCGTCTCACTGGTCATACAGATGTGGTGTCGGATGTGGCATTTCATCCTGCTCGGCCTCAGGTATTGCTATTTTGGAGCTCTGTAATAACTAAGTTTATTTTACGACTTAGCATTTTAAAGCGGTTTGAATTGAGTGTCGAAATAGCCCATTTCCGAGTTACTCTTACCTTGGCCAAGTGCAACACCATTCATGGATATAAGTTTTATTTGCATGTGAAAGAAAACTCATTTTCATATGATAATTCATATGAGTGGTTTTACACTTGGCCTCGGTTTGAAAAGGGGGCTAAGAGCAGCTCGGAAATGGGCTATTCATTTCGCGATTGCTTTGGGTTTGCATTGCTGGTTTGCTACGGTTTGTGATTGGCTAAAAATTCTCGCACCACTTTATAAACCAGTCAGAAGTACAAATAAAACCAATCGTGGCTTGCCTGCACGAGTTTTCCCGCGCTTGGCGCCGGCTGCATGCATTTGTTTCGAGTTGTGATTGGTTCATTGGATTGTCTGCGTCTGTTGTGATTGGCCAGAGTGATTGTGATTGGTTTTGGATGAGGACACTCATCCGCTCTAGAGCGCAAGTAAGCACCTGATCTGAAGGAGTGCAAAAATGAGTGATGTATAATTACTATTACACCAAGAGAAAAGAATTTTTTTCTTGATTACACGCATCATGCATAGTCTCCCTGAGCCTGGGTAACAGAACACTTTTTAATGGGGCAAATATCATATAATAAACACTGTTTGCTCAGAAGAAAGTTATAAAGTATGATTAGGAATTTCATTCGTTGTAAAAATACCCAGCTGTATTACACAACTTTCCGTTGACGGAATAACATCATTATCTCTCATGTCAAACGCACATATAAAGCGCCGGACAATTTTCTGTTAAATAATTTCTTTATCATGCACAACGTCAAACGTACAAATAAAACGAAAAAAAGTCTATGAGAGGTTGAAACAAACATTCACCCGGTGCCAAGCGCGGGAAAACATTTAACCGGTGCAAAACATAGGAAAGTCAAGTCTCCGAGTCACGATTGCTTTTTTTTTCTTGTTGAAAACAGCAAAGATTATTATTATTAGCTATTCCGTTTTAAAACATGTTGCACGAATCAGTTTCAAAGCCAATCATATCGCTCAACAAACGCAAAAATTAAATTATGCCGGAAAAGGCTACCTGACTTGCTGGCTGAAAAATCAGTCAGCAAGCAAGCTGGCTGGTTGTGAGCAAAGGATGAGCTGACAAAAAAAAAACTGCCTTTTTTCTTTCAGCTCACTTTAACTGAATTAAACCAAAATAAGAAATTTAGTGATTCTGTTTATTTTGTCCTCCTGTAGTTGGTGCCAGCTGGGATTCATAGCAAGTTTATTTTTGGTTCTTAGTTCATCCTGTTTGTTGAACATTAGCGTTAGCTGTTTGTTCGCCGTCCATCGTAAGAGATAAAAATACAATCAATTTACACAAAAATGCAAAGTGTAAACATATAGGAAACAAAAACTGACACTTCAGACTAGCCAACAGCCAAAACAATTGCTAAGTTCCCCAAAAAATGAGCGGTTCCTAATAACAGGACGTCGTTGTTGCTGAAACGGATTTGTTAACCAAAAC
The DNA here is from genome assembly GCA_024195265.1 of Dendrophyllia cribrosa. Classification (NCBI taxonomy): domain Eukaryota; kingdom Metazoa; phylum Cnidaria; class Anthozoa; order Scleractinia; family Dendrophylliidae; genus Dendrophyllia; species Dendrophyllia cribrosa. Next base: position 42,500,045 of record JAJLRJ010000006.1, on the reverse strand, counting down.
TTACAGTACCGAAGAGAAGTAACCTAACAAAGAACTCAGAGCAAAATGAGCGAGCCGCAAACCTGTCAAAAACTCGAAATCCACAAAATAATTCTAGAGTGTACCTGGTACCAAGAATTCACTTTGTGGATCTTGAATTTTTGACAAGTTTGCGGTTCGCGTGCAAATGCATTCTGCTCCAAATACTCTTTAAGCTTACTTCTGTCCGGTGCTTGAGGGCTTGTCGCCTTTTCGATAACCGTTTGACATAAGCACATTTATTATCGCAACATTTAAACTGTTTCTTTGTTTTAATTTTTGTTCTTGTTATTATGCGGTGTTTTGTTTCGGAGATGTTTATACTTATTTTTGTGTAAATTTATTGTACTTTTATCGTTACGATGGACGAATAAAACTAATATTCAACAAACACGAACCAAAATAAACTTGCTATGAAACCCAGCTGACAGCAACTGCAGGTAGTCTGAAATGTCAGCCATTTTCTTGCCCTACCCCGGCGCCTGCGGGGGCTGCGTGAAAAAACGTGGCTGACACTTTTTTTGCGCATCCCCTTCACATTTTTGCTTATCTTCCTCATCTTTTCGTAACTCCGCCTTTTGCTTAAAACTGAGTTTTCTTCAACACTCCTGTTCAGATTTCTTATAACAGAAACATTTTCACGATAAAAAATTTGTAACAAAAAAATCATGAAAAACGTTAATACCTTAAAATGCCAGTTATAAGCCCTCCCGCTGAATAAGGCCACCCGGTTATAGGCCCATCGCTTTGCAATTGGTAACAAAACATCATTCAGCACACAAAAGTTCCTTAACAGTAATTCTTTACAAAAATTAACATCAAATTAACTGAAACGACGCTTCTGTATTACAATATTTTTCGCTTGTCAACCCAAAAAACCTTCACGAAGTTGTATATAAAGCCAAGAGCTGATTTTAGCGGCATTTTACGGTATAAGAAGTCACAAAAATGAGGAACTTTGAAGCGATGGCAAGAAACGGCCGACAAAAACAATCCCACGTGTTTGCTAAAAAAGGCGATGAGAAGTGTCTGTTTTTTCCCTCCCACTTACAGTACAATTATTATAAACAAAACAGTGTGGTTCTGTGTCAGTTTAGATGCGTGACCTTCTAGTCAACAACTCTTCAACAGGAACATCTTTCCCTCATATTCCCTTTATTCGTCAGACAAAGCCGTGTTTTTATCCAATTTTCTTTTTGTCCATTATAGCTTGTAACCGCTTCACTGGACGGTAAATTGCGGTTTTACTCCGATCAAGAAAAATAACTTGGAGGTGAGTTTACTAAACGTTCTTCAAATCTCCCCGCGATCATGTTTTGTTTTCATTTTCCAGAGAAAAGGGAAAGGAAGGCCAGACGAATGGACCCTCATTCTTCACACTTTATTTTGTAGTAATACCAAATACGATTTGACAAATATTTGGAATCAGTTCACATAACGAGAGGATAAGAAAATATTAAACTACACCGCTCTCAGTAACAGTTTTGTCTTCGAATTCGTCGACAGAAATCACAACGACTGAAGGCTTCAATCCAGCAGTGAGAGTATCGTGCGCGCATTGCTATTAAGTAGATACTTGTGTTAAATATTTCTCTGATTTAGAAACGACATCAACAGCGGGAGTACCTGACAAAATGTACTCAATATGTACAAGATCGTGACTCTGAATAGCCCTGATAATTGTAACCAAGCTAACCTAGTTTCTAAGCGAAGCTATAAAGTTCCTCTAGTGGCGTTTATTTGAATAAGATCTTCCGGAAACAAGGTTTGTTTTGCGTCTTGAAAAGATTGTACTCATGGTTGAAGATTTCTCGAGTTCATAAAGTTGTTGCTGATTCGCGCGCGTCTCCATTACTTTATGCGCGCTTCACTTCCGGTTTTTGCGCATCACCCCAAGTGTTTATACTTTTATCCCAAATGTATCTGTTTTCGTTTTACAATCAGAAAGTTCTAAGTCCATGCACATCTTCTCCGGCGTTAATCAAGTTACATCAACCTAACATAGTCCTCAGTAACGATCAAAGCGATTTACAAAGGGGACTTTGAATCTGTTTTATTGTTCGCCGCCACGGGCTCTCTCTGTAACCTGTACGCACTTCCGGTTTTCGGAACAAGTGCAGTTTCTTGTTACATTTACAATGTTTTTAAAACAGTACTGGAACACTTCTTTTCGATTTTCAAGTGCTGGAAAATGCTTGCTACAAATCTTCACTAAATTAACCCGATGTAGCAAATAGCCGAGAAGTAAATAAAAAAGTTATTTTTAATCAATGTTTATCTTTGCAAGACATGTGAAGCCTCACAATCTGATCCTTTGGTCACGTCTCGAATGTTATGATCAGTGCAGCTAAGATTTTTTAAAATCAAAATGAGTGGATAGGAAGTAAGTGATTGTGTAATCGCAAAATATGGCACAAGAGTTTGTAAAGCTATACAGGGGCCCACGGATTTAAAAAAAACGGAAACTGAAGGCAGGACCCTCCCTTCATCGGTACCCTTCCCTTCAACCCACTCAATGTTTATGTTGTGGTACAACGTTTTACAAATACTCCAATGTGAGCAGATAGTCTGCTTAGGTCTGATCCATTTATTGGTATCCGACATCACCTTGTTCAATAATTTTAGTTTGTCGATTGGAGTTTTCTTTCTCAAAAAGCCAAAAAAAGTGAAGGTTGTGTGAAGCACGCGTACGTGCAACCTTGCATTTTTATTTCCGGTGATGGTCGCTTGTTTGTTTCGTTTTTGATCAATCACATTTTACAGATTGACAGCAGAAAAAACAATGTTTTCACAATGCAGAAACCTTGCTGACGAACCGCAATGATCTGCAATCGTCAGCGACTTTTTTGATGACTAAGCGTATATCGAAAACGAAAGTGGGGTTTGTTATCACCTAACCGGAAGTAAATCCTGCTGTTTACATTCTCTCGGCGTTACTCCAAATATGGAGTATGTGTCAATTATACCTGTCAGTATTGCCCAAATAAGGGCGAGTGACGTCAACTGTTTCGATGGTTGAACTTGGATGAAGCAGGAGGAAGGTGAAATTTCGCCGGTTTGTGTTTCTTGTAAGACCCCTTTCTTATCTTTTTTGTTTACGCTCAAATCAATTCACGATTTTCTTAAAGGCTGCAGTCGTGAAGTGTCAGTTTGGACAGCATTATCTGCAAAACACAGATTGAAATCTCTGCGAATTCCACGCGAACAGTACTTTCGGTGAGTTGTAACTTTTTAGACTACTTCATCAAAATACCTGCTAAATTTTGACAATGTTGCCACCGCGATCTGCACTCTGGCAATCGCTAATTTTTCAAGTATCCTCCGAGGCACACGTTTGGTTTGACAAAATTGCGAACATGATTGTGCTGTGTACAGAACGGGGAAACCTGAATTTCGCCAAGCTGTGATTTGTTTTGTGGCGTATTAAATTGGTCGAAATTTTGCAATAACGGCTCGCGCATCTTGGTGGTTCGTCCGCTTTTAGTTTCAACTGCAGCATTTTATGTTACAAACAGTTTGCTCGGACATTTCCTGTATTCAGTACATATTTTAAACATTCGCCTTTCCTTGCAGGATGCTAACTGAACGTGGACACGGCGTTAAACGAAAGCTAAGTGAAGTCGATGGCGAAGGCGAAGTGCTTCATGGCCGTTGTATTCAGCGACAAACGGTGTTTAATATTTCGATCTGCAAACTACAGAAAAGCTTAACTCGACCTGAGCCAGTCCTCTGCAGAACCGTGCTGATCTCCAACACCCTTCGTCTTATCGAAGAAGACATGAGGGAAGAGCGAAGGACTTTGGAAATGACTTTTGTCAGCGAACTTAGCGACGGGCAAACACTGAACCGAGCAGTCAATAACAATAGCGAGCGAGTGACTTTCGCTGGTCACAATACAGGCACGCGATCACGCGAGGAATCTGCTTCTTTTAAAAGTTCGCTAACTTTTGAACAAGAAATGAATATACTAGGCGATAAAATGGTAAAAGAACTTGAATTTGACATGGACAAGTCTCCGAACAGCGCGCAGGAAATACCCGCCAAACCGAAGTTAGAACTGGAAGGTCAGAACATCTCTCGCGCGGCTGATTCGAACAACAATACTCCAATTGTGCCCGGCATCGAACAACGCCACGAGAAAGCGGTCAGTTGTGTCGCAGAGGACATGATCCGAGAAATAACTTGTGGAAGTCTTCTGGGATTGGAACTAACCGAGGAACTAGAGTTCAAAGATGTGGATGTCTCGCTGTACGACTTTGACGTTCCGAACGGCTCGTTCCCCATCGATGTTGACGAATTTTGCAGCGCTTGGAACCTCGGATCGACAAGTGTTGCTGCAAGGAGTTTGTCCTCTCGATGTTGCGACAGTGTAAAGCTTGAGCGTGCAAACGACTATGCTTTTGATGAACTAGATCAAGTAATGCAAATTTTAGTTGGATCTTAGCTTCAAGTGTTCAAAAATTTCATAGTGAAATTGTATTTTTCAACGCGCGCAAATCTTGAGGATATAATATAAAACTTGTCTAAAAGCGTTTCTTAGAAATTGAAAGATAATGTTAGATTCCGTTTGTGGGCTTGTAATCTATTTATATTCGGTTTTTACCGATTGAATCCACAACGTTTTTATATGCAATACGAAATAAATATTTTATGCGAATTGGAGATGTATTTGAAGTTGGAAAAGAGTATTTTTGCAGCATTATTTGTAGGTAATTTATACTGTATTATAATTAATATGTAAATACATTATATACCATGCATGGCAAGCTTTGTATAAAAGTTCAGCAGGCATATAAAAATGCTATTTGCAGCCGCATATTTGCATGTAATACATATACAAAAGTGCTAAGTTAAGCCACATGAAATATTTTATGAAAAATCAAAATTAAAAAAAATTGACATAGGCTTAAAGGTCTTCAACAACATAATCTTTAATTTATGGACATAATAAATGTCCAAAGATTATCATGAAAATGGACAGCAGTGATTTGAAATAATAATCTGCTTAATATGACGACCCAATGAAATGTATGTAATAAAATGCAAAGTAGAGTAATAAATCATACTTTTTGAAAATTGAAAAAATGCGTGGAGTAGTGTTACTACTGATTTTGTCTGCAATCTTCATATGATTTCCCATGAACATGTTTTTAACAGTGGTCAACAATAACCAGTCTCTGTTTTCATTCAAGAAAAGAAGTGAAATGGGTACAATGTTTAAGGCTTCTTGTACTCAATCATCCTCTATTTTCCTTGTTTTTCTCTCCGAGTGCTTTACCTTCTACAAGTTCTGGACACCACATGTACCACTAACTTTAAACCAATGTTCAGATCTTTTTATAGCCAGTGGCCTGGCATTTCCAACAAAAGCAAGTGAAATTATGGAAAAATACAGCACTGTATTGCATAACCTCCACTGAGACAAAAAATAACAAATTGAATGTAATTTTTGTTTAACAAACTGATAAAGATGTGTAGATGTCTGAAGTCAAGCATTTTGTAAGATTAAGATTGACTATCAGTCTGTGTGGGAAAACAGCCTCTTATCTGTATTGACGAGAATCTGTATTAAATAGGTCAACCTGTTCACTCCCACAGTCAATAATTATTTGTGTAGAGGTAGTGCAGTTCTAACTTTTGAGTCTGTTGATGAAATTCTATGGTGTGACCATTCAAATGAAACTTCTTTGGCAGTACTTTTGCATGGTACCATTTGTTTTTCAATATTTTACAAAATGAGATTTTGGATTTTTCTTGAATTTTGATTTTTGGTACTCTTGGGTGTGTGGGCTTCTGTCATGACCAAGAGGTGTCCAAGAGGAAATGCTAGTTCATCACCAGGTTACCTCCAATGTTAATATTATTAACCGTATGTCAGTTATTATACCCATTACATACACCTGCTTGTCAGAGACGATGTGGAATTAAGTGTCACGCAAAAAGGGCCCGGATGACATGGCACATGATTTCGAGTAATTTGCATTTAAATCAGCTGCTCAAAATGGCAGGAGCCTTGCGGTATGTGCATTCAAGGCATGATGTTTACAGTTTTAATTTTTATTTCCAGACCTTTTTCGCTTCCATCATATTATTTAGGGATTGAAGTGGGCAAAAAAGCTGAAAACTCAAAATCGAGAAAATGTCGTCCGGGCCCTTTTTGTGTAACTCAGCCCATTGGGAAAACACAATAATTGCAAGGACAAGGCTTGAAGCACTTGCACTAGAAGGAGGTATGGGAAGTCTATGTAGGTGGGAAGAAAGGGGATTCCCAAGGTGGGATGAAGTGGGAGAGATAGGAGAAATGAAGCAGAAGCCCCTGATCATGAGCATAATTTATTTGGAACCCCTGGCAGAGAATCTATATGTGGAGCCCCTCATATTCGGTCAGGACTGTACCGTGGGTCAAGTGCCCCATTTGCCCCCAAGCTAACCAGCCACTGCCCCAGGTTGTAGGCTGTTGGGGTACCTTTTTAGGTAAATATAAAAAAGATGGAAATAATATCATTGCTTTTAAAATTTCCATGCAAAAAAAACTAATAAATGAAATTGGAATTTCACTACATTTAACATGTCCCCATAATTTGTTCCTTAGGGTCAGTTAACAAAAGGCTACTTTGATGAAGCGAAGATGCTACCTGCTTCAAAGAAATCTTTTATTGGTTCCATTTTCAATTCTTTTACTTACAAAGTAAGACGTAGAAACAAAATATTCACTAGCATCAAGCTTTAAGAATCCAAAACATCTTTAAATTTAACATTAATTTAATTTGTAACTATATAATTTGGGTAAGTGAGCTACTTAACTTTATGAAACTATGATAAATGATATCTGATCCCTACTTGGTTTTCACAAAATTATAGACCATTTGCAAAATGATGCCTTATGCACAAAAACTGTATTAGACTCGCAGGGACTGGCCTGAACCAGTTGTAAGAAATTACCTTGGCATGTGATAAAGAAAAACATCGCTTATGGAATTAGACTCGCGAGCATCTCATCAGGAGCTAATGGACAAAAGGAAACTACTTGAAATGTGGGAGCTCTGGCCTGCGAGTATGGTTTACAGAAAACGAATGCTGTTTATGAAGTCTTGAACGTTTTTTACCTGCCCAAAATTTTGCCTTCCATGTCATTAAAGATTTAGCATTTCATGGGCTTCATATTTGGTGTCATATACCGTAAATAAAATATGTATTTATTCTCGGTAAACTGTACTTGTCAGAGCTCCCATATTTTAAGTAGTTCAAATATACCAATTATTACTTGTCCAAGCTCTTGGACATAATGCAAATGGTCTGTTATTAATAATTTACAAATGACCACAACTTCTGCTATGAATTAACACAGCCTCAGTTGCAAACACTGAGGGCAAGTCGTAACTTTTAAACGACTTCTCCCATATATTTAAACACTATAAGGAACATGCCACAGGAGGACGATAGTTGAATAAAATTATTAATGCCTTTCTTGTTTCAGGCCCAAGACTGTCATGTGCTCTGAAGAGTTTGAATCTGCTCAAATTTCATTGGATTGTGTGGGACTCTCAACTCTTACAGTGACCTCATTTGGCTTAACTCTCAACTCTTTACTATTTCTTGTGTGCTCTTAAAGAGTTTCAACTCTCATCAACTCTTGTTCCCACTTGGCCCGGCTTGTCATTTGTACCTGGACCATTAAGAGTTTTTAAAGTGACTTCGATTTTCTTTGTGAGCATTCTGCATTTCGTGTTCCAGAATAAAGCCAATCAAATGCAACCTAGTCACAGTTCAGTCAAACATCCTTGCAAGTATGCTTGGCAGAATTATCTGGATGTTGTAGAGGCAGCTGCATGTACATGTTACTGGAAGGTTTTCAATACAAGTATTTGAGTGAATGGATAATGGTCAGACAACAAAACTGCTGTTGCAGAGGGGGTGGCCTTGAATTGCGGGAAGCTGACTGTAGAAAACATAGGCCAAATTAATGGAATTAAAGCAATTTTAAGAAATTCATAGGTATGAAACCAAATGCAACATTGTAAAAATCCAAAAAATGTGTTAAACCAGAGACTGCAATATTTGTAAATTAATTTCTAGTGTCTGTTTATAATCTCAAAAAGCTCAATGAAATACACACAAGTTTTTAAAGAAGCATTATATAATTATGAATCTTACATATTGATAAAAGGAAGAAGGCTACACTAGACAGTAATCAGTAAATATAACAAAATAAATGCACAGTGAAAAATTAGAAATGGTAAATAAATATTTTCTGTTAAAAATACATAATATGATATTTGGATTCAAAGTTCTTCCTAAAGTTAATATGGTAAATCAATAGTTTGCTTAACATTTCTAAGTTCGTAATGCACTAAAAAATGAAAATAAAGATATGTGAATGCGATTTGTAAATTTGAAATCAAAATAACATCACTGCCACATTTTCTTAATTATAATAATATAATTTTCTTGTTCTTCTGATTTCATGAGAATATAGAACTGCATCAAATCTTTCAACCATAAATTATAATTTTTGTACTAAATAATTATGCAACATACATTAAGATAACCATAGGTCTACAATATAACTTATGCTTGTACACATTTACAAGGCAGAGCTCTACAATACAATATTATCCACACATACGTATATAAATATACAAATCCCTTGTACCAATAATGATTATAGTAAATTACTTATTAACAATTAAATTACTTTGACCCAACCTTTAAACATTACTTATTAATTATAACCTTTTTTCTACAAAATAATTATGGCTGCTTCATGGTTAACATTAACTTACAGTATAACTGTTCTATCCACTATTTATATGAAATGGTTTAATACAAAACTTGACTGGTCACAAAGAAACAAATAGTTTTGTTGGTTTTTACTAGCAATGTGTGCATGGTTCCAGAAAATATCCATGCTTTCCCCATGGTAGGTTATTGGAAATTCCAAGGGGAGGGGGTCTCAAAGGCCAAAAATTTTAAGGTGGCTCCATATAGTTTTTTGGCACGCAAGGCATGGGCTCGTAAATGTTGCAAACGTGCGCTTGCTTATTTGGATGACGCCACAAAAAATACAGAGGTTTTTACGGTAGCTAAAACGTATAAATTGCACTTGTTCCACATGGTAAATTTTTACAAAAATTGGCAAATTTGTAGGATTTCCTTGGTTCGTGCTAACAAAAAAAGACAACAATTTTTGTACATCACAAACCCAAAAAACGTAAAAAATGAAAAGTGAGTAAATTGCTGAAAAGTATGTAGACTACCAATTTTTTTATGGCTTTGTCAGATGAGACTTACTAAAGGCTTATTCTGTTTCACCAAAAATGGTGAATATTAACCATGTAAAAAATGAGAAAAGCTTAGAAAAACAAGCCCAACAACTCAATCAGTGGTTGCCATTGTAACGAGACAAGACTGCCAAATTAGATTTTTCCGTAAAGACCGGAGAAAGCCTAAGCTACGTGTATGTGTATATTATGCCTAGTATCGCGACACAAACTCTGATCAAAAGACAGCAATAAGATCATGTATATTTTATTGGGAATACTGGCCAATAACTATATGGAGCCACCTTAAAAGATAGTATGAAGCTAAATAATTGGGATTTCCGGAAATCTTAGTTTTTGCACATAACTTAACTCCCGCGTTATTGGACTCCTTCTGGGCTCCCTATGATAACTTTTAGACTCAGCACAGCATTGCTAAAGGTTGCCAAAATACTGTTAATTACCTGAATAGCAGCTAAACCTATAATTAGTACTAAAAAAGCTTGTAAAATTAAACAAAAATAATGACCCAAAGATTTGCAAAATGTTTCAATGTTGATGGTTGTTTTCAGTCTGGCTGCAGTATAACCTGCTGTTGTTGGCTCATCTTTTAAGTGCCAATGTCACAGGGTTTTTGTTGTATTTTTATCAAACTGGTGCACTAAATATTAACTACAAATGCACCTTTGCTTATACATGAAATTGATGTTTAGAACATGGAGACAAAAATATCTCTTGAGATTACTAGAAGGAAGTAGAAACCAATATCAGTCTTTAGTGATTTTTCCAAGACACACAGGGGAAAGTTGAAAAAAATTGGCCAATTTTTTTCAAGTTCGATCCATTTTCATCCTGGCATCCATTTCTCGAAAGTCGCGAGAACTTTTCGGGCCCAATTAGCCATGCTAAGCGCAAAATGTTTACCAACAAAGATTCGGTTTTTGTCATGATTTTGAAAGCTAGGCATTAAAATTTTACTTTTACTACACAAGCTGGGATGGTTTTCAGGCTAAAAACTTCAAGGTCATTCGTTAGAAACTGAATTTTAAAAATAGCTTTCGGGTCCGAAACGTTTTCGGGACTTTCGAGAAACGCACACCTGGCCAGCCACAACTGCAGACAACCAGTACCACATTCTGTGCACTCATAGAGTAATATTATTGTAAACAAAACCAGACTATTATTTTAGGATTCTAGTGATATATGTTTTTTAGCTTTTCAAAGTGATGCTAAAAATAGTTGACAATAGCCCTTAATTTAGAATGAAACAGGGGGTACAATTAAGAAAAAAATTGAAGGCCTCCCGGCAAGAATGTCCTAAGTGTTTTTTGGCAACTTTCACTAAAATTGTATGTTTTAGGCCTTTAAAATTAATGATTTAATTGTTGTTGATAAGGTACTTAAAACAGATCCAAAATAGGGAAGAAAACCTACATCTTTGAGAAACTGTTTGGGCCTTAGGACACCCTAGGTATCTTTTGAAGATAAAATTTTATTCTGTTCGAAGATAGAAGATTTATTGATCTGGTTGAAATTCTTTCAGTCATATTTACATGATTCAGTCATAATTTTGGCAATTGAGTCCCTTTCAAGCCCAAAAATCCAAGATTTCAGTGAAAATTTTTCTAAAAGTTACTTTAAGGACAATTTCTTGCCAAGAGGCCTTCAATTACTATCTATCCCAGACCTCCTTTGAAATGTTTGAAAATGAGCTTGTTTCATGGAACATTGGTTTCACTCGGCAGTTTGAAAAATGTTCATTGCATGATCAAATTTTTGTCGACCATGAGTCAACCACAAGATTGGTTATGTTAAGTAAAGTTGAACTTGCATTGAATGAATTTTCAACTAGCAGTTGCTTCAAATGTGCTCAGATAATACGTATTCTGGAAAACAGTTCTTCCTTTTCATTGTGTTACAGAAAACTAAACTCAAGAAATATATTATTTGAAGGCATAATAGGTGACTGTGAGTTTAAATTCATTCTTCACAAGTTCAGTGTTACCGATCTTGTAGTTGCTTTAATCATGGTCAACAAAAATGTGATCATGTGATGAACTTTTTTCAAACTGCGGAGTGAAACTGCATGAAGCAGACTGATTTCCAAGCCATTTCAAAGGACGTCTGTGATCAATAGTAAGGGTTGATGTTTGAACCTCAGGACCCCTAAAGGGGAGTGTCACTGCGAGTCCACACAAATGTGAACTGCCAGTTCAAACGATCGCTGTTGATAAAATGACGAACCTGGCAATATTCTCAAAGGATCGATTGTGGTCAGAAAGAACTGTTAAATGCACTAGAACTAGAAAATGAATTAAAATAATCTGTGAAAAATATAAATCTTCATTCATCATTGACATCAATCTTCATAGGCAGATAGAAAATTACTTTTAAATACAAAGAGCTTTGAGGTGCCCCCATATTCAAAAACAAAAGTTATTGACTTTGATTGCATAAGAACACTGGTGGGGTGAAGGGAGTGACTAAATGCCGGATGAAAAGATGAGGATTTGTACAAAAAGAGCAAAGACAAAGAAGCTTAACTGCTACAATTCTATTTCTTTAAAGCTCAATTCCAGCGAGACAAAATATCAACAAAAAATGTACTAAATTTCTTGAAAATTGAAGTGAAACTGCGTCACAACAGAATAACAATAAAACTATGTTTTTCAGATGTTGGCACACCAACTATTTTTCCTTTTAGTGTATTTTAGACCATTATCCCAACAGGATTGTATCCAATTAATTGGAAGGATGGCATTTATTTTTAAAGTCACTTGTATTGACTCCTTGTGGTGTGTTATTTGTTTATCGGGTGAGAAAGAAAACATAACTGATTTCCCTTCTAGAGAAAGATAACCCTCTCAATAATATTCGCATGCCGTTGTCATGCTTGGGCGACGATGATATTGCAAATTTCCACGAACATAATAACTTACTAAATTTCTTATGAGCTTGTGTGACAACGTTAAAATTACAAGAAGGCATTTGTACAAAACATGCAACATGAATTGACATTATATATAACGATCTCTGGCCTAATAAGTTAATTTTCAATTTTATACATAAAATATCTCTTGATCAATGATCAGCACCTACTCATAATTATCTGCTATGTACATTAATATATAAATATAAGCTTATGTTTACCTTGGGGAGGTATAAATTTAAATAAAACTCCAAGGTGTACAGTACAAACATTTGCCATTTCCAAAAAGCTTCTAAAAATGTAAAACTCACGTTTCGAGGGCACAAATATAGCTATGAAATACGCTGTCTAGTTCTCCAAATATTGACTCTCGATCGCACGAAATTTCCTCCGCAGGTTCAAAGACATCGTCTTCCACCTCCTCCGTAAAGACTTCGGAGAGAGTACAACCATTGCAGAAGTTTTCCCCAGGTGTTAAAGATGTGCTATTATCAATGCGTTTTTTCCGAGCTTCTTCCGTCACATTGGTATCGAAACTTAATCGTATCACTTTGGGATTTGTGGGCGAAGTTTCCTCTGTTGTGGATTCGCTCGGTTGTAGCGTCATAAGTCCACCACAAACAAACGGGTTTTCCTCCGCGTAAATTTGCTTGTGTAACATTTTCAATGTATTGTTTATCAAAACAGTTCGCCTCAGACAGGCTTCCGGGTCCTCTAATCGCCGTAACTTTTCAAAAGTTACCTGTAATATAAAGCGGCGCTGATCAACTGGCGAAACAGGAGCGCTTTCGTTTCCGACGACAACATTATTGCAGGTTTCCTTTCTTTTGATTCCTCTTTCTTTGACCCGATATATATCTGTGAAACAAGAGATGAATAAGTAAATAGGTCAGGGCACAAATATTAAGTGCTTTTTAAATAGACAGAGACCTTTTCAAGGCTCAACTTTGCAAAATTAAACAAGCGAAGACAAAAGGATCCTGCTTAACTCAAACAATCAGTCAGGGTTGATCGCTGAATACGAATTAGGGATGAATATATGCACTCAGCCTTTGGCTGCACTTTTCATGCATAATAAGGTGTTGTTTTGAGATTAAAAAGAAAAGGGGAATTCAATTAGATGTATAAAAATTGACTTACCTTCCTCCCCTGGGTTATTACAAAGAAAATTAAGTTCTTCAGATGGTGATTCCCATTCGTCCGCAAGCAATGTCTCGTCCTCATCCAAACACTGATCCTCCATCGTAAACGACCACAGACTTGTCATGGGAATTACAAGGGTCATTCCACATCGCCTAAGTAAGACCTATAACGGGTGTGACAAAGTTTTATTAGTGAAGAGTAAATATAGACATGATACCGCGCAATCTGAACGCGGCTTTAGTGAAAAATTAAAAAAATCGTAACTCGCGCGGTCTGTCAACGACGGCAAAAGGCGAAGGAAAAATATTGACACCGCGCTCTCAAATTGGTTTATCGGTGCCGCATCACAAACATACCTACACTAACAAATACGAGAGTAAATAGGCCAAGAGATTCCGTAGTTGAATGAACAAACTTCCCCGGTTACTATTTAAAATGATGAAGCTACATCCTTTCCACTTTGTTGTCCTCAAAACACTAATCAAAACCATCAAAATCATTAAAAATGAAAGTTGCTTTAGCGTGCCATTATTCCGGCTCATTACAGCTTTCTGCGCTTCGCAAATTACTAGACATCATAAGTTGTAAAAAAAATATCAAAGCTATAAGACCTTCAATGAAGATAAAGAGGAACTAATCTGGATGTTTTAGGCCAAGCCACGGCAGATGTCTCAAAAGGAACTCTATGCTGTTTCACACAGCCTCGCACCACCACCTCTTGTCACAAATCGTCATTTGATTGGCTTTCCATGCATTGAGCGGGCTTTTCTATTGTTTTCAGTGTCAAGAGCTTGTCAACACACCTGTCGCTGTTTGTCAAAACGAGCCAATCACAGGTGTCGGATTCCGGATACACAGTGCTTTGAATAATAATTCTCGCTTTGCGATTTTCTACCCGTTTTACGATCGCAGTTCTTTAATATTTTATACACGGTTGTACGCACGCATTATTTATTCAATTGAAACTCAGCTGAGCATTGATCTTTTCTATTCCAGTTTTTTCACATCGTGTCACATAATTAGGTCATTAAAATCTTTTACACGTTAAAATTAAGAATCGCCGAGATATGTTCTATTTAAATTTTTCTCGAGACACAACATGATTTTGGTCTCCGGGTTGCAGATTACATTTTTCTAAACTTCCCTCTGGCTTCCAAAGGAAGCAGCCTGCATTTTTTGCTAAAATATTACACAGCTGAGTAATTTTCTTTTGTCCGCGTCCGAATTCCACAATAAAGTGTCGCAAAATATTAATGGTATTGAGTAGCCTTCTTCCGTCATATATATTAAATAAAAGAATGTACACTACAAATGGTGATTTGCGCCTAAAAATTAATTCAATAAAACTGGTTAAAATATTTAGAGAGTGTGCTAAAAGTTAATCCTCCAAAATGTTTGCGAGAAATGACGGAAATCTCACAGCCGCAACTATCAGCCTAATATAATTTTACTCAACCAATCAAGTGGAATAAATACTCCATGCTCGGACCCAGTGAAATGTACCGAAATTGTATTAAGGTAGAAGTTATCAGACAAATATATATTAAAGCACGACAAATACAAACAATTAAACGTCGGCAAGATGTAAAAGTGAGTGCTTTCTAATTCATTTTTATGCCACGCTTGTCAAAAATTGAATTTTTTATTTTAACTAATGTAGAAAAAAAAATCGCTAAGCATTCGGGCGCTTGCTGAAACCAATTTTTAAGCGATCAGTTCTCGTGTAATGTTCATATCCAAGTAGTCACAGTTTATTAAAGGAGTCTTCCGAATAAATAAATAAATAATATTAGATCCTACAATGATTTACTGTGTGTCGCACTCGCACACATTTGGCACCCTCGAGATATTGCGCGCTTTTTCGCAAATTTCAATTTGTGGTCTTGTGTTTTGATCACAACAGCGAAAGCGAAAAAGTGACTGATTTCAATTGAAAAATGATTATATGCGAATCTAGACGAAAGCTTCCTTAAATACGCGACAAATTACGTGATCCAGCTAGGATCACGATTTGTTAGTAGAGAAGTCATAATTTAAATTTATACAAAACCATCTTTGTTATCTCCCACTTGTTGGAGAAAGAGAATATCCAAACGTTTTTGTTTTTCTGCCCTATCAGTCAAGAAGTAATGTTCTTAAACCAACCTACCTTATCGATGATAGGTACCCTTGATTCGGTGCAAATATTTATCAGATTGTAGACGGAAAACCATTTCTTTCTCAAATCCGAGTCAGCGCCGTGTGTAATTTTGAAGTCTGGTGCATTTCATTAGCAATTACAGATACAACAATGAAAACCAATAGAATTCCACATGGCGAATAACTTTCACATATGATTAAATTGCCAAACAAAAAGGAGATCTCCTTAATTAAAAATTCATTGTTTGCTGATCTAAGCTATAGCTGCCAATATTAATAACAAAACCATTCGCTATAAATGGACATTATCGAAAGAAAAATCGAAAGCAATTGGTGAGATTCGCAATGTTTTAACAAGTGCACCGGACAGTTCGAGATTTTTTATCTTTCATTGTGCAAATTTCTGTTCAACGATTAAAATCCGCAAGGTTGTCTGTATTTATTTAGTTTGCAATGACTTCAGACACAAAATATATTAAAAGCTCGAGAAAAATGGCAATAAGTCAAATAAGAGCCTACTTGATCAAACTCACTTCATTCAGAAACATCATGCAAAGTTTATTTAATTGTTTAGCGCAAAAATGACAACTTACCTTATCGAAGAGTGAATTCGCAATATGAATGTATTCAATATAATGATTACCAGCGGCGAAAGAAACAGAATGAAAACATACAAATTGCTTTCTGTAAATTAAAATATTTTTTTAAACAGCGATGGTATCTATAGCAACTCAAGCTGCATGCGTGTTTCGCGCAAAATATTTCAGGAATACATAGGTTAGATGCACGAATTTTTCTCAGGCGAAAGCGCTTATTCGCCCTGATTTATTTACATTTTCTTTTTCTTCTTTTTTTCAAATCAAGGTCCTGCAGTTCCTTCGTCTTCAGTTGATAAGCAACGGAGTTACAGCTGAAGCTACGTTTTTTTTTGCAGCTAGAATTGGCTGGAAACATTTCTTATCGAAAGGTAAAACACTGGTAGCCTATTTCCAGATCATCTTCGATTGAAAAATGGAGTTCTTTTCACCAACGCAGGAGTCAACTCCGATGCGAAAGACTGTTGCAAATGTGAAACATGTCTCAGTTCTTCCGCGGTTATCTTGGTCTACGCTGTTATCCATCGAATTAGATGTCGTTTTTAACTGAAATATTTGCACTTGTGTTCCCCGCACCCACTAGTTAACAATGCAAACAATTGCCACGCGCTTATAAGGTGAATTATTATACATTGGTGTCACTAGCTCGATTTTGATTGGTTATAAGCACGCAGCTAATTATTGCTTGCTGTTTCTGTTACGTCATACCTACAGACAATGAATTTTATATATGTAGAAGTGACGTCATACCTACAGACAATAGTTTTATGCATGCAGAAGTGACGTAAGTTGTTTACTTACAAGTTGACTGCTGTGCATTGATCACTTTTTTGTGCGCGCTCTTGTCTTTACAAGTGCAGCTCAGGAATATGCATAATAAAACAATTATTGGATTCGGTTTTCGCATGATAGCGATAATTATCAAGGCCTCAGTTTGTGTTATCCGCCTCAGCCTTCGGCTTCGGCAGATAACACAAACTTTGGCCTTGATAATTATCGTAATCATGCTCAACCTCATCCAATAATTGTTAAGTAAGTACGGGCACCAAAATCGTACAACTTGTCGCGTTTGCGTTGCATGCAGTTTGCAGCCCGCTGATGTTGCGCGTATTACCACCTACGCGCGCAACAAAGTAGACGTCGCTTGGTTAAAGTTTGTACTCAAAACAGGGAGTGACAGAAGTTCATCGAGCGCTGTTTGTCAAGTCTTTCCCGGCACTCGGTCAGCTTTTTATGCGTCTTTCCTCTTACTAATGACGAATTTACCCCGTAACATTTCCAAAATATTTTTCGAACCCTTTGCTTGGCGAAGCGCCTCAGCGCCCAAGTTCACAGAAGAATAAAACTGACGTTACCCTAATGCCTTTTATTTTCTCGAGTGTTAAGAGTTCGCGGAAATCGGCCCATTAAGAAGTCATCATAAATGGACTGATATACTAAAATTTAGTTTGGTTCAACTGAGTCCGGCCCACCATTTACATGTATTTTGAGAGCGGCGAAGGCCCTGCCTGGGGACGTGGATGACGCAAGTTGGTTCGCCCGCTCGACGTGTTTTGATTTAATTCCTTGACTGTCATTGAGCAAATCAAAAGGACTGCTCTTACGAACGCATAACAATTTCTCGTGCAACTTGTCTCACCAAAAAAATTGTTGCAAGTTGCGCGCACGATGTCAGTAAAGGTGAAGTGAAACGGGAAACAAAATCGTGCATCTTGTCAAACTTGTCGCACAGCAATGTTGCATTGCAAATTGCAGCCCTGATGTTGCGAGTATTACCACTTGCGCGCGCAACAAATTTTCATGTTGCAGAAAGTAGACTTCGCTTCTACTTTTTGCAACATGAAAATTTGTTGCGCGCTAATTCATTACCGTAAAATCTCTATTAAGCCACCCCTCTAAAATAAGCCCCTAGTCCAGTCAATCTATGAAAAAAAAGGGGTCAACCTACCACTAATTGCAAAAGAAGGTATCTCAACGGTTTTAGGTCCAGAAAGACTTAATATATAACATATAAAAAGTCCCCCAAAATCGCAGTAGGGGAACACGTTCAAAATTAGGGTTTTTCATGTCGAGTTGGCGAGTAAAATTTTACGACATGAAAACGAGGCTCCACTAAGTACTTCTTAATCTTGCCGGCTGTATTTTCAGCTTTGTTTATTAGAAAAAAATGACTGTTTACAAGTAATTGATAGAAAATGTTTAAATAGTAATAAAACAATTTAAATTCATCACTGACCACTAGCATTTGATTTACTGAGCCGAAAATGTTTGTGTTTACATGTATTAAATGATATTTGAAGGGTATCTAAAAAATTCATAGTTATTTTCGTTTCCTTTGTTTTCGTATTCTTATATGTAATTTAAAAATACGATTTTAGCACTCGTCTGTTAAAATACAAACTCAAAGTGCAGTACTGTAGAGGAGCTTGTAAAGAATTAATATAAATATATATATATAAAAAGGCGCGAAACAAAGCAAGCAGGTTTGTAAAGTTTGCAAGCGCTCAGTCTGCGTTTTTCCCGCAGTCACACGAAAGAGAAGTGGTTGTATCTACATGTTATTATTCGTGGAGAAAATTGCATCAGATTCTTAGCTTTGGAGCGCTTATTTGCAGGTAAGCATTGATTATTCTGTTTGTAATGGTAATCATACGGTTTCGAGTTCAATTTGTGATTAATTTGCACAAGTGAGTTTTTCAAAAAGCTCAAATTGCACGAGCCGCTTCGGCGTTAATATTTTGTTTATAAACTGAATAAAAAATTCTTTTAGAATCAAAATGTAATTCTGTACACTTCTTAATTGCCTTTTGTATATAAAACACAAATGTATCCAAGCATCTAATTGACTTTCGAGCGACTTTCATGCTCTGAGAATTGTATTATTCGTTCGTTATGGTGTTTCCCGTTGAAGTTCACAATTTCTAGTTATCATATTTTAAAATGAAAATATTAAAAATATATACTGTTCAAATGAACCTACATACAGTCGTGGACAGAATATTATGTTGATATGTTTATTTCACGAGACAGTGCATGGGTGAATCCGGTGGGTGTCTAGACAAGGGCGCAGCTATACAGACATACCTGGCCTGTAAGCCCGCTTTATTAATGTTATAAAAATGCGGAAATGTTATAGGCTAGTGCCGTACACTCCCCTAGGGTTCAAGATTATCATACCTTTACTGAAAATATTTCTATAGCTGTGACGCCACCCGCCCATTGAAACTGTGTCTCACGTTTTGATGCCCCCTCTCTACCTACACGAATTTCAGTCAATACACAATGATTAAATTATATTATTTGGTACCTATTTTCTATACAGCTCAAGCCAATGCAACCCTCCAATGGATGATGTTTGTGTCATATGCAATGAAAGATTTCCGACCGATTCGCCGGATATAGTAACCCTTAGAGAAAAAGGTAGTGACGGAATAAATCAGGCTAGCGCAGAACGCAATGATCAAATTGTAACTGTTCCGGGGCAAAAGGTTCATAAAAATTGCCGCCGGTCGTACTGCCACCCACCCTTCTGTTGAGCAGAAGTCTTAGCCACCGCCAGTGTGAGATGCGCCATGCAGACGGCGATGCCGACCTTCTTATTGTGAAAGCAGCTGTAGAGTCCGCGAGATCCAGAACAACCATACTTGTTGGAGACGACACAGACCTGCTCATCCTACTTTTGTTCCACGTCGATCCTGATGGTCATGACCTCTTCTTCATCCCTGAGCCAAAGAGCAATTCCTTGCGGCGGCGTGGCGCATTTCCCTTTCGTAAACGGTCGTTGCCATTTTAGCGACACTAAGAAAAATTTTCACCAATTTTAGAATTATTTTTTCTATCAGAAAAAGAAAAATGGAATATAATTACCTGGAATCGAACCCGGAACCTCTGCATGCTAACATCTCTCTCTTACCACTAGACCACTGGGTTGATCCGGCAAACCCAAGAAAAATTTAATTTTCTTAATATATATCAATAACGGGTCACCCTAACCCTAAATCTTACCTAACCGTGAATCTAGCTTAGATCTAATAATCGCTTTACCTAGGCCCAATTTGATCTAATAATGATAGCCTATTTTCGTCCCAATCCAGGCATAAACTAGAGAGAAATAGCATCGACCATTACAAAAAGGCTTGGTTACTAATGAATGCTAATGATGGCATCGACCGTTAAAAATGGCATCGACCGTTTGCTAATAATGGCATCGACCGTTTACGAAAGGGAAATTAGCGGCGGCGTGTATGGAATATAAAGAAGGCACAAGCAGAGCTAGGGACTGAGGTATGCGATAACATCCTCTTTCTTCACGCCGTTCTTGGATGCGACACAACATCTCGTGTCGTGGCATCGGAAAGGGTGAATCGCTCAAGAAGTTTATCACGTCCTCTCATTCCCGGCAGCAAGCGAAGGTATTTCAAGGCATTGCAGCAACAGAAGAAATCGCGGCTGCAAGGGAAAATGCCCTTGGACTACTGTACAACGGAAAGGAAGGGCAATGTCTCGACAATCTCCGGTATCAACGTTACCAGGAAAAGCTCGCCACAAAGACCACCCAGATACACCCTATTAGCCTCCCCCCGACATCGGCTGCAGCAAAATTCCTAGTTTTCGCGTGTATGCCCAAGTCCTGCAATGGAAAGGGGAAGGAGTCAATGCCGAAGACTGGGGGTGGAAGACGAAAGACGGCCAGCTGATTCTTGTGATGACGGATTAACCAGCAGCACCAGACAACCTTCTACGCATAGTGATGCAACTGCTCATCGGGATGCAACACGCTGCGATGTTCCTGCCGCAAGCACAACTTGGAATGTTCTCCTGCATGTGGCCAGTGCAAAGGGTCTAGCTGCACAAACTCCTCTGTCCTGGCTCAAGAAGACTGTGGCAGTGACAACGAATAGTATTTTAGCGTCACATGATTTTTTATGTATCAGGTTCGGAAGAACGATTAGCCTGTAAAATATTCGTTTTACTACTCAAGTCTGATAATTGATATCAAAAGCATAGTCTAATAAAAATGACTTGAAGTACCAGCAACTACTTTCATTCTATTCATAGTTATTAGAATAACTTTCCCCCTAGTATGTTACATTCTGCTAATCTTCTTCATTGGAAATTGACTAACTTTATGGGCTTATATGCGGACCTGGTTTCAAGCTTACACAAGACAAATGACTAAATGGTTTTATATTACCGCTCTTATTGCAAATCCCCAAAACATCGGTAAAAAGTATGCTTTTAACGAGCGAAATCAATCTACTTCCGGTTTCAGCCTTGTTTCCATGTCGCAGCAGAGCGCGAGTATCAATTATGTTAATTTTGAAGGCTTTCCCGTGCTGCGATTTAGGGGGACTTTTAGTATGTTGTTCAAAGCAGTTGCATGAGCTATATTTCGAAGAGAAACCTTCTTTTGCAATTAGTGATGGGTCAAACCATAGGTTGACTGGACTACCGCCCCCCCCATCTCTTTTAAGCCACCCTCACCCCTCCCCCTTTAAAAAAATGCGCTGCATGTGAACTAAAGTACGGTATCATTTAATGTTATCCGAGATCTCTATATTATCTGAGAT
This sequence comes from Dendrophyllia cribrosa, assembly GCA_024195265.1. Taxonomy (NCBI): domain Eukaryota; kingdom Metazoa; phylum Cnidaria; class Anthozoa; order Scleractinia; family Dendrophylliidae; genus Dendrophyllia; species Dendrophyllia cribrosa. The sequence continues at coordinate 42,478,390 of JAJLRJ010000006.1, read as the reverse complement.
AGTCAATACTCTTGAACCGTGATAAAGTGGCTTTTGTTATTGGTATAAACCAGGTTTTAACCATTATGTTGGGAAAAATAATGTAGTTGTAACATAAACGTTTAATCCTGAGATTACGATGCTTGAATAAAGTTCATATCATGATCCGTATTATATCCTGATAGTGTACATCGTGCTGCATTTTGCTAAATCAATAAGCCCCCCGCCCCCTTCTCTCTCTATTAAGCCCCCCCCCCCCCCCCCCCCCCCCCCCCTCTCCCCAGGGGTTGCTATGCAACTTGTCTCGTGAAAAAAATGCGTCAGTTGAAAAATGAAAACGTCATATCTATGCTGGGCTGTCATTGGTTGACTTAGAGCCTGGTCGCACTACAGTCAAAAACAAAAATTAGCCCGTGCAAAAATCGAGGAAAACAAAAGAAACCGCTCCGGTGGGACACGCTTTTTGTGGAATGTTTTTGTTTTTATGTCATTTTGCACGGGCTAATTTTTGACTGTAGTGCGACCATGCCCTTAAAGAGTGCGGCGAAACAAGTTGTAAGAGCCATATAACACGTTTTTTTATTGTACAACTTGAAAAAAAATTGTTGCAGAAAGTAAAAAACGATTCAATTTATCGTGCAACTTAAAAATAGATTCAGTTGCATGAGGGGGTTTCTGACAAAACCATTCGGGACATTTTCCAAAAGAATTAATTACTTCGGGTTGTTTTCGCTACGATAAGAAACGTTTTATCCTCTTTTAAATTTAATGCCCAGAATAAGCTCATTTACTCTTCTGAGTGTAGATCTAGACTAATCTTGTAAATAAATAAATAGAGTGATTTTCCTTACACCGTGAAACAGTATCTAGCAATTAATCAAAATTAGCCAAAATCAGTAAACACTAAACAAAAGAAAACAATGGAATTAGTGTCCAATAGTGCCTACTAGTGCCTACAAGCTTAGCAACTATTTCACGGTAAATAAATAGATAAATAAATAGATAATACATTAAAAAGTTTGAAATAGGAAGAAAATTCGCCAAAGGTGATGAAAGCAAAGAAACGTAACTAACGAGACAAAAGTCAAAATTCCCTAACTTTTTGACCGCGTGTCAAGAAATCAAATTTGATCAGAACTGTAATCCACTTCCATCCTTGTAATCCTGCACTTCATCTCCAAACTACTGCTTCTGTTTTGCTCTATAGAATCTTTTTATCCAATTAAGTTGCATATTTGGTGGCATTTGGCGATACAACATGGAAATAAGTTGTTACTTCGGCGGGACAGTGTCTCTTCAAGTTGTGGGTGATCCCTCGCGACAAGCAATAACGAGGACACGCGATATTAATGCAAGGAAAGGTTTCCTTCAATGTTGGAATTGACATAACCATCTTAATTAATTTAACACAAGTGGCACTCGTGTGTTACTTGGGAAGCCATCGGGAGCCTCGAAACCTACAATTTTACGTCCAAAACTACAGCGCGGATACTAAGAACTTCATGAGCCGGGTAAACGATTTGTATTGTACAGTCTGTCGTGCCAGACACGGAATTTTTTAAAGCCTTTGTAAGGGACGGACCATTTAATTTTTGTGCGGGGGGGGGGGGGGGGGGGGGGGGGGGGGAGGTGGGTTGGGCAATTTCTTCTGAGTATGAATTTTTTTTTTTCAGCATCACTATTTGCAAGAAGTTTTTTTACCAAAATGCTTGAATTTTTTTCACGTGCTTTCTTGTGCACGATTTTTTTTCTCTTAAATTTCTTCTGCGGGAATTTTTTTTGGTAATTGCCCAACCCCCCCCCCCCCCCAACAAAAAGTAAATGGTTGGCTAAACTAGGAAACATCGTTCCGGACGCAAATGTTTGTAGTTTAACCGTGCGAGAAACATTTGTTGCGGACACAAATCTTGCTTCCCGGATGCAAGAAAATGTTATTGAGTAAAGTCGAAAACATTCTCTCTTCCCATATGTTTTCCAGTTTAGCCACATTAGAAAAAAACAATGTTTCAACAACAATGGTTCCTGGTTTAGGCAGACCCTTAAAGAAAATGGAACGCTTTAATTTGAAGCATAGAACATTTTATTCCTTTACTAGTATAACTTTCAATGAATCGATAAGTTACAAAACCGCCTTTGTCGTGACACGATAGAGGTTTTGACTGGCCACAAAATTGCGTTTTACTAAGGAATGGTTTTACTTTATTTTACAGTTCAGTTCCTTACGGCATTTCCGTAAACCGCGATTCATCGAATAAAAACAATCCTGGCGACCTTCCCGGGAACACTCCCTAATATTTCTGTAAGTTTCATCGTAATCGGCTCACAAACGATCGCTATGACCGCTGCGATAGCTGAAAAAAATAACGTTCAGCGATCACATGGAAACCGCTCTCCAGCGATCGCTGAAATAGACTCAGTCAGTTCTATCTCAACGATCGCAGCGATCATATGGAAACCGGTCAACGCAACGAATGCCAACTATTTTGGCAGCAATTTGTTCATGACCACGGATCATTGCAGTTAAACGATTGAAATGTTTCCTGTTTAACAGTACTCTTCCATGTGGCGCTTTAGTTACCTATTTAAACTTACCCAAGTTAAAATCTTGGAAAATTGTTCATGGATTCATAGCTCAGTTCCTTCTGCAGGAACGTGGCACAAACAACAATCAAAACGAGCAAGAGAAGCACTTTATGTTCTTTTATTAAAGCCAGACGGCATATAAGCAATTTCAACAGGTCAGCAAATCTTATTTCATAGATTAGAGCTCTCGCACACGGCAAATTAGGTTTATAATCATCTTTAGAAACATTATTTATATGTAAATTCAATTTGAACAACCCGCACTAGTTATCGAGTTTCGTATACTTGTATTTAATAACTAAATTTATACTACTTTTTTAAGCAATGAAAACTTGGAGATGGATTTTACTTAACCCCTGAAATAAAGTGTAATAGGCAATGACTAAAGCAAAAGAAAGTAAAATATTTAAGGAGTAATGGAGTGTATTTCTCCAGTCTAGGTTAAATAAATTCACTATTTCTAACTGAATACTAAAAATTTCGCATTTATAATATAATCTTTATTTTCGTATTTCGTTCAATCAATCAGACAACTTGGTTGATTTGGCGAATGAAGACCAAATTTATCTTTAAAAATCCGACTTCGATAGATTTAAGAATTATAATTATCTCCTGCAGCAAGTCTCTTGTTGCTAAAATAACCTGAATACAAGTTTTTCTTGGTGTTGCGGAAACCATTATGTTTGTTAGCTATTGTGTTGTTATGGTGTGGGTATTGTTTATTGTCTTGTAAATCTTGTTTAAAGTCACTCGATGATCGCAACTTGAGCAACACCAAAAAACTTCTCTAAATAAACCAATCGTATTTTCAATAGCATATAAAAGAGATCATAGCAGTTATGCAGCAACTGAGAGTTACAATTTGAGGCTGCAACACATTTCAGGCCTCGACGGGATTCGAACCCACGACCTTTCTTATTCCGGTACAAATGCTCTACCACTGAGCTAAAATTGGTGAATTATCAGTTTTGAAATTTTTTTTTCAGCCTCAAATTGATCTCTTTCTCTTTAATTCTCTTTACCGCAGTTCATATATGAATTTATTTTCATATACAAATTATCAACATATAAACCTGTTAGTCTAACATATTTTTACAACGAGCTTGGCTCCAAAACGTACTAACGCGAAATCAGCGGTCCGCACCTGCGGTCTGACGGCCAATGAAGGCCAAATGACCCACGGAACATTTTACATTTTTTACATAAAAGTTGGTTATTTGATGCGATCACTATACATCAATATATGATAAATATTTAAAGGACTGAGAAATAAATTCCAATATAATAGGTGCTCTTTACATTGGCAGTGAGTGATTACAAAGAACCAGGGCGAAGTGTAATTTGTCCATGACTAGTCTTTGTTCCCAATTTGCACGATTTTAAATACTTCCGACACTTAATTTGAGGCTATTACAAGATTTGTTTAGGGTTGATTCTCTCTAGCGACGTAATCGGAAGCGGAGTCGGAGTCGGAAGCGTAACGAGCGTTACGTTCTAGTGTAAACAAAAAAACGGAGTCGCAATCGGAATCGGAAGCTCGACGAAATCGGAATCGGAAGGACAGGAAAGTTTCCTTTTTCTTCCGATTCCGTCGCTAGTGGGAACCAGCCCTTAGAATGCATGGCAGTTTTTATTACCGGTCCCATGCAGTCTTCTTCAGTATTGGACTGAATCGCACTGGTATCATGTATTCACTATCTCAGTCTACTCCCACGTAAATAATACTTCAACAAATTTACAATCCTTTCTTCAGCATTAATGGCGGCAAAATCGATAAAACAAGTCAAGCCCTTTCGTTCATGAACTCGGAACAGACCTTCTTTTCTCCCTAGTAACGGTATAAGAAACGCAATAATAATATTAACTCTCATGTATAGGTTGTAATCTCGTTATAACAGACACCCCGGCCGTCATAACGAAAAGGAGATGAATCCCTTTCAATAACATTTACTGAGATAAATCCCGCCAAGCTTCGTTTTCACCTGATGTGCAAAGTGGTACACTAAAATAGCGGACGCATACAAAGTTCTCTAACTTTCTAAATGTTCTTTTCCCCATAACTCGCTTATTAAAAATCGTCGGGCTTCAAAATTTTGCCAAGCCGTTTCATTTGGCATTCTCGGCAAAATCATGAAAACTATCCATTACGCAATCTCTCGGAGAACGGACACCGAATCGTGGTTTTTTAAACAAGTCCGCTTCAGCACAAAAATGTTACAAAAGAAAAGAAAAAAGCACAAAGCCACGAGAGTCCTTAGTATTTAAAATATGGCAACAAATAAACAAATAATGACCACAAAAATACTAACTAAACGCGAATAAAAATAGTTTTCAATGACGTCATAGAAGGCCAACAGTGGAGCCAGGCACCATGGGCCACTCAGCACTCTCTAGGTCCCAGACCTTGACGTCCATCCCCTGTCTGCTGGCAGGTCCTGCTTCAGTGACGTCACATGTTATGCCCTTCTGTCGGATTATAGCATTGATGTAGCTGGCCATAAGAAGAGTGATTTCCAGGATCTGCAATGATAAAGAAGTTTGCCTTAGCCCTTAGCCAACCTTAAACAGCTACGCACTGACAGCTATGTACATTTTTTCTAAGCATCTCGCCACTGACTACAGTCTAGTCTGTCTACAGACCGATTTATTTTTTAGCCCAGCGGCGTTCGCGAGTGCGAGCGCGAGCGCGAGAACGAGCCCCTAGGGCGACAGAAAAAATGAACAGACTAACTACAGTCATGTGCAAGTCAACGTGCAGACACTTCTCATCAAACCTTGCATCCCAGTGTCTGTCTGTCTGTCAGTCTGTCTGTCTGATAAGTTTATGACAAGACTCGTCTTGATGTACCAAGAAATTATGAAAGCATCATTAAAAGAAAACTACGGTACCTTTCCTCTGGACATAACAAACAGCAGTCTCTGTGTCCCTTGCTCCACTGTCGTACCACCTCGCATGATAGACTGGTTTACAACTAACATGAAGTCGCTTTTCCACCCACCAAACGTCACAACGGACTTATATCTGTAGCGGCACATCAATCGCTGAAAAAATTAACAGACAAACAACACGTAAGTGTTTCACCGAATTTTTGATACTGGGAACAAATGAGTGCAAAACTTTAAAGTATCTCTCTCGTTTGATCGCCAACTCTGATGCGGTCTCGTCGATTATCATAAACGTATTTAAAGATTCAAGTTCTTTTCAAGGAGCTGATAAAAAGGAAGAACTTGTTGTGACTTATGAACAATATAAAGCGGTTTTCAGTTGTCGTAAAACCAAAACCAAAGTAATTACTCTGATTCACAATAGACGCAGACAATCCAACGAACAAATCGAAACTTGAAGCGGATACATGTCGCCGGCGCCAAGCGCGGGAAAAGTTTTAAACGCGTGCGAGCAAGTTACAATTGGTTTTGGTTTTGCATCTGATTGGTCGAGAAAGTAGCGCGAGATTTTTTTAGCCAATCACAAAGGGTAGCAATGTAAAGCCAAAGCAACTGCGAATTTACTTTCGGCATTCAATTGTAATCTGCTCTAAAAAGCGCGAGACAGCAAGACTGTTTTCTCAGCCGGCGGCGCAATGTGGTCCTGTATTTTACATTTGTGGGCGAATTGAAATGAAAGATCTTAACCCTTTCACTCCCAGAGTCAATTATGGAGACATGTAGTGCAGTTCTAACTTTTGAGTCTGTGGACGAAATCCTATGGTGTGACCATTCAAATGAAACCTCTTCAGCAGTACTTTTGCATGGTACCATTTGTTCTAACTTTTGAGTCTGTTGACAAAATCCTATGGTGTGACCATTCAAATGAAACCTCTTCAGCAATACTTTTGTATGGTACCATTTGTTTTGTAATATTTTACAAAATGAAATTTGGGATTTTTCTTGAATATTGATGTTGGGCACTCTTAGGAGTTAAAGGAGTAACTGGGTATTTGATTTGATTTGGGCTGCTCTGATATAACGGACTAACCAAGCTTTGTCCTTCCAGTATACCGATGCTATCCTCCTCCACCGCTAGCCAAACCGGCTGAGTACTCTCTGTTTGTGGTCCTCGCTTTTTAACAGCTGAAACTGTGTGCTTTTGCTGTTAACGAGAGAAACAGTTTATCAGTGCCTACAATACTCAACTACAAGTAAAGACTGAAGGAAATGGTCATCGTCAAAACTGTTCTTTACTCTGGACGCCAGCGTTTTCATGATCTTGCGATGCAAATGTAAAGGCATCTTCAGTCTTCAAATGTTGGAAAACTGTTCTACAACTTTTACACGCGCTAACCTGTGCTGGTCCCGCAAACATGTTTGCAAACTATATTTTGTCGTGTGATTGCGTAGCGCAATGCCTCTAGAACTCAGGGATGCAGTTATTCAACAAGCCAAAGAATTCAAATCTTACCAAACACAAGTGAGTTCAATTGAATTCAATCCTTACTAAACCCATCACAATTGAATACACCTGCTAATTACAGGAAGCTTGTTTCATACCTGTGCCTGGAATAACTTGGAGCCAAAGAATGGCCATCTGCGCGCATTCTCTAGAAACTTGTCTACACACTCCTTCTGGCTCCAGCCATGCAGCGTCGACCACCTCTCGGCCATGCGCAAAGTGAGACTACTGAGAAGGGATTCATAAAAGTAAGTACCACATGAGCGCCACGAATCAACGATAAATAAACTCTCGCGAGCGACCACCTTTGAGAACGGGGAAAGGTGGTCGCTTACGAAGACAAGCTTTTAGAGAATATATAATCAATAGTTGGCGCGGTTTTTGATTGTCGTAAAACCAAAACCAAAGTAATCACTCTGACCAATCACAACAGACGCAGACAGTCCAATGAACCAATCAGAACTCGAAGCAAACACAGGAGGCCGGCATCAAGCGCGGGAAAACGCGTGCTGGCAAGTCACGGTTGGTTTTGGGTTTACTTCTGATTGGTCGAGAAAGTGGCGTGAGATGTTTTACCACCAATCACAATGTAAATTGTAAAACCAAAGCAATTGTGACATAACTTACGACACTCAATTAAAACCCGCTCTAAACACTTCACATAAAATAACCGCTTGCTCACCGTTTGCCAGTATCTTCTCTTATCGTCTTGGCACAGAACTGGGAGATAACAATCTCAATTCTCTTGCTTGGAAGTGAATTAGTGTGAGCTCTGTAGTCGCCATACGTAATCTAAAATTAAAGGTTAGATCATAATTAACGAACACTGTGAAACAGTCCTTTTTGTTATCTATAAAGTGCCACTACGACGAAAATTGTTTTTTTTCCCGCTTTTTTTAACGCAAATGTATCTAATAGGTTTAGACAAATGCGAATTGCTATAAATTAGATTGATATATTTTTACACAGCACAGAAATGGCTGGCCGAAAACCCAAGAAAATCACGTAAAATCCGTCCGCCATTACTCCGTTCATAAATCCGAGCCCACCGCACGTTCTACTGGTTTGCGATCTGGTACACGTGACTTGATTTGTGACGTCAATGACTCAACGCGGTTCCCTACGGGTCACAGACAACAAAGCCAAAAGGCACGTGTTGAGTCATTGACGTCGCAAAATCTTTTGGCCAACTCGATCCAACTCTCAGGTTTCGGTCCCGGTCATTTTTTAATTGAGTAATGGCGGCAAGCCGTATTCGAAATGTAATGTTAAAATAATTGCACTTCCCGTACGAGTTTTGACTTGAAACTTCGCAAGGTAAGTAACGAGTACTTATATTTTCAAAATATGAAGAGAACGGAAAATGTAAGTTTGTAGGGAAAACACGAAGCGTTGCGAGCGAGCCTCAGGCGCGCGCGAAGCTCCACGCGAGTATTGACGATACGTATTCACACTTGTTGCACTAGTTTATCGCTTTGTTGAATGCTGCGTGCATTACCTGTGGGCGCACGCGTTCGCACGCTGACTCGACCCAAGCAAAAATTAGAGTCTTGCGTTTTTTATCAAACAACTGAAAAAGTTATGCAGCTCATGACGGCCATGAATTTGAGAATACTTGGGAGAATACCTGCCCAATTTTGGAATACGCTTGTCAGTCATTCCATTCCAGTCTACCGCAGTATCTATCCGACGAGATCGAACGCATCCAGAAGCGTGCACTTAGAATTATTTTCTCTTATGATATTCATTACAAGGAAGCCCTTTCAAGGGCAGGGTTGAAAACCCTTAGTGCAAGAAGGACGGATCTATGTAGAAAACGTCTAACTTCCATAGAACAGGATAGTCATCATATACTTTGTAATCTGCTACCAGAGCCTCGCATTCAAAAGTAAACAAATGAATTACCTGAGCCATCAAAGCTGCAAACTCCAAGGCCATGTCCTTACTCACTGGAAATCGGCCCTTCACCACATTGGCATTTGTCTGCAAATTACAAGACAAATTAATTAACAACTTGTAGATCGAAAATAATCTCCAGGGGTATATCTGCCTTTGCGCGAAGTACGCAAGTGCACACCAGAATTTTCCAGACTTTTTTTCACACATCTAGAAGAAAAGAATGTTTTTCTATCGTGCTCACGGAAGAATGTGCTGGTTACACAGAGAATGACAATGTAGTACAAATATTGCGTGCGGAAAATATCTATAGATTACCGAACGTGATGTCCATAAAAGTGAAGAAATAAACGAACGTTTTCTGAAAACGCGTGTTTCAATGTAATTTTAGTTTTCTGGTTGAGAATTAAGGTAAACCCCAGAGTTTAAATCTTGACTGCACAAACGCTTTTCAGTCTCGGGAATGCAGGAAATGGCTTTTTAGAGGGTAACATCAAAAATGAATTTCCGGGGGAGGGAAGCCCCCGCCCCCCCAGGGAAGCTCTCGTCTACGGCGCTCGTATCATGCCTTCGGCGTGAAACTTATTCTCTCACTTACATTGTGCGTACTGCTAAAAATTGTCTAGGTACGCTCCTGGCCCGAGTTGTTCAAAGCCTGATTAGCACTAATCCTGGATTAACTGTCAACAGAACATATGAGTTGTCATGGTAATTAACCCCGGATTAGCGCTAATCGTCCTTCGAACAACTCGGCCCAGATCTCTATGTTTTCATGGAGTTGCAAAAACACGAGTAGAGGTTTGGTAGGAGGAACCACTGTAAAAACACTAGCGTGTGATCAGGGTCCTCTCACGGGGTAATGGGTAAAATCGGCAAGCGAAGTCTAGGAGGGCATGATGTAGAGAAAACGGATTCCTTACCTGAAGAACAAGAAAGAATCTTTCCTTCTCTGTCTCTGTGCTGCTGAGGCTCTTGAAGTGTAACCTTAAGAAAACAAATGGAAATAAAATAAAATCATATTCAGCACGAAAGTACCAATCGAGGACACTGTTTTTACGTCCCCTGGTGACGGGACCGCCATTTCTACGTGGTCATCCGAACCACGTGAAGGTCTAACCGTACGGATTCAGTAAGAACCATTGATGTTTCACTACATACTGTCTGTAAAGCGCAGACCATTATAACTGTCTGTATTGGACGCACAGGCGCGCGAGCATGAGGAACTGACAAGTGTAATAATATTTACCTGTTTTTGTAGGAAAGTTTGATTATCCTACTCGTGTCCAACTTCCCTTGGCTTTGTCGCATGGCTTGCTCCCATTTTGATATCACATCACACAGCTATATAATGATAATAAAAAATATAAAAATAACAAACCATGTTTTTTAGCCGCATTTCCAGCGCACTTCAAGAGAACGCAGTAAAAAGTGGGTGAATAACCCGCCGATCACACAGTTAAACGGGCGATGTCACCATTTTTAGCTTCACTTTAAAAAACCAAAAGGCATATTTATATCAGTGAAAACCCAAAAATAAGGGTCCAGTTTTTTTTTCAAATTATTCTACCAGTGCTCTAAGAGTAAAAATAAGTGTCTTGGGCTGCAGATGTCCAGGATGGAAATGGATTAAAACTTGGAAAAATTGGGCCATCCAATTTTTTCAAGTCTATCGCCTTGTGCCTTGGAAAACGTTACATCTGCGATTATGGTTTACTCCTTAAAATATTCACTTGATATCAAAGGTACATAGTTTTAATTTGGGGCAGATTTAACCAAATAAAAAAAGTCTAAATTCCCATGACATAGATCCTTTAAGATGGCAAAGAAGTCTTTCAATGGCGGACATAGGTTTAGAAAAATGTTGAAAAAGAGGGAGCTGGGTTGTGGTGCGGGCAGCGCTAGATGATGTTTTAACCAATCCTAGCAATAGAATACATTTTAAAATTTATCAAGACGACTTTAGAGCTGTTCAAATATGCAGGACGCTCTCACCGAGGGCAATGATCACAAATACCTCACGTATAACCCCAAGGCAACAATTTGTCCGAGCACCGCTTCGTGCGGTCAATAAGTAACTGATATTGACCGTTTGTTTATGATACTAACCTTAACACTGGCTTGTAGACAATGTTCGACTGGGTTGACGGGGTTATCTGTAAATAGCGCAAAGCCACTCTCGGAGGGCGTGCGAATACCCATCACCTTAAAAAAAGCCATCTATCTTACTAAAAACAGAAGGACTCATTTGTCAAAATTAAAATTTAAGGAAATTTGGACATTTCCTCTTGCAAAACAAACGGTATCACAGGAGGTAATGCTGAAAAGCTTTCATTTGAATGAACACACATTAGAATTCCATCCACACACTCAAAAGTGAGAACCACCTTGAACAGCATAATAAACAGTACCACAGGAAAGTACTGCTCAATAGCTGATCACACTTTAGGATTTCATCCAAAGACCCAAAAGTTAGGACTACCTTGTACAGCACGATAATAAACACTTGGTAACTTGGAATGGTAACACTTTCAGATTATTTTTATCCACAGACTCAAAAGTTAGAACCACTTTGTTTGGTCACACGCCAGGTATTCATCCACAGACACAAAAGTTAGAAGCTAATTATACAACTCAAGGCTACACGCTAGTTAGTTTGTTGGTAAGTTAGTTTATTAGTTTGCAGTTTAAGGACATTTGACTACAACTTACTCTGTTGATTGTCTGTGTGAATTCTTGAATTGTTGTGGAGCCATCAAAACCAAATACCTAAACAAACAAAAACATGTCATAAGGTCATGCGCTAGTCATTCTAAAATAACTTGGATGTTTTTATGGATAAAAATATCCCAACACCAAGGGTACGAGATGGCATGAGATGGCGAAAGTGGTCATTGGGGGAAAACGCATCAGCTCTGGGGGACTAGAACATATCTTCTACCTAACAACCTGGAGCAAGGTAATAAAGCGATTAATTGAGATTTTTATTCACGCTTGCAAATTAGTTCTAAAAAACCCTGAGCGTAATTAATACATTGTATTTACTTGATTTGTATCGGTGAACTTACTTGACTTGTGCCGTCGATAAAGTGAACAGGAATGCTCATTGAACATGAATGATCGTACGGCTTCCGAAGCAGAACAGACAAAACCTGTAAACAAGAACAAGATACTTCTTACATTACAACAAATGAACTGTCACCTGGTCAGATATGCTGAAAAATATTGTGAATTCAAGATGTATTATCAAAGCAAATGGTAGAGAGCATATTCTTTTAAAATTCCAAGTTTCATTAAAATTCTTGCAGACTTTTAAAGCAATCAAGGGAGGGTTCGTAAATGCGAAGCTCGTATTTTTGAGGTCATATTGCAATCCATGATCATCCTTGCCATTATTTAATAGCCATCTTCTCTTCCCAATGTGTTCCTGTCAGTTGTCAACTAGATAATCATATAATTTGTATTGGGTTTCTTAGAGCAGTTTTCAATTGAGTATCGAAAGTAATTACACAATTGCTTTGGTTCTGCATTGGTACGCTTTGTGATTGGCTAAAAAAATCTCGCGCCACTTTCTCGACCAATCAGAAGTAAAACCAAAACCAATCGTGACTTGCTCGCATGCGTTTTCCCGCGCTTGGCGCCGGCGACATGTAATTGCTTCGAGCTTTGATTGGTTCATTAGATTGTTTACGACTGCTGTGATTGGTCAGAGTAATTACTTTGGTTTTGGTTTTACGACACTCAATCGAAAACTGCTCTATGCTCTGGAAAATCAAATCATTATTATTTGGGTTTCGTTATGGCTTTTAGGTTTGCCTTCCAGTTGTCAATACTGAAACCACTCCCATCCTCTCGGTCATTATTTATAAACACCCTCAACTTGCTAATGGGTTCTTGCCATTTGTTGTCTATTGTTCCACCGAATCTAATCATTACTGTTCAGTTCCTATACGATCTTGCTATGTTTTAAGTTTGGTTCCCGCTAGTGACGTAAGCAGAATCGTAAGCGGAATAGTAATCGCAAGAACCTTACGATCTAGTGGAAAGGAAATCAAAACGACGGAAGCGGATAGTAAGCGACGGTAGCAGAAGCGGAATCGGAAGAAAAAGGAAACCTTCTGATCCTTCCGATTGCGATTCCGTCGAGCTTTCGATTCTGATTGCGACTCAATTTTTTAATTTACACTAGAATGTAAGGCTTCTTACGCTTCCGACTCCGACTCCGCTTCCGATTACGTTGCTAATGGGAACCGGTCCTTAGACATTAAAGATGACGACAGATTCTGTCACTTTACCTCCATTCGTGATGGTCTGGCCTCTCTTTTTCCATTTGCCAAGGTCCTTTCTAAGCTTTTAAGGCAGTACGTGGCATACTTTCCAAGTTTCGTCCTACAGAGGAAAGTATCAGCAATTTAATGATCACAAAAGGTAAGGCTGGTTTCCAAATCATGCCAAATAATTGGCAACGATTGCCGATGCTCGTGAAATCGCAAGCTAAAAACTTATGGAAATTGAAAATACGTTTTAGTAACTGTGGCCATCGTCTGCAATCACTTGCGCGATCACCGTTTTGGCGAGCGATTTAGCAATCGTCCACGATAAAGATGCCATAACTGAATATAGCCAACGTAGCACCAGTTTATATATAGGTTGTAATTTCGAGGATACGCGCGTGAGGGACACCCTTGGCGTGTACCCCTGGCACACCTTTCCTCTAACTTGCGACTTGCATACTTTTAGTTTTAACCGGTGCATGCCTACTACGCAAGCTAAACTGAATGTTGCCACTTAGTAGATAAACACTATGTGCGCACCTTGATAGCTATGAACTCAAATACGACTCAAGTTCACGGAATTATTAAACATACAACAACATCGACAGAAAATCAAAAACAGCTACCTAAATGTTGAACTTCTGTTTAGATGTCCCCTGAGGAAGAGCAGGAACTTTTGTTTAGGAGCAAACAAAGCGGTACAGAGTGCAAGAAGCTGCCAGGCCTGGGTATAAACAAACTCCTGCACTGGGCGCAGATCGATAGTGGCTTGTGATGCAATGTCAAATGAATCTTCTCGCAGCCATGAAGACTTGCCACAAAATTCCAAGAAATGCTGCGGACAAGCAGAATATTTCAGATAAATAATGTATAATTGCGGAAATAATACCCCTCCCGCTCTAAAAAACGAGCCCCACAACTTAAAAAAGGGTTGTAATTCTGTTACGCTTATCACAAGTATCTTTCCCTATAATTTCTAATCTAAATAATCCTACATCCCCCGGACCGTTTTATAACCAATTAGCAGCAAAGACAAAACCACTTACGACCTACAATCAAGGACAAAATGGTTGGGACGAATTCGCATTTACGATGTTTCCCTACGCACGCGACAGAAACACGGTACGCGCAAACGATAAGCGTCTGTTCCCCGACCCCCTCACCCCTTACAATGTTGATCCCGTGTAATAAAAATGATTTGTGGATTTCAACATTGTCTCGGGGGGAGGGGCGGGGTTGGTAAGATGGGCTTTAAACGAAAAACATGGCTTCATTGGTCAGTCACACTAAATTAGCAGTTAATAAGAGGACTTTGTAATATTTGTCCCAAGAACTTTTGTCCTTCATTGTAGTTACGCAGATTTTCCTGCATCAAACACAAACTATAAGATTTTGTTTTCAGCAGTGATTGTTTCATTGCCTAATTTGTGTTTATTGATCAGGTCTGAGGAGACATCTATGACAGGTTTCACGACAATAACAAGGAAACCTCTCCAATCTCTCGACGACAAAGCATAACATACTCACGCCCAAGTCCTCAGGTCCCCTGTGCACGTGTTTCGATGTCTGTTTGATCAGCTGACAGTAAAACTCGTTCTGAAGTTCAGGGTGATCAAGGCACGTCTGCAAGGCATTCTGGGCAAGTGACACGTGATAGTCGATGGCTCCCTCCTCTGTCTGTACACTCGTAAACAGGTGCATGGACTGTGCAAAGAACATGATGTCATAAGTTCGGATACTTAGTTTATTGATTTTTAGAGCTGTTTTCAATTGATTGTCGATAGTAATTTTGCAATTGCTTTGGTTTTGTATTGCCACGCGTTGTGATTGGCTTAAAGATCTCGCATTACTTTATCAACCAATCATAAGTAAAACCAAAACCAATCGTGACTTGCTTGCACGCGTTTTCCCGCGCTTGGCGTCGGCTACATGTATTAGCTTCGAGTTCTGATTGGTTCATTGGATTGTGTGTCTGTTGTGATTGGTCAGAGTAATTACTTTGGTTTTGGTTTTACAACATTCAATTGAAAGCCGCTCTATTAGAGATGTTGGGATGTGTTTTTGGATAAAATCAGACCGTTGAGCGAGAACATGGCAATGTGAAGTGAAAACTAAGTAAGCAGGTTTCAAACGAGGCATAATCAACACTTTATAAATTGAAAGTGCCTTTGGTGAACTTTCACACATGTTTCTGTTGAAAAGAAAAGAGTTCAGCTTACAGACATGTTTTCCAATGATAAAACTGTTTGAATACTAAAAATTTTTTCTAAGCCACGCATGGGCTTAACAGTATTTAAGAAATTATGCGCACCACACAATCTTTTGATACTAATGGCTTCAAATAGTTTGCTCTAAAACAGCTAGAACCTCACAGAAAGTAAGATGTGTTCCAACCTTGAACAGTTTCAGAGCTTCCTTCTCCAGTTCCTTAGATGGAAGAGTTGTGAGCGCTTCTGTGATGGGTTCTTTAACATGCGTCAAGACATAGCTGTTCCACGTCTCACTCTCTGAAACCAACAACACACAACATCGTTAAACCTTTAACATCCAAGAGTGCAAAAAACAATCAAAGTTCAAGAAAAATCCCAAATTTCATTTTGTATTTAATATTTAAAAACAAATGATACTACGCGAAAGTACTGCCGAAATGGTTTCATTTGAATGGTCACACCATACGATTTCGTTGACAAACTCAAAAGTTAGAACTACACTTCATGTCCCTATAGTTGACTCTGGGAGTGAAAGGGTTCTGAAGAAAGCTTTATTAGTTGCCTGATTTTCAGACGGCCCGGGGTCGCTCGCACTAACTCCCTCCTCTCCCCGTCTGATGTTCCTTCAGAGCTTGTTATTGACATCATCTAAAGTGACCGTTGAATATTTTCACCAAACAGAGTGATCGTTTGACGTAATATATCAAACACGAGACAGAATGTTTCATCAGAATTTTCCAACACCGAGAAGTGGGTTTCCAAACTACCGTCACGCTTACGATTTTCTTTAATCAAACTTGATGAATTATTAACGAGTTTGAAAAGGTTTTTTCTCCATCAGAAATTTTAAAAATGGGACTGAACGTACATTCATTCTCCTACATGGTAGATTAAGCTAAAAATGTACATTATGACTACAGGCGATGTTGTATTACCGGGATCGCAGTCTTGTGCGATGAGTTCAAAGATGTGTTTCTCAAATGCAGTACCCATGTCATCAATACCACTCCCTGATGCAACTTTTAAATGAAACAACCAAGTATCCTAAGAGGAAAAAAATAAATCAGTGTTATGAACAAAAAAAAACCAAGCCACTCTGAGAATAAAATGTCCGCAACTGATACAATGATGTTTACAGCTTAGGCCCATTCATATCCGGCAATGCTAAAGAATTGAGTGTCATAAAACCAAGACCAAAGTAATCACTCTGACCAATCACAACAGAGGCAGACAATCCAATGAACCAATCAGAACTCGAAGTAAATACATGTAGCTGGCGACAAGCGCGGGAAAACGCGTGCGAGTAGGTCAAGATTGGTCCTGGTTTTACCTCTGATTGGTTGTGAAAGTGGCGGGAGATTTTTTAAGCCAATCACAAAGCGTAGAAAACAAAACCAAAGCAATCACGAAATTACTTTCGAGACTCAATTGAAAATCTTTCTAATAAGTATGTTAGTTTGAAGGCATCAGGGTTTAAATAACAAATACGTATAAATACAATGACTGAGAAAAGAAAAAATCAAAGGGCACCTTTTCTTCTTTAGAGTCGATCAACAGATACGTGCTAGAAGGTTGTTTGAGTGATTTCATCACCAGTGTGTAATGTCGGTAAGGTATAGGTTCAGCATCAAGGCCGTCATCAGAATCGGGTGACTCAAATTCCTCAACAATCACGTCAATCATGTGTGTCATGCTGAAGGGCACCTGTCAATCAATAACACATGAGGTATTATCCCTTTCACTCCCAGAGTCAATAATGAAGACATGTAGTGTAGTTCTAACTTTTCAGTCTGTCAACGAAATTCTATGGTGTGACCATTCAAATGAAACCTCTTCAACAGTACTTTTGCATGGTACCATTTGTTCTAACTTTTGAGTCTGTTGATGAAATCCTATGGTGTGACCATTCAAATGAAACCTCTTCAGCAGTACTTTTACATGGTACCATTTGTTCTAACTTTTCAGTCTGTCAACGAAATTCTATGGTGTGACCATTCAAAAGAAACCTCTTCAGCAGTACTTTTGCATGGTACCATTTGTTCTAACTTTTGAGTCTGTTGACGAAATCCTATGGTGTGACCATTCAAATGAAACCTCTTCAACAGTACTTTTGCATGGTACCATTTGTTCTAACTTTTGAGTCTGTTGACGAAATCCTATGGTGTGACCATTCAAAAGAAATCTCTTCAGCAGTACTTTTGCATGGCACAATGTTTTAAAAAATGAAATTCAGGATTTTTCCTTAATTTTGATTATTGGCACTCTACCCGTTAAGCCCTAATATCCAAATTTAAATTCTCATTTCTTGTCCCTATACATTTCCTATAGAAGTAGTGGGGAGAAATTGTTTGGATATCAAGAGAACTCATCTTGTGTACGTGATCATGTCCTTAATTCTCATGACCTTTTTGATTGATAAGGCATTAATATTACAAGGAGAAATTTGATGCTGATCACTCTTAGGGCTTAAAGGGTTAAAAAGTTAAAAAAAACTTGTCGAAAACAATCCTTTGAGGCAAAGCTGAGCACATGTACTGAGGACATGATCAAATGAACAAATAAAAGTGTGGCTTTCTTGGCTCAAAAACACAATTTGTCGTGTTCAAAGAACGCAATCCTAATTTCGTGTTGGTTGTCCTGTACGTGGTTTATGTGCAGTAAAATTTGAGATTTTTTGGTAACCGGTCTTCCAAATGGCCGCCCTATTGGTTTTTTTCAGGGGCTCATTTCCGCCGGAAATTCCTTCGAACGCATCTCCATAATCTGTGATTACTGCTAGTAAGACAGTTAAAACTGCCAAAATTTGACATAAGGCGGTTATGCCCCAACAGCTCCAAAAAAGGCACATCTTACCACATCATCTTCGCTCTTGTAATAACAAAGGTACTGTCCACGTAAAACACTCCAACATTTCTTGGATGCACCATGCTTTACCTTTTGGTTAACAAAATAAAAACAGCTCATTTAACATTATACAGTCATACAACTCTACCAACACTTTCAGTTCTGAAGGTGTTGTTAATTAACACAAGGCATTTTTTTCTCTCGACTTGCAGCCCATTGATGATGAGAGCATTGTGAGGCAAGTGGCAGATTACATGTTACACATGCACAACTTATCTTGCAATGCTGCAAAAAGTAGAGAACTGATTGTTCAATGTTTATCAGAAACTGAACTCGCAACACAATTTTTCGTTGCGAGACAAGTTGTGAAGAGGGCTGTTACATAAATAATTTAATCCGCAACTTGTCTCACAACAGCTCTTGTCAGCGTTGCCTTACAAGTTAAAAGAAAACATTGTTTTAAGACTGACAGAAATCTTACCTTTGTTAGCCAACCTTTCATGAATTCTTTTTCAATGACTTGCGCAAACAGTGGAGTGCTGGAAAACTTTCTCATTACATTATGCAAAACTGAAAAAGAAGCAACCTTTAAATAAGCTTGTCAAAAACAATCCCTTGTGACAAAGCTTACTGACTGAATGAGCAAATGAATGTGTGGGGGTGTGAGAGAGTGTGTGTGTTTACTAATTTAAGAATTACATGACAAAACAGGCATATTAAAAAGTGTTTAAAAAATATTATTTTCTTTATCTACCTCTGAGCCACTCATCAACAACCTCTTTTGTCTCCCCTGTTAGGTAAAAAGTCCTCTTGGGTGTTGTCACCTTAAATTCAAGCAGTGCATGCAAATTAGCTTTGTCCAGCTATGTACAGTATCTCTGCCATAAAAATAAAACTCTACAGTCCAAACCACACTGTTCAAGCTTAGATAATCCCTCACTTACTACACATCTCACTAACACATACAAAGATTACTGATGAACAAAACACTTATACAGGTTTTAAAGTTACAGGTATAATTTTTGTTGACGTGTACAAGTGGTACATACTTCAAATGTGAGTGCACCATCTGTCCTTGCTATTCTGCAAGTCCCATCCAGCGGAATCTGACCAAGGGGTTTCCTGTTCATGTCATGCTGCAAAACATAACAAAGAACATCAATCTTCTTAGAATAGGAATGCATAATAAGCTTCATTGCTATCGTATTTTTATAAACAAGATAAAAATTAATTAATCCCAGCAGTAAAACTGTATGGATATTTACTACAGCTCGCCTGTGACTCACCACTGTAAATATCCATAGAGCTCTACTGAGGAGCCATGGTGGTCTAGTGGTTAACGAGTCAGACTTTCAACCTGAAGGTCGGTGGTTCAAGCCTGGCCTCTGCCGTCGTGTTGTTTCCTTAGACAAGAAACTTCGCTCCACATTGTCTCTCTCCACCCAGGTGTATAATGTTGGGGGGTTGCCTTGCGATGGACTAGCATCCCATCCATGGGGGAGTAGTTAATACTCTCAGTCACTTCATGCTACAGAATCTGGGTTAAGCTCCGGCAGTTGTGAGCCATTAGGCTTGTGAAGACATACCTCTGCTACTCATATTAATTTTATCTATTGCTTTGTTTTATGGTGAAGAAGAAATCTGAGCAGAAGTGTTAAACCTATGTTAGTCATACCTGTGTCTTGTAGTAGTACAACTTTCCATCACCAAGTACAAACCACCTCTTTTTCCAGTTTTTTACACGGCCTCCCAGCTTGGTTAGATAGCCTTCCTTTCTCTGGTCTCCCTACAAAAAAACACAAAGTTGTCTCTCTTTCTGAGCTACCAACTCTCTGATGGGCTAAAGCCCCCTTTAAGGGGCTGATTACATGTGTACATGGCAAATTTCAGCCCAGTTGGGAGATGAAATTTCGTTGTGTTTACATGATGAATTTCGCGGTGGCCATCTTCTTTCATTGAAAACACAATCGCTGTGCATGCTCGTGTTCACTTTTCAGCCAGGGCTGAAAATTAAAATTGTGTTTGCATGTTTTTTGCTTAAACCAGGCTAACACAATAATATAACACATACTAGTTACAGCAATAAACATAGCTAACAGATGAAACATTTTACAGTATTAACCTTTTTCAAACTGACAGTTGTGTAAGTAGCACAAGTCTTCAATACTTGTGTAGTTTCCTCAAGAATCTCATCTGTTGTTTCTTTGGCTTGTGAATGTTCTTCAGCTGGTGACAGTTCGTCAGGGGGTGTGCAGTAATCCCCTCCAGTGCTCTCATTATCAGATGAGTCAGTGGATTCTCCTGAAAATGGTGTCTTACGCAGCTGAGAAGCTCTCTGTTTGAATAAAACATGCTCATTAACATGGCCATGTGACATAAAATTGGACTCATTTTATAACATGCAAAAATATAGTTTAAATTCCAAATAAGGCCACCTCTTTACAACAACTACCCTCTAAAATGCTCATTTATACACTGGCTCCAAATCTATTACATAATACTTTTGTTGAGATGAAAATGAATACATGAGAAATCATAATAATGTGAACTGTGGAAATGAAATCAAATTAAGAACTGATCCTCGTAGTGATGTGCATAATTAAACAAATTTCAGAGCTGCGGGGATGATTTTTTCATTTGACTTCATTTCTGCAGTTCACATTAATGATTTCTCATTATATTCATTGTCATCTCACCCAGCTACTTTACAGTGTATTTGAACTCACAATAATAGGCCATTGCCAACATATGCCAGAGGTGCATTGCACTCGCAACGCAAAGGTCACGAGTTCAAATTCCGTCAGAAGCCTCACAATTTTTTTTCAGGCCTTATTGCAACTTCTATTATTGCATAATAATCACTGTAAAAATCATTTCTTTATTTGAATACTTTTGTTGCTTTTATTTTCACTTTAGTTTTAACGTTTATTTCTTTCTTTTTTCATAACTTTTATTTTTCATCTTTAATTAAAATATTCTCTCCATAATGGCCAGAATAGTCTGTTCTGAGCCACTGCAGAGAGGGTTGACTACATAAAATAATACAGAATCAAAGGAAATTCGTTGATGGTAAATTAAAGGGTATTAAGGGCCATATCTGGACCCTAGCAGGATTACGCTTTGCCTGAGAATTATATTAGCATCACCTCTGAATTTAGGTTCCTTGAAACCTTTTCAATAAAGAATTCTGAACAATAATGTTTGCCTTCCATTTAAATTTATTTAAGAATTTTATTTATTCTTAATCAATTAACAGTAAATAAAAATAGGCTCATTTGAGGAGCATGTGTGTACTGCAAGTTGCCTTATTTTCATCATACTTTGAAGAGTGTGCCTGATTTGCTCGCTTATCAAAAGTGTAGGAAGTAATAAACGTAATTTGAAGTTAAAGATTAATTTTATACATGTTCATTAGCAATAATAATAAATTGTTGCAACATTCTTCATTCTCATTGCTCTTTCATTGAGTCAGATTGTGCTTTTGACAGTTGGCACCATTTTGATGTACTGGATTGGATGGTCTATCTTGTAGCATGAGCAAGCAAGAGATAATCCTCAATTAATGAGCAATAATTTGTTGGCTTTTGAACAACCAAGACTTTGTCTACTTTTCTTGGTGTGGAATGCATTTTAATCAGAAATTAACCCCATTCCAAGTATTTTCTTATTACTTCATTGTAAATTGAAAATTTAAAAAATTGTAAAAAGTTATAACTTTCTCAGTGTACTTTTCTTTAATCTGCCCGCCTAGAATAGCCTTTGCTAAACGTGGGCAGCTAAAATGTAACTGTTTTTTTTTTTAAATAAAGACTTTTTGTTGTTGTTGTTGTTGTTGCTGTTTATAGTGCTCACAGTTATTGTTTCTTTTGTGTTTTCTGTTTATTAAAGTTTCTTGCCTGTTTACAAACACAACAATTGGGCAACAGGGAGAGCAACGAAGACTTCAATGATTGACCTCTGGATTTCAGGTTTGGTGTACTTACCACGAAACTACTATTGTCCACCTTCAATGCCTTTAGACACAATACATGTAAGTAAGGAACATGCTTGGTTAAGATTTTTTAATTTCAAATTTTATTTTAAACAATCATGGTTTAAATTTTTTAATCTCTTATTTTTTAATCTTGAATTTTGTTATTGAAATGATTAATATAATTCAGGAATAATCGCGCTCTTGTTCTTGCACTGCGCACTCGGCCGATTTGAAATTAGTTGTCCAATCACTTCCTGAATTGTACTCCACTCAGTCCAATTACTATTACCAAGTAAACATAATTTGATTATCTCTGTTACATAGGGGCATTTTGGGGGGTTGCTTTTAAAGGGTTCAACTATGTATGAATTAATTATGTGTCAGAGTTTACTCACAAAGCCTAGCTGTTTAGCTAATTTCAATTATTATATGGTAGTAACAAGTTTTTAGTGCAACTTTATCCGAATACAGTATATGTTTTAGACTTATCCCTCCTTTCATTTCTAGGGGGATTTGGGGGGGGGGGGGGGGGGGGGGGGGGGGGGGGGAGAGAATGGGGGAGTGCGGTCCAACGGAAATAAAGCAGTTTGGGAGATTTTAGCCAAATCTCAAACTCACAAGATCGTCAGAGTAAAGTACGTTAAAGTCGCACACGATCCACAGGCTGGAGCTTAATAAATTTTGTGCTCCAAAATAGGGATTTATTTGAGGGAGGGAGGCTGCTTATAGAGTATTTATAGTATCCAAATTTATAATAGGTAGAGTACAAATAAATAGGGTCTGAGTGCTATGACCTACATGTATATTGCGTGGAAACAAAACAAACACATACCCCTTTCAAAGTGGTGTAAACAGGACAGGTTTGTTCCTGTAAGTACGTTGAAAATAAAAATTAAAAATTAAAAACATTGTTGGATGAAACCAACAAAATAACTGAAATAACTAAAAATTAAAAACTAAAAACGTTGTTGGATTAAACCAACAACAATTTATAAACGGAAATAACTTAAAATTAAAAGTTAAAAATAATTTTTTTTTTTTTCAAATTAAACCAACAAATGGAATGAATAAAAATAATATATAATAAAATTACAAAAAAATATTCTGTTGTATTAAACCAACAACTGATTGCAGAAATAAAACTAAAAAACTGAAGAATTTAACCAGTACATGAAAAAACTATAGCAAAGGGATAAAAAAAGAAATGACTGCTATGTTAATATTTAAACAATGTAACTGAAATAACTAATTAAAGGCAGAAAGATGAAACAAAAAAAATGACTGTCTAAAAAATAATAATAATAGGCTACATATAAATAAAGATGAATAAAAATTAATTTAAAAAGATGAATTTAACATCACACTGATGATAATGTCATCATATACTTGCAGGTTTCTGTTTTCACATAATTGTATATTGATCTAGGCATCCTTTGAAATGGAGTGAAATCAGGGCTGTCATCAAGGGCCGGGGGCCGGGAATTTCCCCGGCTTCTATGAGCATGAACCCCGGCTACTTTCATAGAAAACAAAAGAAAAATAAAACCAAAAGAACTTCCTAGCTGTTGAATTCCCAGCCTACTTATTGCATATACCCGGCAACTTGAAATCTTGGTGACAGCCCTGGAAATGCATTATCATTGTTTTACAGTCACCTCACACATTCACAAAACCTGAGAAGGCTTCATCTTATCACCTGTCAGCAAAATGGTGATTGTGTGATCATTGATTCAAACCACAGGAGGAGGGAAGGGTGCAGCATGAATAGAGGGGGGGGGGGGGGGGGGGGGGTGAAATGTATTATGCCCTTGTTTTCCTACCGTCAGCATGTTGAGCTCCTTATGGGCTGTCTCCAGTGTACCATAGGGTGGGGTATCTGAGCCTGCTGCGAAACACACTTAACACAATCAATGAGGCTTCTAAAAATGCCGCCAAGCAGCCAGGTAAATATCCATTTCTCTAACATGTAGTTCACGAGCATTGAGGTGAATAATTTATAGTTTTTAACTACTAGTGTAAATGCATACATTGTATGTTGTGGTCCAAATTTGTATTTGGTTTGAAAATTTTCAAACCAGTTTGCTTTTTGTTTACCTTTATCTCAGAATAAAATTATGGTAATCAATCTGAGACAAGGAAAATAAAAACTAAACTGGTTTGAACATTTTCAAACCAAAGAAAAATTTGAACTACAACACATCTACCAAACCAGTGGGTAGCCACAAAAAAGTAGGAAAATCCACAGCAATGCCAGGAGGTGAATTTGACAGAGAATAGGACAATCACATGACTTTTGGAGGGCATATAGTTTATTTGTGGCCCGAGTAGCATCATTTGCGCCCGAGCAGAGCGAGGGTGCAAATGATGCTACGAGGGACACAAATAAACTATATGCCCGACAAAAGTCATGTGATTATCATTATTATCAATACACAAGGCCAAATCGTACAAATTCATTTAATAAGAAAAAAATGTTTAACAGAAACAGGGCCGTAAATGCGTTTGCAGCCCGTCAAATTCAATATCGCCCGCCATTCACGCGTATTTTCACGAAGGCAGTTTCTTATTTGGCCGCGTATATTGATAATAATGGCAAATAGTGTCATTGATAAATGCAATGTCTATCGGATGGTAGTTTGAGTGGGATAACTCTAGTTTTCATGCATATCTTTACGGCCCCTTTTTCTAAAATTCCTGGATCTGCCCCTGCACATTATAAACATGTCTAAATTTTTTTAGCCAAGGCAATACAGTAAGCTCTCTGGAGATAAACACCCCAGTTAGGCAGACACCTCTCTAATGCTGGTTCTGGCTGAATTTTACTTGTTTGTCTGTAACTAAACTCTCTATAAAGCAGACACCTCTCTCAGGAGGACAGCCAGAGCTGGGGTCAATTTATTAAAAGTTTTACAAGTGTAACTTACAAGTGTAGCTGTTGTAGGTTGAAATGAAATTCAGGTTAAAATGATTTCAACCTAGTTTGATTTTGAATTACCTTTGTTTCTGATTTATGATAATGAGTAAAAGACAAAATCAAACTACAGTAGGATGAAATCATTTTAACCTGAATTTCATTTCAACCTACAACAGAGCCATTGTTTCAGAGGTTGAAAACAATAACTACGCTTGTAAATAAATTATTACAAGTGTAAAAGCTTTATTAAATTACCCCTGGTCTCGAAGGTGTCCAGCTTTGAGAGAGTTCACTGTAAATACATCTTATTTGATGGTTTAACAGATAATACGCACAGATATTTTACGAGTTGTGCATTTTTTCAAGCCTTGCAGGGACAAGAAAAAATGCAAGCAATGAGTAAAATGTCTGCACATATTATCTGTTAAACCATCAAATA
Source organism: Dendrophyllia cribrosa (assembly GCA_024195265.1). Classification (NCBI taxonomy): domain Eukaryota; kingdom Metazoa; phylum Cnidaria; class Anthozoa; order Scleractinia; family Dendrophylliidae; genus Dendrophyllia; species Dendrophyllia cribrosa. Next base: position 42,452,891 of record JAJLRJ010000006.1, on the reverse strand, counting down.
ACAGATTTATTATTCAACTAAAATTCCTTTTATAATAGCTTCTGTGTCTTCAAACCAGGATACTAAGGTGTAATTAATACAACTGAATTAACTGTGTAATACACTAGGATATTTTGGGTGTTCTCTTTTCCTTATAAAGTACATGTAACATGACGTCACAGTCGATTTTTAAATAAAGTTATTATTATTAATATTATTATACCTGAATTATCATTCCACATCCAGGACTGAATTCCAATCTGCCCCAAAGCTGCATTGTCAGCATTTTCCTCATTACTAGCACAAGTTGTCTCTTTACTCTGAATCTCAGTTTCTCTTAGGTAACTAGTAAAATTAGACTCCTTTCTTACTACTTCTTGTTGGCTTGTCTTCGGTATTGGAGGAACAGGCGGAGGTAGAACAGTTTCTGGCTCAAACCTCGGAGGTACAGCCGGCGGGGGCGGAGACTGCGGCACCTCCTTATCTTCTGATGATAGATTGTCTGTGAGAGCATCCACAAATGTTCTTGTGGACTCTAACTCTTGTTCGAGAGTTTGATATATTGGATTAGGAGTCACTGCTTGATCCGTAAGTGAACCCAAAGAAGACCTGTCTGATAAAACCTCCTGTTCAGTCCCCGCAAGACTTGGAGTCAAACTTTGATTATCTAAATGAAGAGTCACTAATTCCCCAAGCTGAGCATGGAAGCCATCTGAATCATCAATTTGGTCACCAGGTTGCAAGTAAGATTCAAAGGCACTTTCGCCTTCTGAGTCCACTGTTGACTGACTGTCATAATGTTTCTTTCGTGACAAGTTTTCTGATGACATTAACTGCATGTAAGGATTGTGTGAATCTTGTACCTGAATGAAAAATTTTGCTTGAGAGCCACCGGGGCTTTTCATTTCTCTCTTTAGTGACATGTAATATGAGATTTGTGCAGCTCTGGGATCTTCAGAATTTCCTACAAAACGAGGAATTTTAGAGGGCGATTTGCCACTTGATGTCCTTTTGATTCGTATTTCAACCGGTTGATCAGGTGTGCATGATGTCGTATCTTCAAGGTCATCAACTGATGCTCTTGTTGTTTCATCAGGTGACATTGGCGTCGGTGAAAGAGTAAGCGTGCTCGTAGAATCTAATGAAGACTGACTTGTGAGTCTTTCAGTTTGAAATGATTGAAAACCAGACTCTCCTTGTTCAGTTTCAGGTTCCAAAACATAATAATCCCCATCCCCACACTGCGATTGTACATCGGCAAGTTCCCTGGATAATCTGACCACTTGATCTGTTCAAAAAACAAATATTAAATGCAGTTAAATGTAATTATTAAGCAGAGTTAACAACAAGGAGCACCAGCAATCACCCTAGCTGGGTCAGCGGTATGAGGTCCTGTGCACTTCACACCTCAGCGTTCCCTTCCTCCTCCCTCTCTTTTTTCCACTGTCTTGTCAGTGTGATATGTGCCTGTTTCACTGGCATGGGGGCTCATGGCTGGGTTGTCAGGATTTGCCAGCCATGGGGGCGGTTTTCCATCTAGGAGCTGGCTGCCAAAAGTTGAAGCTCCCGGATGTCCCAGGCATACAACCTTTACTTAGCGATGTGGTTGTTAAATAAAAAAAATTAATTGTCAGTCTGGGTGCATAACTATCTTACATGTATATGTTGAGTGTCTGTATTTTTCACTCACAAATCATGATTCTTTTTAAAGCCAAAAAAAAGCATTGTTTCTAAAATATTTATGGTTTACAAAGTACCCAGATTGAATTCTAAATTCAAAGTATCCAGATTTGCGGCACAATCTGGATTCTTTTCACCCTGGATTCATGCACCCTTCTGTGTGTAAATGGGAAACGAATCCAGTGTCAAAAGTCATCAGATTCACGATGTGTCATACATATAACAATGTACATGGTTTTTCTCCCTCAACAAAAACCAACATTTCCAAATTCAATTTTGATATGCAATACAGAAGAGCAATGGATCTCCACTGCAATTCTCAATATTATAATAATTTTATTGATAAAATTAATTTGATTTTTGTTTATTAAAATTGTAATTTTTTGCATGTAACCATGATGTTATTTTTAAGTTAGTGATATTAAATTGCAGTCTGGAAGTGGTGTGTTGAGTAGAAGAGTGTAAGAGAAAGACAAATTACATTGTATTTATACAGGGAAATCCAGTCAGTTTGAAGGCTGATATCCTTGGGGGACTGTTTATCCTAAATCGAAAATAGAAAACACTGTAGAAACATTTCAAATTTATAACATAGAAGGACTGTCTAAACAAGTTTTAACCCTTCCACTCCCTGAGTGACTAGTGTGGTTCTAACTTTTTACTCTCTCGACGAAATTCTATGATGTGACCATTCAACTCAAACCTCTTGGGCAGTTCTTTTGCATGGAACCATTTGTTTTTCAATATTTTACAAATAATGAAATTAGGGATTTTTCTTGAATTTTGATGTTTGGTACTCTTGGGAGTTTAAGGGTTAAACTACTGCAAAGGAGAGAAGGACACTGAGGACCATACACTGTACCTTGAGAAAAATTGAATTTCATTTCAATTTCCCGCACCATGTCCATAGCCTGTCTATGTGATCTCCTGAGCTGCTCGTTCTCCTGGTTAACTTCATCTATCTTTCCCTCATACTCCTGGATCCTTTCTTGATACTGCTCAAACTTTCTCTCATCCTCTTGTAACCTTTCTTCATACTGTTGCAAAAAAAAACAATCTGCCAATTTTAGATCATGTCTCATTTACAGGTACATGTACAATGTTACTGCTCTTATAACTAATGTGGTACATGTACATCTAGTCAGCTAGGACAATGGAACTCTGTTAATAAGGACACTGAATCAGAAGAGAATTTCCTCACTCTGACTCAAAGCTTTTTATTGCAAAGAACACCATGAATGACTGACTACCGGGGTGATGTCGCAGCTCTTAGAAGGTCTCACACCATTGGCTTGCCACCCTTCGAGAGAACAATAGGACAAACAACACAACAATGGACCCTAACCCTAAAAACAATAGCAGCTGTGTTTTACAAGGCCAATGAAAATAGACGCTTCTAAGAGCTGCGACCCTACCTATTTGAAATGTACCAGTTACAGATTATTTCCACACTTACAGTCTGATTGGCTACATGTACATGTACAAAAGCATGGTATATTTTTTGCAAGAACATTGAAGGATCAAAATTGTCTTAGGCATGAAACAAAACATCAAGCTTACAAGTCTAGTGGCACCTGATAAAATGAAGATCCTGGTAAAACGGATAATATTCTTCAGCCCAGTTATAATGTATTATAAGTAAAAATATTATGTATGGAAAAAAAACAATATAACAAACATATTTTAAACATTCCTTGGCACTTTGTTATATCAGGGTTCCACTGCTACTGTAGCCTTTTTAATATTACTATTATTATTGGGCAGGTGTGGACAAGAAATTACAAAATGCAATACTATTGGGAAAACATCATTTTACAAGGCTAAAAATTATAATTTTGAAAAATTACTTTAAAAGAAAAAGCCAAAGGTTTAACTTTTGCCCTAGGCTTGTAAATGTTTTTATTAGTAAATCTTCAGTGAATATTATGGATGTACAGTTGTAATAATTATTATTAATTTATTATTACTGGTTGGTGAAATATACCTCAGAAATCTTTTTATGCATCCATGTTTTGATATGGGCTGCCTTGTCTTCAACTTCTTTTTCACGAAGGATCCGTCTTTGTTTCTAGAATAGAGATCACAAAGCAGTGCTGGTTGACATTTGTGCATTATTCAGACAAAACATTGGACCCTAGTGGGACGGGCGCTTATGGCTCCTTATCTGTCACAGCCGCCTGTTATACACCTTGTCCAGACGCCTACTTCAATTCTTATTGAAACCCCTGAACTTACCTCATTCTCTACCTCAGTCCGCAACTGTGCAACTGTTTCATCTTTCACTGCAACCAAGCTCTCCAAATGTTTGACCTTAAACCATATTAAGCAAAAAAAAAACACATTACCTTAATAGAAATCTAAATCTTGTGTTAAGAAACCCTTAGAGAGTGGGGGGGAGGGGGTAATCAGCTATAAAAGTGAACGCAAGCACAACTGTAAGTAAGTAAAAACTTTACGTGTATTTAACAAGGTTTTAAAATACATTACAGTCAAAGACTGAAAAACTTGTGGACCTCTACAGAAAATACATGTACATGTATACAATAAATCGTAATATATAGTAAATAAATAACTAAATAATTAGGGAAAAAAATCAATATATATACATTAAAAAGATTTAAAATGATTGAAACACAGTACATGTACTTGAAGACTATACTAAAAAAGATAGGCTTGAATTTTACAATTATGGTAATAAAAAATGGTTAATTCCTACATGTATATGTTGTGGTGCAATTTTATCCTTGGTGTTAATTTTATTTTCCTTTGTTTAAACTCATTATCATACATTAACAACATTACCATACTCCAAAACAAAGGAAAATAAAATTTGCACCAAGGACAAAATTGCACCACCACAACATATTATATATATGTTTCTTCAAATGCTTAATGTAATGTAATAATTTAATACTGACTGTAATCATGAAATAGTGACTGGAGGTGCTAATGAGGCTAAATTGTTTTACCCAAAAAATTTCTTATTAGGCTGAAACCAGACGGAAAAAAAGTCCAATGATCTGGACAGAACGTACATTGTTGTACCCCCCAAAAGTCTCTTTTTTGTCTGCATAAAAAGGTTAAGCAACTCCCCAAAAAAACCTCACCATAATCTTTCATCCCAAAAAAGTCAACACAAAATTTCAAACCCCCCAAAAAAGTCCTCAGATTGCAAATTTCAAACCCAAAAAAGGCTGCCACACCTCCCTGCCACCATGCATTACATGCACATGTATACCTGAGTATCACCCTGGGAAAGAGACATTAGGTTAAAAACCATTAAGATTATGGTTAAAAAATGCAATAATTAACTACTTACGCTGATCTTCTCATGACAAAACGCATATTAAGCAAATTATTAATTGCAAGCTGCGACTTACACGTAATGCAACAAATAATTAAAATCCTTAGTGAAATTTTGCTCCTATCTCAGGGCTAAAAAAAATCACTAAAATTTATGCTTGCCCTTTGGGCAAGCAAGTCTTAAGTTTTACTTGCCCAGACAAGCGTTGGGCCAGACGACCGATTCCATAAGTGAAATAATTTCACTTATACATGTAAAATAACAAGGCTGCAAATACACATGTAACAGCCTGTCATTGGACAAATGTCCAATAAATTTGGCATTTTGACTGATGTTACATGTAGCTAAATAACCTGGCCTGACAGATGGACCGGGTAGTTCTGCTACAATTAAATTCAGACAGAAAATATTTTCTCTTTGTGAAACATGGAAAACATCCGCAGTTAGCTTTAAACACCAGGCACTTTTCAGTAAAGATTAACTTTGCAGAACAGATTGTCCGACCAGACTGGTTTTTTGTCAAGTCAATATTGTCCCTGAACTGACAAATGACTTGCTCGGAGAAGAAAATTATTTGCAGGCTTGATTAATAAGGTTATAGATTAGTATTGATTATTATTACATATCTAACCTGATTAGCTGTTTCAGCTGCCTTTGCATCAGCATTTCTTGATTTCTCTTCCAAATTGTTTAACTTAATACAACAAATAAAATGCTTGAGTGAATATATTCTGTTGTCAAGAACAATGTAGTTTTAGAAATGTAACTTAACTGCAATATCATCTTCTCAAAATAGATTATGAGCGAGATTAATATCCCAGGTTTTAGTCCCCAAAGGGACAAAAGATCTACTATTACAGGCGATTTTCACTTTCGTTTAGGTTTTCTGTGAGTAAGAGGCAACCACAGAAAATGCAGGAAAAGCCTTGTTTGTAACAACAGACAATCAGTGTAAGAAATTTTTAAGGATGCTCTTCTTCAAGGCAAAATAGTAAGTCTTTGAGCAGTTAACCATCAGATTTGTCAAGACGACAATATGACGGCTTAGCGTTAAAATTTAGAACCACTGTGAAAATGAAATTTTCCCACATGCCATTTAAGAAATCAGCCATCAACTAAACTTGTTTGGTCAGGATGTCACGATATTGGCCTTCACCTGTATACTGTGTCTGTTTTAGAGCCAACATGATAAACATAAACTTGTTTCCTAAACAATATCTAAAAGTAACATTCATACACAATGTTTACGAAATCTTGTTACAAATTGTTTTTTTTTAAATTTAAAACAGACACATGTTCTGAAATATAGCCTGATACAAACACAAGAATAGTGAATTTGGAAAACTTGAACGAGTGCATGAACCGGAAAAGTTTGCATGTGTACGTATTGAAAAACTCACTCATAACAAGTGTTTGCACGAGACACTTCAATTTTTCCTTTATGAAAGAATGTGTAACTGTCCCTGTGTCATAAGTTATCTGGTGTTTACTTAGCTAAACATGACTGATAAAGCAAAGCAAAGCAAAGCTTGACTGATAAAGATGATTTCTTGAATATCTTTTACTGAAGACACGCCATACCATAGTAACGAATGGCCGGACATGTATACAGTCCAACATTTTCTTGTGGTTTTTGATAACACAGCAAAGTTTTTTTCTTCAAATAAGGTAGAAAGAAGTGATACTATATTTGCATTCCTCTAATTAGTATATTGGCTGTAGCTCATTGATGATTCGATTTTGAATTCATAGTAGTAAAATAAAAAAATTGTCTTAGAAATATTTATCATAAATATGTCAAGCATTTTTCCTTATCAGCTATAACAGCTATTAACAAGTCTTTATACAATTAAATCTAATGACAGTTTTTTCTAGACAGTATGCCTGGCAGCAATTAATATATAATTCCTAGTTTCCTTATAAAAAATGCTTCAATAAAAATTAAAACTGAAACATCTGGAATATTAATAATGAAAGCAGACACGCATTCAGACTTTTAACAGCTGATCGGCAGATCACGGAAATTATGGTTTAACAATTCAAGGGCTGAAATCACACTACATACAGCTGTCTACATAAGTTCAGTTATGTCATGTCATTCCCAAAAAACACGCACACGTTTAAACTGAAAAAGATTAAATTACTAATCCTTAATTTTTTTTCGATTCAGCAGCGTCAAAAATATTATAGCGATGAGGTTCGCGTTTCTTCGATAATGGAAGTTTTATATCAAATTTCACTTTCCGAGTATTACAGTGGCGGTAATGTTTTGACGCCTAGCGATGCATGGCCGGGTGTTAACTAAAATTTACTCCAAAGAAAACGTATGTCAGAGCGACAGCTTCGAATTGTATACAGTCAAAGGAGTTGCATTCCTTTAGAAGAATTAACGGCCTTTTGTTCGATGAAGTGAACACACTTCGAAAACAAACATTCCCACCACGCGACGAGAGCGTTGAAGCGATTTTAATATGCGATAAAAATACGACTTTTACGAAACCGCTAAGAATACAAAGAAAACAAATACAATGAAACAAATTACATAAAGCCTTGAAGGTGTCTTGAACCAAAGGCAACAGAGGCAAATAATTCAATAAGGCGGCATAATAACACATAAAATGAACAGAAATCACATGCATACCTTTTGACTGATGACTTCACGAACTTTTGCAGCCTGCTCTCTGAATTTTTCAAGTTGGGTTTCCAAATATTTACACCTTTGTTTATAGTAAACTTCATTCTCGTCGCTGTCCTCCGTAGAAAATACTGTTGGTCCGTTACTCGTTGTAGAATTTTCCATTCTTCTTATGTATTTCAGAACCAGAAGCGATTTACAACTTGCTTTTCCTGTGAAGGGGCGCGCGCGCCATTTCTTTCTGTTAACCAAAAAAGATATTTCACTGAACTTTCCCGATTTCACATCGGTTTCTTAATCCTCTTGCGGCGTGTAGAATGCCAAGTATTTCGTTTGGTCCGGCCTGGTTTGACGTTCAAACGGAACTAAGGAATTGTTCACACGACAAATCGGTTCCGAGAACACACAACATATCGAGAACGAATGTTGACTTCGTGACCCTCAAGCCAATCGGGCTGTGATGTCATCCTCGTTCAGCGTGACAAAATATGCGAAACAAACTCAATACAAGTCTACAATTAACTATTCTTTGCAAACAAAAGCGAAAAGGTGTGTCTTAATGAATAACACGATAATACACACAAAATAACAAGTCGCACAGTATAAAAGCCGCAAAGATTTTTCTTCGCTAAGTCACGAAGTTTGGCGAAGATCACACGACTGTTTACATTCGGTGGTGACTTCGTTTTGCGACATTACTTCCGGTGTTGTGGGTGAGAACAAAACGCGCTAAAAGTTATTTCTGCGGGGGTGACATCGCTTTAGGGCGGGTTGTTAAAAATGCTGGCTGGCTACGTGACCACAACATTAGAATTTACTTACAAAGCAGCCAGTTGGTAAAAGCTATTTCCGACAATTATATTTCAGTTAATGAAAACTTTTGTAAACAAATAAAATGAAAGGCTGGTCGTACAGTAAGGAATATATTTTTAACCGATTAATTTCGAACGGCACGGCCGTTCTTCTTCAGCGTATAACCGTACTAAAAGAAAAAATATATATATTCCTTACTGTACGATCAGCCTTTCATTTTATTTGTTTATAATTATTTCTGCTGATCAGATCCTTCACAAGGATCGGCCAGTACTTCCAATTTGTCGAGTGGTCCTTTCATTTACAAATTGTAAAACTTTTGTGATGAAAATCTAGAAAGCCTGGTAAAAGTGAAGAACAACTCACCTCCACCGACTGTCGGCCGACAGTTGGCCGACAATCGGCCGACTGTCGGCCAACTGTCGGCCGACAGTTGGTCGACAATCGGCCGATTGTCGGCCAACTGTAGGCCGACAGTCGGCCGATTGTCGGCCGACAGTTTTTTCCATAGTGGTCACCATTTGTCGGCCGACAAACGGCCGACTGTTGGTAACATGTCGGCCGACTGTTGGTAACATGTCGTCTCAATGTAAAGAACCTTTGCCTGGACTTGTCCTCGGTTTCATGAATCGATACTGCATGGGGGAGGGGATCTTGTTTGATGGGCATGGCTCAAATGGATTTTTGCCCCTAAGAGGTACCAATTTCTAAAACAAAAATAAAAACCAATTGAACGACAAATAGTTTCTGTCACTCCGCTCAATATATACCCTAAAAGATTTCGGCACTCTAAGCGGTGCCAGTCCACAAACTTTATCTCCTAAAAGGTACCAAGAGCACCCCGACATTTTTATAAGGTAGATAGGAAATCCGACTGGCCTCGAATCAATTTTTCTTTTTTTCTTTCCTTTTTTTTGTCTTCGGCTTGACCTGAACCTTATTGATACCGCTGGAAAGAGCATAATCATTACAAATCTTGCAAATTCGAGAGGCCAGTATGATAATTATTTCGTTACAGTTTGACACTTTTAATGGCGCTCTTTTCTAAGAAATGCTCGGCTTAAAACCTTTTTAACAAATTATGAGTAGCAAATAGAAGTCAGCTCTCTAAAAATAATCTTAGTGCAAAACATAATTGACAAATTGTCACTGAGACCGCTAATGCAGGGCATAATATTGATGACGAACAAACGAGATCATATGGGACTATCAGCTTGTCCTATTTGTTGTCGAATGTAATAGGAACAGAAATTAATACTTATATCTTGTATAAAGCACACTGCGAGGATCACAAATTTCACTCATGTTTTTCCGCAGTTCACGTATATAATTTTCATATATTCATATTCATATTCATATTCATTCACTATCATCAGGTACAGTAAAAACCGGCAAGTAAGCAGTGGCGGATCTAGGGGGAGGGTCGGGGGTCCGGACCCCCTCCCCCCCCCCCCCCCTATCAGACCTGTGTCTCCCTTGTAGTTTATAAAAATAATAGAATAAAATTGTTTTATACGTAGTTGATTCACTTCCATCAATTGACTGATTGTCAATTTTTTGATTTAACAAACGCTTTTCGAGTTTCACGAATGCTGGGGCATGCACCCGGACTCCCCCCCCCCCCTCTTTCAGAAATTCCTGGATCCGCCCTTGGTAAGAACCTAGTAAGAACCTGGTAGGCTAAAATTTGCCAGTTAGACCCCCTCTATACAAGAACCTGTTTAGCCTAAAATTTGAAACAGGTTCTTATTTTCTAAAATCTGTATAAAAAAATGTGTACAGTCAGGAGCCATAATCGGGGACGGAGACCGTAAGCGTGGGGCCCACGCAAACCCATGTTAAGGACGTGTTGGGCTATTTTTAGCAGAAATTGCGCCACCCTCGCGCCACCCTTGACGCAATGAGAGCGCGCGCACATACTACCTTATACGGAAAATAAAAGTCTTTCGGGTTTGTTGATTGCAGAAGCTGATTGTAGAAGAAAATATATTTTTTTTATCTACTGTGCAGGACTCAACAGAATAGTCACCAATGTCAGTTTAATCATAATTAACCTTTTTTAACAGAACGTGCAGATTGTCGAAAAAGTCATGTGATGGTCTTTTTACACTTGTTTACTTGGCTATTGAAGAGACATCCGCCAGAAGACTTTACCGACAGAAAAACTTAACTGCATTTGGCTAAACATAAATTGTTTTTACGCAAATGAAAACACTAAAAACTGACCCAGTTTACGCCATTTATTCTTCAAGCCAAAAATGCTCCAAATGAACAGGATGGTTTGAGGCCACTCTTTTAAAGCAGTTTTTCTATCGTAAGAAATTTTTATCAACGCGCGGGCCGCTTCCACCAACCGGCGCAAGTTCGCTAAAATCCACTGAAACACACATAAACGTATTTGATGCCATTTTTAAAACTACTTGCTGACGTCTATTAATTTGAGAAGTAGAAGACATAGCTAATGAATATAAATACATTCTGATATATTCTGAAACGATTGCGAATTCAAAGTAAGCTTTAATTTTCAAGTTTACACCAAAGAAAAGTTAAGCTAAGTTATATTAAAAGAGAAGTTATCGTAATCCAACCAAACAGTTTGTGTTATAAATGTCTACAGTTAACATCAATCTAGCCACACATCAAAACGGATATGGCTAACAAATATCGAAAACAAATAAATCTGAACACATTCAAAATGCGGTGCATCATTGGCCAAAAACTGCGCTTTCCCGTTTTACAGGGGTGCTTACCATTTGTAGGAAAAAACCGGTTGGGATGACCGTTACATAATGGTAAGCGATTTTCCAAATTTACTGACCAACCGACGAGATTGCACTTACCATTTAAATTTTCCATTTCTCCGTCCTGGTACCCAGACCGTTAACTCGATTTAGCGATTTGAATTTTTTCTAAATTCAAATGGTAAGGAAAATTCCAGTCGAATCGTCCCAACCGGAATCGCGGGACAACCTCTGAAGGTTGTCCACTTGTTCCAACCGGAATTCTCGGAAAATCAACCGTACCATTTGCTTTCCAACCGAAAATACCGGTTTTCTTGGCTTAATGGTAAGCACCCCAGGTGAACAAGTGAATAAAATTGTTTTGAACCAAATATAAAATAATAATAACAACATTAAATTAATATCTTTACCTTATTTTAAGGTGACATGCCAGTCCAAACAAGCTGTATGTTTAAAGCAATCCAAATGTTAAAACTTAAAGTTTGAATTCATCCCGGTTTCGCACGGCACATCAAGATTAGCTTAATAAGCTTATTGAAGAAATGTATTAACGCAGCTTTTAAAAAAGCTTAAATTTAGCTGTTTACATACTGTTGCACACAAGAAAAGAGCAATTCCATTTCCATGTAGAAAGTCGTGATGAATGCGTCAGTTGCTTTGTTTCCAAGCTGCAAACTGAACCATTTCTTGATCTCGGCCGTATGAACACCGCAAATTAACACTGAGTTGAATTATAAATTTTCTCAAACAGTTCAGGTCAGTCCAATGTTAGACTTTTTCAACAATCCAGCTTAACAAAATAGCTTTAACAGTTAAAGCAGTTTACTATCTATTTTGCTTGAAATGATTGCAAGAATTAGCTGACTGATCGCAGCTCAGGAAAGACTTTACAACGTTTACTCCTGCGCTAATTTCATTCATTCAACTCAAGCGACACAGCGCCACAATTTTGGCGCCTTTCGGTCTTTTCGTGACGGTCATGTGATTTATGTCTTGACTCAAACTTTCCCTAAACTGGTATTGAGTGTTTCGTGTCCTCAGTGCGAGTCTTAATCTATAAAAGCGCTCACTAAGGAGAAAAATCCAACCTAAAAGTACAAATTTCGGCCGCCATTGTTTTCAATTTTTCAAACGCGACGTCCGCGTAGACACACGCGCGTGCCACACGCGATGGCGCAATTTCTGCTAAAAATAGCCTAAATTGTCCTTTACATGGGGACAGGCAGCTCTAAAGAAATGACATGTTGTTGCGGTCTCCGTCCCCGATTATGGCTCCTGGTACAGTACACTTGGGCAAATAAGAGTACATGTATATGTTGTAGTTAATTTTTTATTTCAGGTAATTTTTATTTTTCCATTGTTTTTGGGTATGGTAATATATGCTAATGAATTTAAAACAAAGGAAAAACAAAAATTACCTGAAATAAAAAATTAACTACAACATATACATGTACTCTTATTTGTTATGTTCTGTGATCAGTGCTTCAATTTTTCTTATTGTAGTCATTTTCACATAAATACTTACTTGGTATGCAGATTTTATGCATGTAAGGAATAGACTGAATACCACTAAATTCTATTAGCTACAATGTAATTTTAACTTGTCATAGCGAACTAGAAAGCGAACTTTAAAATATTAAAACTGCTCTTTTTATTGATGTCACAGGGCAGACGGCCGCTGAGAGGGAGCAAAACTGACATGTGCCGATGAATTGACTGTGTATACCTCCGAAAAAGTGCCAGTAACGATGGATGTTTTTTTTAACTAAAAAACTAAGAAAAGTAAAACTTTGTCGACTAAAAAAAAACCTTCTTCTTTTAGATAGTATAAGTAAGAGACAGTGATGATAAATTGCATTAACGCCGCTTAGCGACACTCGTTTCTTAGAAATGATCCCTTTCGACAATTTATGAGTAGCAAATTGATGGCCTGCTCATGGTTGTATAAGCGGGGTTCCACTGTAGTCGGCAGGTTTTCAATTAAGTGTCGTAAAGCCAAAAGCACAGTAATCAATCTGGCCAATCACGACAGAGGCAGACAATCCAATGAACCAATCAGAACTTGAAGCAAATACGTGTAGCCAGCGTCAAGCGCGGGAAACGCGTGCGGGCAAAGTCATCCCAAGATGGTGAGCAACAAGTGAAGTCAGTGAACGTGGTCGATACGGCCGTCTTCATGGAAGAAATTCACTCAGCGATACAACTGTTTAATATAACAAATTCTCCAAAGATTATAAAGACAGGTACAAAAAGATAAACTTGGCAAGATTTCCGTATCCCCTCATACTTTAACTGCATACGCTCTATAGTGAAAGAAAACAATAGACCACCTTTGGAAGTATGAGCGCTCTTTATTCAGCGATCGTAGCGATCACATGGAAACCAGGATTTAAGCAATTCTAATAAAATGTTTTTTCTCATCGCCCGACCCGACCCAATATTATAGACAAGTTCTAGATTCTGGCACAGTCCGACAAACGAGAGAACGTCAAGCAAAACATATGTATTAAAGACTTTGTATCCTAACTTAAATCTGAATTAATGTCCACGCACAATTGAAAGGCACATGTTTTGTGGGAGAAGGTTGGGGGATAAGCGTTGTCCAGGACCCAAGTGCTGCCTGCCGCGTGCGAGGCCAGTCAATGGGGCTAGCCGGTCAGCGAGTGGCATATAAACCATGAGATGGGTGTCATGGAGCACAGCTACTCTGAGCAGCGTGTACCTATGCCAAGCTCCTAGAAGGTCGCTTAGCAAGGGGAAGTGGACGTCACCACCGTTTATCACCCAAGCTAAGGCAACCCAGGCATCGCTTCAGTGTGGGACTGAAGGGTTGTCGCCAGCAACGCTTCCCCCCAAACCAATTTTATTAACACTAGAACCACATAACGAATTACAAATGTATATTATATATATAATTTTTGTTTTGAAATACAAAAGAAATGTTATAACCAGAGAGTGGTAACGATAAGTCTGTATACTTCAGTGGGTGGGCGGGTGGAGAAATAAACGCTTGACTTAGCGGTGAAACTGAGCTGAATGGGGAGATCGGCCGCGATCGATGTACATGAACGTAAACACGGCAAGTTTTGGTTGAAGCTGATTGGCTGATACTCTCTGAACACGTGCAGGCTAGAAGTCTAATTGGCCGCTAAGAATAGAGCGCGGGTAAAAGTACATGTTACAATGCAAAGTACAAAAAGTCGATTACCGGGAAAGCACTGGCAAGCAGCAGGGAGTTTTAGGGCGCGGGTAAAAGTACATGTTGCAATACGAAGTACAAAAGGTCGATTAACGGGAAATCACTGGCAAACCGCAGGGAGCTTTTAGGTTCAATTGAGCTAAACATTAACTCCAGTTTATGCTCGGGCAGAAACAGCCAATGTTTGTGAACGTTATTTACATAACATTTCAACATTTGTTGCAGGTAAATGTGGGTTTAGATGTAAACACTGACGCTCTCACAAGACACTCCCACTCTCGTCTTGCCCTATACCGATCTTCCTGTGACTTTCACAAAAAGGAAGCCAGTGGGAAAAGAAACATTATATTGGCCTAAGAACATGTTTAAAAAGGCTAGTTGCTCTGGTTGGTTCTACCGTGTTATTACGATACTAGGAGTGTGCTGAACTGAATGTTTATCAAAACATATCTTTCTGCCGATTTAAAGCCACATTACACTGAATGATTGGTCATAAAAAGTATAAATTATAAATCTCAGCAGTGCTAAATAGCGACAAAATAAATCATTGAAATAAACATTCATTGTAAGTCAGACATTCACTTTTTGTTAAGAATCCCTACTGGTGGGACGACAACCAGCAGGCTATATACATTTTGGCTATTTGTATTCAAACAGCGCCCTCAAAAACCTCAATTTTGAACTCGTGCCTCGTGGTGTTAAACAGTTTTAATCATACTATAATATTGTTCTCTATTCACATAGAGTCGGCCAAGGATTTGAACAAGGACCACCGTAAATTGAAGCATTTGGATAGTATGATTTACTCTTTGATAAGGCCGCCGGGGTGAACCATTAGACAACAAGGAAGGGGGGGGGGGGGGGGGGGGGTATATCCTGCAAGCCAACAAAATTGAAAAAAAAACCACTATCCTGCAACTTCGAAGGCCCGAATTAAGGCTTTGCTTTCTTAGCAAAACAAATTCCTACAGTGACAGACAAGATAACCCCCCCGCCCCCACCACCACCACCACCACCACTCCCTGCCACCACTGCCCGGGGTGGAATGCGCTATTGTAAAGATGAGTAATGAGAAGGTCATCATATGCGACAGGTTTCACTTGCTAATTTGACTTGTACGACTTTCGTTGACCTGCAACAAGTTAAAGGTATTAGTCAAGCCCAACGGTCTATCTGTTGTACCTTTTCGAAGGTAAGCGTTACGGTTTTTAAATAATGATTGCATGTCTTTTTTATATTTTATCATCATGAGCTTAGATATAATATTCAGCTTGGCTTGAACTTTACTCACGTTACGCGATTAAACGCCTAAAGACAGTTGTACATAGATGTTATTGATCTAGCTTGTTCGGTCCGTATTTGAAAAATATTGCCCTCGTTCTTTTTTTGCAAGTTTATGGACGGAGCCGAGCCCAATAAGGACCGAACAAGCTACGTTCAAAAACGTTTTTATTACGATGGCGTTTTCAAAATTTGCCGATAAATTAATGCAAACGTTCTCAGCTAACGCGTGAGCGCCAAAGCTAAGCATATTCTTGCATTTTTCAAGCGACTTTGCGAAAATTTTAACCAAAATTGTCCGCCAAACTCGAGGAAAAATGTTTTTACTAAATAGAAAATGAGTTCATAAGCGGTCCATCGTAGCGGTCCGTATTCAGACCGCTCAAGGAACCAATCAGAATGCTCCTTTTCATCGCGGACAGGTTTGTCATATAATAAATCAAGAGAAAATAATTTTAATCTCTTGAATAAATAAAATAACGAAAAAAAAAAAAAACGAACGAAGAATATCTGAGGTTAAATTAATTGGACACAAGAATACAGAACATAGATTCACAAGGTACTGATTTTATAATTTGGCATTCATTATACCGGCGTGTTTCCGTTCAATAAAGAACTCGGCTTTCTTGTTGCAGTCGCCGGATAGAGAGGTTAGACATATATTTTGCTTATTATAGAGCTACTTTTCAGTAAATGTTGTAAGATTAATCAAATGGCGAGAAAAAAAATGTATTTGCAATCAAAGGGCTCTAAGAGCCATCTCACGGTGAATCACGAAACAACGTAAGGTTAATTTTAGTTGTTCTCAGTGAATCTTGATGTTTTGAAATTAAGTTTTAAGCTTTTGATAATCCTTTAACTTCGAAAAATTATTCATTGTTTCGGCCAGCAAGGCAGTATTAAAAAAAATCTTGTAATTAAAAATTCGCTAGCAGACACGCGCGAGAATCCACGCTTTCGGCGCTTCCTGCCTTTGCGAGCAGCGGGCAGCGATTTGAGCGAATAAGCCTAAAACAAAGAGTGAAAAAAAAGTAAAATGATAAATGTTAACTTGCCATTTTACACCTTTTGCCCTTCATTACCAGGAAATAATTTTTTATTAGCGTCAAAAGATGATTTTAATAGAACGAATGTGTAATCATTTTAGCAGAATAAACAAACTTCTTAATTTTTGCGTGAACAATAAGGAGTTTTAAATAAAGAGAACCATTCAATAACGCCAAAAAAAAATCATTTTAATGCAAATAACATTCGTTTAAGTTAGCAGACATTCATTTACAGTATCTTAATGTTCTTTAACAGTAATAAATTTTCATTAACAACGAAGGAAATGTTATACAAAAAAGTTTATGTTCTAACCTTAAATATGCTCGCCATTTAAACATCGTGGTATGTAGGTTTGCATGAACCTATACCCTGCACTGAAAGCATTTTCTTGCTGTTACAGTGTTCATATTTCTCCTCCCTGCTTGTAAAATAATTCTCTGTCGATAATCTCCTAGTGGATTTCCTCGTCGTCTTGCCTGTCCTCGATTATTCAGCTGTTCTTGAACTGAGGGTTGTGAAATTTCTCCTTTTATTGCCGCTTTCAGCGCACTGATCGCTTGCTCCACTATGTTGAGAAAGGGACTGTAAGGTGAAAGTGTCTTGAGCTCTGTATTGGCTGCTGGATTGACAGCATTCCGATGCGCCGCCGGAGCTCGTATATCAAATATACCAGCTCGTCCGGGCTAAGTTGCTGTCTTACTTGCACCAGAGAGTCGTTACAGAGTCGTGCATTCATTCCACCAACGTGGGCTGTGTAATGGACTAAGCCAGCTATAGGAGACATGGCCGTAGTTATCGTCAAATTCCTACCGTGCTGACCGAAGACTTGTCGATAGGCCCTTTCTCCAACTCTAGCTCATCCGTAGTTCTAGCGGCATCCGCATTCATCAACAAACATAATGATAATGATGCAGAATATCGTTCGTCTCGTCATGAACCAGTTGGCATATTCAACACGACTCCGGATGCCACCAGGCCTGTTGCGGTCGGCCGGTAGTGGCCTAGCGAGTTTGATGCGTAGCAGCATACCATCAAAACACCCCATATTAACACACAGATTCATGAGATGAGCACAGAGCTTTTGGATTTTGGAAAAATGGGTTTATGCCCGGGGGGGGGTACTCAACAAAGTTTTGTACGGGGATGCTCCGCCCCGAGGTCCAAACCCTTACCCTTTCATATACCGTTTTTGACCGAAAAGGTACCCCTTTCATATACCTTTCATTGAAAATGGTACCCCTTTCATATACCTTTCGTTGAAAATGGTACCCCCTTCATATAGCTTTTGCGTGCGTCTGTTTGATATATTTTCAAAGGCCCTTTTTATAATACTTCAATTGCAGTTTTCCCTACCTTTTTTGTGTTTCAACTCATGTTTTAGCTACCATTTCCTATTCTTCGTGAAATCCCTACCCTTTCACATACTTCAACTCGTGAAATCCCGACGCTTTCATATACCTCCAGCCTAAAAAAGGTACCCCTTTTTTGTGCTTCAACTCATGTTTTAGCTACCATTTCCTATTCTTCGTGAAATCCCTACCCTTTCACATACTTCAACTCGTGAAATCCCGACGCTTTCATATACCTCCAGCCTAAAAAAGGTACCCCTTTCGGGCGGAGCATCCCCGTATAGCCCATTATAGGGAGTACCCCCCCCCCCCCCCCCCCCGGGGGGTTTATGTGGACGATCTTATTGCTGTCTTTTGAGCGCTTTGTTTCGCGATACTCGGCATAAAATACACATACACGTAGCTTAGGCTTTCTCGTTTACGGAGAAGTCTAATTTGGCAGTCTTGTCTCGTTACCATGGCAACCAATGATTGAGTTGTTGGGCTTGTTGTTCAAGGCTAACAAACCTCTCAACGGATTTTCACGTACACCGGCAGCATTTTCGTTAGCAGTCCTTTTCTTCTTATTTACTTTTTATATATTGGGTTTGTGTATGTACAAAAATTGTTGTCCTTTCATTGTGATCGCGAACCAAGAAAATCCTACCAATTCGTCAATTTTTATAAAAATTTACCGTGTGGAATGCGCGCAATAAACGTTTTAGCAACCGTAAAAACCTCTTTATTTTCGTGACGTCATCAAAGTATACAAAGGCGCGCTCGCGCCATTTTCGTGCCCATGCCTCACGCGCCAAAAAAACAATATTGAGCCACTTTAATGCAAAAATCCTTAAGGCAAAAAATTGAAATGATTGCTGTATTAGCTAAACTGATTACACACATTCATTTTACTGAATGCTGCAATTTCACTAATGAAAATTTATTTCCTTGTAATGAAGGGCAAACGGAGTAATGTTGTTTACAAACGCGAAACATTTATCCTCGCGTCAAAAAAATTCGGTAAAATCATGATCACGTGCTTGCTTTCGCCGTAAACTACGATGCTATTAAATTTCTCTTTTTGTTACTGTGAAACTTACAACCCGTCTTAAAAGGCGTCAGAAAATGCCATCCAAACTGTTGTTTTTTAAAAAGATATTTAAAGTTTATATATTTACTGTTTTCGTCACATACAGGTAATGTTGCTCCGTGTTTAGACTGACTCCGTGAAAACCAATGTGAGCTGGCAAATCCCGCGTTCGTCCGCAAAAACAGCTGATCGGCACGGACAAAAATTAGTGGAGTAAAATAGGCAGTCCCCGAAATATTTATTACAATGGTAAACAACATGAAACCTAAACTGAGTTGTTTTATGAAAGGTATGAGGTTTGTTTCGAGGAAGGCAAACCTTCACCTCACATTACTGATAGGCATTATATTGACCGTGTCGGTCATCTCTTTCCTTTCACTTCAAGAAGGTCTGCAACTGCAGAACATTGACAAAGAATGGCAGCTAAACCACAGAGGCTTCACGTTTAAATTGACGGCACATTATGTATCCGCCTCGGCCTCGACCCAACAAAGAGCTCTTCCACATCGGACATATTTGACATCACGCACGCGTTGCACCCAAAAGGTGTTCCTTTTGATTATGGTGCTCACTCATCCTGTAAACTTCAAAAGAAGAACAATTATTCGGAAAACATGGGCAACTGATCCGTCATTGCAAATAAGATGGAAGACCGTATTTCTTCTCGGTCAAGTTGCGGGCAACAGAACTCAGAATGAATATTTAGAAGCTGAGAATATGATGTACAAAGATGTCATACGAGGCGCTCAAAACGAAAGCTTCTACAATCTGACCTTAAAGACGCAAATGGGTCTAGAATGGGCTGCAAAATACTGTGATTTTCAGTTCCTACTCAAGACAGATGATGATGTTTTTATTAATCCTTTTAACCTTATGGACTATCTAAGAAATCCTGACACTCCTAAAATTAAACTTTATATGGGACGTTGCACTCATAATCAGTTCGTACTGCGCGGAGGTAAGTATGGAGTATCCGTAAATGAGTACAGCAAGGATACATATCCGGATTTCTGCAATGGTCCATCATACGTGTTATCATCAGACCTTGTCTCCAGTTTAATCGAATTGTTTGATACCGTAAAGCCTTTTAAATTGGAAGATGTTTACGTAGGAATGTTAGTACAGCAATTAGGGGGAGTGCAAGTTGTTCGTCACGCAGGGTTTCGTCGTCAACCGTTCGGGCCGTGCAAATATTTCTCAGATGCTCTTTCTATGTATAGAAGACTTATCCCGGGTCAGTGCTTGGAAAACCTGTTTAACCAGGCAAGGAAAGAAAGAGTTGAGTACGAACTGAGCAGTACCCCCCCCCCCCCCCCCCCCCCCCCCCCACCCCCCGGAGCCCTGGACAAGAGCCCGGAAAAACTCGTAGCTTATTTTGTCGCGTAAAATATAATGAAATGTCTTCGTTTCGTTTGGACAACGATTTCAGATTGTCGGAAAGCAAACTCAGCTACCAATCAAGGAATCAGAGCATTAACTCTGTGTGTAAAGTATCGTGCTAAGGGCAACCCATAAAATTTCCCTGTACTGAGCGTTAGCCCTAGTAAGGAAATGAGGGACCACACGAGGGTAAGAAAAAAAATCTTTGACCTCGGTGGGATTCGAACCCACGACCTCCGGATTAGATCTTCCGTCGCTCTACCGCTTGAGCCACGAGGCCGTACGGGAACCTAATCTAATCCGGAAGTTGTGGGTTCGAATCCTACCGAGGTCAAAGATATTTTTCTTTCCCTCGTGTGGTCCCTCATTTTCTTACTAGGGCTAACGCTCAGTACAGGGAAATTTATGGGTTGACCTTAGCACTATAATTTACACAAAGAGTTTATTCTCTGATTCCTTGTTTGTATCACCAGTGCTACGTGACTCAGCATTTACTTGTACCCTTCACATTCTCATTGCCACGAATCACCACCTTATTACCCACGATCTACTCCCGTACGGCCTCGTGGCTCAATCGGTAGAGCGACGGAAGATCTAATCCGGAGGTCGTGGGTTCGAATCCCATCACCGAGGTCAACGATTTTTTTCTTTCCCTCGTGCGGTCCCTCATTTCCTTACTAGGGCTAACGCTCAGTACAGGGAAATTTATGTGTTGACCTTAGTACTATAATTTACACACAGAGTTTTAACTCTGTATCACCAGTGCTTCGTCGCTCAACATTTACTTGTCAGCTACCAATCGCTGGAAATAACCACAGAAAACGCCATTTCATTTTGTGTTGCGTGACAAAATACAGGCGCTAGGCCCTGAGGACGAAGTTGCTGGATATAATACTTTCACTAGGAATAACAGTTTATAGAAGCAGGCGTGAAACGTGTTTTGAAATTAACAACTAATGTGAACAATAAAATTGCAAACATGTTAACGGGAAACATGTCTAAATCAAGTGCTGATAGTCGTGTCGCTGCCGTCGCTGTGTTGTGTAACAATATCATGTCGTGACGTCATGTCACGGGCACGGAAATAAAAGAAGTGATTTTGACCCTGCACATGGCTGACTAAGTTGTTCCTTTCCCGCCTACGCTGTCTGTTCTTCACGACCCCTATCAAGCTTGTTACATGTTGGTATTGTAAAGCTTAGAAAACACTGATGTATAAACGGTGTAGTCATTTTCAAAATTGTTCAATTTGTTTGGTACACCACACACCACACACCACACACCACACACCACACACCACACACCACACAAACAGAGGATGGTAAGCCTGTGCCCTGACGAAGGATTGGTTTGCTGGTGACGTAACACGTCTTGAATCCTTCCCAGGCTGCTCCCCGACCTGGAAACGAGATCAAATATAGTGTTGACGTCATATGCGTTACTCGACTCAACGAGACAGAAATCACTGGGTTAAATCGAAAGCAAATCAAAAGCTTGCATCTTTAATGCCGACGACAGCCTAACATAATTTGATGAATGAAAGAGAGAAATCACATAAACATTACAAGGCAGCAGTTTGTGATACAGCAATGCTAAAGTCGGCTTTGTTTCTAATAGCGCTGCAAATGATCGCAACAAATGCTTGTCCCAACCATCAACATGACTTCCGCGAAGAAGGTTTCAGTGTGGTCACGATTTCGGTGCATAGCTCCGTCAAATGGGTCACGACGGATAAGAGCAGATTTCTAGGAATAACAGTTTCTTCAAGCAAAGATCAAGGAGCGGTGGAGATATCCAAACGACTGTTGATCAAGAGTGCAGTGACAGTGTGTTCCAAGTGTCGTATGGCGACGGGATTGGTGTTTATGACCCTCGACCAACTTAAACAAGTCACCGCTCTGCATCCTGCTTTACAACCGCTACTTTCAAAGGCCATTGCGACACACTAACAGCATTTTTGTTTGTGGGAGTGGATAAACTTTCGGAATAATAGAACACAAAAGGCTGGGCAGCCGTTATAGTCATTCTGTTCAAAATGCAGGCTTGAGCTTCACTTACTTCACTACTGCTTGGGCAAGAACGAAGGAAATGTTCTAGATTAATACTCCACCGATCCTCAGGAGTCTGAAAGCGGACATTGAGATCCTGTAATGAGCAGGACTTGATCTGGGAATGACCGCAATTTGAAAATAAACTTGTGCGGTTGTTATGTAGATGTCCAATTAAAGAGATTGTTTAAGAAAACAGTTGTCCGTTGCAGCACTTGATTTTAACATAATTTTTATTCAGAAACCGCCCTAATATTTGGACCTATAATTATGGTTACATTATCCAATTTCTCTGAGGAAGTTTATTTATCGGCTACTTTCTCTTTTATGCAAGAACCGACTGTCAACTATTCTTTATAAAAATGAGATAAAATATTCATATTCATGCAGTGTAAGGTTCAACATCTGAGTTTGTATCTTTTTATATTCCTGCATATAGATACTCACACATCTGTGACTGCAGGCCGTTGAAGTAAACTGATTTAATACAGGGCAAATTCTTTATTTAAGTCACTCAAAGCTATATAGGTGAACAGTCATTTTTTGTAATTTTTATGGACATTGATTATGTAAAGAGCCACCTTGCAAAATGTTCCTTTTGATTGACGACAATTAATTCCAGATAAAATTTTAGAGTTCATCCCGGTTTGGTTCGCCGCTGCTGAAGAAATGCTGACCACATTTTCTGCAGTATTTATCTTGTATTACTTTCACGCCGTCTTCAAAGTAAATCTCGACAGGCTGCTCTGTTTTCACGATATCATGTTGTCCATCTGGGCAGGGAACAACCTTCTCCACTCGATACGAATCCGCGGTGAAAGTAACTCGTGAATGGACGACCTCCTGTTTGAATTCTTTGTAGGTCTTGCGAACTCTCTTGAGGCCCACAGCTTTCAGTACATTTTTCACCGGCCTTTCCACTACTTCTTTAAACACTTTCTTCACTGGTTTCGCCACCTTTCTGAGCACATTTTTCTCGAATTTATGGAGGACTTTGCCTATGAACCCAGAACTCTTGTCTGGCGAAGAAGCAAGAACGAGAAATAAAACAAATCCTAAGATAGCGCAGGTCGAGCCCCTCATCCTGAACCGAACGCAACTGATGAATGCTAAATGCTATAAGGCTCTTTCCGATCAAAGCGCTTTACGGTGGAGCTTTGTAAATAGCTAAAATAACATGATTCAATTTCTAGGGAAATTTGTGTTAATTAAGAGCTGCGTGGTATCTGGGAAAATTCCCGTCACTGCTGGGGGTCAGCTCTGTTTCTGTATTTTTATAAAGAAATGCGTGTCACGCTTTTGCGCGATAGACCATGCAGGTGGACTCTGTCAAGAGAAATTCCTGTTTTTCGGTGCGCTGCTGGGTCGATTTTGGTCCGCAGATAAGTCTAGTTCAATGCAGAGTTTGAGCACAATACCATACGGAAGAAAATAATTACAAAAGTCTTAGTTTGGAAAGCGGATGGCCACAGGAGATTTGAAATAAATCAATCAAGTATGCAACTTTGAAAGGGTTACCCCCTTAACATGACGTAATCTCCAGAAATACCACCAAAAATGGCCTCCGTCAAAATGCCCCCCGAACGCTGCCTGTTTAAAATGCTTTCTATCTTGTGTGTGTTTCAAGTGCTGGTTTCACTGGCGTCTTGTGAACTTGTACCAGCTATGTTCGACCCTGAGACAAAGCAGGTTTACTACAGTCCTCAAACTCAGTCGCAGATGAGTGGTGCAAATAAAGACTTGGTAGTCACCGTGGCTCAAGACGTGAAGATGGAATCCACCAGTCGAGCGAGTAAATCGGAGAACTTTGGGTTGAACTTTGGAATGGGAGACATTGGAATTCCTACGATAGGAGTGAGTTATCACAAGACTAAAATCCACGAGACAAGACAGGAAAGCCATCACCAGGTAAACATAGCGATAAAGGTTCCGGGCGAATGTAATGAGGGCTGCAAACAACAGGCGGAACAAGCCTTCCAGTTAGCAAACAATGCGCTTCACGGTGGAACAAAACAAAAGCAGGTCAATTGACCGAACAAGGACAGGCAGTAAGGCTTCTTCACTAAGATTCTGGAGCCCTTTGTAAACTTGGATGATATGTACAGTGTCGGGGGGGAGGGGGGGGGGGGGGGGGGGGGGGGAAGGAGGGGCGTGCGAGAAGAAGGCATGGAGAGAAAAGAAAAAATTACCTTTCCCCTCCTTTTGAGCCCACGCATCACGCGGGGCCACCCTGTAGCTGTCCAGACATCACGCGCACTTCAATCCCCCCATCCCCAATAAGCCACACCATAGTATTCTCAAACAGTATTGACAACAAGTAGGTTATTGTTCAACGCAAGTGAACTGTTTAATTTCCGTATGCAACTGTAATTGTAATGATAAGATTTAGGATTAATTTTAAGTGAATATAATTATATACATGTATCATATTTGTCTGTATATTTGTTCAAACGGAAGCCCAACAATTGGCATAAATTGTGGACATCAGTCTTATCTGAAGATCTCGTTTTGAGTAAATTACAACTGTGGCTTTTGTACTGTAATAAATATTTAAAAGTATCAATAGTCAGTGTAATGTAACATATACAGCGTTAAGGACTTAACAATCTTATTGAATTCGGTTTTCACATGATAGCGAGAATTATCAAGGCCGAGGTTTGTGTTATCGGCTTAGGCGGATAACACAAACCCAATCCCACAATAGTTTTATAATAAAGACGTTTAAAGCGCTAATTCGTCATTTCAGGCTAAACTTTGCAGCCTCTTTTAGCTTTCCCATTCGCAGATTGCGAAATCTTGTAATTTCTTTCCCGCTGCCGCTAATTAAGGGCGGCGCGTGGCACGCTTGCATGAAGTCACTTCTGCGTGTAAAAATCTGACTGTCTTTAGATGATGACGTCACAATTCTGATTGGCTGTGTGCTCTCAGCCAATGAAAATAGAGATGGTGAAAATAAACTACAAAGTTCATTAACTTCACGTCTTTAGAGCAGTTTTCTTAAAACCAAAATCAAAGTAATTACTCTGGCCAATCACAACAGACGCAGACATGATCCAATCAGAACGCGAAGCAAATACATGAAGCCGGCCTCACACTTTTTTCTTGAAAATCTCATGAAAGATTCCAAACTTCTTCCCAATTCATTCATGGATCCTTTGTGAGGATCCCTCGACACCCCTCACACGATTTGATGTCTCAGTCCCTCAGGGCTGCTTTATTCCTTCGGGGCTTCTGATTCAACGTTACTAAACTGGGGAGTAGCTACCTGTACACTGGTACGCACGTGCGTACCTGAAAAAGTCGAAAAAAAATTGATTGTGCGTACCTCTGAAAAAGTCCTGGCTACGCCCCTGCTAAACATGCAAGTATGCCTTTTGTGCATCAAGATCTTGAACAGAAATATACGTCATGACACCATAGCAATTTTTCAAAGCTAATTTCCATTCAACCCCAACCTGCAATTCATAATAGAACAACCACATGAAAGATACGAAGATGCTCGTCGGAAATTTGGAATTAAACACCTAACGCAGACCAATGTAGCGGTGGATCAAGCTTTATTTGACCCCTAAAAGATATCATTCTAAAAGAGTCAGACAAACACTGGAGCCCATTACTAGGAGCGTGCAACACCCATACTAAGCCTATGATATGTCACGGCATTTTCACAGACGAATTTATTTTTAGTCTATATTTTCCCGTGAAAAAGGGCAGTTCCGGTCCACATCAGTAATATGATCCATGAATTAAGAAGAAAAAAATGGCGGCCTTAAGCGGGTATGTCAACAGAATAAAAATAAACTAATTCCATCTCTATTCTGCTGTATTTCAGTATTCAGATTGGTCATCGGGGCTCTGCGAGTCTGCGGGAGTCTGATATTCGCGGTAAATTCAAATCTAAAATAAATTCGTCTGAGAAAACGCCATGACAGGAATATAGGGCAGTTGCACGCTCCTAGTAATGGGCTCCTGACAAAGAAGAGTTATAGTGACTTAAATGACGATAAAGACTTTGTCATCGAATGCTTTCATGGGTCTTTCATCTATCAATAGATTTTAATAGCATTTTCATAAAACTTTGCATGACACCCTAAACGATATCTTGATGTCTAAAAATATCGGCGTTTCCTTTCTGAACACCCTAAGTGATACCAAAATCCCTAATTTACACCCCTAAACGAGGCGACGAGCATTTCTCTACCTCTCATATGGGAAAGATCAGGAATGATGATAAACGTTTCCGCGTTCATAGCTGGTTATTTTGCTTATACTCGCGTGTTCTTCTCTTCTCTCACTCGCGCATTCTCTTTTTCACTCACGTGTTCTCTTCGCTCACTTGCGTGTTCTATTCGCTCACTCACGTGCACGTGTTCTCTTCTCTCACTCGCGTATTCTCTTCTCTCACTTGCGTGTTCTCATCGCTCACTCGCGTGTTATCTTCTCTCACTCGCGTGTTCTCTTCTCTCACTCACGTGTTCTCGACTTGCTCTCGCATGTTCTCTTCTTGCTCTAGCGTGTTCTCTTCTTGCTCTAGCGTGTTCTGCTTCATCCTGGCTCTATTTGTCGCATAAACTGTTCACGCAATAAATAAATGTAACACTTTAAATTTATTTTATAGTCTTGCTGGACATCTCATGACATAGGAGGGTTTTATATCTGCTAAAGAAGCACAACCTGTTGGGAATATAAAAAAATGAAATTTTAGATCTAATAAAATTAATGTCTTTTGATTAATTGGTACATTAAATGGTTAGATTTTGATTTTGACCCATTGACACTAATACCATCCTACATCGCCTGTATGGGACCACGCCCGTGGGGGGGGGGGGGGGGGGGGGGAGGGTATTCTCATATATAAGCGATATGAGTATGTGCCGCTTTTAAGGGTATGGTTTTCAAGCTGTTAAGTCTGGAATACGGTATAGAAATCAGAGAGTTTTGGTTTTTTGGAACAGGGTATCATTTGCCGGGAAACTGATCAGTGGTATGAAGAATTAAATGTAGAATAGGAATTGAAACTCGGAAGAGAAAGAGCATAACATAAACGGGAATAGAATCATCGCAGCAACATTGTTGACAGATGGTTTTCCAGTTGACTATGGCTCAACATAATGGCTCAGATATGCGAAAAATAGCAAGTCTGGGATAGGGCAGGGATTTCTGTTGTCTAGTCTAGTATAGGGTTGCAAAATCAGCTGAACATGGTCTGTTATAGGGTAAGGGTTTCAGAGTTCCAGCGGCACACCACCACCCAAAACTATACTTGGCCTTGCAACCACACCTCCTTGGGGTGGATGCAAGGAGACCATAGTCTTTGCACCATTAAAAAACTTAATGTACAGTGAGAAGAATTCTACCTTAGTATGCCCAAATGACATTGATACTGTGAATGGTCCAGAGATATATGAAAGAAACCTAGTAATTTTGACTGGAAAATTAAAGGAACATTAATTTGGCCTTTCTACCAAAATTATTGCCACTAATACTAATATTCTAATAATATTCTTGTTAAAAATTTTAATTTCTCCATATTAATATGTATTTTTTTGCCTTATTTTTTGGGTTGCCAAACAGCTCTTAGAACAAGTTGCTTTATTGGCTCACCAAACAACAGATGAATGACCTAAACAATGCCCCTATAGCAGCTGTGCTTTACAAGGTCAATGAAAATAGAACTTTCTGAGAGCTGTGTGGTAACGGTGGGGGAGGGGTAGTCCCCTAGTTCTGCTTCTGACTTGTGGCTTCAAATTGCCATTTTTTGCTGATCAACTCCAGGAGTGAATGGGTTAATATCTATTAATCATTTCTGGAATCTTCAATAGTCTGGAACAAAGGAAAATTAAAAGAAACAACACAACTTTTTTTTAAGAAAACATGTCCTTCAGTTCTGCAATAACCGTTATATTTAAATTTATGTTATATATATTACAATAGAGACAATAGATATTAATAACTACAATGGAATAACTACAAGATTATAGAGATAACATAAATTAAGAAGAAAGACAATAGATAACTAATTAAATTATAGAATATCTACAGGATTATAGACTGAGGTAACATGAATAAAGAAAATTATAACAATAACTAACGTGTGAAAAGCAACAACATGCAAAAAATGTGATACAAAAAAGATGGATTCTTCCATTTAATATGCATGGATTCTTTAAGTTGAAATTCATGTTATCTCAGTCTATAATCTTGTATTTTTTCCATTGCAGTTTTTAATAGCAACACCTATTGTCTCCCTTGTTATATTAATATAACATCAATTCAAATGTAACAGTTATTGCAGAACTGAAGATGATAGAAGCTTCAGTCTGTAAAAACATGTTTTCTTTAAAAATTAAAAGCAAACAAAAAGAAAATTATTTTACTTCACATCATGTATATTTTGAACAGCCTGTTCATTAAGGTACAGCATACCTGACAGAATCATTGCTATTTTGAATTCTTCTTTAAGAATTTCCAATACTTTAGTCACACCTTCCTCACCCTGCAAAAATATGATAAGAATTATTGGTGAGGTGTTGTAAATCTTTTAAACTCTGAGTCAGATCCCATGAATCCACACTAATCCATTTTGGTTTGAAAATGGTTTATTTTCAATACATCTTGGCCTGGGGATGGAGTTTTGATCTAGAATAGGGTATCATTTACTGCAAAACTAATCAGTACCATGAATATATAATTTTTCAAAATTTAAAATATCAAGTCTGGGATAGAGTAGGGATTTTTGGTGTCTTGTCTAGATCAAAAGCAGCTCCCAGTGGCAAACCACCACCAAAAAATACAGTACCCCCCCCCCCCCCCCCCCTGGGGTTTTGGCTTTGCACCCACACCTCCTTGGGGTGGATGCAAGGAGATACTTCCAGAACAAAAAAATCAG
Organism: Dendrophyllia cribrosa; assembly: GCA_024195265.1. NCBI lineage: Eukaryota > Metazoa > Cnidaria > Anthozoa > Scleractinia > Dendrophylliidae > Dendrophyllia > Dendrophyllia cribrosa. Next base: position 42,423,477 of record JAJLRJ010000006.1, on the reverse strand, counting down.
TTCTCTGAAATCAACTTTGGTGCCCTTTAGTACTTCATTTAACTAACTGCTCAAGAGAGGTGTCTTTAAAATTCAACATGTAGTACCTGCATGTGGCTACATGTAGCTAGGACCTTCTAGCTTGTTAACCTATAAGAGGTGTCTGCATCTAATCTAGAGGTGCATTTATTGCATAAATTAGTGTTAAGTCCACAACAAAATGACCTTCTATTACCTTGAACGCAAGTCCCCAAATGGCTGGTCGACCAATAAATACAGCTCGTGCCCCCAAAGCCAGTGCCTTGAATACATCTGTACCTGATCTGATTCCGCCATCAACATACACTTCCACTCTTTCTTGGACTGCTTCAACTATCTCTGGCAGAACATCAACCTAGCAGGAGAATTGAAAGAACAAGTGCTGCAAGCTGTAATTGCCACAGACTATAGCTCTATCTTATAAGGGAAAGAAACTTTGGAACAGCCTGAGCACTGAATTGAAAGGAAAAGAAAACCACTCTTCCAATTATTTAGAATTAAATCAATAAAGATTGTAATTGATTTCACTTCCACACTTTGTTAAAAAAACTTATCTTGTTAAGCATTCGTTAATATGTTGATTTGTTTTTAATATGTTTAAAGCAATTTATAAACTAATTGTATATCACACTTACAGTAGCAGGGACGTAATTTAACTGTCTTCCACCATGGTTAGATACAATGATTCCATCAGCCCCATGCTCAACAGCTTTTCTGGCATCATCTGCTGTCAAAATTCCCTTTACGAGAATTGGAAGTGTCGTCATGCTTTTCAACCAGTTGATTGTTTCAAAAGTAATCGACGTATCAAACAGAGACTTAGCAAAAGTGTCAAACACAAAGCCAGAACTTTGTTGCTTGTTTTTCTCAAAGTTAGATGACCTCTTAGCATCTGCCATTTTTGTTGGTTCAATATTTGGTATGTTCATGACATGGGGCAGAAGAGAGGAATGATGTTTGACATCTCTTTGTCGCTTTCCTCTCACAGTTGCATCTACTGTCATGACAATTGCTTTATAGCCTTCCTTTTCTGCACGTTTCATGATGCTTTTTGTCATTTCTTGTGAGCTAAGAACATAAAGTTGCATCCACTTGACAGAATCAGGAGCCGCAGTCGTAACATCCTCCAGTGTTGAGGATCCCATAGTGCTTACTACCATGCATGTTCCTGCCTTGGCAGCAGCTGTGAAAAAAATAGTCTAGTTATTATTCACCACTGACAGGTGTTTGATATAGTACTGGGAGTGATGCAACGGAAGATTTATTACCGTATATTTATTGTGAGCATCATTGATATTGTCGATAACACATACATGAAGAGTACAACCCCGCTAACTCAAACTCCCAGGGGAAACAATTAATTTATCGAGATAGACAGGTTCGAGTTATCTGATAGTAATTGACTGAGAAAATGATGCAAGGGAAATAGGGTGGTGTTCAAGTAAGCCGGTTGTTCAAGTTATTCGAGTTCATTAGTTAGCGGGATTCTACTGTATTATAAATAATAAAGTGATCTTTTCAAAAAACATTTGCCATTTAAAGGGGAAGGATTAAGCTGGGCAATAAAACATACATTGCTTTATAACATTTTACAAAATTAATTTCTCCATACATGCTACACAGTAAATGTCTTAATGATTTTCTGGGGCCTACAGTGTATAATGCTAGATGTGGTCCACTAATGAACATTCTCATTTTAGGCCCAGTTTTAAAAATTAAAATCTAAGAGTTCAAAAATCCCAGGGGGGGGGGGGGGGGGGGGGACTCCTAAAGGCACTTGAAGGTACTTACACGTACACCCACCATTCTCAGTACATTACAACATCTAATATTACGCTTTATAATTCAACACGTTGATACACTGCACAAAAATATGGTAAAAAAGTTATCGATATATGCTATGTCTACATGACGTATATCCAACGATGGCGGTAAATTTTGCAATTAACAAGAGAATGCAAAAATGATGGACCGGCCTCAATATTTTTTCTTCAAACTGTGCTTTAATTGTTATCAATGTGTTGAATTTTTAAAACTATTAATAATAGCGCTCAAATGCAAGCTTGCATGATATCACCAAGAATTAGGCGATATCAGGCGTGCTTTCGCACTATAATAGTTAAATGTCAGTACTGTTGATAAATTTGCATCACACTTGCGACACTGTCCCATCGAAAAAACAAATTTTCGCTTCTCTTATTTCCATGTTATATCTCCAAAATATCTGACACCAAATATACAACTTAATTGGTTATAAAATTGTAGTCGCAAAAAAAAACACTAAATACTACTATCGGAACCGAAAATGAGAGACAAGAAATTTCTGCGAAAGTCTGAAAAAGTGCGCCCGTGATACACTTCTTGGAAACCGCATTAATGGAGCATAAAATCGACGATTAAGTCACGCAACATTCAACGTGAATTTCGCAGGATTTTTCGGATAAAAATACAACTACCAGTTACAAATATTAACCCTTTATTAACTAGGCCGTAAAACAATCGCAAAATTGCAACTAATAGACATATTTTAGTCGCAAAAGCAAAATCTTAGTTGCAAATGCACCCAATACAGGCGCAATTTCGAGCCCTGATAGAGCAAAACGGAGGCATTAGTTTGGAGATAAATTGCAGGATTGCAAGATTTGCGATTCGACGTCAAACTAATTTAATTATTTGTAAAGTCAACTTAGTTAATTGGAGAGGCTGACACCAAGGATGTAGCTAAGTTAGTTGCAATGGTGTTTTGATGCCCAAGGTACAAGAGCCAATGCAATGACGATGCTCCATTTGACATCAACACGTAACCACAAAGGAAAAGCGATTCACTGAATTGCATGACATTTTTTTACCTTGGCAAATCAACCGCTGGTTAACATGGTATACTAAACTCAAGTGTGATGCACCGCGGGATGATCAACCATGGGAAATGCCATTTACTGTGATATGTGTAACTGCACCTTTAATACATGCATATCATCACACCCACTCACACCCTCTTCCAAGGTTTTTTTTTGCTACTCCAGCCAGCTTAGATCCTTACCTTTTGCAGTGGCTTGTTCCCCATCTGGATGTGCAAGTTTTTGAGTTGCAACTGGGGCAATGCCAATCGGTAACATGATCTTTTCTCCAAGAATTGTGGTTGAAAGGTCCACTTGAGAAATACCGCGAAGAACACGGGGTCTGATTCTAAGCCTGGAATTATTATTAACTTTCATTAATATTAACCGTTAATTTATGATATAAATAAGGTGTAGCAAATGGCAAATTAGAGACATAGGGAGACTGCAAGACTACAATCAGCAAAAGGCATGTTTTGGGGAAAACAATCCTGACCCCCCCCCCCCCCCCCCCCCCCCCTCCTCCTCAACCAAAGTTGCATTTGTTGTTGCCCCCAGACTACATGTATCTGACCAGCAGTACAACACTGGATGGCATCCAATGAATGTAGAGTGATTAATCACAGACAGAGGGTAACATTGCACTGTTGCCTGTAGCGCATGTGATCAGACCAGACAAAAGGTGGCATGATTATGATGCAATTGATGTTTACCTGGAGTGCTCGGCGCATTTTTCAAACTGTGTTGTGTTGTGTTTTTTGTGTTGCTATATAACAAATTACTCAATGACTGATTCCTTGGAAAACAGTGAATTTTGTTCCCCTTGAATCTTGATGTTTCCCTCGACTTTGTCTTGGGAAACATGAAGATTCTCAGGAAACAAAATTCACTGTTTCCCTCAAGATGAGTCATTAAGTGTTTATGGCTGACATGGAAGAAAAAATGGCAATCAAATATAATCCCCATAGAAATTTTAAATATTATGGCAAACCATATGAAATCCTATGATATGACCATTCAAATGAAACCTCTTTAGCCATGCTTTTACATGGTACCATTTGTTTTTCAATATTTTGCAGAAATAAATTAGGGATTTTTCTTGAATATTGATATTTGGCACTCTTGGGGGTTAAAAGGTCTCATTCACAGTGGGGATCCTTGGGGACCCGGTTGTTTAAAAGGTGGATAACGCTATCCAGCGAATAACGCAATGGATTTTGTTAAGATTTATGCACTGGATAGTGATTTATCCGGTGGATATCGATCGCTATCCACCTTTTGAACAACCGGGGCCTTTCCTGATGGATATTTCTTTCTAATTTCTAGCAGGTTGTTCCTCGCACCTTTTAAAAGCCTCCACGTTTTCTCTTATCGTATTTTCGTCGTTTGCTCCTCCTGCGAAAAAATCAAATGCATACTTGGGCAAGTGTCCTCTCGCGTAGTTTTCAAAATCTGCCAAACAAACAGGATCCGCTGAATCCGCCATAATTGACGAGCAGTCTTCTGCGCAGCCGTTGTTTGTGATGTCACGCAACGCACCTCCGTTCCCAATTAGTCACGGGGTGAAAAAAAAAGCGTTCTTCGCGTCATTTCGCTCATCATCGAACAGAGCTCTTCTCTTTTGTGTATGTCCAAGGTTGCGCAGCCAAAAGCTCTCTGAATCAAATCAGGGCACTGATCGGCGCTGATGAAATCGAGAACGATGCACCCTAATGCTATCGATCGAGCATTGGTTGTATCGAAACCTAAGACCCACGAAAACGAAGACCTAAGACCTAAGACCGAAATCTAAGACCTAAAACTAAGGCCTAAAACTAAGACCCCCTATAATTTACCTATTTTACCAGGGTCTTAGTATTAGTTTTTTCGAAAACTAAGACCTAAAACTAAGACTCCCTTTTATTTCTTTAAAGGCCGTTTTTTCAGTTCACTTGAAATGGAAGCGGCCACAGTCGAGGAAAACACTGCTCAAAAGAAGCGATATTCATGTCAAATGATCGCACAATAAACAGAAAACTCTGGTTAGCTTGTAGGTTGAATGCCATGAAACAACTTGCGAGCAAAGATTCGCGCAAAGTATGGAAATCTGAAATATGATTGATTGCTTTTTCAACAGGAAATTTAAAATAACAATGTTTAACCCAAAAATGTTTTCAAATTTTTGACCTGACTTCCGTTTGCGGTTTCATATTTTTGGTAATTTTGGCATCGGCTAGATTTTGTTTTTTACTCTAAAGCGACCTGGCTCTTATGCAAACAAAGTCGAGAATTACTTGTCTAGTACTTTTTCGTGCCTGCGTAGCAAACGTTTCCGCGCATAAAACCCAACAGAAGCCCTTGCTACGCAGGCCAGGCTGTTTTTGGCGTCCAGAACTCAAAAATAAATTTGGGTGTAAGGGGTGAACACTTTAAATTTGTTTATTAAAGCGCATCTCTCGACCAAACACAATGAAAATTGGCAGAGGCGCTCTTTGATACCTCCTTCACAAAACGGTGTTGGGCTTTGTTAAATTGTGCTCGCGTTTAAAAGTTGTGAATCTGGTTTATCGCTGAGGAAACATCAAATTGCAAGACGGTGTAGGAAAAAAACGTCACTCATGAAAAATCGCAGACACCTTTTTTGAGGGCAAAAAAACCGGCATTTCCGATGTTTATCACGTTGTCTTTAATCAGTTCTATTTCCAGATCAGGTTGCTCTCAGGGTTGTTCCTGAATGAATAAATCCCTTATTGTAATCGAAATTTGAGACTCCCACGTGGACGTCTAGTGATTATGACAACTTTAGTTACTTATACACCGAATGCAAATATGGCGGCCGATTTATTATTCTTTTATGTGTATGTAAATTACCCTGACTAGCCTCATTTTAGAGTAAACATTCTTTTGAACTTTACACATGCTAACGAGTCTAGTCAGGGTAATTTACATACACATAAAAGAATAATAAATCGGCAGCCATATTTGCATTCGGTGTATTAAACAAAACACTTTATTATAATATTGCGCTGATGTTGTAAAGTTTTTCACCAAATTCAACAGAAATCTATGATCTTAACAAAAAGCGTGATCTGGTTTTTGATTGTTGTCTTATACTGAATAACGGATTGAAATAACAAAATTGGCTTTGGAAAAAGAAAAAAAAAACGGCCTTTAAAGAAATAAAAGGGGGTCTTAGTTTTAGGTCTTAGTTTTCGAAAAAACGAAAACTAAGACCCTGGTAAGCAGTGTCAAAATGACTTTTGCCATAGACTTCGCATCTGGTTTTTGTTTATTGTCTTATAGTAAATAACGGATTGAAATAACAAAATTGGCTTTGAAAAAAGAAAAAAACGGCCTTTAACCCTATTCTGCCTGGGCTTTTTTTGAGTTCCTGAGCCTGGGGGGGGGGGGGGGGGCACATTGTGCCCCCCCTTCGTAACTTCAAGAACATTAAGGCTATGACATGTCTTTTGACACTGAAATAAAGTTTCTATCTATCTATCTAATGAAACCTAGAGGATACATAGTACGTCCAAACCTGTCTCCTTTGCGGTCCGCACAATGGAACGATGACGTCATATGACGTAGTTATTAGGTAATTAGTTATACGGCCGCCATCTTGGATCCGCCATCTTGGATTTCTGAATTTTTTTAAAACCTCTTAAAAACCGTCCAAATTGACGCAGAATTAATCAAAACCAATAAATAAACGCTAAATGACGTAAAAATACAAAAGTTATACCAATAAACATTGTTTTTCTTCATTCAAAGGTATAAATATGCAAATTTCCAAAAACATGGCTGTCAAAATCTTGTTGCCATGGAAACGTCAAGTCACGTGATCAAAAAATTGTTATATCAAATTGTTGCCAGATAAATTTTAGGAAAAGTCACAAAGTTTGATGGCGTTTAGATACATATTAAAGCAGTTATGAATGTTGAAAGTTAGCGCGGGCACTTTGTGCCCCCCCCCCCCCCCCCCCCCCCCCCCCAGGCCGAATAGGGTTAAAGAAATAAAAGGCCTTAGTCAAAATGACTTTAGTGAATTTTGCCATAGACTTCGCGTAGACCCTCGTGATCTGGTTTTTGATTGTTGTCTTATACTGAATAACGGATTGAAATAACAAAATTGGCTTTGGAAAAAGAAAAAAAACGGCGTTTAAAGAAATAAAAGGGGGGTCTTAGTTTTAGGTCTTAGTTTTTGAAAAATCGAAAACTAAGACCTTGGTAAAAAGGGTAAATTATAGGGGGTCTTAGTTTTAGGTCTTAGTTTTAGGTCTTAGATTTCGGTCTTAGGTCTTAGGTCTTCGTTTTCGTGGGTCTTAGTTTTCGATACAACCATCGAGCATTCTTCTCAGTGAAGTGCGTTTCCACACTTCGTTAAAATACAGTAGTCCCGTGTCAAATTATTTCGGTAAACTGATTTAAATTTTCTAATTAATTTGTGAATTGAAAACTTACGAGACTAGGAAGAAGACTTTACTCGACAAATTTGAAGAATGTAGCTGTGTTATACATTTCCCGGCCGGGGGGGGGGGGGAGGAGGGGAGGAGGGGGGGGGGACTCCCATATAAAAATGACGGGGGTGCTCGTCGGAAATTTTCGAAAAACACCCTAAAAGGTACCAGAATCTTGTTTGATGGGCGTGGCTCAAAATATTTCTTACCCCTAAGAGGTACCAATTCGAAAGGCAACACATGTCATATTCTGTCATATTTTTTCGGCTCATACCCTAAAAGGTACCGCGATAATTCTAACGATAGTCATTTCAGATTTTAGTACCCTAAGCGGTACCAATCTACAAATTTTGACCCCTAAAAGGTACGACGAGCTTCCCGTCATTTTTATATGGGAGTCACCCCCCTCCCCCCCCCCCCCCCCCTGGGATACATTTGTCTGTAAATTTTTCCGTCGGTTTTTTTTTACTTTTTCCAAAACAAAAACGTTGTTTGGGGTATATAAAAATTGATTTTGGATATATGTAAAATAGTTCCATGTATGAAGAACATCATTTAGATACATCTTTAGACTTGCCCACAAGTCGAGCTCAGGAGAGCGTAGCGCGATCGAACGAACGCGCTGCGCAAGCGTGAGCTCCTGCGAGCGCTTATTGCAATAACGTTGACATAGAAAAATGAAAAATGAAAAAAAGTTGAATTGTAATTAATTAGCTTAATCACGACAGCTTGCAGCATCGACAGGGAACCTACACGTTTATAGCTGTACATTAATCGTGTAATTAAGATAACGTGATTTACCTCTATTCTGAGGCGTTTAAAGGCCCAGATTTTAATCCAATAAAGGGAAGTTACCATCAAGTAAAACCACATTTCTTCGGGAAAATGATATTGCCTTCCGTCGTTGCACTCAACCCCGTACCACGCAGCTCTTTAGAACCTCTAATTTCAATGGACCTGGGTATCACGCTCTCGCTCTATTGTTTTCAGGGCTAGCAGGGGCGTAGCCAGACCTTTTTTCCATTTAAGCCCGAGATATTATATTTGGGGTATAAAATAGGAGCCTCTGGGGGGTGGAGGTGGGGGTAGGGGGCGGTCTGGGACTCTGGGGCATGCCCCCGAGGAAATTTTGAAATCTAGAGGCTCGGAAATGCTATTTTCAGTATTCTCCACGATATATTTCGTCCAAAAATCGATCTTGATTCAGTGAAAAATGACAGGTATTTTTAGTGCTTATACAATATGTCCGAGGTTTTGTTAACTCGATATATATCCTGGCCTTAGTACACTAAAGGCTGGCTCTCATATAATCGTCCCGGTCGTCCGAGTCGTTTCAAAAAGTGCACGGACGATCGGGACGATTATGTAAGAACACTTCTGAGACGACCCGGGACGATCGCAAACGACCTGGACGACTGGGACGATCGCGATCGCTTGGATAGAACTGTGTTCTATCCGGACGACTGGGACGATCGTGAAAAATCAAGGACGATCATATGAGAACTACTCTCAGGCGACCGGGACGACTGAGGCGATCGAAGCGACCCAAATTTACCCCAGAATGCAGTATTATTGCCCAAAACATGTTGTCGGAACTAGTTTACGACCGCGCTATTGACGTTCGAGACGACCGGGACGATCATATGAGAACCCAAATCGCTTGAGTCGTCCCGATCGTCTGAGTCGTTTGCGAAAACCTTTTGAAACGACTCGGACGACCGGAGCGACCGGGACGATTATATGAGAACCAGCCTTAAACAACGTTTTACAAAAGCTCGACGTGTGCAGAGAGGAATATCGGCGCAAGGACGAAATCTGGTAAGGAATTGATCATAGATTGCAATATGTGAAGAATTCCTCTGGCGGCGCGCCATCTTGTAACAGCGTAGAAACCGTGCTCGCGCAATGTTCAGTTTTTATGTTTTATGTTTTATTTTTTTATTATGATGTACAGCGAAAATTGAGTACATCAACTTTTGAACTACAGGTGGTCATACTAGTTTTACTGCTGACAGTCAAAAACCTTATCCTTTGCTACTGAATAAAAAAAAATCACCGAAATCCTTGTTAAACCCGGCTACGCGCCTGGCTAGGGTCCATTGTTCTGTTGTTTGTTCTATTGCTTTCTCAGCCAATCAAAGAAGACCTTGTAGTAGTATAACCGGGATTCTACGGTATCCGAATACTACCGAAATTTAACCCGGCTACAATTTAAAATTTAAATTTAGCTATTCTCCATAAAACGACAAACGAATATAGTTGGAAGTATGGTCCCCGGATTTTGCACTTGCATCGGACTGATCATGGCGGACTTTACCAAAGGCAGGCAAATAGCTGTAAGTCCACCGATTAGCGGATCCCGTATACTATGGAAGGCAATAATATATTTGGAATCATGGTCCCCAATATCATCTTTATTGAACAATCACTCGCAGACTGAATTAAACAAACGTGCGAGTGTACCGATAAACTGATCCTAAAAACTAAGCACTAAATACAATAAAATTGACTAACTTTATATGAAATTAAAAAGACATCTATTTCCAAAAAGATGTTTAAAACGTTCAGTGAGGACATATTGAAGGATGTAGTTATGGCAGCGTTCAGTCTCAAACACCGTGATTTCTGTACAGGGAGGAGATCGTGCAGGCAATGGGTGGGATAAGTGGTGATTTTTCCCGTAGGTGTCTGTCTGGATACTTACTTGTATACCCATATCTGACTGCACGTTTGCAAAACTTGTCTCTATTTGAGAGAGGTATTTACCTTTAAAGGTGCAAGCCCAGATCTCAAAAGCACAGACTGAACAATGACATAATAATGCTTTCAAAGGAAGTGGTCAGCTCTTGCTGGGAGTACCCATAGTATTTAAAAACTCTCAAAATGTATAATCTGGAAACTGCAATCCCCGTCATATTTTGTTGGGACACCTCACGCTCAAAACATATTCACCCTACAGTTGGCGTCCAACCATGCCAATGTTGAATTTTGCGGCTCTCAGATCACTAAATGTCAAACCAACATCGAGAAGGGAGGGAGACCCACATGTGTCCCAACAAATATGACGACTGAGAATTGTAGCTTTACATAGCATCAGCTCAAATGACCCAGTGTCCCATTTGCACGGGTCTTCGTTAAGGGTCTCACCTAACAGTTCTGGTTTGGCATAGCATCCGGAAGCTAAGGAGCATCTTTGTTTCTCCCCTTAACACCATCTCCCAAGTATTTCTAAGGTTAGCAAGCGAGTTTTTCTACCTTGGTGAGGTCATCGGCGTTTTTGTTTAGAAACTGGCTTTCTATCCACCCTTGAAAGTTCCCTCCTCCAAGAACAACTAAGTGCTTCCCAGACGCGAGAATATTCATTTCTACGATGGCCACAGCACCTCGATCGTTAAGCTTGTATTTTGAAGGCTGAAAAGTAATGGCCTGTAGTGGACCTAAAGTCTCCTTTAGTAATTGAGCATTTTCTCGTGCAGTTTTTACCATTCTTGAGGAAGAACCGAACTCGGTAAAATCTGTGGCCATAAAGACAGGGATCAGTGGGACCGTTCTGGCATGCGCGATTATCTGGACTCGTGCTGTCAACTTTGATAGACATTCACTGACCATGGAAATATTTCTTCCTTTCTGTAAAATACGTTCCGTTCGAATATGAACGGACATGAAGTGAGGGCTAAGATTTTCTGAAATGAAGTCTTTTGCAATACGAAGAAGCTCTGAATTGAAGAAAGCGCTCGTATCGTGAAAAGACAAAACGTTACCGATGGTTGAATTCAAATCAAACTGAGCTCTGCAGCTCATGTTCCTGTCGGATCCTCTCCACTGTTTAATGCCAACACACGGAAGACTCTTGGCAACTTCAACTTCAAACCTCTCAGCTGTGTCAAGAGCGAAAACATTTACACAAATTTCCGTTGCAATCTTGATCCCTTCAATTGTGACGCTATGACGATTTTTGCAAGGACTGTATGGCTTCTCCAGGCTGTAGGTTTTAGTTTCATTTAGATCTGTATAATCAAAATACACCAAAACGTCTAGTCGTCCTTTGCATACATCCTGAAAATCTTTCCAGTTTATTAACGCACCGTAGCCATGCGAAATAAGGGTACGATTTAGCGCAGTCACGTTGAAGTAGAGCGCAAGTGTTGAGCTGTTCCTTTTACCAAAATAAAGCGAGTTATTTACAAATGGAACAACAGTCTGGCGTCCTCCATAAGCAGCGAGGGCTGTGAGTTCAAGCAAGCTTCGCGTTGCCCTCGACAGTTGTTCCCAATACTGAAACGCAATTAGTATCTTCTTTCCTTGTGACGAGGTATTTTCAACCTTACTGATATGAAAGCTGTTGGATTGGTTAGTGATGCTGTTTCGCGAATATAATCTACCAGAGATTCCTCTGTAATTGGTGTAAGTCAGATAAGTGAATTGCGTGCTGCTTTGAAATTCCAAATAGAAGACGCAAACAATGCCGACTGTTATTACAGACAGTACAAATAAAAGAACCTGCAGTTTAGACGGAGATTGATTAAAAGAATGCATAAATCTGATAAATAAACAAGTCAGAGTTTTAAAAACACAGAACTAGCAGATTTTCATCAAAGTTGTTTGACTCCCTCTGCAATAACAGCAGCCTAAACTGAAACGCAGACTGGCACAGCAACCACACTCCTCTCTCAATTCTTTCATTTCCTTGACAACAGAAATTGTTTTCACAAGCACTTTGTCATGATTATAGTATAGCATAAATTTGCCTTTTTCTCCTTGTGTACTGAGCTGCACACTGACCTGAGGGCTTGAAAAGAACTACAATTTTAAGCTTGCCGTTTGGCAAGGAAGCCTTTCACTCCCAGAGTCAATTATGGAGACATGTAGTATAGTTCTAACTTTTGAGTCTGTTGATGAAATCCTATGATGTGACCATTCAAATGAAACCTCTTCAGCAGTACTTTTGCATGGTACTATTTGTTGTAACTTTTGAGTCTGTGGATGAAATCCTATGATGTGACCATTCAAATGAAACCTCTTCAGCAGTACTTTTGCATGGTACCATTTGTTCTAACCTTTGAGTCTGATGATGAAATCCTATGATGTGACCATTCAAATGAAACCTCTTCAGCAGTACTTTTGCATGGTACCATTTGTTGTAACTTTTGAGTCTGTGGATGAAATCCTATGGTGTGACCATTCAAATGAAACCTCTTCAGCCGTGCTTTTGCATGGTACCATTTGTTTTTCAATATTTTGCAAAATTAAATTAGGGATTTTTCTTGAATATTGATATTTGGCACTCTTGGGGGTTAAAGGGTTCAGAAAATCTGAACCGAAAATCTTCAGAAGTGAACGGGAGGCAAGTTTGATGGAAGAAGAAACAAACATCGTAAATTATTTAGGTGTGATAAAAGTAATAAAGTTGAAGTTGAAAGTTGATCTTGTTGTCCTCATTCTGGCAAAGTAGGGAACACTGGTGGATATTTCTAAACAAGGGAGAGATTTTCTAGCAGGTTGTTCCTCGTACCTTTTAAAAGCATCCACGTTTTCTCTTATCGTATTTTCGCAGTTTGCTCTTCCTGCGAAAAACAATTCGTTCGACTCCCTTTTCAACACTCAACAGTAACAACTGAAATAGCGCACAGCAAACGCACTCCTCTCTCTTTTCTTTTATAATATTTCCTTGACAACAGGAGCATGGGCTCCTGCTTGACAACAGATTTTTTTTCACAAGCACTTTGCCATGATTAATGGTAACATATTCTCTCCACCTACAATACACGTGAATATACAATGAGATTTGGAAGGGTGAAAATGGTCTCCAAATCCACCAGCTTGGCCGCTTATCAGTCTTGTCCCCCTAAAGAAAACTGGCTAAATGCTATATGATTCACCAATTCTCCGAAGGAAAAGTCAACGCGGAAAAGCTAGAGTAAAATGCTTTCGGTTATATCTTGAACAAAACTGCAATCAAAACAAGGAGCTGTCATTCCTCCATCAAGTGGCCACATATCCATGGTTACCCAGTTGGAAACCCAACCTCGTTCCCAGGGCTTCGAGGGGAAAAGCCCTGGGAACGAGGTTGTTGGAAACCCTGGAGCGGAAAACTTGAATAAACTTGAATACATGGTGTCGGATCAAAACTGCATTGAGAACTAGGAGGAAGCACCCTTGGCTTGTTCTACAAAAGAAACATAAAAAGGGTGGGGGAATGAACATACCGAAAGAAGAAAAACCACGGATACTATGGCCACCAGAAAAGGAGAAATGACAGCTTGACCCAGATAAACCGGGAGGAGAATTTTACTCCTGTTTCAAGCTTCACTCAACCTAAATTGGTAAACCTGGAAAGAGAGAGAGAGAGAAACAAAACAAACAAAAAAACGGTCATCATTGGTAAATGATGGTATTGATGAAGTTTAACTGATAGGTAAGAACTGGCCGCAAATTTTAAACTGTCGTCAGATAAGCCGGTGAAATGATGTGTATTTTTAATTAATAGCTGAGTTCGCATTCTCGTACCCAGAGCCGTGATCCTTTTGGCCAGCGCCACGAATCACGGACTCTGGCCGGTTCCAATTTGAAAGTCGTTCTGCGCAGACTCAGAGTTTAATCCTCTCAAATCTGATTGGCTTACAATAGAAATTGAGCACTCTGCGCATGCTCTACAAATCGGAACCAGCCAGAGTCCGTGATCCCTGGCGCAGACCAGAAGGATCGCGGGCTCTGGGAACGAGAATGCTGAGTTCGTTACTCGGCTTTCACGAGGGACAGGTAAAGAGGGCAAATATTCGACTGACTAGGGAGGGGGCGGGATGAGAGCAAAAAAAAAAAAAAGTGAAGAAGAGTTTCTCGCTCGGCTCGGCTCCCCTAGGCTCGATTTTCAGCCGTTTGAGCGAGTCCGGTTTTCAGATCCTTCTCCCTTCTGTGCGCGAAGGAACGCGGGCGCACAAAACTGCTGGTAATCGAGCCTACGGCTCCCCACCCACTCACTACCTATTATTTTTTTTGTCCTTTTGTCCATTTTCCAGCTCTCCCATCCAGGTGATCGTAGTGAGAACAACACAATAGAATGGTTTTCAATTGAGTGTCGTAAAACCAAAGCCAAAGTAATCACTCTGACCAACTCGAAGCAAAGACATGCAACTCGAAGCAAAGACATGCAACTCGAAACAAAGACATGCAACCGGCGCCAAGCGCAGGAAAACGCGCTCAAGCATGTCACAATATTGGTATTGTTTCTACTTCTGATTGGTTGAAAAGGTGGCGCGAGAGTTTTTTAATAGTCAATCACAAAGACCAAAGCAATCGTGAAATTACTTTCGACTCTCAATTGAAATCTGCTATAAACAGCCTTCTACGCATTGTAGCGGAAGTTTTCTGTCCGTGGGAGGGAAGAGGGGGAGCATAAGTGGGGTAATTGACCTATGTTGTTTTCCCCACCCTTAGGAATTTGACTTGAAGCCAGGGCTGGGAACATAAAAATCGATAGTATATATCCGCAGGAGCCGATAATTCATACATGCCAACTCTCCCGGATTATCCGGGAGTCTCCCGGATACGGAACGAATCTCCCGGTCTCCCGTGCGGGTCACCAAATCTCCCGGATAAAAGCGACTTTGGATCTTTTCTCTAAAATAGGCTAAGATTTTAACCCAAATTTTCCCAAAATCCAAAAAAAATGCGGTCTTTCATCATATCTTAACTTCACAAACTCTTTTCGGGTCTCAGGAATGCAGAAAATGGTACCATTAGAGGGTAAAGGGGGGTGGGGGGGGGGGGGGGTGGGGGGGGGGGGTGATATGCGTTATTGACTAAGCTTGTTAGGTCATAAAACTCAAGATAGCTGGATATTGGCCAAGTTATTTTCTTTTTGCGTTTCGTCTCGGTCCATAAAAATGCAAAAGAAAAAAATGTAAAAAGAAAAACCGACAATGAAAGGATTTATCCAGAAAAGCCTAAAGACCCCGCTAAAGACAGCGGGCAATCCCGGGCGGGCAAGATAGCTCCATCTTGCCCACTCGGGTAGCCATAGCGGGCTAGTCATGTATCAATCTTGGTCATTGCATGATCTAGGACAGTGGGAATGCTTTTCCGCGAAAGAGTGTTTGCAACGATAAGAAACTTTCCGTGATAAACGATCAACAATACCGGAAATTAAGCTCTTTTTCTGCGCGGGAACAGGAAATTAGCGCGGGAAAGTTGTTTCGAACCTACACGTGGTGCAGATAAAAATTCCAAGAGCACGTGTCCGGCCTACTTCTTTATCTGCAGACTGATATATCGATACTTTTTTGAGCTATTTTGAAAAAAATAGCTCATTAGCAGGCGCAAAGGTTGGTTTGTGATGTTAGTATGTTTGTTAGCTTGTTTGTTTGTTTGTTTGTTTGTATGTATGTCTTGGGTTATGTCACACCAATCAGATTGCCTCTAGTATGTACACCGTGTACTATGTCAGCCAATCAAATTTTCGCTTCTAAAATGGTATTACTGAAGGTCAAAGAAGGGCACTTGACATGAATTGAAAATCAGCCATCTTGAATCTCCGCGATTGTTGCCGCAAACACTAAAAGTGTAAAGTTTTGAAAATTTGTTGCTTGGGAACTGTTCTCTAATCCCGACTGGCTTGCTAACCTGGCAATATCAAGGACATTTATTCGGAAATACCGCCTATAATGTGCCCTATGCATGAATGGTAGAATGGTCTGCGGGGGATGAGACGTCCAAAAAATGTGGACTACGGTTACGTTCATAGGTGAGCTTATACTGAAGTATGAGTATAGTTTTATTGCAAAAACGGCAAGCCGATTTCAAATAATATGATGCGGAACATGAATTGTATGTTTCAAGCCTGGGTTTCAAGAGATTACTATTTAAAATTGGATTTTTTTTGTCAGACACGCTGTCTGCACGTGAAAATGTTGAACTTTGTCCTTTTAGAAACTTGTCCGTGATGCATGGAGTTCAACAGAGAAAATGTAATGCAATTAATCTACAATTTACAGTATGTAAAACGTTTATCTTTCTTTGAATTAATGTGAGCTGATGTGTAGGTTATTAATTGTATGCCTCAAGCGATTACTATAAGCGAGAAGCGACTGTATTTTGTATGAGCAGTCACGTTGTGTGCACGTGCAAATATTGAACTTTGTCCTGGTACGTGATGAAATTCAACATGTTTTCGAGAAAACGTAAAGGCCCGGCCAAACGAACGCAACATTTCAACGCAACATCTTGCAACATTGTTGCATCGTGTTGTGAAGGAGCTGGCCAAACGCGCGCAACATCTTGCAACATTTCACGTCGATGTTTATGTGCCCCAGGCTCCTGGCACGCTCGGACGTAAACGCCATATTGAATATGGAGGACTTCGAGTGGTATCGATATCGGCGTCGTCAAATTTTATCTTTTTCACTGGCGCTAATTCTAGTGGATGATGATGAAAGAGTAGGCAAAAGAGGTAAAACTCGGCAGTGGATTAAGAGAAGACAAGAGAAGGGTTACTATGCAAATATTGTGCAAGAGTTAATGGTAGAAGACGTGGCGGGATACAGGGAAATGTTCCGAATGAAACCTGCAGATTTCCACACGGTCCTCAGGTAAATTAAGTACCTTCAGATAAAATAGTGACATTTACATTTGAGCTGTACTGAGGATCTGGTGTAATGCATTTTTTTGGTCCAAATATCAAAATTAACTGCAGAGAAGGGACAAAGAACCCGTTATAATTAAGTTTAATTGTTTCCATCAGTTTAGACTAAATAATACGCTATACAGTCACACGTCACGTCAGGATATACATTCATTTCATGCCAAAAAAGAAAAGACTTTGTCTTTGGCCGCACTATGTGAGTTAACTAGGTTTTTTTTAGAAACCGGTTTTAAATTTCCCAAATAACTTTATGATATAAAGGTTACACCGAAGAGGACGGTAATTTAAGAAAGTAAACAAACAAAATGGCGGAAAGCTGAGATCGTGCGTATTTGCTCGATTCTTCTTTTTCTTTTCAGTTTATTTCAATGGGTTTCAGTTTAGACTATCCCTCTAAGCTTTTTCATGTACATTTGTTCAAAATACATGAAAACTGTCGTTGATTTATTACCTTTCCCTGTTTTCGTGGACAGTATTTCTCGAAAGTTTGTGTCATTGTTATTTGTCTTTAAAAATCTGTTTTCTTTTGACCTTGGCCACTGAGATAATACTAGGAAATTATTCCACTTGAATAAAAGCATTGTTTGATTTATTCAAGGTACATTGAAGCTGACATAACACCCCATCAAATCTTAGGAGGAAACAAGGTGGTGACTGCACCAGAAAGGCTGGCAGTAACGTTAAGATTCTTAGCCACTGGGGAAACCTACAGGTCACTGAGTTTTCAGTTTAGAATATCTAGAGCAGCTATTTCTTACATTGTCAAAGAAGTTTGTGCTGCAATTGTCAAGCATTTGGGGCCTCATTTCCTCAAAGTACCATCTTCTCCTGAGGAATGGCTATCAGTTGCCAATAAATTTAAGCAAAAATGGCAGTATCCCAACTGCATTGGAGCCATTGATGGAAAACATATTGTAATGCAGCCACCACCTAATGCAGGCTCATATTTCTACAATTACAAACACAGCCATTCTGTTGTTCTAATGGCTGTAGCTGGTCCAGACTACCAGTGTTTGTATGCTGATGTAGGTACCAATGGTCGCATATCTGATGGGGGGGTCTGGAACAAGTGTGGTCTTGCAGCAGCCATAGAAGATGGTAGTCTTTCACTTCCTCCACCCAAATGCCTACCCTTTGGAACCGACCTCCTTCCTCATGTTATAATCGGCGATGATGCATTTGCATTAAAACCATACTTGATGAAGCCATTTCCCCAACAAGGGCTGACCACACAAAAAAGGGTTTACAATTACCGCCACAGCCGAGCAAGAAGAATCTCAGAAAACCTCTTCAGAATCCTGGCAAACCGTTGGTGTGTATTCAAGTCAATTATGCAAATACCACCAGAAACAATAGAAGTAGTTGTTATGGCAGCCCTGACCCTCCATAACTATCTCAGGAACAGCTTCTCTAAAGATGTCTACTTCCCAGCCGGTTTAACCGATACAGAAAGCGAAGATGGAAAACTGGTGCCTGGACTATGGAGACAAGACAGTGGTTCAGATTCCTTTCTTCCCCTGCAGGTGCCTTCAAGGGGTCATAATGCTACCACTGAGGCCAAACGGGTAAGGGAGGCATTTTCCGACTACTTCGTCAATGAAGGTGCCATAGAGTGGCAGTGGGAAAGATGTAAATAACTCACTAAGGCAAAGTTGCCAATGTCTCCAATACATGTAACTAGTGTATAATCCTACCTCAGCTCAGAGGTGGCTGTTGACTTCACATACATGTAGACAGTTAAGCACTTGAAAAATGAAACAAAGGATGGCAAACCTTTTTTATGAAACAGACCCATAATGAGTGACAAGCAATGCATTTACTGCCAAAACATCAGATGCATTCTGTCTGAATAATGATTAACACTTTCATTTATCCAGTATTGCTTTGACTTTTGAATTGAAGAGTCCAATCTCCATCTGAATAATTCAATCATTGAGCCATAATTTCCATTTATAATATGACTGTATGGCCCTGCTGACACAATCCTAAAGAAAATAGAATTGCAAGGTGACGTTACCGGGGCCTGACGGGTTGACTTGAGCTGGTCCGGTAAAAGCCGTCTGGCCCCGCTCAAACTAGTGAACTACTGAGCTATATAAATATATATAAAGTCTTTCTTTGTGAACGTCAAGAAACCAACTCCAATGTAGCCTTCTTCTTTAATATATTTATGTTTTGATTTTTTTGACAAATGCAAAACATTTGTGACTGTAATGCCATTTTGATGCTGTGTTTACTTTAAATTGTTTGATTTTGAGTTTGGACTTTTATTTGGTTTTCATTTTTGACAGCATCAAAATGGCATTACACTAGTTACAAATGCTTTGCATTTGTAAATAAAACAAAACTTGATAATTTCTGGGTCAAAAGATAGCTTCAAACAGACACGTTATCAGTATCTGACTGTAGATAGCCACAGTTTAATAATAGCAAAATACAAAAGAAAGAAGGAAGGAAGGAAGGAAGGAAGGAAGGAGGGAGGGAGGGAGGGAGGGAGGGAGGGAGGGAGGGAGGGAAGGAGGGAGGGAGGGAGGGAGGGAGGGAGGGAGGGAGGGAAGGAGGGAAGGAGGGAAGGAGGGAAGGAAGGAAGGAAGGAAGGAAGGAAAACCCCTTCCCCCCACTGAAAAAGATGGTGTCTTGTTGGTATAGCCTCCATTCTATCAGGAGTGGAAACTGACAGAAAGATAAAAATATTCCTGTGCCATTTTACTAGCAATGCAAGCTTCATATTAAACTCTCATCTCTAATTATTTTTAGGCCAAAAAATTGTGTCCATTACTCATCAGACGTGATATATTGTGTAACCCCCCTACCCCTACACAGGGTGGGTCCTCGTCGAGTATACTTGTTATGACCACTTCCCTTATTCAGTTGAACATTGGACTCATGCTTTCTGGCTTTCTTGTCATGCATGACGGACTAAGAAAAAGAGGGGATATCTGTACTCTACAAATCTCATCCTAGGTGGCTTACAAATACCTACAAATAACATGCAGGGATAAAACATGTAAATTGTAGCCAACATCCTATAAGTGTTTATGAGAAACAACTAAAAATCACCCAAAAATTAGGATGTAGTGTAAATAACCAGTGTAAATAACGGATAGAAACTGTAAATTTTGTGAAACTGTAAATATAAAAACTTGTGTTGACTGTATTGTTAGGGTTGAGTGTATTGCTGTCTTGATACTATGATCAATAAATTTAGGGATGACTCATTTTATAGGGTGGTGAAAAAAAATTTAGGTATAAAAACTGGAGTTGACTGTAGTAGTAAGAGGGGGCAACATGGGAAATGGTCATTTTTTCCTAACCACGCCCATGTTGGATTTTAAAATGGGGAAATAGTCAAAATCTCCTATATACGTCATCGCTGGATTTTGAAATGGGGAAATGGTCAAAATCTCCTATATACGTCATCGCTGACGTCAGCTGACGTTAACCCAACGGAAAAAAAGGAGCCACTATATAGGGGATTTTGACTAGAATTATTTTTCAATTTTTTTTCAAATTTTTTTGAATTTTTTTTTGAAGTTTTTTTTCAATTTTTGATTTATATAGGTGATTTTGAGTATCGAATTTTTTCAAAAAATTTTTTGATTTTTTTCAAAATTTTTTTCAAATTTTTTTTTTTTTTTTTTTTTTTTTGGGGAAGTGGTCAAATTTCCCTGTGTACGATCCTCCTGGGGAATGAATTGGGGAAGTAGTCAAAATCCCCAATATGAAAGAAGAAGCCCACACAAAGATGAAAGTTCAATAACGTGTTTAATGAAAATCATCAACAAGAAAAAATTTCAAGGATTAACGCTTTCTTCTTCTTTTCTCGAGTAACTTTCCGATCGGGGTTTGAGCAAAATTTATCTGGATGTTATGGTGATAAAAGCGCTTATCATCGAGCGCTGAATAATTCTTTTAACAGAACATAATACAAGCAATCACTTGGTAATTAGACCGCATGAAAACCTTCAGGGCAAAAAATTCAAAGTCAGACATTTTCCGCGAAGACGTGTCGTAAATCGGGTTCTCTTTCTCTTTCGATTCCATCGCATGTTAGAACGAAAATCATCTTGGCTCGCCTCCGGGACATTCCGTGAACGAAAAAAGAAAAAAAAAATAGTTTGAATTCAATACTCGCAGAAAACTCGTTTGAAAGAAGAAACGTGAAAGTATTTTAAACAAATCAAATTTTCCTCGCATGACGAATCGAGCAAAGACAAACAAACAAACTACGAACCTGCGGAAGGATTTTGCAGTACAAAAATCCCTTTCTTTTGCCGAAAAGGTTGTCCTTTTTCCAAAGCCACCTCTTAAACCTTCCACGAGGAGAGTTGTCTGATTTTTTTAGCGAGGAACCATCTTTGTTTTCACGCCGTGAAAAAATCTTTCTTGTCTTTCTCAGAACAGCGTTTTCCTGGAAAAACCCGGCTTACGCCATCACTTGGCTCCAGACCACGCGCGAACCACCAGCGGGACCTGGCTCGACGATAAAAGAGTTTAAATTGAAATCGTCTCGTCCCAAGTGTTTGCGATAATCTTGCACCCATTACTGTTTTCTTCTGCCGAGCAGCTCGTCTGGCTTTGCGTTGTAAGCGAATGAGAGAAGAATGAAAAAAGAACAAAGCGCGAGCCTTTATAAAGGGAAAAAAAGCTGACACCACCCCTCAGGCTACGAGGAAGCCCTTCGCTGACGTCTCTTGTCTTTGAAGGGCAATTTGTTTTGTCAACCAAGCGTTTCCAGAAAGTGAGAGTGCTTTTTGTTTTGTGTTTTTCTTGCTTGTTTTTCGTTTTCTTGTTTTCGAATGTTCTTGTTGATTTTTTTCATCACGTTTTTGACTTTTTTTTTTTGACTTTTTTTTTTTTTTGATGAATTCTTATTCAAAAAACCGGTTCGCTGACGCCATTTCTTCATTATAAAAATCGCTCCCCAAGTTCATTTTCACTCATTCTCCAGCTGAAGAACAAGAAGAAGAAAAGAAGAAGATGCCGAAGAAGATGCCATTTGAAGAAAAAGTTTACATAGCCCCGAAGCGGAAATCTACCAAACCTGCGAAAGTTCCTGCGGGAAAGAAAAGAAAGAAAGAAAATGTTAAAGATATCATTAACAAAGCTAAAGATGTCGTAGAGTACATCACAATTGAAGC
The DNA here is from genome assembly GCA_024195265.1 of Dendrophyllia cribrosa. Taxonomy (NCBI): domain Eukaryota; kingdom Metazoa; phylum Cnidaria; class Anthozoa; order Scleractinia; family Dendrophylliidae; genus Dendrophyllia; species Dendrophyllia cribrosa. Next base: position 42,401,408 of record JAJLRJ010000006.1, on the reverse strand, counting down.
AGAAGGAAGAGCAAATGAAGCACCATTGGCATCAATAGCCCCGTTTATACCTGACGCTCACACAGAAGTGAATGAACCTCTTATTCAAGATGTGGATCTAAACGTGGAACAACAAAATGCTGTCAATGCAATTGTTGGCAGCATTGGTCACATCACCCAGATGCAAATTGAGGATGCAGCTTCCAATAAGAACATTTTTTTAGTCTGCCCCTTTCATCTTGGACATTTGGAACAGAGAGTCAGCTCCCCAAACGGGTTTTGTTATCTGAAATGCCCTTATCAAGATTGTTGTGTGATCTGCGCAAAAGACAAGGCAGAGCTTTACATGCAAACTGTTCACGCTCAGTTGAATAGGGACATTAAGGAAAACTGGAAGCCTTTGCGTTGTTTCTGCAATGAAGTCTTGACCCTGAAGCAAAGCAATTCTGAGAAGAATCCAGGTCGAATCTATCTTGCTTGCAGAAAGAGAGAGTGTAAATACTTCCAATGGGGTGATCTCCCTTTGAACGAGAAAAACGGAGACTATCACTTTAACCATGATCCCTTCCCTCTCCCCATGAAAGAATATGCAGGCAAAACCTTGATCAGAGATGCATGTGGCGCTTCAAACTTGTTTTCCTGACTTAAAGAAACAAGAAGAGCAAAAGAAACGCGCAAAGCAGACGGAATCAGCGAGAGTGATCCAAGAAGCCTTTCCAAACACTTTTGGTTCTAGTCAGCCAAGTCACCCAAAATGTACTACTCTTTTTTGAAAAAAACGTTTGAAAAAACGTTTGAAAAAACTTATCATTATTTCTATAAAAGGTTTAAATTGTTTGAATGTTGAATAAAAATGAAACTGGGCAAAAAGGTTGTTTGATCTCTTGTGGAATTGGGTTCGATGGCGAGTCATGCCATGGGTATGTTCCTCTTTGTATAGACGCTGTAAAGAAGGGTTGAAACCTATTCCAATAGAAGATGTTCGACAAACAATTGTTGTCGAAATACAATGATTCCAAAGCTATAGGCAGTTTAAGAGGAGTGGCACGATTTGCATCCTCCCAGGGAATTCCGCTGGGTCGAGCCAAACAATTGTTACAACAACATCCGCAAGAATTTAAACATGTTTGATGTCCACCATGTTTTGTAATCCCACGCCACTTTGAAAACCAAGACTAAGACAACAGAGGTTTCATTCACATTGCACCAACGTTTTACTCAATAAAAAAAGTAAAGAGAAGAAAACATGGCTGCGATTGACAACAATGGCAAAAAAAAAAACATTGATCAAACGGTTTTTTTTTTTCATTGAGCTTGAGGCTCGTGGCTCGTTTGTCCTCTCATGCAAACTTCGACGACCGTCAGTTTTTTTTTTTATTTTTTTTTTATGGATCTAATCCCAAGTCCTTGCACGAGGAGCTGTCATCGCTGTCCACCTCATCTGTCCAATTATGACCTAATTTCAGGCGCTGCCAGTCAAACACTTCATCGATGTTGACGTGCGTCAATCCTAATAGTTCATAGGTAAAGAACAGATCTTGACGTCGGAAGGATAAAATTTCTTCCAAAATGCGTACGGTGACCACATCGGTTGACAACATGTTGCGCACAAATTGACAGTTTTCAGGGGTCCAGATCGGGTGTACGATACCATTTTCATGCAGCTGATGCACCCATTCGTCGTACACATCTGGAAAAGTGACTTGTCGAAGAGCCCTACTAATGTTAGCTCGTAGATCGTGTAAGAACAACAAGGCTTCGGGTGACCAAATGGGGTTATCGGGCGGTTTCAATACCACATGATGTTGCATGCATTTTAATAATGCTACAATCCACCAACGCCGCCAAGGGCGAGCATTCAGACTCTGCGTAAACTCACTCTGAGAGTCCACTACCCCTTGACTCGTGAAAGGAGAAGTCATGTTTGGTGTAAAAAAGACTAAACGTTATCCTTATATAGAAAACGCGAACTGTCAGTCCTACCAAAATCTTCTATAAAAAAAAGAAACGACAAGGTATCAAAACAAATGGTAACACGTCAACAAAGAACACTTCAGCGCGCGAGATTAAAAAAATGTCGAGAACGTCTGACGCCCAGATTGCTTTAAAAGATTGGTTGGGATGTGCCATTCTCTTTTTAGAAAGAGTCGACCCCCATTCTTTGGTGGACTTCAGCGATGATGCGTTACAAGAGCTAGAACCGGACGTAGCGTTTGCGCAACTGGTGACCAGAAACAAAGAGAAGAACGAACCGTTTACTTTGCTTCATTTGATGGCTTATTTAAGCGTTATGCGTCAATGTTTGTCCCTGGACGCTTACCGTGAACATCGTCGTTGGATATTTAAGCAACAACAACAAGCATACATACCTAGTTTTGGACGTTTTGTGGCTCAATTTACAGTGAGTCTGACCCGGCGATTGATCCCTTTGGTGGTGCGCACCTGTTTGTTCCCCATCTAAAAAAATGAAGAAGGCCGAGCAGATGAGTCCTTTGGAAGACTTGTATTTGGATCTGGAGAGTCCTTACGCGTTGAGTGGAAATTTCAAGGAATTGACCAAGGTGGCCCGCGACACGTTGGACGTCTCACCCAGCCAGGTGCAAACGTATTTGCAAGGAGAACCCACTTTCACGTTACACCGTCCTCGTCAGGTACGATTTCCACGCAGCAAGACGGTCGTGCCTCCGCAAGTGGATTATACCTGGCAGGCGGATCTTGTGGAAATGCAGGATGCCAAACTCATTGCCCAAAACAAACGCACCCGATACCTACTGACGGTCATCGATGTGTTGTCCAAATATGCATGGGTCATTGCCTTAAAAAGCAAGAAAGGTAAGGCCACGGCAGATGCCTTTCGTTATTTGTTGGAGAATTCAGGAGGACGTAAGCCCGTCAACTTGCAGACGGATCAAGGGAAAGAATTCTACAACCAACACATGAAGCAATTACTGGACGAGTATAACATTCACCACTATTCCACTCGAGGTGAACCCAAAGCTGCTGTGGTCGAACGTTTCAATCGCACTTTGAAGGAATGGATGTACAAGTACATGACAGCTCGCAACACCCCCAAATATTTGGAGGTCTTACCCTTGTTGGTGGACAAGTACAACACGCGCATTCACAGCCGCACTCAAATGGCCCCGGCCGATGTCACTGACGACAATGCCTCGGTGGTCTGGAAGCGGTTGTTCAAACCCACCCCTGCCTTAGACCCTTACAAGTTTCGACCGGGGGATTTTGTGCGCACCACAAAACCCGTCAAGGGTAAAAAGAGTGCCTTTTCCAAGAGTTATCGGGGTAATTGGTCGCAAGACGTGTACACGGTGACCGATCGTCAACGGTCCTTGTACGATGGTGTGAATTATTATAAGTTGGACACTTGGAAAGGTGATAAAGTACCTGGACGATTTTATGAACCTCAACTGCAAAAAGTACGAGCTCTACCCAACCAATGGCGGGTGAGTAAAAAGCTTAAATACAAGGGACGCGGACCCACTCGTCAAGTGTTAGTTAACTGGCAAGGACTTGCTCCCGATTATCAAACGTGGATACCCGTCAAAGAGTTAAAAAAGTCCTCGTAAAAAAATGGCCAAACCCTGGGAAATGGACGATGATTTTTTGCTGTTTCTGAATAGTGGGGATGTGGGCACGGAACCCCTCGAACCCGGAGAGACCACCGTGCGCAGTGCGTTCCGACAACGGTTGGAGATTCCATTGACGCTCACCGACCAGTGGCAAGTTGCCCTTTTGAAACTGTTGTACACCAATTCTTACGGGAACACCGTGTTGAAATCGTCGCAGGATTACCATGTGCGTGTGGGGAGCTCGGATGGATCGGTTCCCACTCGATCAATGGCGCTGACTTCGCACAAACACTTCACGCACGCGGCAGAATTGCTTGGCGATTTGGTGCAGAAGATGGGATGGTACGTGATACCTACCTTGTCGGGCGGTCAACATCATTACGGACAACTCCACATGGAATCTCCTGGCACCACGGACGAAAATTTTCCCACAAATCCCAAACTGGATCTGTTTCGTCCCGACCTGGTGCGTGAATTTTTGCAAAGGATCGAAAACACTTATCGCGTGAAACAAGTCGCACTCCCTACGCGCTTCAATCTGATCGAATATTACCTAGGATTCGCCCTCCTGAAACTCATGGGTTTAAAGAGGGATTACATCTGGTTAACTAGATCTAGTCCATCCAGACCCAAGACGCATTATTCACTCCATCTGTGGGCGCAGGGTCAGTACAATCTAGGGGAATCGTTGGCTCTGTTGATGGGATTTTTGGAGCCCGATCCAGATCGGCCGGGCCAGACGCGCATTGTGGCTCACAACACCGTCTACGCGGACACGGGAGAAGGTACGCAAGCCGATTGGGTGGTTAGTCGTTTGGATACGCATCACTTTGGCATCGAGACGGAAGATTTTCTGTTGGGAGGCGTACGCATCAAACTCAACACTGCCGTCGAGCGGTTGCACTACACGTTTGGCAAAAGAGCCGTCTTTGACATGGGGGCTTGGGTGCGCGACCCGTCTCCCTTGTTACCCTACGCGCGACAATCCCCCGTGACGGTGGTCACTACGGAACCCGGCAAGTGGTTTCTGCAGGCCCGAGAAGGGGTCAACGTCGATTTCAAAAATGGTCTGGAGACAGTGATGGGTACCCCACAACTCAAAGCTCCTTCTCGGGTTAAGGGATTCGGGGCCTGGTTGGCTTTGCCCAGTTTGGAGACATCCCTGACCCAAACAAACACCCACTTGTCTGACGTGGACCTCACGCGATGCAATACCGAAGTAGATGTAGTAGAATTTAGCCCCGTGGGCGACAGACAACGCCGATTGCTGGCCACTCTTCCCCTCTCACCTAGCAGCGATTACGGTCTCACGGTCGAATACGACCCGCAGCATTTGGATTTCAGACCGTTGGCAGGACCCACGCAAAATCTGAGCGAGTTGAGAGTGCATTTAAGAAACGCTGAAGGTTTGGGTATACCATTTTACACGGGTCTCACCGGTGTTTGGTTGTACTTTCGCAAAGGAGGAACGAAAAACACACAACCCTTGCAATCGGCCGGCATGAGTTTTGCTGGGGGGCGTCGAGTGACTTTGGAAAGTGACGATCAGAAGGACCTCTTCCCGAACAACACCCCATCGCGTTTCAGGTTGAGATTACCTGAACAGTGGACCTTGGATGCCACATGGGAAGTGGCTCTGGTGCAATTGTTGATGCCTCACACGTTTCACAACGTTCAAGATCGCCAGATACAGTGTTCTGTCAACTACCCGTCCGGCAAACAAGATATTTTTTTGGCGGGCGGGCTCTACGTGACCTTGACAGATGTTGTGTTGGCCCTTCATCAAGCCATCGAAACGGAGACACCCGTTTCAGATGCTGGCACGACCGCTCGTGTCCAACTGCAGTTGGACGAGAAAGGATTTTACCAGTGGACCTTCCCCACGAATGATTTTTCGCTGTACTTACCCAGCTGGTTGGCTCGAGTTTTAGGATATCTTGATTGGGAATCGTGGACGGTCCCGTTTTACTACAAGTCCGACGTGCGTCATCCCACAGTGGAAATCACCAGCACGGACACCCAGACTGGGCGCCCGACCGAAGTGGAAATCACACGCTCGCATACCATGGCCTTACCGGCCGATCATCGCGTGTGGAGTTTTGTCTCCCCGAACTCTTTCCAGAACGTCTACGTGCATTGCAACGTGGCCGAACCCGTGTACGTGGGATCGCAGATGGCCAAGGTGGTCTTAATCCATGGCGTCAACCCTCAGAAGGGGGTCTTGGAGGACGTGCCCATTCCACACTTGATCTTTTCGCGATTGAGTCATTTCACTTTTCGAGACCTCGAAATCGATATAAGAGACAACTTAGGTCGTCCCATCCCATTTCAAGGAGGAAACGTCACAGCTGCTCTGTATTTCCGACAACGTAAATTGCCTTAAAAAAAAAAAGTGCCAATGCGTCGCACGTTTTTGAGATCGCAATGGATCCAAGTAGGTGGTGGTGATGGTTACAATCAAGGCCTGCCTCCGTATCAAGAAGGGGGTTTTTGGGGCACGCTGGCAGGTCCTGCAGTGAGTTATCTGGGTAATTTAGCGGCCAACGCGGGATACGAAACAGCCTGTCGAGCCGCCCGCAAATTTTACAAAAGTCATTGTCGGAAGAAGGAGGAGGAGGAAGAGGAAGAGGAGGAGGAACCGCCCCGCAAGAAAAAGACAAAGACAAAACGAGAACTGCCCCGCAAGAAAAAAAAGAAAAAGATGCAACGAGGAGGAAGAGGAGACAAGTACGACGGTGGGACGGCCGATTATCAGGAAGGAGGACTGGTCTTACCTTTCTCCGAAATGACGTACGAGCAACTGTTGAGAGCGCAGAGGGGTTTTGGGAAGCAGCGATCTCGACAAAGAACCCCTCGTCGACCTCGCAACATCACAGCCGCGAGTTTGGATGAAAATCTCTATCGGCGTCTGGGAGGGAGACCCATCGGGGTGTTGCCCAATGCTATTCCTGGCTTTCAGGTGGGCATGGGAGAGAATCGAGAGAGAGTAAGAGGAAAAAAACGTAGACGAACGGGTCACGGTGATTGTTTCAACGAGCTCCTATAAAAAGGAGCATCCACGGGTGGTCGACCATTTGACTAGACGTCACCGTCAGCATGTCACAAGGGTCAGATGACACAGACAACAACAACAACAACAACAACGGTGGGATCATCGTGCAGGCCGATCAGGGTCTTTACAATTATCGCCCTCCGCGAGAAATTGATGCCACAGAATACAAATGGCACTTTGAAGATGTGAAATCTCAGACCACTTCGTCAAACCCTCTCCAGTTTCGTTTGGCCGATCGACCTTACCCCTTCTGCCCCAGCGAGATCGAACTGCATCTTAAAGTGTACTTCAAACTGGGCTCTACAAAAGCACCCTTGAATGACTTCACCACCAACCAAGCTATTGTAGGCCCAGTGAACAATTTTGGGTACAGTTGTATCCGTCAAGTTCGTTGTCGAGTGAACAACAACGAAACTGAGTCCACGGCTGGGGTGAATTTGGCATACCGAGAATATTTCAAGACCTTGTTGGAAGCAGATCCCTGGGACGAAGCCAGCCGCCTCAAGCGACAAGGATGGTACAAAGATAGCGCAGGACAGATGGATAAATGGGGAGGCCTAGCCACTCATAATCCTGGAGGGGTTCAACGACAAAAGATCTGTGTCAATGGCACGGGCAAGTTCGAATTCAACGTGTGCCCTTTGCCTTGTAATTTTTGCCAGATAGAACAGAACGTCCCACCCAACACCAGAGTAGAATTTGAGATCGAGTTCAATGACCCCAAGTTCTGTTTGATGTCCATGGCCCTGGACAAGTCCACTGCAGCTGGGGCTGTGAACAACACGGCTAGTTTTGAAGTCTTGGCCCAAGAGTGTTTTCTCCGTGTGTTTTATCGCGTTCCCAATGATATCATCATGAAGTACATGGAAGAACAAGTGGAAAAGACCACGGTGGCCAACCCCCTCTCCTTCCCCTTCAGGCGCATGCGATGCGAGAACAGGTACATTCCAACAGGCGTCAGCCAAGTGGAGTTCAACGATGTGTTTCAAGGACGTTCCCCGCGCTTGTTTTGGTTGGTGGTGTTGGAAGATGCGCGTTATCAGGGAGAATTCAATAAAAATCCCTTTGACTTCAAAGCCAATTTTTCAGGATTCAACATCACCAGTGCCGAGTGCACAGCCAACGGAGTCCCAGTGAACAAAGCCAAAGTGGATCTTACCAACAAATACGAGATCTATGATTTGTTGCTGAATGCCTCAGGCAAAAAGAGACGCGATGCTTACCTGTTGGATCCCGATACCTTTGAAAAGGGTTTCTACTTTGTACCCTTTGATTTGACGGCTGTCCAAGATGGAGGTGATTCTGTCACCCCGCAGTTGCAAATGCTGATCAACGTCAGGCTGGGGTTTTCTACAACGACAGGTGCAGCATTGCAAGCTTTGTTCTTGTACAACACAGATGAGAGTCTGTTGCAGATTGACAACAGAGGAACCACTCAAGGCCCAGTGCTCTTGTCCGATGCCTTGGTGTGAAAAGAGCTGGAGAAAACATTATCTTTTTGTAACAATAAAAAAAAAAAAGAGGTCGATAAAAATGTCACTTGCCTATTTCATGAACTTTAGATGCCTTGTTTGAAAAGAGCTTTTTTGTAACAAGAAAAAAAAAAAAGTTTAATAAAAATGTTTTATCTTTTTTGGTGATGTTTGTGTGTGTCACTCTCCTGTTCCTCGGGCCCCCTATAAAAAAGGGCACAAGTCCTCCTTGGTCAGTTTTGAAAATGCCTTGCAGAAAGAAAAGAAGAAGAGTATCTCGCAAAAAGAGGTACCACAGAGGGGGTGCTAGGTTCGTGAGACGACCCACCCTGCAGGATAAAATAGCCGAGGGAGCCAGTATGTTTTTATCAGGACCTGCCCCTTCGTTTGCTACGGCAGGCTTGTTCCTGGGCAAGCAAGCATTTAAAGGCATAAAAGACAACGTGGAGCATTTTTCAAAGGCCAAAAAGCGGCGGAGATAATAAAAAAAGATCCACCTTGTCAAAAAAAAAAAAGATGGTCAAGCCATCCTGTGCCAGACGAGACAGCGCCCAAAGACGAAGAAATCGTCGGATGACAAGGCAGGGAGGTATTCAACGAGGAGGTTTCGTCCCCATTGTGGTGGATTTTAAGAAAGGGATCCAAGTGACACGGGACGCCATCGAAGCCATGCAACAACCCATCGACCACGACAAGGCCCGACGAAACGTGAACAGGTACAAAGCCGAGTATGCGTCTTATAAAAGACGCGGTGGAAACAAAGGGTTCACGCGTTGGGCCCGCGACAAAGGTTACGCCAAAAAAAGTGATGCCTGTTGCCTGCAGTAAAAATGCATGACACGTCGCAATTGCGAAAAGCGTGTCGAGGCGATGACAACATTTCAAAATACTTTTGGGACGTGTTTGGTGCGGATGAAGGAGCCTGTCAACCCGTCGAGTACCCCAAGTGCGCCATATGGAACACGGACCCCATACGCTTACCCGGCCAACATTGGATAGCGGTGTTTTGGGCGAGTCAAGACCACGGAGAATTCTTTGATAGTTACGCGCGAGCGCCATCCTTCTACAACGCAGCGTGGCGTTGTTTCGACCTTTTCCGTCACATTCCACAAGAGCTACAAGGAACCAACACCGATGTGTGCGGAGATTATTGTTTGTACTACTTATTTCATCGTTGCCGCGGCAAACCCATGACCCAAATTGTTCGACCCTTCTCATACACGGATCGTGTCTACAACGATACGGCCGTGGTGGAACGAGTACGGGAAGAATTCCCGAGTTTACAACACCAACACCTGGCAGGGGGACTGTATGATGAGGATGGACGCCCCAACCAGATGTGTCGGATCAAACGGTTGAATCTTTGCAAAAGAAAGGCATAAAAGGAAGAACGGTGTTTTTTACGGGGTGACAGGTTAAAAACATGGAAACGGAAGATGCTCCCTCTTGTTATGATCCACGTTTCAGGGTCCCGGGTAACATGCAGATCGTGGGTCCTACCTTGAGCGGCAAGACAACCTTCTTGTACAAGTTGGTCAAAGATGCTCCGTGCTACTTTCGGGAAGACGACAGATCCCCTTGTTATTTTCAAAAAATCGTGTATTGCTATGGATCAGCCTGGCAACCGATTTTTAACCAATTCCAAGAGATGGGCGTGCAATTTCACGAGGGCTTGCCAGACAACGTGGAAGCACTCTTTCCACCCGAAACACGCCCCGGTTTGATCATCATGGACGATCTCATGCACGAAAGCAGCAAGTCACCTCAAGTGACCCAACTGTTGACCAAAGGAACGCATCACTTGGGTCTCTTTGCAATTTTCCTGTCGCAGAACCTCTTCCATTCGGGCAAGGAACAAGCTGGTCAAAATCGCAATTATCATTACACCGTTCTCTTCAAAAATCCTGCGGATACCCGTTACATCAAGATGCTGGGCAATCGTTGGTTGGGTGATTCAGAGGCATTTTGGCCCATCTATAAAAGGGCCACAGAGAAACCTTTTGGCTATCTATTGACCGACCATCATCCTCGAACCGACGACGCCATTCGTTTTCGTACCCATCTCTTGATAGACGATCCCGAACCTCTTACCGTGTTGCAACCCGCTCAAAAGAGAAGACACAAAACGTGAGAAAAATGTCTTCCCGTCGTCGAGATTGGAGAAGACAGCGAGGACGAGGCATGTTGGAGGATTTTAGCAAATCTCGCGCCACCCGCACCAATCAGATCAGAGCGCGATGGAATAAGGAGAGAGCCAACATGCATCGACGCTTGCAAAACGAAAGTGGTAAATTGCGAGAAGGTGCCCGTCACCTCCAGTGGATGTTGGAAAACCCCAACCCCAATCTGGGTGAAAGGATCATGGAGAAGGGACGACAAACCCAATTCAAAGCCAAGAATGCTTTCAAACCAGGCATCAAACGCCCCAAACTCAAAGCAGGAACGAAACGAGCTCTGGCAGCTGGGGCGATGGGAGGTGTCTTGGCCCCCATAGTGGGAACTTTAATCGCCAAAGCTATAAAAAAGACGAAGACGAAGAAGAAGAAATCATAAAAAAAAAAACAGTCATGCAGTCCCTCATTGTCGTTCCCACCTACTGGAACATGGCCCACCATGCCACGCATCGCTCGAGCGCCTTGGTCGCAAGGCGTTCCTTTTACCCGTTACGTGGTTGGGAAAGGAATACAATTGCAAGATGCTAGCGATCTCACCACGGGTCGGGCGGCCTGGCAAGCACAGATCCGTCGCAGTCAAAGAGGTCGCGGGATCGATGGCAGCCAGAGATCAAGAGCCATGGCCAAAGCCTATGCCAACCGACCCGCTCAGAAGGTCGATCGTTGGGTCAACAGAAAGATGTGGCGCTTGCGAGAAAAGATGACTCCCGAAACCTTAACGGGAAAATTAACAGCAGGTGCTGCATTAGGAGGAGCTGCAGCGGCCGTGCCAGCAGCGTTTTTGGGTGCCTTAACAGCCAAAGTCTTCACCCAGAAGAAGAAAAAGAAGAAGAAGAAACAAGAAGGAGGGTTTTTAACGCTGCTAAGCAGTGCTGCCAAAGTGGGATACGAGGTTGGAAAGAGAAAAGATTACAAGCGTATGGGAGCCAAAGGAGCCACGGGGCATTATAAAGCGCATCGCAAACCCTGGGAAGTTTAAGGAAGGTATAAAGAGAGAGTAGTCCTCATCCGCAAGTACATTCATCATGCCAACCGTTCGCAGAAAGAAAACAAGACAGCGTGGAAAAGGTTTGGGCGCCGACATGGCCGTGGCCACGGCAGCTCCCATTGTGGCCAATCTCTTAAGTCAAGGGATTGAACACGCCATGGACAAAGGACCAGAGGTGTTCGAGAAGGTGACCAAGCGTGGCAAACGTGGCATAAAGTGGCTCTCGAAACGCTTCAACCGTTTGAGAAAAAAGAAACCTCAGAAGGGCGGTAGAAAAAAAAGAACATCCTTGCCCCGTTGGGCTCAAGAACCTGGTCTGTCCAAACTCGTAGGTCTACCCAATCATTTACCGTCACACGTGCAATTTCAACTTGAAAATTCCACGACCTCGGTGTAGGCAGGCGAAGGATATAAGAAAGGAGGAAACTGCAGGACACACACAGTTTTTTGTGATGGCCCCACCTAGAGGCGCTTGGCGTGCTTTTCCTGTCAATTCAAATTTTTCGCCCACTTCTGCTGCAGAGCGACGAGCGAACTCGGGATTTGATGCCCCAAGAAAGAAGGCCACTACCGATCGTTTTGGGAGACCCAACCGAGCCGTGAAAGCCAGTATTGCCTTGAAAAAAGGAATCAAGACAGCCAATGCGGCGACAGCGGGAGCGATTTTAGCGGCCACTTTGGGCGGTGTGCTTGCAAGTCAACTCTCGAAAAAGAAAAAAAAGAAGAAGAAGAAGCAAGAACAACAAGGTGCAGGCAAAAGATCAAGGGGATGGCGCATGCAAGAACAAGCCGACTGGTTATCGGGGTTGACGGATCGCCGGACGTTTTCGGAGGACATAAAAAGAGCCAGCAACGAACAATTGCGAGCTCTGACCGATCTGATACGTAATCTCTACGACAACGTGATCCAAGTACCCGCTTACGTCAAAACCCCTCTCCTGGGTAACAGGAAAACGATTCGACGCATCAGTGCACTGACGACGCCTTTGCACGAAAGAAAGAGGCTCTTAAGAAGAGTAGGAGGAGAAAAACTCGTTCCCTTTTTGCAAGCCGGACTAGACGCCTTGTCGTCATGACGGACAAATACGCTCGAGAGATGATGTTGGTGCCCAAAGATCCCCCCTGGATGAAACCGCCGGTTCCCTTTCTACCCGATTCATCCCGTCAATGGGGAAGGGGTGAACAAACACCCCCCGACCCCAACGAAGCCTACTGGAAACGTCAATTCTTGACGGACCAATTGGTCAATGCCCCTCGTTTGGATCGCGTCATGCGTGTCATGGATGCCATGAAGAGCGTGGAAGGTGAAGGGCAACCGCCCAAGTTACCTTCGTACGGAAGTAAGAGCAGCGAATACTTTCGACTTCAGAATCAACTACGACACATGATAGACCCCCGTCAGACCTCTGCGCTCTTGAGAAGACCTCCCCCTCTTTCGGCGGCGGAAAACCAAGCCCGAACGGATGATATTATTCCCCCCAAACCACCCCTTGGATCCACACTTCCACCACCTCCCAAGTCATTTCAAGAAGCGCACCAGCAATCAAAGAACATTGACAAACAATTGGAAAACTTCATCAACGTGGCTAAACGGAATTTGGACGAGGCCAAGCGCGCCGGCAATAATCCTAACGAGGTGAAAATGGCTGATCTAGATTGGCAAGTGGCTCAAAAGTCTGCTGAAGTCATACGAGAGTTGGACGATCAATTAAACTCAGAAAACTATGGTTTGCCCTTCAGCGACCTCAAATACTGGACCACGGACAAAGACACATTCGATGCTGCCGTGGAAGCACACAAAAGAGAGCTGCTGGAACGTCGTGACAAACTGTGGGGTCAACTGGAAACAGAATATCAAGAGCACAAGGAAAGCATGAAACAGAGAGAAAAGCAAAGACAAGCCAAGATAGAAAACATTATTCAAAAAGGAAAAGGGGTCGCCTTGAAACGACACAAACCTCGCGGTTGGGTGCAAGAGTAAGAAAGTTGTTCAGAAAAAAGAGACGTTTAAAAGTTGTCACTATTTAAATTGTTGACCTGTTTTCACAACAAGATTGTTGTAATAAAGTTGCTTTAAAATGGTCAAAACACGTGTGCTCTTTTTCTTGCACTAACCGGTTTTTTGAATAAGAATTCATCAAAAAAAAAGTCAAAAAAAAAGTCAAAAACGTGATGAAAAAAATCAACAAGAACATTCGAAAACAAGAAAACGAAAAACAAGCAAGAAAAACACAAAACAAAAAGCACTCTCACTTTCTGGAAACGCTTGGTTGACAAAACAAATTGCCCTTCAAAGACAAGAGACGTCAGCGAAGGGCTTCCTCGTAGCCTGAGGGGTGGTGTCAGCTTTTTTTCCCTTTATAAAGGCTCGCGCTTTGTTCTTTTTTCATTCTTCTCTCATTCGCTTACAACGCAAAGCCAGACGAGCTGCTCGGCAGAAGAAAACAGTAATGGGTGCAAGATTATCGCAAACACTTGGGACGAGACGATTTCAATTTAAACTCTTTTATCGTCGAGCCAGGTCCCGCTGGTGGTTCGCGCGTGGTCTGGAGCCAAGTGATGGCGTAAGCCGGGTTTTTCCAGGAAAACGCTGTTCTGAGAAAGACAAGAAAGATTTTTTCACGGCGTGAAAACAAAGATGGTTCCTCGCTAAAAAAATCAGACAACTCTCCTCGTGGAAGGTTTAAGAGGTGGCTTTGGAAAAAGGACAACCTTTTCGGCAAAAGAAAGGGATTTTTGTACTGCAAAATCTTTCCGCAGGTTCGTAGTTTGTTTGTTTGTCTTTGCTCGATTCGTCATGCGAGGAAAATTTGATTTGTTTAAAATACTTTCACGTTTCTTCTTTCAAACGAGTTTTCTGCGAGTATTGAATTCAAACTATTTTTTTTTTCTTTTTTCATTCACGGAATGTCCCGGAGGCGAGCCAAGATGATTTTCGTTCTAACATGCGATGGAATCGAAAGAGAAAGAGAACCCGATTTACGACACGTCTTCGCGGAAAATGTCTGACTTTGAATTTTTTGCCCTGAAGGTTTTCATGCGGTCTAATTACCAAGTGATTGCTTGTATTATGTTCTGTTAAAAGAATTATTCAGCGCTCGATGATAAGCGCTTTTATCACCATAACATCCAGATAAATTTTGCTCAAACCCCGATCGGAAAGTTACTCGAGAAAAGAAGAAGAAAGCGTTAATCCTTGAAATTTTTTCTTGTTGATGATTTTCATTAAACACGTTATTGAACTTTCATCTTTGTGTGGGCTTCTTCTTTCATATTGGGGATTTTGACTACTTCCCCAATTCATTCCCCAGGAGGATCGTACACAGGGAAATTTGACCACTTCCCCAAAAAAAAAAAAAAAAAAAAAAATTTGAAAAAAATTTTGAAAAAAATCAAAAAATTTTTTGAAAAAATTCGATACTCAAAATCACCTATATAAATCAAAAATTGAAAAAAAACTTCAAAAAAAAATTCAAAAAAATTTGAAAAAAAATTGAAAAATAATTCTAGTCAAAATCCCCTATATAGTGGCTCCTTTTTTTCCGTTGGGTTAACGTCAGCTGACGTCAGCGATGACGTATATAGGAGATTTTGACCATTTCCCCATTTCAAAATCCAGCGATGACGTATATAGGAGATTTTGACTATTTCCCCATTTTAAAATCCAACATGGGCGTGGTTAGGAAAAAATGACCATTTCCCATGTTGCCCCCTCTTACTACTACTGTATTGCTGCTTTGATAACTAAAAATTAGTGTAAAAGATAGGGTTGAGTGAATTGCTGACATCCCTTAATTCATAGATTATAGGATCTGAAGACAGCAATACACTCAACCCGATCTTTTACACTAATTTTTAGTTTTCAAAGCAGCAATACAGTCAACCCCAGTTGTAAACTGTAAAAAACATGTTAATGAGAAATCGGGGTTGCTACATCCCCATCAATAACACTGAAATTTCCCAATAAAGCATGTTAATAACATGGAAATTTTATGGATAGAACTGTAAATCACATGCAAATGAGAAATAGGGAGCTGTGAGAACCCTGCAAGTAACATGGAAATTTTGAGTCCCAAACCAGGAAGTAACATGGAATTGTGAACTTTGGGACTGAAAACAAAATTACATGCATATTTGTGGGTTGTCAGAGACCCTGCCAGTGATGGCTGTACCACTTCCTATCAGTTGATGACCAATTAAATGACATGCAAAGAAGTGAAATTCCCAAATAATAATTTCTTTTTTCTAACCTTTATTGCCAAAATTTGCTTTCTTGTGGTACAAGTAAAAATTATTTCAAATTTTATGCACAAAAATTAAACGGAGAGTCAGTCAAATACACTGAAATGAGTTAAAAGTTAAAATGTTCTTCAAAACGTGAAGAAAAATAGCCATCTCTACAAGATTTGGAAGTATTTTCGAACTATAAACCGTTAAATTAAAATATGACTGCCTCCAACCTCTTCATTGATTCAAAGTCAATTAATGAATCAGTGGCCTTAATAATAATGGTCATCTTGTTTAAACAGCGACATGAACTGTCCAGAATCCTGTCTTCCCACTGGATACTGCGAGTAGACATTGCCACCTTGGTCAGTGCGAGACGAGAATTGTTGAAACTGTGGTGGATGTGAAGGCGACTGGCTATAAGATTCACCGCCCATCTCCAGCTCAAATAAAATATCGGTTATGCGTTTCTCGGCTATTGGTCTGCTTCTCTTGTCCAGGTTGTTGAGTTTTTCGTCAACATACATCGCGAAGGAGCTTGCCTTTGGTACGGCGCCCAGTTTTGGAGGCGGTTCTTGAAGCGCTCGTATGCACGTCGAAAAGAGCTCCTCTTTCTTTTCTTCTCCTCTTTTTTTCTTGGTAGACTTTCTGTAGCCTGTATTTTGACATGACTGGTCAGCACTCATGTCTCCCGCCGCCTGCTCTGGCGCGTTCACGATTTCACCTGCTGTCTCATTTTCGAATTCATGACCATGGGTCAGGTTGTCCTTACTCTTCCCAGCGTTGAGTACGGGAGTCAAAAACTGCAGTCTCTCCCAAAAAATCCAGGAAGACTTGTATGAGTCGGTCAAACTTTGTCCCGACTTTGTTGCCTTCGTTTTTGCAATTTCCCGGCCGAGTTGGGCCCGCAAAGAAACTATTTTTGCCTTTATATCAGCCACGCTGATGTCAAGTGCGCTCTGTACTTCTTGAAACCTTTGTTCCCTTGTTTCCCTTGAGTGGTAAGACTTTTCGAAAACGTTCCAAAGGCAGGAACGCTCCTCTAACATTTCTATTAACGACGCGGTCTCCCTCTCTGTCCACTTCCTTGGTGTTTTCTTATTATTGTCCGCCATGTTTAAATACGAAAACCCATAATACCTCTGGCGCTTTGAAATAGCATATCGACCTAGCGCGCATGCCCTAGTGCAACAATGTTGCGCGAACGTGGCCAAACGAGTACAACATCTAAAAAATTCAAAAATGTTGCAACAAAAATTTGACCATTTTCAAACTTGATCCAACACCATCCAACATGTTGCAACATGTTGCAACAGGGTGGCCAAACGCTGCGCGCAACAATGTTGCAAGATGTTGCGTTGAAATGTTGCGTTCGTTTGGCCGGGCCTTAATGTAATTAATTTATATGGTGCGTTAAAAAACGCCTGTTTAAAAAATATTAGTTGCAATTTACTAGGAAACAAGCAAAATTCATTTTGGATGCGCTAAGTTTCTGCTGGTCGACATTACAGGAAAAGGTGTTTGGTTTCAAATGTTAACCTCAACAATGTTCGTGTAAGTAATTCAATTAGCTTGTGGTTTTGAGTCGAAAACAATTTAATCTAATTAGTTCTGTTTCTATTTGCACGACTTTTTTGTGGAGAATAAAAACAGTTGTTTAAATAATATTAGTTCCAATTTACTAGGAGACTACTTATATTCATTTTTCATGCGTTTAGTTTCTGTGAAAGACTTTTCTGGTTGACATTACAGAAACAGGTGGTTCAAAGAATTTTCCTGTCACTAATTTAATTAGCTTGTGGTTTGGAGTTGAAAACAATTTAATTTAATTAGTTTGCGTCTTCCAGGCCAAAGGAACCTTTTCCACGTGTCTTTTGTGAATAATAAAAGAAACCTTTAAAAAAAGACTAGATACAAATTTCCAGGAAATAATAAGCCTTCAATTTGGATGCATCAAATTTATGTGCAGGACTTTTCTGGTTGACATTTAATTTAATACACTCATTACTGAAACAAGTTGCTCATTTCACTGGGGCCGTAGTTTCGTCAAAAAATAACTCCGGAAATCCCGTGAAAAAAAGCTAGCCGAGAAACGAGAAACGGGACCCAGTTGGTTATCTCGGTATTTTTTTTGGTAGTGGGCGGGCCGGAGGATTTGAAAAACGTATATCTGCAAGCGGTTATTTGTGCGAGTTAACTTCCGCTGTTTTGTTACTTTCACCATTTCATATCATTTAGGTAATTTTCAAAATAGCTCATGCACGCAATGCGTGCCTATGTTTTCGCAAGACATGACGCGATTGCCAATAAATGACTCGACCCTCCAAACACAGTTCAAACGATTCATTACTTTTTAATGTAAACATACCGTATTTACATATACCAACAGAAAACATCTGTCGCCGATTGTCGATTTGGAGTCATTGATATTCTTGTGTATATTGTATGACCCTGTATCATTTCCGACAATTGTTTCTAATAACAGTCGGAGGGAATTTTTAATCTGCATGGGTCATCTTTATTACACTTCACAGACGACAGGGATTTTTTTATTTTAACCAAGAAACTACAATAGTTGTATACTTACATAAAATATTTATTTTCAAATAAGCTTGAACCTTAACCAAATTGTTCTCTATTATCATGCAATGCATACTGGCTTTAATTTATCTAAAAATATATATTCGCTACTCATGAATAATAACTCAAACAGTGAAATACTTGTATAAATATAACGCGACATTTAATACTAAATTCGTTTGTTTTTCATGCGAGATGAAAATGATCTTTACAAAATATGTTGTGCATGACTAAATCCTTAAGCCACTTAAATGTAATATAGAAATCAGTGAAAAAGTTATTTGAATAAATCAACAATTATTTGTTCCTTTCTACTATTGAAATGACTATATCAGATCACGGAAGGGTGGAACCAGATGACGAGATCAAACGTTAAATAGTCGAAAATAGATTGAATTTGTGCATAACTCTAACTCTTCTTCACCATAAAACCACCGCTGGTGCCGTAAATTATTGTCATTGTTTAAGTGACCGCATAACATTAAATATTTGATGTTTCGCCGCTTATATTATTTAATATGAGTTAACAGCGGCCATGCAGTCAGTTAATAATGCTTGAAATCGCACGTATATAATCAATTTTCCACAGTACTGTTTACATTGAACTAAAGCTCGGCATCAAAGCCATCTGTCGGGTCCGATTCGTTCACATCGCCTTCATCCACCTTCATCATGTTTTTAATCCTCGCTCGAAGCCGAATCATCTGCCTTGCTAGATTCTTGTCCTGTAATTGCATTTCTTGAAGTTCTCTACGAAGCCATACAATCGCGTTTTGTAAATCTACTTGTCGCTCGGCCATGGTCGCTCCTTCGCGCTGAATAACGGGAATCTTGTTAGCTTTAGTATTGCCTCCGCCGACCAAGTCGTCACTCATAAATTGTCTTGATTCTGGCTCGTCCTTAAAATTCACTCTTCGTTGTTGCTCCAATTTGAAGTCATCCGTTGCATTCACCCCAGTCATTGTACAACTCAAAATCTTCGTTTAATACGTAGCAGTCTTTTCGATTCCTGTAAATCTTTATAACGACACTGCTCAAAAATGGTTGTAAATCATGAATCACGTACTTTGGAATCTGCTTTTGTATTCCCACAAGCCCCCTACTTCCTGAGAAAAGTCACGAACTTTTGTGTGAGATGATTTCTGAATGTTTTGATTCTCCGCCGCGTATGCAAATCTTCAAACAATGGCCATTGTATTCTCCACCAATCACCTTACCTGAATTTCGCAGGCGTCCACGTTCATGTTAGATTAAAAAATCCGTGTTAACTTTTTGGTGTTAAAATAAAAAAACGAAACAAAGCAAACGACAAAAAACATACTGTAAAATAGCTGTGATAAAAATATGAAGATACGATCGAAGATACGATATTTTGTGTGTCTGCCAGACTATTTGGTTAGCGGATACATTGCAGGAGTATGCGCATAACTAGTAAAAAATCAACATGGCGAACCAACATCACCAGTGAATTTGTTTATATTTATCCTGCGAGAGTGAACCTACCTGGGACAAGACCATAATGAAGTAAAATATTTTTATAAGTGTGTCATTTCTATTCGTAATTAAGTTATTTAACCTTTATTATCTCCTTCAGGCTGAATATCGATGGTCTTCTGGTATATTTTCCGTACGACTACATTTATCCGGAGCAGTATTCTTACATGATGGAGTTGAAACGAACTCTTGATGCCAAGGTACTGATTTGTGGATACTGCTGTGGATAAATTAATACCTTGCAAATTCACCGATGCACATCAGACTTTTGCACGTGGGTCAACTGACTGGTTACCCTTTGCAATAGCCAGTAATGTTAAAGCTTATAATTTAAAGTGCCTATGAAATGAATTTTTTTTCTTCGTTTTTCATTAGTTTATTATATCCAAAGAACGAAAACAATAATCATTTCCCGAGGAAAAGAAAGAAAAACGGTTTTTTAGCCCCTCGAAGATGCGTCACTTCGGTTGAAAAGTGGCTCCAATTTTTGGAGAGCCTGGGGGCGAGTGGGCGTGCGTGATGACGTAAATTACGTAAATAGTATGACACATTGGTTTGTTAACGCTATAATTCCCTTGGAATCCTTTAGCGTGATGGTCATTTTGCCAACGTTTTTGGCTATACAAATGTCAGACAGCGCCTAATTTGTTTCTTTACAGTCCTCTGAAGGTGAAGAGGATCAGTTTCGGATCACTCCTGGTCAACTGAAATGATCGTGTCCACTGTAGTTTTGCCGTAGCGAGACGAACCGACTGTGCTGCTTGAGCGAAGGAAGTGAACATTAAGAAGACGGACTTTGATCATTTAGATTATTGAACGTGAAAGGTATACATTTCAGTAGCACGGCGTCTCAGTGGTTCGCCAGTTGAGTTGTCAGCTTATTGAACGCAGAGGCGTTTTTGTTATTTCTTTTTAGTGGCTCGTTGACTAGCGTTTATCGAACGCGAACGATATATTTGTAGTACAAACAATCATGATATTAGCGCATTTAAGCGACTCGGCCGGTCTTCTCTGAAGTTCATTGATCGCGCATGGAGGTTATGAACTTATTTTATCGGCTTGGCAATTCGCTCGTCTACTTAAAGTTCTTTTTTCAATGCGAAGGATATGTCTTGGCGGCTTGCTAGTTGAAAGTTTCTAAATTATACTGATATGTTATGCATATAAGAGGTGGTGTTTTTCAGGCGGCTTGCTGAATTGAATGTGCAAGGTGCCTTGATCGCGTATTTTTTTATTTATTTATTCAAAATGTTTGAACTCAAGTATATACGTAATAATTATGCTTCTTAGTTCAGTGTCTTGCCAGCGATTGATCGTTTCTGGAAATTTTAACCACTTGGCAGCTTGTAAGTGAGTTCAAAGTATCGTGTTTACATTTATGTCTGATTTATATTTCATTGTATAAAAATTGATCTGATCGAACACGCAATGATTCAGCGATGTATTTTGTTTCGAATAGTCTTACGCATTTGTACGTGTAGATTTTTGATAGATGTTCCGTAGAATAGACGCCTTCCAGTGAACACTTGCGTCGCTGCACTCTGAATTTTATAATTCGGAATACCGTATAAACATTTATATTACTCGCCAGTCAGTGCCGATCGAGTCAGTATATTTTTGTAGGCCTCACTGACTTCGACGGCTCTCCAGTCGAGCCGAGGCTTGAAGGAACTTCCAAACAGGATATGGATTGGAAAAATTATGCTTGAATAAACGGCCTCACCGGCCGGAATGTTATTTTCTTTTGCAAGATAATATTAATCTTAACAATAAGCGCTTTCATTGAAAACAACATCGCTTGACGTACCCTTTCCGATGTCGACGAACAAATTTCGTGTATTTTGCCGGCCTATTTTCCTCTGGAGCAAAATAAAGCTTTGTTACACCCTCTGTTATCGAAGAATTGTAATATCTCGTATGTTTGAGGCCGCTCGCCACATAATATTGGTCCACCTCTAGCGACGTCTCTTGTCAGCTCTCTTGTTCTCTATATTCCCGCAGCAGTTTGTACAACTATTTACGTCACAGTGTAATATTACACTGGTTTTGGCCGCGCACAAATTGGAGCCACTTTTTAGCGCCAACAACCTAACTTTGAGACCATAAAAAAAGCATTTCGCATCGTCCCTAACACTTTAAACCTTTTATTCCAAGCTCTAAAAAGGTGAAACTTTCGATACATCAAAAAATAAATTTCATTTCATAGGCACTCTAAAGTGTTAAGGGAAACCATTCATTTCACTGTGTTTTGATGTACCTATTCTTGTCAAAGATTCCCAACCCTTCCACTCCCCCTCCTCCCCCCCTCCCCCCCACATAATCAGCAGTTACATACATGTAAAGCCAGCCCAAGTCTGTGCCCTAAGTGCCTGAGTGCTCTAAGTTGCATTTATTTTAATTTTCAATTCTTGTTCTCTTGTTCTTAGGGTCACTGTCTTCTGGAGATGCCTTCTGGGACTGGCAAAACAATATCCCTGCTGTCATTAATTGTTGCTTACATTTTGGTAATCATAGATTTGGACCTTTTGTTTAGCCATGGTCAAGGGTCAGCACATAGAAGGGTCATTGGATGTCTGGGAAATGACTACAAAATTTCTTACTGATCATGAATCCATATATGGCTGTATGTCTGCTGGGTTCTAAGTTGACTAAAATATTATCCATAATTTTAACCACTTGTCTTCTCTGCTTATTGGATTTGGACCTTTTTTTAGCCAAGGTCAGGGGTGAACATGTAGAAGTGCCATTGGATGTCTGAGAAGTGACTGCAAAAGTTTCTATTGATTATCTAGTACTTTTTATATATTGCTGTACATCTGCTGGGTTCTCGATTAACTCAAATCATTTCTATAATTTTTAACCACTTGTCTTCTCAGGCCACCATTTATTAGTCTGCAGAAATGATTGTCTTTCCAGAATTGCATTTAAAAAGTCATTGATGGGGTGAACAAGATGCTTTCCACTGTTAATCCTCTACTATTATTTCCTGATTTTTTTAATTATCAAGTGAAAGATGAGGTGAGGGAGGGTATCTGTATAATAATATTAAAACTTAATTTAATAGTATTATAATTTGCTATTTCTTGACATCAGGCCAAACCACTTGAGCTGTCCAAACTCATCTACTGCTCTCGCACTGTTCCAGAATTAGAGAAGGTACATGTCAGTCAATGATGCTTCTATTAAGTATTCCATGTAATTTATTGTTTATGTACAAGGTGCTAATTGCAGTACACAAGACAATGTTATTGTGATCAATTATTATCAGTCTATGCAAATAAGTCAGAATATATTCAAATGTGTCCAACTGTATCGTGTAAACCGGTACTCAAATTTAGGTCAATGTTTACAAAAATAGCATTGTGTGATAAACTGGCAAATCAAGTGAAGGTACATGTACTGCAGTAATAAGGTCACTTTATCATATAATTTGAAGCCAGAGATCATCATTGGCCAGGTGATCCAGATTTAATTTTTGTGTTTTTCTACAGGTTCTGGAAGAGCTAAAAGTGCTTTTAGAGTACTACGAACAGGAAACAGGGCAGAAACCCAAGATTTTGGGTTTGGGTCTCAGCTCAAGAAAGAATCTCTGCATTCATCCTGAGGTGTGTGACTATTACAGTGTATCTTGTATTGCAGTCAATAGATGAGGTTACAGGGGGCACTTTTACTATTTGATGGTAAATGACCCTTTCACCATGGGAAACTGCATTTAGTAAAGGTAAATTTCCTGTGGTAAATATCCATAAAGCACCCATGACATTTAACATGGTAAGTTGCAAAATGTGTTTTGATGCCCAAGGTAAAAAATCTGGCCCCTAAAAAAGGTTTTCAGGGGCCACTTTGGCCCCCAAGTAAAATTTTCTGGCTGAAACACTGTGCTTTTATACTTTCTAACAACAGGTGAGTGCAGAAAGAGAAGGCAAGAAAGTGGATGGAAAATGTTTGGGTTTAACAGCATCCTATGTACGTTTGAAACACAAAGAAGACCATAATGTTCCTGTTTGTGCATTTTATGAGGTACGACTAATCTACATGTATTATCCTGTTCATTTCCTAAATGACCAAAATCAACATTTTAAAAAATATATCAAATTTCATGCTATTAAAAATACTATTAACAGCATCAGAGGAAAATACATTTGAATGGTCACACTTTGGATTTTATCTACGACTCAACAACAACAACAATAACAACAACAATGTAACTTTATTGAAGGAAACTAAATCAACTTATCTTCAAATTTATTTTAACATGGTTTAAAAACATCAGGCCTTTTCAAATGTTAGCTGTACATGTACAATGTAGCTTAAGTAACTTTACTTATCATAAATTCTAACTTCAAAATAATGTATTATAACTACTATAAAGACTACTAATATTATTGAATCAATAAATATGATGGTATACCTGCTTTACATGAATGCCATACCCCATTGTGTTCCTTGCATAAATTTGCTGAGTTTTGTTATTTGCTGGTTTTTAATTTTGATTAATTAGTCTTTTGATGCCCATGGAAAAGAGGAAAAGCTTGCCGCTGGAGTGTATAATTTGGTAAGAATAATATTGCACATTGCTGCAGATGTTATTAAACTTTCAATAGTACAATCAAACTATCATTTTCACACTGGAAAGGAATACTTGAAATAGAATATCCAAGATCCAGACACGTTATCCATCTCTAGTGAAAAAAAAGGCTAATATGTCAAGTGAAAGCCACAAAATTAAACGGAAAAGTTAACTTAAGGCACTTTAAATGATAATTACCAGTACATGTGATGTATTTCTATTAATTGAGCTTCATCTTCACACTGTGCACAGATACAAAAAGCAAAAGAATTAATGAAACCAAAATCAGTGTCTTACTAACAATCATCAGTTCATATTTAAAATGTTTAATAATGATTCACTCGATCAGTCGCTGTTGTATTTTTCCATTAAAGGGTGACCTGAAAGCAGTCGGCAGTAGCAAAGGGTGGTGTCCATATTATATTGCAAGGCATGCGGTAAGTACCAGGCCTTCAATCTGTAAGGTTAATATTGTGTAGCATAACATGAATTTATTTCTAAAACAAGATAAACCTAATACTATTACCGATACTTACATAACATGTGTCAGTCACAATCACCAAGCTGGAGATACTGTTTGAAAGTATGTTTCAGGGCTGTCACTCTTTTTTTTAATAGGCAGGGAAGTTAAGAAAGTTGCTGGTCTCTGGTGTTGTCTATATTTTGCATTTCTATTCAGGGTAAGATGAAAATGAAAAAAATTAGCTTACTAGCCTGGAGCTCTGAGGAGCTAGCCCAAAAATAAATAATAATTTATTCAGTGACTAAAAACTGAGTATTGGCAACCAAACATTTAGAACTGGTCGCCAGGAGGCGATTCTTTGAAGTATTGTACATGTAGTCATTGCTATCCAAGTATATTTACTCACAAATAACAGAATCACGAAGGTGATGATCATTCAATTTCTATTGTTCGCTTTTGATATTTTCTTACATTTTTAAAATGCTCCTAATATTCACTTTTGTTCAGGAACTGTCTGGTACACACACTTCTTTCTTATCTTAATGATGAGAAAAAGGCAACAAATATTGCTTGCCCATTGGGCAAACTGCAATAAAAATACACTAGCCTGACAGGTAGTTCCACTAGCCCCGGGCTATCAGACGGCGCTTTTGTCGTGCCCTGTCTATTAACCCTTTAACTCCCAAGAGTGCTATACATCAAAATTCCAGAAAAATTCTAAATTTAATTTTAAAAAATATTGAAAAACAAATGCTACATGTACCATGCAAAAGTACTGCTGAAGAGGTTTCAATTGAATTGTCACACCACAGCATTCCGTCCACAGACTGAAAAGTTACATGTAGAACTACAACACATGTCTCAACTCTCCATAATTGACTCTGGGAGTAAACTAAAGGGGTTGATGTAGCCAGGCCAGGGCTCAAAAACTTTATAGCCACTTATGCTGTCACTGAAACAGGTAATGGCACCCCAAAACCTTGCCTGCTATCTCTAGCCGACTTAAATTTCATTCTTGTGGCTTCACCTCAAGTGCGAGACCTAAAATGTGTCTGTGCTCACAGGTGATGCTTTCTTTGGCCACCTTCCCTAAGTGAGCCAAGTCTTTGTTTGTCGATAAATGCCTGCAATAGAAGACAACACTCACAATGAATGCCACTATAAACTGCAATATACTGTATTGGTTGTAACTTGGTCGACTTCTGAAGATCATAACATGAAACACATTTTCCTAAATATTGAATCTTTTCAGATTTACCATGCTAACATTGTAGTGTACAGCTACCATTATCTTTTGGACCCCAAAATAGCTGATCTTGTTTCCAAAGAACTGGAGAAGACTTCTGTTGTTGTGTTTGATGAGGCTCACAACATAGGTAAGACCTCTTTTATATCCACAGTGAATGAATAAATAAATACATACATGTAGCCTGTTTTGCTTTGTGTTGTTTTTCTCCATCAGTGCATTCCAGACATTAAGATTGTGGGGCTGGGTACATGTAGCAGTTAAAAACTGGTGCGAACAAGTGGAGAAAACAAGAGGAGACTGGGGAGTCTTCTCTCGTTCTTTTTACCGCTCCTTCACTCTCTCCCCACTCTCTGAATGCCTGGGACAGGTTATGTCTCCATCCAAGAAAACCTTTTCACTGCAGTTCTGACTTGTTAGTCTCTCTCCAAGTTTGGGCAGGGCACTTCCTCTTTCTTTTGTGTAATAGAGATTCTAGTTTACAGTTGTCAAAAACTAATAAAATAAATCAAAGCTTTCTTGAATGGTTTGTCAAGTTATTATTTGTCCAACTGCTTTAGTTGCTTGACACTTCAAGGTAACCTTTCTTAGGGAATTATGATTGGATTATGTTTTGCAGACAATGTGTGCATTGAATCTATGAGCGTCACAATATCAAGAAGAACTCTGGACAAAAGTCACACAAATGTTGAGTCATTGGCAAGAACAGTAAAGAAGTAAGTTAGTGTGCACCCAGGAGTATCGTACATTTGTAGAGTTCCAAAAGTACCGGCCCCCTGAAAGTAACTGCTTCCCGAAAGTTATGTTAGTTTTCAGACATTTCTGGTAATTCCCGAAAGTAACAGTCCAATCTAAAATACCATAGTGACATTTCCATGCAGATGGAATAGCTTGGTGTTTCACTATACAAGAATGCTGAAGAATACCAAAGAACCAATAAGAAAAAGAGAATTAACGTGACATTATGCTTATTCCATGGTTGTGTTAACCATCATTTTTTTCTTCAATTACTCCACGTATTTTAGCTGCCCAAAAGTTGCGGCCCCTTAGGCCTGCTAATTCCAAAAGTAACAAGGCCGCTACATGTACTTTTGGATCTCTTCGGTATTTGTAAATTTAGATCAGACTTTTATGTAATTTATAACTATATCAAACACATCATCAGGATTTGCAAACATCGATAAGTGAGAAAAAACTAGCCACAGCCAAGTTTTTTTTTTAACCAGCTTTGAAGTCTTTGGATAGGTTGTAGTTCAAATTTTTCTTCGGTTTAAAAATTTTCAAATACAGTACATGTAAGTTTAATTTTTCTTTTCCGTTGTCTCAGATCTAGATCCATTAATAACCATAATCTAACGCAGAGGAAAACAAAAATCAAACTGGTTTGAAAATTTTCAAACCAGTCACCTTTTTTTCTAAAATTGTCTTGTTTTGTTAAAGCATCAAAGATAGAGATGCTGGTAAACTGAGGGAAGAGTACAATAAACTTGTGCAAGGATTGCGGGATGCAAGTGCTGCAAGAGAAACTGACCTGGTGTTGTCAAATCCAGTATTACCTGCTGAAATCTTAGAAGAAGCTATCCCTGGAAACATCAGACAAGCTGAACATTTTGTGAATTTCATGAGAAGATTCATTGAGTATTTGAAGACACGATTAAGAGTCCAACATGTGGTGCAAGAAACTCCACCATCTTTTCTACAGCATATCTTTCAACAAGTCTGCATTGAACGAAAACCTCTCAGGTACATGTACTGTTATCTATACACCTTAGTTGATGATTTTTAATATGCGCAGATATTTTACAAGAAGTTTAGTATTTTTTCAAGCCCCGCAGGGGGGAGAAAAAATGTGAGCAATCAGTAAAATGTCTGCACGTATTATCGTTGTATTATTACCATTGAATAAAGGATTTATTATTTGACTGAAATTCCTTTTATACAGGGATACTAAGGTGTAATACGACAATCTACTGTGTAATACATATCTTATTGACCAAGCGCAAGGGCTGTACTGGGAGCTAGAATATCAGCCCAAGGTCTTGACAGTACGGACCGAGCACAGCAAGGTCCATACAAAAAAGACCAAGAGCCGATATTCTCCTAGTACGGTCCAGAGTAAGCTTGGTTAATAAGAGATTTATTACACGACTCCTGCCGGCAGGAGGATCGTGCGTGATCATTCGGGACAATGTCCGGTCCAATACTTAGAGAATATTGACCGGCAATCGAGCATTCTGATTGGTTGATTTTAGTTATTGTCCCTGTGACTGTCTTAGTCGTGTAATAAGCTTCATTGGATATTTTGCGAGTTCTCTTTTCCTTATAAGGTAAAATGACGTCAGAGTTGAATAATAAATATAATAATACACTTGTTGGCACTATTGGCACTCTTGGGAATTAAAGGCTTAGGGTTACACCTGTTAATAGATGACGCTGTAATCTATTTTTTTCAGGTTTTGTTCTGAGCGGTTAAGCTCATTGCTATACACTTTAGAACTCCCAGATGTTCAAGATTATGGTCCTTTAACATTGATTGCTAATTTTGCCACTCTGGTCAGCACATACAACAAAGGTATCTATATCTTTAGTTCACATTCTTTGTATACAATGAAGTTACTGTTAAGTAAGTGATGAGTAAAGGAGGAAAATGGGGCTTTGGAGTTACATGTGCAACTAATAATGTTTTCACATCAGCATCGAAACATGTTTAGAGTATTAAATCATGTTTCAACATACCGTAAGAAAGAAAAACTTAATAAGCGCCCCTCTTGATTAAGTGCACTCTCCTTCCACATGTTTTTCCCTAGTGTGAACAAGCATATTAAGTGGTTAGAGCATGCATCCGACCAGTGAATAGAAGGTCACGGTTTTTAGCTCCCCATCTGGGCCTGATAATTTTCTTCCCTTGAAGTTCTGCATGCTTGAGATGGACTGGATATAGTTTACTTTCGACATGATCAAGATTAACATTATCATCTTTCTCCTTATCATCATACATTTCCTTGCAGTATGTTTATTATCCTACAATTTAACCTACAGGGTTCGTACGGTCATGGAAAAACCTGGAAAGTCATGGAATTGTATAATTTAATTTCCAGGCCTGGAAAGTCATGGAATTTAAGTGTGGGTCATGGAAAGTCATGGAAAATTATGTTCATGGTACAAAATCACTAAGGCAGCATACGTTGTGGGAATAATAAGGCAAGATGAAAAATTTAAAAAAATGACCGTTTTGATAAAATTATGAAAACAACTGTTGAACTTTTGGTCATGAAAAATTTGACAAGGTCATGGAAAGTCATGGAATTTTAAAATCTGAGAAGAGTACGAACCCTGACCTAGTTCTTAATTGTGCTTTTAATTTGCAGGATTCACTTTAATTATTGAGCCATTTGATGACAGAACACCAACCATACCTAACCCTATTCTTCATTTCAGGTATGTTTTGAATACGGCAATAAATTAACAAATAGATTTCATTTTGTCATGCATCTGTAGATCACAGATGATTTCAAAATGTGGTGTTATTTTTTGGCAGATTTAAAGACCAAGTATTAGCCATGATGCTTCTTGTGCCTCTCAACAATCAGTTTTGAGGGACAATAAATTTCCTTATGCGCACGTCCTCATAGAATTAGAACCCAGTCTTCTGACAACCACTCGGTCGCTTGTTTTAAGCCACTTCTAACCAGAGGATGGTGAAATTACAAACACCCACTGTCTTGCACGATGGTTTTGACTTTGTAATTGTTACTTGTTCCCACAAATGGTCACCTGTGATCGATATTATCGGAAGCATCTGGTGACCCCTATAAACTTTAGTAAGCCACCTTAAATACAGATTGAAATACCATCTAAAAGTGTTGCATCTAAGCTCAGACACTCAAGAAAAAGAAACATGTTCTTAAATTATATTATAATTACATGTTGGTTTTAGTTCTTATTAATAGCTTTATTGGTTTCTTTCTTTTTTAGCTGTATGGATGCTTCCATTGCTATAAAACCTGTTTTTGACCGATTTCAGTCAGTTGTCATCACATCAGGGGTAGGTTTGAAAGTAATTAAATATTTTTATCTCTATCATCTCTAGACCAACTGCTTACTGACAATCAGCCTACAGATGTTAAAATTTTGGTAAAGCTTTTCTTCACCCTAATCTTTCGTCATGTGGGCCTTGAAATTCAGTCAGACAGTCAAATGATTTTTTGCAAATTAACATTTTGACCTCAAGGACCCCACAACACTTCTTTTGAGCTTTGCGACTTTTTCAGTCAATATTTATCAATTAAAAGTAGCTTTTTTCTTGACGATGAAAAAAAGGCCTTTTCCAGGTGTTCAGATACAGTAGTAGCTAGTGGGGAGTGAAGGATATATGTAGGTGGTGCTCAAAGGAAAAATATTGCCGCAAGTGCTGACAGAGGGGGAATGGACATGAAAGGTTTCCTCACTTTTTCTCTGCTTGCAATTTTGCCTTCATGTTTCTCCCACAGTCTCGACATCTGGAACTGGCTACAATGACGTACAATGATTGTTGATATCAATCTTCATGGTCAATCAGACTAGCTTTAATATGAAAAGGAAGTTGATTGTAGCTAGAATGCTGGCAGGCTGTGAACAAATTTCAGATATAAAATAAATATTGTTTTAGTTTTAATTTGAACTGGTGTTTGTTGATTTCCCTGATTTGTTTATTTACCACCCCCAGACCTTGTCACCAATAGACATGTACCCTAAAATTCTCGACTTCAGACCAGTTACCATGGCAACATTTACTATGACACTAGCAAGGATTTGCCTTTGTCCCATGGTAAGTGAAGTTAATTTAAGATTGATGGTCAATATGAACTTAAATATTATGATATTTCCTGAGTAATTACTTGGCGTATATCTGAAAATGTGCTGGAAGTGATTTTTCTTATTCAGAAGGACATGTGTCCTTTCAAACCTCCATTTTCATCGGACATTTTACAAAACTGGTCTTACATCTGCCATTTTGGATTTTCCCTGAGCACAATCTGAAAGCATACATGACATTCTTTAAGAAATTTCTTTAGGACAATTTCAAATTACACAGCAATTTCCGAAAACAACCTGAAATCAAGTGCGATGGCTTAGCAAGACATTCAAGACAAAAGCAAAGTCAAGTTTGTGCTTGGCAGTCTGACATTTTAGGATTTTGGCAGACAAAGTCCGATGACCGACTGTTATTTGCAGCATTGCTTATTATGAGAGTTTTGTTTGTGCAGATTGTTGGCAGAGGAAATGATCAAGTGGCCATTACTACAAAGTTTGAAACTAGAGATGATATGTGTGAGTTTAGAATTTAGTTCATTTTTTTTAACTTGATTGTGTGAAATGTCTGTTTTTTTCTGTAATACAGTATACTCTATTAAGACGGACACCTTTCTAAGATGAACACCCCTGTACGGTGGACATCTCTCTAAGATGGACATCAATTTTTGGCTGGTTCTGGCCAAATTTTACTCGTTTGTCACTCTGTAACTAAACTTTCTATAAGGCAGACAGCTAGAGGTGGTCCCGGAGGTGTCTAGCTTAGAGAGGGTTTACTGTAAAATGAAAATGTTTTATACCATAACCTGAATTTTATCTTCCAATTGAGCTCTATGTAAACATTTCTCAATTGTCTCTTAGCTGTTATTCGTAACTATGGCAACCTTTTGGCGGAAATGTCAGCAGTAGTGCCTGATGGTATAGTCTGTTTTTTCACTAGTTATCAGTACATGGTGAGTCTTTGCACAACCACTATTAACCTTTGCTGGTGGCTTTTACCAATTCACTTGATCAGTCTTACCAGTGTCACAGTGATATGAGTTTCGTTGTGATTTCTCATAACACATATCACTGGTGATATGTATCCCCTCAAATATGGCAGCCAGTGATATGTGTGTCCCCACGGCTCCCCTCCAAAGTCAAAATTAGTGCACAAATTATAATTTCACTACAAGGACAATTCTATCTGATTTATTAGATCTGTATGCAGTTCTTCTTGTTAATGTTCAAGTTTTTTTCTTGACCACAAAAAAATTAAAAGCAGAAGAAAATTGGAAGGCTTGGATACATAGCTTCAGTGTTTTGTGTTTCCCTACTGGTCAGGGATACACAGATCACTAGTGATTTTAGTGTGGACAGAAAAAACAGTGCTTTTTCATAGTGCTTTCTCGAGAGTGTTTTCAAAAGAACGTACTGATAGGGGCTGCCATTGGCGCCTGCTTTACATGCCAACATCTTATCTCGCCCCTCAGTTAAATTGCATTTAGTGCATTTCAGAAAAAAATCAATATGGAATTTGCACTAAGTGCATTAGCAGTACCATTTATAGCGTGCCTTGCTGCTTTTTTTAACCCTTTAACTCCCAAGAGTGCCAAAAGTCAAAATTCACCCAATTTCATTTTGTAAAATATTGAAAAACAAATGGTACCATGCAAAAGTACTGCTGGAGAGGTTTCATTTGAATGGTCACATCATAGGATTTTGTCAACAGACTCTAAAGTTAGAACTACACTGCATGTCTCCATAATTGACTCTGGGAGTGAAAGGGTTAATCTGCAAGTGATTATTTATTTTCCAGGAAGCTGTTGTGTCCATTTGGCATGATCAGGTAACTCTCATCATGGATCTTAGTATACATACAGCTATAGTTAATACGTAGAGCGAAGGAGTGTCTAACAACATCAACATTGACTTTTTAAATAATAATTTTCAATAGTGGTGAACGTCAAAATGTCTCCTTTTAATATTAATTTTCATTCATTTAAAAATCTGTAGCCAAAAGATGTAGAGAATTGTCAATTTAGAGACATTGAGTGATGCATTACCCAACTCTGAATTAACATAAAAAGGGGATGTAGTTAGTACCGAGAATTTCTATTTTTAGAATGAAATTAGAATGAAGTTACTGTATAACAAAATCTTAAAATAGGGGATTTGGTTGTTTTGGGTCAAACTACCCTAAATTAAAGCTAACGAGCTCTCTCACACACGAAATGCTTACTTAGAGGAAGATATCGAGTTAATTTTTGAAGAGAAAAAAAAAACATAATCACAGTTTCAGCGTGTTTTTCAAGCCACAAGGTGATAGACCAATTTTTTCAAGTTGCAATCCATTTCCATCCTGGCCATCGCAGCCCAAGACACTTAAAGGCCCGGCAAAACGAACTCAACATTTCAACGCAACAGCACGCAAGGTGTTAACACGCATTTGGCCACCCTGTTGCAACATGTTGGATGGTGTTGGATCAAATTTGACCATTTTCAAACTTGATCCAACATGTTGCAACAGGGTGGCCAAACGCGTGTTAACACCTTGCGTGCAACAATGTTGCAAGATGTTGCGTTGAAATGTTGCGTTCGTTTGGCCGGGCCTTTATTTTTACTCTTAGAGCACAAGTAGAATAACTTTAAACCAAACTGGACCATTATTTTTGGGAATCCACTGATGTATGTCTTTTGGGCTTTTTAAAGTAACAAAAAAAATGGTGACATAGCTGGGGGGTTTCTTCCTTCTTAGGGCATCATCAGCAACATTCAAAGAAACAAACTGCTGTTCATTGAAACTCAGGATGCAGCGGAAACCAGCTTAGCTCTTCATAATTACCAAAAGGTACATCATATTACAATTTATTTCAATTATTCTTGTTTGCTGTTGACTGCTTGTATCATTAAAACATTAAGACATTTTTTTTATTTATTTCATCTAGGCTTGTGAAAATGGCAGAGGAGCCATATTACTGTCGGTGGCCAGAGGAAAGGTCTCAGAAGGAATTGACTTTGGTAATTAAAATCAGTCCATGGTTTTTACTTTCTGCCTTCCTTTCCTTTTGATTACTTAATTTGCAGTACATCAGTAGAAAGTGCATGATCTCAACTCACGATTTGATTTAAGTTGAACCCCGCAGTATGGTGGCCTAGAACTGCCATAAGGATTTTTGCTTTGTAATGGAGATTTTTACTTTAATTTTGAATTAATTTTTAAATTTTTAATTTAATTTCATAAAATTTATTTTTTTTATTATAAAAAAAATATTCTTTTTTTGTCGATGATAAAAAATTCTTTTTTTATGGCTAGAAATCAAAAACTATATTTTTTTACTGAGACGGAAACAGCGAAAAAATAATGAAATAAATCACAATGAAAAAAAAAAGAAAAAACATTCTTTTTTTTGGAAAAAAAATTGTGGACCCCTGTGAAAAAAAAATTGTGGACCACTGTGAAAAAAAAATTGTGGACCCCTGTGAAAAAAAAATTGTGGACCCCTGTGAAAAAAAAATTTGTGGACCGCTGTGGCCTAAAACTGCCATAGACCATGATGCATTGCGCCACCTAGCATCATGCTCGTTCCAATATGGCAGCATAGGATCCGCAACGATGCATGGAAAGAAAACATCGAGCTAAAAGAAACGCTAATTGAGTACGTTAAACAAGGTCTCCGACGTGAGGAAGTTCTTGACTTCATGGAACGAGATTTTGATGATTATGCATGGAGTATTAGAACCTTGGACAGACGCTTGTTCTAATATCCCATAAGTTTATCATGACCATCAAGGGAATGTACCCAGTCAGTTCCCTTTGACATGAAGCGACCCTTCCGTTTCTTTTGTTTGAATTGTGGGGTCCTTTCTTCTAGCGCTGCTTGGTCTACATTATACATAACTGCGTGCACCAAATCACGCGGCACACACAAATCATGGACTTCTCGTAGTTTCTTCTGCATAGCACGATAGCCCAGCAGCTTTCCGGGAGCTTTCATTTCGTACTTCACTGCAGCTTCCACTTGGTCGACTGTTGCGCTACGATCGGTGAAACTAATTTCAAAATAGCAAAGGCGTCTGTCCAGGGTTCTAATACTCCATGCATAATGAGACCTTGTTTAACGTAATTAATTAGCGTTTCCTTTAGCTCGATGTTTCTTTCCATGCATCGTTGCGGATCCTAGTAGCTGCCATATTGGAATGAGCATGATGCTAGGTGGCGCAATGCATCTTGGTCTATGGCAGTTTTAGGCCACAGCGGTCCACAATTTTTTTTTCACAGGGGTCCACAATTTTTTTTTCACAGCGGTCCACAATTTGTTTTTACACAGGGGTCCGCAATTTTTTTTCCAAAAATAGAATGTTTTTTCGTTTTTTTTTTTCATTGTGATTTATTTCACTATTTTTTCGCTGTTTCCGTCTCGGTAAAAAAATGAAGTTTTTAATTTCTAGCCATAAAAAAAGAATTTTTTTATCATCGACAAAAAAAAGAATATTTTTTTTATAATAAAAAAAATAAATTTTATGAAATTAAATTAAAAATTTAAAAATTAATTCAAAATTAAAGTAAAAATCTCGATTACAAAGCAAAAATCCTTATGGCAGTTCTAGGCCACCATACCGCAGTTTTCACTTAAGTGTCGTAAAACCAAAACCAAAGTAATCACTCTGGCCAATCACAACAGACACAGACAATCCAATGAACCAATCAGAACTCGAAGCAAATACATGTAGCCGGCGCCAAGCGCGGGAAAACGCGTGCGGGTGAGTCACGATTGGTTTTGGTTTTACTTCTTTTACTTCTGATTGGTCGAGAAAGTGGCGCGAAAATTTTTAGCCAATCACAAAGCGTAGCAATGCAAAACCGTTGGACTCGACAGTAGTCGACAGTGAAACTTTCGTCAACTCAAAGTTTTTATCATAAATTCTACACAGATCATCATTATGGAAGAGCAGTGATCATGTTTGGAATTCCTTATGTCTACACACAAAGCAGGATTTTGAAGGTAGAAACTATTGATTTGATTTCTTTTAACCATCCACATATCATCAAAGGGATACTGTCCCGCAGAAATAACAAAATTTTCGGGTTATGTTTTATCCATGTTATATCGCCAAATGCCGCCAAATATAAAACTTAGATGGATAAAAACATTCTATAGAGCAAAACAAAAGCAGTAGTTTGGAGATAAAGTGCAGGATTGCAAGGATTGAAGTGGATTACAGTTCATCAAGTTTGATTTCGTGACAGGCGGTCAAGAAATCAAACTTGGCATTCTTGTTGAATTTTGACTTTTTTATCCTTTATTTTCTTCCTATTTCAAAACAATAGAGCAAATTTAAAAGAAGCTCCTGGCCATAATCTTGCGTCCCTCTAAAGTCATGTGGAGTTTTTGAAATTGTTTGTTGTTGTTGTATGTTTACTAAAACCATACAAAATTTAGCCCATCACAGCATTAACACACTGACATGAAATATTATTACAGGCCCGGCTTGAATATCTCAGAGACCAGTTTAACATCAGAGAAAACGACTTCCTTACTTTTGATGCCATGAGACACGCTGCTCAGGTAAATAAAAGGATTTCTCCACTGCGGGAAAATCATCTAGACACATGTGAAGAGTGACGATATCAATGTCTTAAAAATTAATGTCTTGCTCGGAGATCTTCGGACATTTTCGGCAATCTTCGGGATATTTCGGAAAATGATCGGAAACGTTCCAAAACGTTCAGGCAGCATTTGGAGAATTTTCAGAAATCTTCGGAAAATCATCATGATTGCTGAAGCTGCCTAAATTCAATGCTGCTTGGTACGGCGTCACGGTCTATCGTAACGTTAACTAAAGACGTCTACGTGGCTACGGGACAATGATCGTTCTCACGTTAATTGTACGATCTATTGCTATTTCACTACACTCCGCTAAATTTAATATGAAACACGGAGGTGTACAATAACAATAACACTTTATTTAACGTGAACAAATACACTTAGCTATGAGCCAGCTAGTTTACAGGCATTGTAGCCTGCACAATAGGCACTCTTTGGGGTGCTCGAGTGGGGTTTGGGGTGCGCGAGGCACGCGAGAGGAGGAAAGGAAAACAAATTCCCTTCCCACGCGTGCCTCACGCTCCTCGCTCGCGCACCCCGCTCGAGTACACCAAAAACAGCTAGTTGTGTAGGTTACAGGTATTGACATAAGAAAATTGCATGTTGTAAATTGCATGTTGTACAATGTTTCTAAGCTTTTGGCTACATACATCTAAATTCTTGCCAGGTATTAATTTAACATTTATCCCTGGTTTGATTTCAGTGTGTTGGTCGAGCTATCAGAGGAAAAACAGATTATGGAATTATGGTGTTTGCTGACAAGGTATTTATTTTTTATATGGCAAGGCAATTAATCAATTTACACCCAATATTTTCCTTTTCAATCTTGTACAATTTTGACCATCCGTACTCCTTTTTGGACTCCTTTTTCTAGTATTTAATTTTTGTTTATCTACCGTTTAAAGTGCCCATAACAGTCATATTTGTATCACAAATATCGATTCTACATCAAGTGGATAATTGTGTGGATAAATTGTTTTGATTTGCGTGTTTCATCAGTGAGTTATAAATTGAAGTTCCCATCTTCAGTATGCTAATGAACGTCATCGTCCCAGTAATTTATATCTTTCTTCTTAGTAATTCGACTATTGTCTGATTTAGTCACAAAATTTAATTTTAGTAAAATTACTTGTAGAAACAATAATGATAATATAATGTTTATAAAATATAGGGATAAATCTCTACCAGAATGTTTTTGTATAATAAATGAATATTGGGTGGACGTCAAATTAATTTGCACTTTGGAGATATAAACCTCTATAACTCACAGACACAACATTCAAATCAACAAATATTTAACACACTCAATTATTCACTCGATGTAGAATCGGTAGTTTGTGATAAATAATAGGACAATCACATGACTTTTGGAGGGCATATAGTTTATTTGTGGCCCGAGTAGCATCATTTGCGCCCGAGCGGAGCGAGGGTGCAAATGATGCTACGAGGGACACAAATAAACTATATGCGCGACAAAAGTCATGTGATTATCATTATTATCAATACACAGGGCTAAATCGTACAAATTCATTTAATAAGAAAAAAATGTTTAACAGAAACAGGGCCGTAAATGCGTTTGCAGCCCGTCAAATTCGATATCGCCCGCCACTCAAGCGTGTTTTCTTGAAGGCAGTTTCTTATTTGGCCGCGTATATTGATAATAATAAGGGTTATAGGCACTTTAAACGTTATTTAGAGGTAAACAATGCACTGCTTCTTTAACTATAAGGTTAAGAAGAAGATGAATAGTTACAACTGGAAAAAAGCTCAACTAAATTCTGTCAGGATGCTAAAAACATCTTTTGTTGCATTTTCCTTCCTGAATGCCATTTGATGCATAAGTTTCTACAAATTTCCTCCATCTATCTCTGTCTTGGGCTTCGCAGATCTTGGTTTATCAAATGAGTGATAATCATACATGTCTTTTTATTTTTCCGTGCAGAGATTTTTTAAGGTTGACAAAAGAGGTAAACTGCCAAAATGGATTCAGGTAAGGAGCTGGAAGTGTGTATTTATAGCTTGTATTAACTACAAACCAAGTTAATGACTCAGTTAAGGAGGCTAACAATAGTTTTTAGCTTTTCTAGCACTTTTACATTTGAGGGATTCAATAAAACAAAATAATAATATTTCTTACAATTTCTTGGTAACAGTTAATAGCTCGATCATCAGTGAACCAAAAAATAATCACGTGGCGGCATCAGCTGTTACCATAGCAACAGCACAAGGTTGTAAATAAGAGCCATCATGGAGCTTCTAACGCTAATAGCACAAAAATTAACTCGGTGACCCCTATTTTTCTTAATTTTATCCCATTTTACATGAAAATGGGAGCAATTATAGAGAGTTTAAAAAAATTCTC